>JAHRHZ010000059.1:3451363-3499839 GCA_024137785.1 Ginglymostoma cirratum
CCATTCCTCAGACGACATGTCCATCCTGGGCCTCCTGCAGTGCCACAGTGATGTCACCCAAAGGCTGCAGGAAGAGCAACTCATATTCAGCCTGGGAACCCTGCAGCCCAATGGTATCAACGTGGATTTCACAAGCTTCAAAATCTTCCCTCCCCCAACCGCATCCCAAAACCAGCCCAGCTCATCTCCACCTCCCTAACCTGTCCTTCCTCTCACCTGTCTCCTCCTCCCACCTCAAGCCCCACCCCCATCTCCTATCTACTAACATCATCCCGCCCCCTTGACCTGTCCGTCCTCCCTGGACTGACCTATCTCCTCCCTACCTCCACACCTACACTCACTTTTACTGGCTCCATCCCCGCCTCTCAGACTTGTCTGCCTCCTCTACACCTATCTTCTCCTTTATCCATCTTCTATCCACCTCCCCCTCTCTCCCTATTTATTTCAGAATCCCCTTCCCCTCCCCCATTTCTGATGAAGGGTCTAGGCCCGAAACGTTAAGCTTTCCTGCTCCTATGATGCTGCTTGGCCTGCTGTATTCATCCAGCTCCACATCTTGTTGTCTCAAACACAACTGACACTCAGCAAACAACAGCAACATCAAAATGAAAGACAGGCTTTAGTGTACACAGCAAAGAGGTGTTGAAGGCTGAAGAGCAATGAACTGTGAAAATGGTAGTGGAGTGGTTGTGGTTGAACCATATGAAACAACACTGATGTGGAGGGAAAATAAGGCAGGCAACGGTGTGCTCCCATCAGTCCTGGGGTGTGGGCGGAGGGGAGTCTTTTCTGCTGCTGCAGTCAGTTTGGGTCTGTTTTCCATCAGCCCAAGGCCTGTATTCCAGCTGGTCTTGGCCCTGAATTCCAGCCAGTCTTGGTCTTATGGTCCAGCCAGTCTTTAGCCTGTATTCCAGCCAAAGTTGGGCTTGTATTCCAGCCAATCTTGGGCTTGTATTCCAGCCAGTCTTGGGCCTGTGTTCCAGCTAGTCTCGGGCCTGAATTCTAGATGGTCTTGGGCTTGTATTCCAGACAGCCTTGGATCTGTATTCCAGCCGATCTTTGGGCCTGTGTTCCAGCCAGTCTTGGCCCTGTATTCCAGCCAGTCTTGGGCCTCTAATCCAGATGGTTTTAGGCCTGTATTCCAGATGGTCTTGGGCCCGTAATCCACCTGATCTTTGGGACAATATTCCAGCCAGTCTTTGGGACTGTATTCCAGCCTGTCTTGGGCCTATCATCCAGCTGGACTTGGGCCTGTGTTCCAACCAGTCCTGGGTCCGAGTTAATGTCAGATGGAGATGGGTTGGATGGAGGGGGTGGTTGTTTCTTGGTCTGCTGTCAATACAGGTTTAGGGAAGCTTTATCCAAGGCATTGTCCATTCTGAGCCTCTGCATATATGAGTTTAATCTAGGGTCTGATGAAGCAGAGAAAATGGTTACAAAGATAGAGGGCAGTTGGTTGGTGGGCTTGAAGTTAGAAGCTGAGGCTGGGGATGGTCAAGGAACATTGAAGTGGAGTTCACCTCAATCTGGGAGGAGGGAAGGGGAAGAACTGGTGGGGGTACAGAGAGGGGGTAGAGAGGAGGGCAGGAGCATTTTACAAAATTCAATGTTTGTTATATGGTCACCACTAGGCTAGCTTTTTATATGAGACTTTTTAAAATTTAATTCAAGCTTCACCACTCACCATAATGGGATTCAAACCAATGTCTCCAGAACATTAGCTTGGAGCTCTTGATTAGTAGTCCAATGACATCATGACTGCACCACCACCTCTTCACGTACTAGGTGTAAGTCCTTTTCTGGATGATACCACATAATCACAAAACTGTAATGGTGCAGAAGGAGGCTAGTCTGCCCATTCAGTCTGCACTGGGCATTTAAGTTCCCTGTACATTTAAATTACTGCCAATCTCTTGTTAATTTTTCCCATAACTATGGACACTTTCCCTTTAAATAATCATCCAATTCTCTCTTAAATCATCAAATGAACCTGCCTTCACCACACTCCTAGGCAGTGTAATCCAAGTCTGGACCACTTGGTATGTGAAAAACTTTATCTCCCATTGCATTTCTTTCTTTTCAAAACACGTTGACACTGTTCCAAGCAGCATCATATTAGCAGGAAAGCTTGACGTTTCGGGCCAAGACCCTTCGTCAGAAATGGGGTAGGGGAAGAAGGTTCTGAAATAAATAGGGAGAGAGGGGGAGGTGGATGGAGGATGGATAGAGGAGAGGATAGGTGGAGAGGAGGCAGACAAGTCCAAGAGGCGGGGATGGAGCCAGTAAAGGTGGGTGTAGGTGGGGAGGTAGGGAGGAGATAGGTCAGTCCAGGGAGGACGGATAGGTCAAGAGGGTGGGATGAGGTTAGTAGATAGGAGAGGGGGGTGCGGCTTGAGGTGGGAGGAGGGGATAGGTGAGAGGAAGAACAGGTTAGGGAGGCGGGGACGAGCTGGACTGGTTTTGGGATGCGGTTGGAGGAGGGGAGATTTTGAAGCTTGTGAAATCCACATTGATACCATTGGGCTGCAGGGTTCCCAGGCTGAATATGAGTTGCTCTTCCTGCAGTCTTTGGGTGGCATCATTGTGGTACTGCAGGAGGCCCAGGATGGACATGGGGCCCAGGAGGGGGAGTTGAAATGTTTCATGACTGGGATGTGCAGTTGTTTGTTGCGAACCGAGCGCAGGTGTTCTGCAAAGCGGTCCCCAAGCCTCCGCTTGGTTTCCCTGATGTAGAAGAGGCCACAACGGGTACAGTGGATGCAGTGTACCACATAGGCAGATGTGCAGGTGAACATCTGCTTGATGTGGAAAGTCTTCTTGGGGCCTGGGATTGGGGTGAGGGAGGAGGTGTGAGGGCAGGTGTAGCACTTCCTGCGGTTGCAGGGAAAAGTTCCAGGTGTGGTGGGGCTGGAGGGGAGTGTGGAGCGGACAAGGGAGTCACAGAGAGAGTGGTCCCTCCGGAAAGCAGACAAGGGTGGGGAGGGAAAAATGTCTTTGGTGGTGGGGTCGGATTGCAGATGGCGGAAATGTCGGCGGATGATGCGTTGGATCCGGAGGTTGGTGGGGTTGTACTTGAGGACAAGGGGGATTCTTTTTTGGTTGTTATTGCGGGGACGGGGTGTTCCCCAACCCTGCACTGCACGCTTCTATCTCCTTCCCAAAAGACACAAACCTGAAAGCCCTGGTCGACGCATTGTCTCTGCCTGCTCCTGCCCCACCGAACCTATTTCCACATACCTCGACTCCATTTTCTCCCCCTTGGTCCAGGAACTCCCTTCCTTCATCCGTGACACCACCCATGCCCTCCACCTCCTCCAGAACTTCCAATTCCCCGGTCCCCAACACCTCATATTTACTATGGAAATCCAGTCCCTATACACCTGCATTCCCCATGCTGATGGCCTAAAGGCCCTCCGCTTCTTCCTGTCCTGCAGGCCCTACCAGTCCCCCTCCACTGACACCCTCATCCGCTTAGCCGAACTCGTCCTCACCCTCAACAACTTCTCTTTCAAATCCTCCCACTTCCTACAGACAAAGGGGGTGGCCATGGGCACCCGCATGGGCCCAAGCTATACCTGCCTCTTTGTAGGTTACGTGGAACAATCCCTCTTCCGTACTTACACTGGCCCTAAACCCCACCTCTTCCTCTGTTACATTGATGACTGTATCAGCGCCGCCTCGTGCTCCCATGAGGAGCTCGAACAGTTCATCCACTTCACCAACACCTTCCACCCCAACCTGAAGTTCACCTGGACCATCTCTAACACCTCTCTCACCTTCCTGGACCTCTCTGTCTCCATCTTGGATAACCACGTAGAAACCGACATCCATTTCAAGCCCACTGCCTCCCACAGCTACCTAGAATACACCTCCTCCCACCCACCCTCCTGCAAAAATGCCATCCCCTATTCCCAATTCCTTCGCCTCCGCCGCATCTGCTCCCAGGATGAGGCATTCCACTCTTGTACATCTCAGATGTCCTCGTTCTTCAAGGACTGCAACTTCTTCCTGCAGTGGTCGAGAATGCCCTCGACCGTGTCTCCCGCATCTCATCCCTCACACCCCGTCCCCATAATAACAACCAAAAAAGAATCCCCCTCGTTCTCACGTACCACCTCACCAACCTCCGGATCCAACGCATCATCCTCCGACACTTCCGCCATCTGCAATCCAACCCCATCACCAAAGATATTTTTCCAGGCCCCAAGAAGACTTTCCACATCAAGCAGATGTTCACCTGCACATCTGCCAATGTGGTATACTGCATTTGCTGTACCCGTTGTGGCCTCCTCTACATCGGGGAAACCAAGCGGAGGCTTGGGGATCGCTTTGCAGAACACCTGCGCTCAGTTCGCAACAAACAATTACACCTCCCAGTCACGAAACATTTCAACTCCCCCTCCCATTCCTCAGACGACATGTCCATCCTGGGCCTCCTGCAGTACCACATTGATGCCACCCAAAGACTGCAGGAACAGCAACACATATTCAGCCCGGGAACCCTGCAGCCCAATGGTATCAATGTGGATTTCACAAGCTTCAAAATCTCCCCTCCCCCAACCGCATCCCAAACCCAGCCCAGCTCGTTCCCGCCTCCCTAACCTGTTCTTCCTCTCACCTATCCCCTCCTCCGACCTCAAGCTGCACCTCCATCTCCTACCTACTAACCTCATCCCGCCCCCTTGACCTGTCCGCCCTCCCTGGACTGACCTATGTCCCCCCTACCTCCCCACCTACACTTACCTTTACTGGCTCCATCCCCCCCCCTCTTTGACTTGTCTGCATCCTCTCCACCTATCCTCTCCTCTCTCCATCCTCTATCCACATCTCCCTCTCTCCCTATTTATTTCAGAACCCTCTTCCCCTCCCCCATTTCTGAAGAAGGTTCTAGGCCCGAAACGTCAAGATTTCCTGCTCCTGTGATGCTGCTCGGCCTGCTGTGTTCATCCAGCCCCACACCTTGTTATCTCGGATTCTCCAGCATTTGCAGTACCTATTATCTCTGACTCTGTTCCATTTGGTTTTCAACGTGTTCACAAACTGGATCAAACTGGATCACTTTTTCTCCCTATCCATTTCCTTCATGACTTTGAAAGGCTCTATCAAATCTTCCGACCACCTTCTCCATTCCAAGGAGAACAATCGTAACTACTTCAAACTTTCCTTATAATTAACATATTCACATCCTTTCTAACATGTGGTGCCCAGAATTGTGCACAATACTTCAGCTGATGTCCACCCAATGTCTTACATAAGTTTATCATAACTTCCTAATGAAACACAGATCGCTGTTTACCTCGTTAGCAGCTTTCTACTCGTCCTACCACCTTTAATGATTAATATATGTATATATCCAAGTCTCTCGGCTCCTGAGACCCTTTAGAATAGTACTATTTATTTTATTTTCATGTTCTTGGATCAAAGTGTAGCACCTCATAATTCCCTGCGCAGAACTTGATCTGTCACATGTCTACCCACCCCATCAATTTGTCAACATCTTTTTTAAGTTGTACGCTGTCCTTCTGACAGTTCACATCTCTCCAACTTTCATGTCATCAGCAAACTTTGAATTTGACCCCTGCACACAAAGATCTGGATCACTTAAGAAATATCAACAGAACATTCCAACATAAGCTACATTCCAACATAAGATTACTTACCCCTGGCATATTCCACTATGAGTATTCTTCCAGACCAGAAAATACCCATGAACCATTAGTCTGTTTCCTATCATTCATCCAATTTTGTATCTACATTGCTACTGCCCAATTTATTTGCTCACCTATCACTTGCGTCACAGGCCTGTTTTGTGGCATTGTATTGAAAACCTTTTGGAAGTCCAGGTACACCATATCAACAGCTTTGTCCTTATCAATCCTCTCTGTTAACTCTTCAAAAACTCCAGCAAGTTAGTTAGACATGATTTTCCCTTAAATCCATGCTGACTCTTCTGAATCAACTCACATCTTCTTTGGGGCAAATAGTTCAATCCAAAATAATTGTTACTGGATGTTTTCCAACTGCTGAAGAGTCCAGGAGTTCTCCTGGTTGCAGGAACCAAAGAGATCCCTGGATGGCCTTTAAAATATTGCACCCAACCTTTGACCCTGGAAGGTCCCAGCAGGGGCCCAAGCTTCTGTCTGCAAGTCATTTGTGACTCACACTGCAAGTGGCTTGTATACAAAAAAAACACAGAAAAACAGGTAATTTGTGAGAAACCTGCCACTTGGCTCAATATAATTGGTACCTCTAAGACACCCACCTCCATACTCCAACTCAAAGTATGGATGTTCCCAGCTATTTCTTTCATTGATTAAATTTGAGTTTACCATTTTCAAGCACAGAACATCCTCATTGGTTTTTAATATTCTGGTTGAGACGAATAAGCTTCTCGTAGTCAGCATTATATAATCCAATGTAGGAGCTGGGATGTCATGTTGATGTTGTAATGACATTGGTGAGGCCTCTTTTGGAGTATTATGTGCAGTTCTGGTCACCCTGTTAGAGGAAGGATACTATTAAATTGGAGGGGGTTCAGAAAAGATTCACCAGGATGTTGCCATGAATAGAAGATTTAAAATATAAAAATAGACTGGAAAAGCTGGGACATTTTTCACTGGAGCGAAGGAGGTTGAGAGGTGACTTTATTGAGGTTTATAAAATCATGAGGTACATAAATAACGTGAATGTCAAGGGTCTTTTCCCTAGAGTGGGGTGGGGGTCAAAACTAGGACTCATATTTTTAAGATGAGAAGAGAAAGATTTAAAAAGGACATGAGGGGCAACTTTTTTACACAGGGAGTTGTTCATGTGTGGTATGAACAACTAGGGAAAGTGATGAATGCAGGTACAGTTACAATGTTTGAAAGATATTTGGATATGTTCATGAATAGGAAAGGTTTGGAGGGATATGGGCTAATGCAGGCAGGTGGAACTAATTTAGTTTGGAAACAAGATTGGCATAGACTGGCTGGACTAAAGGGTCTGTTTCCATGCTGTATGACTCTATGACTCTAATCCATTTCAATTATTAGAAAAAAACAAACTCTAAACAGGATTTTAAGTCCCCACTGAGCCCTGATGTGGACTGAAGCTAATAATAACCCCACTATCCAGAAGCTTCCCTTCCTCTGTATTATTCTAAGCCAGTTTTACAGAGGTGGGATTAGCAGGAGGCGGAGGCAGCAGGATCACATGCCCACAGGCTGCCGTTCACTGACAGAACTTGTTAAGATCCAAATGAGAACAACAAAAGAAGACCTACTGGGATTTTCGAGATACGATCCCAACCTGTTTCCTACTCCGGAAAGGAATACTTGCCCCCAGAGTCATAACTATTTTCCAGTAAGGACATGCCCAAGGGCATAATCTGACAAAAACTGATGCTGAAAAATATGTGAGAATAATTGACCAAAAGCTTGGTGAGGGAGGGGACTCTAAGAAGGGTGGCGCAGAGGTTTAGGAAGGGATTCACAGGGTGTGAAGTTTATGTGACTGCACTAGTTTTTAACAGGGAGACTGGATGCAGAAACAGCTGTTTTGCTTACAATGAAAAAAGTTGCCAACTTGTACAAACTGAAGTTACAAATCAGCAAAGCAGAAATGTAGTTGTGTGAATTCACAGCAACTGAGGGTGTGATTTCTTTGTGTTTGTTTCAGACTAGATGCATCCTGTATTTTGTTTCTTTGACTGTCAATCACATAACAGTCACATTACTGAAGCAGGCCATTCAGCCCATCATGTTTGTCCCAGGTCTCCAAATGAGCAATGCATTAGAGTAGGGATTATGTAAGATTAAGCAGCATTTAACTAAGTGGACTTCCTGTGTTCAGTTAGATACAAAACTAAAAAAAGTTTGCATTATTTTAAAATTATCCACACATAGCCATTTTACATTAATCTAAAACAACCTCAGGGTAGTAAAGATGTTTATTTTGGGTTGTCATAATAATAATGATCCTGGAATACATTGACATAAATGATTATTAGAGTGTAGATAACAAATTAACAGGGGTAGTATTTCTCTTCAAGTCACGACACAAAACTGTCAACTCACATCTTCATCCAAAAGATCCGGCAGTGCCACAAATGCTCATTTTATAATGATTGCACTTGTACAGCTTTTAAAACAAGTCAACCTCTATTTACAAAAATTATAGCTGTTTTATTGTATTACTTTATATAAAGTGCATCAGACTGCCACTTCAGTCACAATTTTAACCCAGGGTTTGAATAAGCAGTCAGAAAGCCCTCATGGCATGGTCTCAACAAATTCTCTCTGGTTGCAAAAATTTAAGTCACTGTCAAAAGCCAAGACAAGTATGGAATATGGTAATAAACAACAACGTTTGAAATAAACAGCAAAAATTAAAATTGACAACAGTGATTTTAATCATTAGAAATTCTACCGAATCTTTTTTTAAGGTAACATTGTATGCTGTGACATTGTAATATTCCCTTTGGAATCAGCAACTTACTGCAATGTCTTTCATAGGGTCTTTTATAGTGTCTTTAATAGGGTAGAACCTCAGGGATAGGCTTCAGAATTCAACGTGGACAATGAAATTTGAAAACCTTTAAACCCAAGCTTGATCTTTGAAGGGCTGATCTAATTTAACAATTGTGCCCTGCTTTGATACAGTGTCAAGCCTTATCATAAACTTTTAGATGCTCGAAGCAAGTGCAATATCTAATTTAGAGTCATTGGGAAAACCAAAGTCAACTGGTAAAATTTTATTGAACAGGAGGAGTTTTCGCATTCAGTCATGTGCAGGACCTGTGAGTTTTGCCATGGCTCCTGTACTCAAACATTTCATTCATTACCCATTTTCAGGTTCCCCGGAAATGTTCACAGGCTTATTCAAAAGAACACCAGACTCGTTCCTGGGATGGCGGGACTCTCCTATAAGAGAAATTGGGAAAACTGGGCCTGCATTCTCTACAGTTTTGAAGAATGAGAGGTGCATCTCATTTAAACCTATAAAATGCTAAAAGTAATTGATAGGGTAGATGTTTTCCTGATTGGGACTATTGAACCAAGGCCATAATTTAAAAATAAGAGGGATGTCATTTAGGACCGAGTTGAGGAGAAATGTTTTTACTTGGGTTGTGAAACTTTGGAATTCTCTATCCCAGAGGACTATGGATGCTCAGTCTCTGATGATGTTTAAAATAGGTGTTGATAGATTTCTGACCACCGATGGTGAACAGGGTTATGAAGATAATGTCGGTAAAACGCATTGACATGTTTGCCAGCCATGATTATATTAAATGCTGGAGTAGACTTGATGGACTGAATAGCCTTACACGTGCTCCTAACCAATCACTGAATATGATGACCCATGCTGTCCAAAAAGGATTTCTACTCAGAGATCCTGGCAAGAGTCAGAGTTGCGAAACATGATGTTGACCTCTGAGGTCTGAGCATATCAAAGAATGGAAAGGATTCACTCCTATTTCCTGGCAAAGGTATATTTGCTGATGCTCCTTCTCTTGTTCCTCATCACTTGTCCATTGTGGAGCTGCCCAGGCTGTTCCTATGTTGCAGTGAAGATTGACAGCTGGGAAGATCAGGTCAAGGTGAGTAAAGTCCAAGATAGTTGAAATGCCTTCCAGAAATGTTGGTAATCACCTGTGAAGCAGTTAAAGCATGCTCTCAGAATGAGTGCTGAGGGAATAAGCATTTCACTTAGACAGGCCAGCAATTATACAGTCACACTGCTTTGACATCTGTCAGTTTGATTGTCCATTGGGCGCCTACTATGTTCTCACCTTCTTGACTCTGGCATGTTCCACACTTTCCAGCAAAGCTGCCTCTGGCTGTTAAAGCAGAATTCAGAGATCATGACTCATCGCAGATTATTTAAATGACTGACCCAAGAGCTCCACAAAGGTGTCTTTCTTGCCTGCAAAAGTGACCTGATAAAACCCACAGGCTAAATCTTATCATATTTTGGCAAAGTGACTTTTTCGTCAAGTTTCAAGCAGGGCTTCTCTCCATGAGGCCTATTCATGCTATTGTCCAAAACTCATCTCATTAACGACCTCCCTGCCCCATGGAGTCTGATGCCAGCCTAATTCTCCCAGCTGAATATAGAACATAGTGGCATCCCTAATGTCTGTGCCATCTTGGAACTCCAATCATACATCCAGTCAAGAATTACCAATCCAGAGTTCCCCTTCAAAGTCAATGTGCTGGCCACAAACAGCAGCCACAAACCAATTCTTCTCATGGCATAGCTGACACTTCCTCGTATATTTGACTGCACATTCCTACCCCTATTGCTGTTTAACCACACAGCTTATCTGTCCTTAGCCACATCCCATCTAACAACCCTCTCTCAGTCACTGCATCTCTCTCTCGGAACATAAATAAAATGCTTGCCTTTCAAGCACCAACAGTTTTACTGTCAATGAATGATCACTGCAACCAGGCTTCATCTACAGGAACTGGGTGTCAGTTTAGTCCTCCCTGGCTTGTAGTGCCCAACGTTGCTGTGCTGCATTGCATAGAAGGTGATGTTCCTCCTGCCCAATGTTGTCATCCTCCTCCTTGGAAGACTTCTCCTAGTCTTCCAACTCGTCAGGCTCCGATCCCTTCTTTGACTGCTCCAGTTGTACAAGGCATTTCACCCTGGGATTATGTAGAGTAGACTGCAAGCCCCACCAGACTGCTCCAATCATCAGAACCTCACCTTCAGGGTGCCTATCATCTGTTTTACCATGGCCGTGGGTTGAAGAATGAGCTGCACTGAATCTGCACTCAGTCTCAGTTAGGGAGTTGCATAATGGAGTCATCAGCCGCAGTTACAGAGGGCAGCCCTTGTCTCCCAGAAACCATTTTTGTAAGGCCCTTGAAATGCAAAGGAACATGAGAGTTCTCAAGGATATAGTCATCACAACAGCCTCCAGGATACCTGGTGCAGATTTCCAGGAAGTGGAACTAGTGTTTAGCAGTGTGTTGTACATTGATGGGAATGGAACCCTTTTCTCTTGATGAACTCAACTACATTATGAAATGGGCCTCTCAACACAATGTGTATACTGTTTAATATGTCCTGTATCTAGGGGAAGCCAGCCATGTTGACAAGGCCTACTGCCTGGGCTGCAGCACTGACAACCTCACTGTGTGATCTGGCTCAAATGGCTTTGTAATAGCCATAATACATCTGTGGTTTGAGGATTGATAAAGGGCCCGAGGGGGTCTCTGGAAGGAGCCAATAGTATAACCCCTGGATCCACAAGCCATACTTACAATATACCCATGTGGGGAGCGTAACAAACAGAACAGGTTCTTAGTTACGTGAATAGTCAGTATTCACATCATGTACAAACTATGGCTTTATGTACTTTCCCACACTTAGGACATGGGTCATTTAGTCTTGGAGGGACATAAACTGATCCATCATGGCACTGTGACATTGGACCTTACGCCAATGAGTGTGGCACCAGTCATTAACAAAGAGATATCAAGACAGTGTAAGTGCTGCATGAGTACTAAGCCCTTCTCCTCCCAGACCTGTGTCACTCAGGGAAGGCACCACTACATGTAAGAGAGTTTTGCATTATATTTATAGTTCAGGTAGAAAGGGAATCAGTTCTGTGCCCCTGTGCATCCTAGGAATTTTTGCATTAACTATGTGTGTGGTGGTCTGCAGATGGCTTTTTTAAAGGTCACCTGGGATTACACCTGCTTCACAGAGATGTCTATTTTTAATTTGCAAGGACACATAATACGGTCAAGATAGCTTGTGATCAGCATTTGCGCCCTACACAGCTGTACATAGCAAGTATTTCATGTGAACGATGATTTGATCACAAACGATTTCAGCCTGTGCTCTGCCTTTGAAGAGGCTTCTGTTGCTCAGAAATGGAGTCCAAACTTTTGATCAGCAAACAAAGAGACTCTGCCCACTCCAGGCAAGATCACAGCCACTTTCCATTCAAGGGTCACAATTAGCACTCAACAATTTGTGGAAGGTAATGCAGATTGCACTCGAAAATGTGAGTATCAGGCTCAGCCTAGTCATCCCACCTGGTCCTCCATGTGCCTTTCTGCACAGGACTCGGCGGACAGCCCATCTTTCCTGATCACCCACCTGTTCACAGTCATCAAATCTCACCCTTACCTGAGCCCCTGAACCCCGTCGCTGTGGTTTGATCATCCCAACATTATGCCGCGTGGTTCCCCTGTCGAAGCCATGGTGAGTGTGACCACCCATCACAAACATTCCCTCAAATTATTTTCACTGTGGTACAGAATTCTGAGGTCCATGCTCTGTAGTGGTCCTCTGAAACCGGAAATAAATGGTCATGAACTGAGTCAGCCACCAGTTGGCATGAGTAAAACATACAAAACATGGCCAGTGCAGCCTAAAATGAACACTGTCTAACAACTACCCTCCCACAGCATCCCATGTCCTCTCATCCACTACTGTCTGCTCCCATTATATATCAAATTTCTCCCTTTCACCGTCCTTGTACCCTCTGCCTTCAAGGCTGCTCTCTCCAGTCCCCAGTGTTGAGTCTCCCAAGCTCCCTACGATAAGAGTCTCCCCAGATACCAGTCCATGTCATTCAGTCCGCTGATTCTCCCCACAGACTCTGCCTGCCTCGACCAGCTTGACTGACCAGAACCTTGACTGATTCATGTGCATTTCCCTGACTGACAACCCATTAATCCCCTAACTGGCTACACTGGACCTGTAGGACTGACTGTAGCCCGGTCCCGGTACTGGGGGGATCTCCCTGCTTTAGGAAGGATGTTATGCAACTTGAAAGGGTTCATAAAGATTTACAAGGATGTTGCCAGGGTTCGAGGGTTTGAGCCAAAGGGAGAGGCTGAATAGGCTGAGGCTATTTTCCCTCATTGGAGGTTGAGGTGTGTCCTTATACAAGTTTATAAAATCAGGATGGGCCTAGATAGGGTGAATAGCCAAGGTCTTTTCCCCAGGGTGGTGGACTCCAAAACTAGAGGGCATAGGTTTAAGGCGAGAGGATAAAAATTTGGGAGGGACCTAAGGGGCAATTTGTTCTCACAAAGGGTGATCTGTATATGGAATAAGCTGCCAGAGGAAATGGTGGAGCCTGGTACAATTACAACATTTAAAAGGCACCTGGATGGGTATATGAATAGGAAGGGTTCAGAGGGAAATGGGCCAAATGTTGGCAATGGGACTAGGTTATTTTAGGAAATCTGGTTGACATGGATGAGTTGGATCGAAGAGTCTGTTTCCATGCTATACAGCTCTATGACTATGACTACAGTGAGATGGACTCCTTGACCCAGACCTATCCAAGCTGATGTCTGAGCATGAAAAATCTTTGGACTGAGTGGAGACACTGGCTTTGTCTGTACTGAGACCTCCTGACTGACCACATGCCTCCTTGAGGTAAATAAGGACTACAACTTTCAACTTTGACATGTGACCATTTGGTAGAAGTACATGCAGTGTGCTTGTCTCACAGGGAGTGTTAATTTAACTCAGAGCTGAGCTGCAACGCAAAGAAAGAGCAGTGTGAGCCTTTAAGTTGCAGCTAAAGTGATAAAAGGCATCACAAGGCAAGGCAAAGCAGGGATGCTCTGAGCATTCAGGTACATACTAGTTGAGTGAGTGCTAACACAGAAAGAATCCGTGGGATACAGCCTCTTATAATCCAGGAGCTGGAACCCTGACCCTGCGGCAAAGTGATCTCGCATCAACTTCCGATGAAAGGTGCGACATTCACAGAGTCAGAGAGTCATACAGCGCGGAAACAGACCCTTCGGTCCATCACATCTGCCCCCACCAGATATCCCAATCTGACCTAGTCCCATTTGCCAGTATTTGCCCCATTAATCTCTAAACCCTTACTATTCACATATCCACCAAGATGACTTTTAAATGTTGTAATTGTACCAGCCTCCACTACTTCCTCTGACAGTTCGCTCCTCATGCACACCACCCTCTGCATGAAAAGATTACCCCTCAGGTCCTTTTTAAATCTTTCCTCTCTCACCTTAAAACCTATACCCTCTAGTTTTGGACTCCCACAGCCTAGATTCACCCTATCCACCCCCCTCATGATTCTATATGGACAAAGCCAGTGTTTCCAGTTAGTCCAGGGATTTTTCATGCTCAGACATCAGCTTGGATAGGTCTGGGTTATGGAGTCCATCTCACTGTAATCATAGAGTCATAGAGCTATATAGAGTCATAAAGTATGGAAACAGAACCTTCAGTCCAACTCATCCATGTTGACCAGATATTCTGAATTAATCTAGTCCCATTTGCCAACATTTGGCCCATTTCCCTCTGAACCCTTACTTTTCATATACCCATCTATGTGCCTTTTAAATGTTGTAATTGTACCAGGGACAGGGGTCCAGCCTCCAAAACTCCAGGGAAAAAAAGCCCCAGCCTAGCCAGCCTCTCCTTATAACTCAAACCCTCCAGTCCTGGTAACATTCTTGTTAATCTTTTGTGCAGACTCTCACGTTTAACAACATCCTTCCTATAGAAGGATGACCAGAATTGACAACAGTATTTTAAAAGTGATCTCGCCAATGACCTGTCCAGCTGCAACATGAGTCACGGAGATGCTTCCTGTTCTAGCTATGAGAGGGATCTTGTGGGATCTTGCTGCATACAAATTGGCAGTGATGTTCTCCACATTACAGTAGTGACTACATGCTGGAGAAAGTACTTCATCGATTATGAAACACTTTGCTGGACTGAGGTTGTGAAAGGTGTTCACAAAAGCAATATTTTAATGGAAGTTTTGCTGTGCACACCAACTATTGGTAAGGAGCTGGAACGGCATTAATCCTTCAAAGTGTTCACCTATAAAGTGCAGATGGTTATTGTAAGTGTATCGGAGAGGTGCCATGAAGATGCAGTGAGGATGGTATGTGCCAGTCACCTGTGGATGTTGAGTGCATGCAGCCAGTGCTTTTGGAATGTTCACTGAGATATTACTGCAGGGTGTCCAAGGTGGAGGTCCAGAGGAGCAAGCGACAAGCTGGAGTCACCAGATACTTACTTTGACAATCGTGTCAGTAATTCTCAACATCTTGTTTCTCTCTAGAAAAATTATGGAATAGAAGATTTAATAGAAGCATTAATGAGGTGAGAAAAAGTAAGAATGAAGGTGATAATGAATGATAATCCCTGTGAACAGGCCTCTAACCACTCACTGTTGAGAATCTCTTATTGATATCTGATATTTAGTTGGAAAATGTGACTTGTTGGTCTCAATGACAGTAAAGGCCTCATTCAACTTCTCATACAATTCTCTCAAATTTTTAAATCTAATGTGTTGTTCAAAGCCTGGGAATACTCTGCCCACAGCTAACATAATTCCCTTCACAAGAACTTGCCCAAATCTGCTGAACATATTTGATTCTTCCTCCTGATGCCAAGAAGTCAGTTGTGAAAACCCTAGTGAGCTTCTGTACAAAAACAACTGTGGACTATGGAGGCCTAATGTAGTTTTAAACCCAAGCTGAAGCCAGAGGGGTTACAATCAACAATCTTAATAACTCTCCCTACTCATAAACCTTTAGCAGAATCGAATAAGATTTCCTGATGAAAAAACAAAGAACTACGGATGTTGGAAATCAGAAACAAAACCAGAAATTCCTGGAAAAGCTCAGCAGGTCCGGCAGCATCTGTGAACAGAAAGCAGAGTTAACGTTTCAAGTCACAGTGATCCTTCTTCAGACAAGCTCAGAAAAGGTTGGTATACATGCTGATGTGGGGTGGAGTGTTACATGATAAGTAGAGAGGACACATTTTGTCAATCATTTGGCCAGTGATGTGAGAAACTGCCACCACTGTCCCTGTCTGATCACCACTGAGCCGCTTCAACCTATGACGGCAGCCTTTTGTGAATTTTCCCATTGTCTTCTCCCATCATTGAGACCATGCCTTGAATGTGATAGTTCAAGTTTATGACTTTCATTCCTAAATCCCAAACTTCTCACCCCAAATGTCTTATCCTTTTAAAGCTCAGCTATTTAATGAAGCTTTCGATCACCTCATCAACTATCTATCTTCCTTTTGGCTCCCTCATTACTTTATCTATGTGAGATATATTTTCTATGCAATTAGTAATTGTTTTGTTAAAGATGCATTGTGCAAATTAATTCATTTGGTTATAACCAAATCAATAATTTGTGTTTTATCCCAATCTAAAGAGGTAAAGAACTTTCTGGCAATTCAGAGTGTCATCGCAAATAATACTTTGTGAAGGATTCCTAGAGCATGTATGTGATTAAGCTCAAAGCCAAACAGATAAACTCTTCATAAACACACTATAATGTCCAGTGCAGAGTATACACCTCACGGTGTGGTGTGTTTATATAAATATAAGCAATTCAATAATCAAGAACGTAACTATGAACATAATCCCACCTTCCACCTTTCCTTATGTGGATTGCCATCTGTTATGGGTATCAGGTCTAGCTTCCATACTATTTTTGACTTTCAACTCACCAGGCCAAAAAAACTGTGGAAAGCATAACTGTAATTTCCTAATCTGTGCTGCCGGTGGCCATGGCGGAAAGCTAGAAGCATTAATTTAAAGATCAATTCTTAAATTGTACATAACAGCAAAAATTAGTCTTGAGTTTCAAGAACAACTATACGTTTCACTGCTTCTGCTTGGACAATGAGCCTGTTGGCAATACAACTTGACCTTGTGCAAACAAATTTATTTCCGCATTGAATGTTGAAAGTCAACGAATTAATAAATAACCACGCAAACAATATTTAAGTGTACTGCAGCCCTCGCCTGTACTTGGGCTTGTGTCTGTGAATCAATCCACAGAGACAACATATGATGAGGTTTTTCAGGAAGCTGAAGCACAGGTCATCTGTAAGATTACAAATTTCCAATGCCTCTTCCTGATCTTGCATACAGACTACTGAGATTAACCTTTGTTAAGGTTATTAACTATGCTCATTAATCCAACTAATTGTAGCTAAATTTGCTGATGACACAAAAATAGTTAGGAAAGTTAATTGGTGACGAGGACATAAAGACCCTTCAAAGGGATGTTGATAGTTTAAGTGAGTGGGGCACAGATCTGACAAATGGAGTACAATGTGGGAAAATGTGAAATTGTCCATTTTGGCAGCGAAAATTTTTTGAAAAAGCAAATTATTTGAATGGGGAGTGGTTGCATAGCTCTCATGCAGAGAGATTCAAGTGTCATAGTATGTGAATCACACACGGTTGCTATGCAGGAACAGCATGTATCAGGGAAGTTAATAATATGCTGTGTTGCAAGGAGAATTGAATAGGGAGGTTATGCTTTAGTTATACACGGTATTGGTGAGACAGCATCTGGAATACTGTATGCAGTACCGCTCTGTGTCCACTGTACTTCCAGAAGGACATAGATGAGTTGGAAGCAGTTCAAAGAAAGCTTACTGGACTAATATCTGGAATGAGCGGGTGGCGTTATGAGGAAAGACTCAAAGGGTTAGGCCTGTATCCTCTGGAGTTTAGAAGAGTCAGAAGTGATGGAATTGAAACAAACAAGATCCTGAAGGTGTCTGACCAGGTGGGTGTGGAAAAGATGTTTCCCCTTGTGAGAAAACCTAGAATTATGGGTCAAAGTTTAAAAATAAGGAGTCACCCATTGAAAACAGAGATGAGGAAACATTTTTCTCTCAGAGGGTTGCCAGTCATGGAATTCTTTTCCTCAAAAGGCAGCGGATGCAGAATCTTAAAATATTTTTAAGGTGGGGTACATAGATTCTTCATTACCAAGGGGAAGAAAGATTATCGGGAGTGTGCAGGACTGTAGGCATGAGGTTAAAATCATATCAGCCATGGTAGAGAGGTCTCAAAAGGGCTGATCGGACTATTTTTGTTCCTTGTTCATATCTTTGAAAGACAGTGGGGAGACTCGTATAAGGCCCTGATCTGGCTACAGCAAGAATCTTGGAGAATTGCATGAGACATCCAGCAAGATATTTTTCAACACTCAGGATAAGTCATGTTTTCCAACACAGTCCTGGACATCAAGTCAAGATTCTTACTAGGGTGCAATGAGATGGCTATTAATAGACAGTATTGCTCATTATGATACTTGTTAACATCAAATATTGTCTCATTAACGTGCAGGTTCCTATCCTACCATGTGCTGGATAGAAATTGAATGCTGACCTGGAAATCGGAACAGTTACTTAATGACTCCAGCTCACAACTTCCTCCTCTGAACCTCCATCTTGGATACCAACATCAATATCTTGGGGGCATAATTCATGAGCATGGCTGCTGGTGTCTTACACAGGCCAACCTCTCCACATCATCCAGGTCTTGACTCCTAATTCAACCCCAATTCATTTGTCAGAGAGTTTCACAATGTTTCTCTCAATATACTAGCCACTTACGACCTACCCTAGATATTCCCAGGATTGGGAGGCGCCCAATTCCAAAATACCACCATGCTGATGGCCACAGTTAAGGCAAATTGAAGCATCTGTCTCTTACAAAGTCATCAGTGAACTCCAAGGCTTGGGTCCAAGCATCTCCAGATCTCCCTCCTCACTCCTGCTGGAGTTACAGAGGAGACATGATTGAAGAACTTTATTGCCCTGCTGGCTAAAAGACCAGTGGGATCACAGACAGATGGGATCATGAAGATACAGTTGTTTTTATTGGTGAGTCCTTTGAGTATAGGAGTTGGATGGCATATTGCAGCTATGCAGGACATTAGCACACTTTTGGAATACTGTGTTCAGTTTTGGTCTCCCCGCTATAGGAAAAATACTGTTAAACTTAAAAGGGTTCAGAAAAGACTTACAAGGATGTTGCCAGAGTTGGAAGTTTTCAGCTGTAGTGAGAGGCTGAACAGGCTAAGGCTATTTTCCCTGGAGTGTCAAAGTTGGGACGGAGGGTGGGGGTGGGGCAACCTTAAAGAGATACATAAAATCAAAAGAGGCATGGATAGGATGAATAGCCAAGGTCTTTTTCCCAGGCTAGGTAACTAGAGGGCATATATTTAAGGGGAGAGGGGAAAGATTTAAAAGGGACTTAAGGAGCAACTTTAATCATGCAGAGGATGATGCCTGTATGGAATGAGCTGCTAGAGGAAGTGGTGGAGATGGGTATAATTACAACATTTAAAAGGCATCTGGATGGGTACATGATTAGGAAGGGTTTGGAGAGATATGGGCCAAATGCTGGCAAATGGGACCAGGTTAATTTAGGATATCTGGCCGGCATGGACGAGTTCGACTGAAGGGTCTGTTTCTGTGCATCTCTATGATTCAATGACTTTATAAATCAAACATACTGTTAAGGGCACAAAGTATCCGGAATGTCCAGCAGCTGTATAACCACTCTGTCACTCTGATTATTCCTGCAGATGAACCAAAGGTTTGAGAAAATTTAATTGTCATGAAAGAAATATTCTGTGCTAGATGAACTTGGTTATGTATTATTTTGGTTAATACAAAGCCATATGTTATTATCCATCCAACAATCTCAGGTACAGTAGTCTGGTGACGTAAGAACAAAATACTGCAGAAGATGGATTTCTCAAATAAAAACAGAATGTTCTGGAAAAACCCAACAGGCCTGGCAGCATCTGTGGATCGTGAAACAGAGTTTACATGCAGAATTTCTATTTTGTCTTAGTTCCAAAACAGAGTCATTGTACTGTAAGCAGTTTGTTGAATCTTCCCAAATTCGGGCAGTATGGATTTTCAGAGAATTTTACCTGCCACAGTCCACAGTGACTTTTCTCATACTATCTTCAACTGCTGTCATCATTGATTATGCATTCAGATTTCATACGCCCTTCTCATGGGGTCAGCAGAGGTCAAAGTGCTCACCAGAGACAGAACCTTGCATTGTCTGACCCAAGGGCACCTTGTTTAAACTCTGGCTGCACACCTTTTCAAATTCTGTAAACCAGGGATAACATTCATAGCCTGCTGCTGTAATATCTTTCTCTGGAGATGTCCCAGTCAGCCAGGACTGAGATATTGGCCCAGGTCAGTGTCGATTCACAGACCAAGAGCAATGCACAGCCGTGTCACGGGAAGTTCAATGATCTGGGCTCTGAAGGGTAAGTGCCAACATTTTTGCTCTGCCACCCCGCACTCACTCTCGTGCACACACCTCCCACCAAGGCTCATGGTTGACCACTCTTAGCTTTTCCACTCAACAACTCTCACCCACCTTGTCCTCCACCACTACTATCCCTTGCTGAACTCTGGCTAAAAAGCTATGTATTCCACAGAGACTGGGATTGGTCAGTGAGGTGGGAGGAGTGGATAAGTGGGAGAGAAGACAGACAGGTCAAGAAGGTGGGGATGAAGGTGTCGCGTCCTTGAAGGGATGAAGGTGTCGCACCTATCCGCTCCTCCCACCTCACTGACCAATTCCCACCACTGCCTACCTGCACTCACCTATCACCATCCCACCTACCTTCCATAGCCCCACCTCTCCTCCCTGTTTATTTCAGACCTCCCTTCCCCCTCCCCATTTCTGAAGAAGGGTCCTGACCCGAAAGGTCAGCTTTCCTTCTCCTCTGATGCTGCCTGGCTTGCTGTGTTATCTCTGTCTCCAGCATTGGCAGCTCTTACTATCTCCAGGTGCATAAGAAGTTGTGTTTCCCTGTGCACAAAGGGACCAAGCAGGAGCCTACAAGTCAAAGGTAACCCTGAGCTCCAAAGTGAATTTCTGAACAGCTGAAGTGGATTCTGAGTTGGTCTGAGATCAGCCATGATATTGTGGGGAGGCTGATAGTTGTTGATGCTCACTTGAGCGGATGAAGTTGAGGGGTAGTCAGCGCCCAGAGAAAATGCCAAAAGATGTTGGTCAACAGACCCAAACATGGAGTCCCTAAAGAAACAACTGGTGAGCTGGATCCACCAGGTAACTGCACTGACTTTCCTGTCGGAATTGGTGCCCTCTAGTTTCTCACTGGTATGTGAGAGAATTGTAAACTGCATTGAAATGAGGCAAGATTGGTTAATGATGAGATACAAATGCATAAGTATAAGGCGTTCATCATTTGTTAGTGACTTCTCATTTAGGCATTGAAAACTTGACAACTTATTTCTCTGTTTCAAGGATGAGATTTTTCATTCTCACTGTATTTTCCCAAGTTTCTCACCTGCGTTCAAGTCGCTCAAACGCTGAGAAAATTCCATTAACTGTTTCTCTCATTCTCCAGCACTTTTTCTCTTTTCATTACGTAGCAATGTGTGTTATTTTACAGGATTAGTAATCAGAGGCTTGGACCAGTAATCCCAATAAACAAGAATTCAAAATACAGCACAATAATTCAAAATTTGAATTGAGTGTTCTGTCGACAAGTTGAAACATTCATGAGCCAAAAATGACGTTTTTACAAAGTACTTAAAATACCCGCAATATAGTCCACAGGAGAAGGGGGTAGATTTGTATTTTGCTGATGATAGTGAAAACCTAGACAACATTTTAGACAAATTCAGCGCACAGTTCTAGCCAAAGTCAATCCGTCAGGTCCACCAATTATGAATTTCAAAGCCAGACACACGAATCTGATGAGTCATAATTTCTTTACAAGATTTAGAACCGTAATCAGCAAATGCTAACTCAAAGAAATAGGTGGTAGGCAGGTAAAGCAGCTCATATGGGATTTAACACATCATGCCATATTAAAAGATCTGATTAGAAAAGAGAAGCTCACAATATTCGAAAAGGCCGTTGACAATGACTGCGCAAATCGATAGATAAAGATGCTGAATAAACAGTTAACTTTCACTTAAGCCGAAAAAAGGTAGCAGAGCTGGTGAAGTGAAACAGCATCAAAAGAATGTACAACAGAGAGATAGGTGTACATAAGCTGTGGATGACCACATGGTTTGACAGATAGAAAAAAAAGCACTACCTTTGGATCAAACATTGAAGCCAAATCACTGAGAAATGAGGTGCAGAATGAAGATTTAATCTGGTGAAGAAGAATCCAGAGAAGCAGCAACAAGAAGATGAGAAAGTAAATAAACCAGAAATTCATACCCTGGCAGATAAGTTGAGGTTACCAAACCCATAAAATTAAATGAAATGTCAGGATACCACAGAAACCCATATAATAATTCAAATCAGAAAAAAAGTGAGAAATAAGCCTACAGTCATAAATTTGAAGCAGAAGCATAATATCAGAGCACAGGGTAACATTATTCTACTCAGATTGTATTAAAGATCTTTTCTGAAAACTTGAAGAAAATGACTGCACAAGGGAAAAGAGAAATTGAGAGATGCCATGGTGACAGCATGTGTTAAAAATAAGGTTTAACAGCAAGGAATAATTCAAATCAGGCAGGCGTCCAAAGACGGAGATGTTAACTGTACATGCTACATCAATGTAGGTGGTCCTCTCATCTGGAGGCTGAACTTCTGATATCTTCAGAAATGTGAAGTGTTCTTTAACTTAGAGGCCTTCTTTGCAGTGCTGGATCACCAAGGAACTCTAGCCATATACCCTTTTATCAGCACGAGCTGTACTGTGGTAAGTTTTAATTCAATTACGTACTAAAAAGCTATGGAACATTTAAACATCTTTACAGTGTGTAAGTGAATGAGTGTGGGTGAGAAAGTAGGGAGGCAGGGTATAATAACTACAGTACATATTGAACTTCACTTGTTAGCCTGGGACCTCCCAGTTTCCTGTAAGGGTTGGGTTTTGTTGCCTCAAAGAGAGGGAACCAAAAGGAGAGAAAAATCTAACTGACCTCTTGCTGACCCATCTACAAGGTGCAAGTGTGAATGTCCATGACAGTATCAGTCTGAGTGATCATGTCACCATCTTTGTGGGACCAAATCACTTTTTCACATTAAGGGTACCTTCCATCATGTATGACATTATTACCTTACTAAATGGGACCAATTTCAAACGGGGAGGCACAGTGGCTCAGTGGTTGGCACTGCTACCTCACAGCGATGGGGTCCCAGGCTCAATTCCACCTCGAGCGACTGTCTATGTGGAGTTGCATGTTCTCTATTCATGGGTTTCTGCCTGGTGCTCCAGTTGCCTGACACAGTCCAAAGACATGCAAGTTAGACGGATTGGCCATGCTAAATTGCCCATATAGTGTTCAGGGATGTAGGTGGGCTAGCCATGAGCAAAGCAGGATTACAGGGAGGGGATGGGGGGATGGGTCTGGGTAGGATGCTCTTCAGAGGGTTGGTGTGGACTTGTTGGACTTGTAGGATTCTGTGGAATTCTATGTATCAAGCAGCTCAAGATCCATAATCATCAGCAGCATTGAACTACGTTCAGTTGCAAACTGTAACACCACGGCCCAGCATATTCCCCCACTTTACCATTTATTATTGTGCCAGAAGATCAACCCCAGTTCAATGAAGAGTACAGGAGGGCATGCCATAAACAACAGCAGACATTCCTAAAAATGAGGTGTCAACTTCACAAAGCAACAACACAGGACTACTTGCATGCCCAAACAGTAGAAGCAGCATGCAGTAGACAGAGCTATGTGTTTCCACAAACAACAGATCAGATCTGAGGTCTGCAGCCCTGACATATCCAGTCATGAATGGTGGTGGTCAATTAAACAAATCACAGGAAGAAGCAGCTGAACAAATATCCCCATCCTCAATGATGGGCAAGCTCAGCACAAGACAGGGATGAAGCATTTACTACAATCTTTAGTCAGAAGTGCCCGGTGGATGATCTATCTTGGCCTCATCCAAAAAGCAGATGTCAGTCTTTGGCCAATTTGATTCACTCCTTGTGATATCAAGAAACATTTCGAGGCAATGGATACTGCAAAGATTATGGGCACTGACAGCATTCCAGAACTAGCTGTAATCCTAGGCAACCTGTTTCACATT
Source organism: Ginglymostoma cirratum (assembly GCA_024137785.1). Lineage (NCBI taxonomy): Eukaryota > Metazoa > Chordata > Chondrichthyes > Orectolobiformes > Ginglymostomatidae > Ginglymostoma > Ginglymostoma cirratum. The sequence goes on from JAHRHZ010000059.1 coordinate 3,475,203, forward strand.
GACATCTGTAGAAATTCTAGGTATGTTCTGTCCAAAAAGAGCAGGACAAATCCAAATACAAGCCTATCAGTCTACTCTCAATCATTTGCAAAGTGACAGAGGAGTGTTGAGAGTACCAAGTATCTTTTGCAAAGGAATAACCCTATCACTCAGCTTGGATTTTGCAAGACCAATTGGCTCTTGACTTCATTATAGCCTTGGTCCAAAGCAGCTAAATTTGAGAGTTCTTGTGAGAGTAACTGCCCTCAACGTCGAGGCAACACTTGAATTTCAAGTTTGAGTTAATTTGAATCAGGCAGAAATCTCTGCAATTGTTGGAGTCATGCCTTGAACATAGGAAGATGGTTGAGGTTTTGGAGGTCACTCAACTCAGCTCCGAAGCATCTCTGCAGGTGTTCCTCAGTGTAGTATCCTCAGACCAACCACCTTCAGCTGCTTCATTAATGATCTTCCCTTCATCGTAAGGTCAGCCATAGGGAAGTTCACTGTGACTGCATAACTTTTAGCACTGTTCACAACTCCTCAGATTCTGAACCAGTCTATGTCCATATGCAATAAGACCTGGATAGCACCTAGGCTAGGACTGTTTACTGACATTCACACCACACGCATGCCAGATACATGGGAGTGTCACTACCTGCAAACTCCCCTTCATGCCACACATCATTCTGACTTGCAATGATGCTGTCATTGCTTATACTGGGTTAAAATCCTGGAACTCCCTCCATTACTGTGGGTGTTTGTACAGTCCAAGGACTGCAGCAGTTCAGGAAAGCATCTCATTACCACCTTCTCAAGGGCAATTAAGAATGGGCAATAAATGCTGGCCTAGTCAGCAATGCCCACATTCCACGAACGAATAAAAGAAAGTACATTTTTTTGAAAATGAATCATGAATTCATTAAATACCAGCTGTTGCATATCCAATATCAAACCTTTCAGAGGTTTTTGCCAATCCATATAAGCCAACCTCTTCCTTATACCTTTATAATTTCTCTTATTTAGATTCCAGTCCCAAATTCATATAGAACTACAATTTTTCAAATTTAATAGAAATTTACATCATACTATGCTAACAATTCCCCAAAGGCTCTTTTACAACAAGATTATTCATGAACCCTTTCTTATTGCTTACATAAAAGAACATATGACCTCATTGGTCTAGAAAACCATTCTGAACACTTTCCAGGAATTCTTCCTCCATATAACTGGTACTTATTAGGTTTGCCAGTTTAAGTGTAGATTAAAGTCACCCATGACTACATCCCCCTTGCTACACGCACCATTAATTTCCTGATTTAATACCATGCACTTTGTTACCACTACTTTTTGATGGTCTACTCCTGACAATAATTGTTACCCCTTGCCGTTTCCTAGCTCTACCTAAATAAGATTTACATTCTGTGCTTCCAATCTTTGATCATTTTTCGCTGATACTGTGTCTTATAATCAGCACTACTACCAAATCTTCCTCTCCTTTTTGCCTATACTTCCTGAATGTAGAATATTCTTTAATATTCTATTCCCAGTCTGCGTTGATGTGCAGCTGCATCTCCATAATTGCATTTAAATCATACCTATTTACTCCTACTAGCACTATCAATTCACCTAGATTGTTGCATTTTAATTCTGCCATTTTAACATTATTGCATAATTTAACTCTGGTTGACTCTATGGTTTGTTTATGCCAGTTTCCACTTTCATTAGCTTTACTGTTTCCCATTGTTAGTTTTGCTTTTCTCCTATCTAAATCACCTCTCAGGTTACTACTCCTCTGACAAGAAACGCTCCCCAATAACCCAAGCAATCTCCCTGCAAGGATATTAGTACCAGTGCTGTTATGGAGAAACTCGTCCATCTTTTACAGGTCCCACCTGCCTCAGAACCAATTCTAATGCCTCAGATGTCTTAAGCCTTCCCTCCTGAACCGTTTTTCCAGTCATGTGTTCATTCATCCAAACTTGCCATTTTGGTATTCACTAGCAAGTAGTCCTAGGAGTAATTCTGAGATTACTGTCTTTGATGCCCTGCTTTTCAATCACTTGCCTAGCTCTCTAAATGCCTTCAGGACCTTATCCTCCTTTCTACCCTATGTTGTTGGTGCCAAGATGAACCATGACCTCTAACTCTTCACCCTTTCAAAAAGAATGTATTGCAACCGTTACATGACACCCTTGACCCTGACTGCAGGGAGGCAACATTCCATTCTAGAGTCACATCAATTGCCAAAGAAATGTCTGGCTAACTATAACAGTAAATAAGTCAGAACTGTCAGACTCCCTAACTCCAACTCAGAATCAAAGGCTTTATCAGAGAGATCTGAGGAGCAGTGCAAACTTTCCAGGCAATTCCCTTAGAATGAGTGAATCAGGACTTCCAAGGACGTCCTAATGACTACCACTGGTCATTAGTGGAGTCCCCAACTATTTGGAGACTGAAAGATCTGAGCTAGTGTCTTTTTTGAGAGACGGGAATAGGCTGTAAAAGTTTGGAATTACACATTTAAATATAGAGATTAATTGCATGTGTCCTTCTGTTTAGACTTAACGTTAAAGATATTGTAATGGTTATATTGACATTCAGAACCTTTTTTCACCCTTATAAATTCTTTAAAGACAATTAGGAGTAAATTGTGCTATGAAAGATAGAAAGATAGCAAAAAAGTGAGAAATCAGCACAAATACCTAAAGTATCTAAAATAGGTTATTTAAATCTGATCTCAATATCGAAGATTTTTTTACAAAAGTGACTCCACAAAATTATGAAATAACTATGACTTTGTGAAATTCAATAGGGAGTTAGATTAGTATCTGAGAAGAGACAAACTTCCGGCTAAGGCAAAAATGACAGGATAACAGGATGAGCTGAGTTGTTCTTTTAGAGAACGAGCACATACACAACAGGTCCTACAGCCTCCTCCTTAGCTGTAGCAAAGTTCAGTGTTTCATATTGGCAATACAACTATTTCACAGCTTTGCGGAAAAGTTTAACAATTTGGAGTAATGCTGGAAGAACACAGCAGCCTACATGACGTAGGTTAACACCCAAAATATGAGTTTATCTCTTACTCCCCAATGCTGGCTGGATTTCCTGTATTTTCATTTAAATACAATAGTTCAAGATTATAAATACAGTCAGCTGTCATCCCCGTCATAATAACCTCGTCTTTTCTGGTTAATCATTAGCAGAGAGGAATTTGAATTATTACTCAAAGTAAACTAAGCAGAACTGAAAACCCTGCAAGTTGTGTTTTACTCAGCTGAACAGACTTTTGTTGCATTATTGTTTTAAAGTTTCACAGCCAAGGAAATACCAATAAGGAATAACAATTTATAATCCACTTTCTTAATATTCCCAAACCATATACCACTTCCAAGCTGAGAATGCAGGTCTTTGCTTTTCTTAAAATTGCACAAAGAGGAATGAATGGGATTACAGTCAGTCAGAATAAAGCCAGTGATAGTAATAGTGATGATCAATTGTTGAAGCTGTGTAAGGGGATAAAAGGTAATTATAGCTGCAGGGGCTACATAAAAAGCCTGAGCATGCAAAGGATTAACAATGAATACAGCCAGAATCCAAGTCCTTGACCAAAATTAAGTGTTGCAGCAAAGGTACCATCAAAGATATTTACATTTGAGTCTGGGGCTTCCAGTATTGTTTTATGGTGAGATTTCCAGTTCACTGCTATCCCCAACCCTGTCCAATATATGTACAAATGACCTGGCAAATGTCACAACCTATAGGATCTTCCATGTTGATGAAATTTTTTGCATCACCCAAGATACATACTTTTACACCCTGGCCCAATACCTTAAGGTAGATAATATGAAGTTGGTGGACTTCCAACTACTAACTGAGTAATGTTAGGAAGAAATTGAATCCTGCAGGCAGCTTTCCCTTTTTAAATGCACAGGCTGCTGGATAATCAGTCTGAGTTATTGAGGGACAAAGTGAATGTTACCATGTTAGGAAAACTGATTCCCTCTTTAGTGCCACCACCCTAGATGTAGTAGGCAGAGAGATGGGCATCAGAAAGTGTTCTTTGAATGAATCCCCATAGGAAATTCGAATATATGGCAAAAGCAAGTTCATTTACTGATGTATCTTGAAAATTTTTATGTAGTGTGCTTGGTCACAGGGCATAACTAGGCTGCAGAAAGGCTAGAAGGATAGGTCAGCTCATGTGTCAATGCAAAGGAAGGCAAAGTCACAAATTAATTCTGTTTTAAGGTATATGGTGAGGCCCAGATTGGGGCACACTACGGGAAAATGCTGGTGATTATGTATACGGAGATGTTTGTTGCATTGGCAGAACAAACAACTATCCTGTAGTCATTAGCCAGGAGCACAGAGGAGTCCATAACATAGGGCAATTTGTGCATACCAGCATAGAAACTAGGAGCAGGACTAGGTTCCTTGGCCCCTCGAGACTGTTTTGCCAGTCAGTAAGATCATGGCTGATCTGATTATTCCAAAATACCATCTACCTCAGGTAAATTTTCACACCCTTCCTTTTCACGAATCTATCTACCTCTGCTTTAAAATTATTCAGAGTCTGCATTTCACTGCCTTTTGAGGAAAAGTGTTCCAAAGACCCAGAGGTTTTTTATACATGAAGAGGCTGTTGATTTTAGGGCTTTACGATCAGCACTAATTGTGATCGCCTAATATGGACTGTTGACAACTTGTAGCAATTTTGTGATAGATTACTGAATTTGTTAAGAAGCAGAAGTTTAGATGTGAAACATTAATTAATTAGATAAAGAAAGTATACAACTGTGACAGGTTCACTGATTCCGGAGGACACACAGGCAGTTGACGTGTTGCATGTTAAAGTTTGAAGGTAGTACTCTGTTCTTAAGCCAAGGTGTTGGGGAATTTTTCCCTGAATCTTCTTCCTCTTCTTCTGGTCCATCTTCCATCCAGAAAAGGCAGCTCTCTTCAGATAGCCTAACGAGGACCACTCAGTGAGGAATACCCTCTGCCCCTCAGGACTTGTTGATATCCCTTATTTTTGGGGACCACTAACTCACGCTTTGTCAATCAATTGTTTAAACCTTTTTGACCACGGGACAGTTACTCATGACTTCAGATAACCATTGTTCACCTGCCCATTTCATTGGAAAGGTTAGTTTGGATTCCTTCTGAAAACAAAACCTTCCTTTTTTTTTAAAGCAATACACTAACGATAGGGTAGTTTGACTCAATAAATCATTTGTTTATGCTGGTTGAAGGCTAGGTACTCATGTAACACAGTTAAATAAGGTCTCATTCTACAGAAGAAATACAATATATGGAATACTGAGAGAACACAGTTTTAAATGGGACCCCAATTTCCAACAAGGGAGTGTCGTGTGGCCGTTCACCCACTGGCCAGTTAATGGCTATTTATGGGTCTCCTCCACCATTGGATTTAAACTGTGCTGTGGGGAAGACAGCACCAGGTTGCATTATGACTGTACTAGAGGTACTCCCTTTACAACCACCTTATCCCATCAATGGCTTCCCAAAAGGTATTCCCTTCAGTTATTCTCCTTACCATACTGCCCTGTCAATCCCTGCCTCCAACCCCACTTTCCAGCAACTCACTCTTAACTTCGTCAGGATTCTTATCTGCTCTTCTTCAGCAAACTGCTGCAACCTCACATATGGCCACTGCACCCAATGGGGCAACAGAAATACCAGAAATACCAAGTGATTGGCCAATAGTTGGGACCTCTTCTGTGTTAGGGGTCAGGAGCCAACATAAAACTTAAAGGCCCAATGACCATTAATCAACTGCATAACAAATCAGTCAATAACCAGCAATAACCACATGACTTCAACCAGGCCAACCTCAAGACACAAATAGAATCGCTGATAACAATGCTTTCCTCCCCAGTGAGCCCAGTGCATTTTATGCTCGTTTTGACTAGAAGGTCTGTGAAATGATGTCACAGCCTTGGGTGTATCTATTCCCCGGTAACTGCCACAGACTTCAAGTTGGCCTTCTTGAGAGTGAACCCACGGAAAGTGACTGACCCGGGTGGAGTCCCTGGCTGTGCACTCAGATCCTGTGCGGACCAGCTGGCGGGAGTATTTGCAGACATCTTTAACCTCTCCTTACTACAATGGGGGGTTCCCACCTGCTTCATGAAGACCACTATCATCCCGGTGCCAAAACAAAATCAGGCAATGCGTCTTAATGACTACCATCTAGTGGCTCTAACAATTTATGAAGTGCTTTGAGAGGTTAGTAATGGCACACATCAACTCCAGCCTCCCAGATTGTCTTGATCCACAACAATTCACTTCCTGTCACAGTGGATCCATGGCAGACGCCATCCCCCTGGCCCTATATACATCCCTGGAACGTCTGGATAACAAAGACATTGACGTCAGGTTCCTATTTATTATCTATTATTTGTTAACCATGAATCCAACCAAACACATCTCCAAACTCCAAGACCTATGTCTCTGCTCCCCGCTGTCTGATTGGATTCTCAACTTCCTGACCTGCAGGCCACAATACGTAAGGATGGGCAACAACACTTCCTGCACAATAATCTTCAACATCGGTGCCCCACAAGGCAGCATTCTCAGCCCCTTACAAAACTTCTTTCACACTCATGACTGTGCGGCTAAATACAGCTCTAACCCCGTTTACAAATTTGCTGATGGCAACACCACAGTCGGTCAGATCTCAAACAGTGACAAGACAGAGTACAGGGAAGAAATAGAAGCTTAGTGGCATGGTGTAAAGAAAACAATCTCTTCCTCAACGTCAGCAAAATGAAAGAGATGGTCAACAACTTCAGGAAACAGAATGGAGGACACACTTTTGTCTGTCTCAGTGGTGCGGAGGTGGAGGTGGTTGAGAGCTTCAAGTTCCTAGGAGTAAATATCACCAATCTGTCCTGGTCCATCCACATTGGTGCAACAGTCAAGAAAGCCTCTAAGGCCAAGAAAATTCACATGTCCACAATGGGGCTTACTAATTTTTACAGATACACAATAGAAAGAATCCTGTTCAGATGCATCACAACTTGGTATGGCAACTGCTGTGCCCAAGACCGCAAGAAATTACAGAGAGCATGTATGTAGCTGAGTCCATCATGAAAACCAGCCTTCCTTCCATTAACTCTGTCTACACTTCCCAACTCCTGGAGAAAGTAGCCAAATAATCAAAGACTCCTCCCAACCTAGTTGTACTCTCTTCCATCAGGCAGAAGATACAAAAGTTTGAAAACACGTATCAACAGATTCAAGAACAGTTCCTTTTCCACTGTTATCAGACCTACAAATGGCCCTCTCATATATTAGAGTTGATCTTTCTCTGCACCTTCTCTGTAGCTGTAACTATATATTCTACATTCTGTTCTATTACCCTGATGTACTTATGTAAGGTATGATTTGTCTGGTGAGCACGCAAAACAATGCTTTTCTCTGTATCTCAGTATATATGGCAGTAATACATCAAATCAAATCAAATCAGCAGTTTGTACCTGACTTTAAGATGGGGGAAGTGTTGCAGAGACCCCAATCCCAACTTAAAATTTAACTCTTAGAATGTTATGTGCAGTCTGGTTGTCATATTGTAAAATAGGGTGTAGACCAAAAAAGGTACAGAGAAGAATTACAAGAATGATATCAAAACTGTGAGAATATACGTATCAGAAAAGGATTGATATTCTGGGTTTTTCCTGAAAAGAATGGCTGAGTTGTGACTTAATAGGAGGTTTTTAAAACTATGAAAGATTTTGTTTGCGAGGAAAATGTTTCCCCTTGTGAAGAAAAGCATATCTAGATAGCCATCAAGAAATCTGATAGAAAATTCAGATAAAAAGCTTCTTCACCCACGAGTGGGAAAATGCAGAATTCACTGTCACAGGAAGTTGTTGAAGTGACCAGAATAGATATATTCAAAGGGAAACAGGAAAGCATATGAAGGAAAATGAGATAAATAGTTACAATGGTGTATTTAGATAAGAAAGATGAAAGTATAAAAGCAAAATACTGCAGATGCTGAAGATCTGAAATTAAAACAAAAAGTACCGAAGAAGTTCAAAGAGTCTGGCAATATCTGTAAAGAAAGAGTGAAACGGAATCTTTTGGATTGAAGAAGTGTCATGGGACTCAAAAAGCTAACTCTGTTTCTCTCACTGCAGATGCCACCATGAAGGTTTGAATGGGACATAAACACTGATGTGAGCTGGTCATACACAGTATTTTAATGATCTATTTATCATGTAATTCCACATAAAGCAATCTGATAATGAGAAGGTAATTATTTTTGTGATATTGATTAAGAAATAAGTATTTGCGAAGGCATCATACATCTTCTATATCCAAATGAGGGGGCAAGCCTGGCCTTATCTAAAGGATGACACAGTTCACAGTGCTGCACTGGATTGTACTCAGATCTTGCAGCAGAATTGAAGCACGTAACTGCCTGATTCAGATTTAGACAGTGCTACCAACTGCACTATTGGGTGACAATCATGTTATTTCGTTTATGCTAGGTTGGCAGTACTCAGATCATTTCTCAGAGAAAATCTATTAAAATGTATCATTTTTGAGATGAAATCACTAAGTCAAGTCAATCATTCTCTGCAAAGAATACAGTTTAGATCTCCTGATTACATTCTGCATTTTACAAGGTATTGCAAAGATTTATATCTGACTGAATTCAAAACAATTTGGGAATGTATGTGTCTTTGAATGTACTCCTGTCAATTTGACAGTAAACTCCAAATTGAAATGAGAAAGTAACAGTAACACATAAGAACGGAGTGAAGATCCACTTATAATGGAATTAATACTTTTGAACAGATTGTGAGTAAAACACAATAATAAATATGGAATGCTGAGGAAATTTTAACTCACCAGTTCAAAGCTAACAGATCATTTCACATTACATTAGCAAAGGCCTAGGAGCCTGCCCTCCAGGTGTGTTAGATTTTGTGGAACTCTAGTTGGAGGTTTCATAACTTGTTATAGCCAATCAGCAAATCATCCACATTTTTCAAATTACTTATTCAAAGCATATGGATATCACTAACAACCATTTGTTGCCTGTTTCTAATTGGTCTTGAGAAGGTAGCAATTGTTTTTTATTATCCACCTGTGAGATATGTATGTATCTGGCTTGCCAGCATTTTATTGCCCATCCCTAGTTAAGAAGGTGGTGGTGAGCTGCTTTCTTGGACCGCTGCATTGCACCTGTTGTGAGTTGATCCACAAAGCCCTTAGGGAGGGAATTCCAGGATTTTGACCCAGCAACTGTGAAGGAATAGCAATATATTTCCAAGTCAGGATAGTGAGTGGCTCAGGGGTGAACTTGCAGGTGGTAGCTATTGGCTGTCCATGTTCTTTCAGATGAAAGTGGTTTTGGGTTTGGAAGGTGCTGTCTAAGGATCTTTGGTTAATTTCTGCAGTACAGCCTGTAGATAGTATACACTGTTGCCTCTGAAATTGAGTGGTGAGGGAAGGGATGCTTGTGCATGCTGTGCCAATCAAGTGGACAGCTTTGTCCTTGATAGTGTCAAGCTTTCTTGAGTGTTGTTGGAGCTGCACCCATCCAAGGAAGTTGGGAGTACTCCATCACACTGCTGACTTGTACCTTGTAGATGGTGGACAGGCTTTGAGGAGTCAGGAAGTGAATTACTCACCGCAGTATTGCTAACCTTTGATCTGCTCTTGTAGCCACTGTGTTTATGAGCATGGACTCCATCAGTGTTTGAGCAGTCATGATAGAGTGCTGAACATTGTGCAATCATCAGTGAACATCTCCACCTTCTGACATAATGATGGAGGAAAGGTCATTGATGGAACAGCTAAAGATGGTTGGGCTTGGGAAACTATCTTGAGGATTTCCTGCAGAGATGTGCTGGAGCTGAGATGACTGACCTCCAACAACACAACCATCTTCCTATGTGTCAGGTATGACTCTAACCTGTGGTCTGTCTACTCCATAATGTCCTTTATTCCAGTTTTGCTAGGGCTCCTTGATGCCACATTCAGTTGAATGCAGCCTCAATTTCAAGGGCTCTCACCTCACCTCTAGAATTCTGCTCTTTTGTCCATGTTTGAACCAAGGCTATAATGAGATCAAGAGCTGAGTGGCCAAGGCAGAACCCAAACTGGGCATCACTGAGCAGGTTATTGCTGAATAGGTGATAGTACTATTGATGACACCTTCTACGACTGATCGAGAGTAGACTGATGCGACAGCAATTGACTGTGTTGGATTTATCCTGCTTTTTGTGTACAGGACATATCTGGACAAGTTTCCACATTGTTGTATCCATACTGGAACAGCCTGGCTAATGGTATATCAAGTTCTGGAGTACAGGTATTATTGCCAGAATGTTGTCGGGGCCCATTGCCTTTGCAGTATCCAGTGCCTCCAACTATTTCTTGATATCACATAAAGTGAATCAAATTGGCTGAAGATTGGTATCTGCAATGCTGGGAGCCACTGTCAAGGCCCTGATGGATCATCCACTTGGTATTTCTCACTGACGATTGTTGCGAATGCTTCAGCCTTACCGTTTTCACTTGTGTGTTGGGCTCTTCCATCATTGAGGGAGGGGATATTTGTGAAGCCTTCTCCTCCACTGAGTTGTTTAATTGCCCATCACCACTCATGACCAAATATGGCAGGACTGCGAGCTCACGTCTGATCCATTGGTTGTGGAATTTGTTAGCTCTGTCTATCACTTGCTGCTTATGCTGTTTGGCATGCAGGTAGTCCTGTTTGGTTGTTTCACCTGGTTTTCCGATCATTTTTAAGTATGCCTGGTGCTGCTCCTAGCATGCCTTCCTGCACCATCCATTGAACCACCGTTGATCACTTGGCTTGGTGATAATGCTTGAGTGGGAGATGTGCCAGGCCATGAAGTTACAGATTGTGCTGGATTACAATTCTGCTACTGCTGATGGCCCACAGCACCTCATGGACGCCCATTCTTGAGTTGTCTGATTTGTTCAAAGTCTGCCCCATTTAGCACAGTGATAGTGCCACACAACATGGTGAGTTCCCTTTCTTAAACAACTATAGCCTGTGAGCTGTAAAGATATCCAGAGTGCTGTGAGGAAGGGTGTTCCAAAATTTAAAACCACTCGGTGCAATTTTATGGGACCTAGGAAAATGGGAATCATGGTGGGCAGCGGACATAATAAGCAAGTGTTGAAATGTCACCTTCTTCATAGCAGGTTCAAGTTTAGAGATGAAGTTAGCAGCATGTTTGCGACAAGTCAATCCTAGCATTGACCCTTGGCAGGTACTTGTAATACATTTGTAATGCATTTGTAATTCTCTGAGTAGTATTGGTCATGAAAATCTTTTGTTATTATGTCTGATGTTCATGATAAAGTTAGCAGTGCAAACAAATCTTATAACACCTGATTCATGTTTACTGTAAGGTCATGTGTAACAATTGGCTTTATGCAGTTGTATTTGAGGCTAGTGATCTTCCTTGTTGAACTCTTCATACAAGAGAGGAGAGCAGGACAATTGCAGTTTACAGGAGACTTGGGAACAGCATTTGTGAGTCACTGGTGAGGGGTGGGTATGCAGTTGGGGGCTTGGGGGCTTGGGGGCTTGGGGCCATGGGGGAGTGAAAAGGGTTTGGAGAAGTGAAATCGGAAAGATCTAGCATCTGGGATGTAGTGAGAGCAGAAAGTGAGGCATCCAAAGGGTGGTGACACAGTCTGTATATGCATCCATCTCAAACTGATGGCTGGCAGAGTCCTTGCAGGGCACAACATTTTAATCATCCCACATTAGAGTGCTCTCAGGTAATATCTTGTACAATGCATAGAAGGGAGTGTCAGCAGCCAAGTGCTGAGTACAAAACTGAACATTAACGCAAACATTCAATAAAGAGTGAACTCAAAAACAAACACTTATTCCACATTAAATGAATGACCTAAACTCCCTTGTCTTTGCCTGCCAACAGTGAGGTGTGTCAGTGCATTTAGTTCTCTGACTAAGCTACGTCAACAAATAACAATAATATACATATGAATAAAGTGAAGACAATGCAACGTGAAACTTAAATCTGAAAACACCAGTGCCACCTTTGTGCTCTCACTAAGTCTTATGTTAGTAGAAATGAAGTTGGGAAAGTTGTGGTCCTGATGAAGAGCTTGTTTGTCAAGGAGTTTGTTTTACAGCCCACCACTATTTGCTGCATTTTTCAGCTAATGGTAGGCTTCACCAGTGGAAGGTCTTTCCAGCCACATGAGCACGTGTGGTTCCACTACATCAACACTTTTAGATTTTAATTGTAAATGCATGGGAACCAGCAAAAACCAAGAGCGTGAAACTGATGCCTGTTTCTGCTCTTGCTGTTAGGAGCAGTACAATGTGATTAATATTCCAGCCATTTGTTAGCTCTGTATATTCATCAAATAGTGCCGTTGGATATTGGATGTTTGTCATCTTATTTGGAAACTATTTCCTTCATTCTTCCAACTGTCATTTGTAAAAGACTCAAAAGTGTAACTTCACACATATTAACTTTACAGTCAATGCGGACACTAGGCTACTTAAAAAAATGCACGAGATACAATTTGGTCACAAGCAACATGCTGCACTCTATTCTGAGCCTGTAAGAATTTTTTTGAGGCATGCAGAAAGAGTGCTGCAGAGATTGACAAATCCTGTGCAACAACATGAAGTAACCTAATAACCTTTCTATACTCAGAATTTATGGTAACACAAAAGTAAGGCTCAAGAACTACATCAGTGAATGCCTATAGTGAAACACATGCTTTGGAACGGATATATATTGTACTTTTGCCTGACTCACTGCTTCAAGTTACAAATCAAAAGGCAGAAATTCCTCACATTCCAATCTTAGCAGGCTAGCCAAATGGAATTTAAAGCACACCTCATTATATTGAAATAATAGGAAGCACTGTTCATTTGCACGCCCAGACCGGTTTGAAGGTTTTTTGTTATTCATATTTCACTGCATTATTGCATTACTGACAATAGGAATTCATATCCAGTCACTTCAGTACATTGTTAAATTATTTTAATTGGGCTGTTTGGAGTGAAAACATTTTAAGGTGTCTGAGCACTGGTTATAACAATGATTTAATTGATTTATAACACAAGCCATAAAAAAACAGAATCTTGTTCTTCACACTTAGTATTTCGGTTTGCTTATTGCATACTTTATTACCTCTCCACTTAGTTCCGTTCCCCTTCATTGCCTTACTTCATTTGAATTGAGTGTTTACAGTGTTCTCCCAGAACTTGTGACCAGTCATTAATTGATGGCCAAGAAGGTCCTGAATGACTCACTCTCTATTACTCAAACTGTTCATTGTCAAGCAGTTGGCAACTACCCAGAAACTCTCCTTGACATGACAGCAGAGATTAGAACTGCAGTATAATTCACTGCCTATTGTCATTTTTTTTAAATTTCAAAACTAGGTTAGCTAATATAATCGCCTTCTAATCAATATTTACTTAATATAAATATAGTACTTCAAACATTTTTTTAAAAAATTCATGATTAACAGTCACTTCATAGCTACACAGAAGAGTTGTTAAAGGGACACTGTTTAAGGATAAAGAATTTGACAAATGTTGTTTGGTAGTCAGATGAAGAACCAAAACAATTTTTGTCACAACTATGCAGTTATAAATTACACAATAATGCAGAAGAACACAACAATATTGCTGTGTTATATATTAAGGAGCAATGTCACAGAAGGGAATTACAAACCCTATTGTCATGGAAGCTGTTGTTAGTTCAGATTGCCTAAAAAAAACCCATGGCATGTTCTTGTTGTCTTAAATGTAAAACAATTATTGTTAATGGCATCTTGACAACTTATTTGTGATTTCCTATTTCATTCACCGTGATGTCAAATGATCTTTTTAATCTTTTAAAAGCTGTATTCTTTTCAACAATGTAATGAATACAAAATCCCCTGGGACAATTTACAGTGCGAGAGACTCAAGCCGCAACGGAGTAGAATGCAAAGCAAATTTGTTAGAGATAACGATAAAATTTGCTGAAGGGTCAAGTTATCCACAACTAATGTTTCAATTTTGTGACTCCCTTGTAATGCACAATGTATAACATTTTAGCAGGGTACTACCCATACCTAACAGAAGGAGAATTGAGCAGAAAAAGATTGAACGTTTTCCATTAGCATAAGATAAAGTTGTTCTTTATTAGTTGTTTATTCAAGTTGATTAATTCTTCAAAATATGCTAAGATCCTACATTGATTAAAATCAGTGAGGTAGAGGAGCATCAATCACATAGAACCCAATACGACATTGTGACACTAAATCAGGTACAAAGGATTCATGTCAAGCTACATGGCACAAAGCTCTGTATGCTCTTCTCAAATTACAAAAGAGTTGGTTAAAAGCAGTTTGAAGACAAATTCCATAGGCTGTAGTTTAATCTAAAGATATTATCCACCCAGGTTTTGTGACAAAGAAAAACAGTATCTGCACATTGATCAATCATCCATCTTTGTATACTATAGCTATTTTACCTACAGCATAATGAATCATGCTTTGTTTACAATATTCAGTAAAAACACTCTTCAACATCTATTGATGTATATATGAATCATCGTACACGTGTAAGGATCATGTATTTTTATTTTACTGTCTTTTAAAGATGTCGACTGAAATGAGAAAAATCTGTCTTAAAACCAATGTTTTAAAAGGATCCAGCATGGTTCGAAAGCAAGTAACTTGACACTCATAGCAAACATTTTATTTGTACAACAACCAGTAATTGAAGAGTTGTAGACAAATTGAAGCTGAGGGGTTCTGTATAGATGCAGCTGGGAGGTAACATAAAGTTGATTATCTATGGGCTAGTGACCAGTTACTAATGATAAGAACCTCTTGCTTGCCAACAAGTGGTTGATTGCATCTTAGGTAACTGAACAGCTAGGAGGTGATATAACTTACAGAGGAGATTTTTGATCTCCACCAGTTTAGCAGTGGCCTCTCTGTTCTCTGCAGTCAAAACTCATTTTACGCCTAGAGGAAACCAGTTAGTCTTTCCCTCAGCAGCTCCTGTGAGCTTCCACTCTCTATACATCTTGCAAACCAGTGGAAGCATTTTGAAAAGGGAAGCCAGGAAGAAACGTTTCAATCAGCAAGAAACAACTCAACAGAATTTATGGACAAAGATTATCGTCTTTTCTGTTTTTCACCCCATCCATGCGTTTTAATTTGTGATGTTATGTGCTGGAAGTTTATACTTGTTTACCTGTAACTAGAATGTAACTAATTTTAATAAATAGTAATTCTTGTTTAGTGCAGAAATCTAGTCCATGCTATTAATTTGGGTCTGAATATCAGGTAATTTGGAGAATTTTCTGAACATTTTAAAGGCATATAAATTTTATGACTTCAGCAATAATGGGATTTAATTTCCAGCATATTATTCCAATAGGTTGTGACCCTAACCTGAAACAAATCAATGTAGCAAGTGTGTAGTGAACCTTTTCTAGTGAACCAGAATTTCTGAAGAGGTGTCTAGGCCCGAAACGCCAGCCTTCCTGCTCCTCTGATGCTGCTTGGCCTGCTGTGTTCATCCAGCTCTACACTTTGTTATATCAGCAAGTGTTGATTTTTTCTTTGTTTGTGAGTCCAATCTGTGACCGCAGCTGTGTAAAATCTGTTGTTGTTTAGAGGCGCTGAGTTGATGATTAGTAGGACCAACTTTCACATTTCCAAGCAATTGAAATGAATTTTCAATGTGTCACAAGCCACCATTTTGTTCAAAGAGTAATTCCCACGCACAAGAAATGTACAAAATACAGGGCTGGATTTGGTTAAAAATCTGTTAAAAGTTTCAGGGCATTTTAAGGGGCTTTTCTCTACAACAGCTCAAACAAGTTTTCTCTCACTAATCTCTACTGCATACCTCATACACCAAATGCCACACCGCTATGGTGCAACACTCACACTACCATGCACTCACCAATGCCAGACATGCTCAAAACTGCCAGGACCTCCCAGGATTTGTGCCACTGGTGCCATGTTTAAAACCTAGCTCTGCAGCCCCATCTCCTATCTACTAACATCATCCCGCCCCCTTGACCTGTCCGTCCTCCCTGGACTGACCTATCTCCTCCCTACCCCCCCACCTACACTCACCTTTACTGGCTCCATCCCCGCCTCTTCGACTTGTCTGCCTCCTCTCCACCTATCCTCTCCTCTATCCATCCTCTATCCGCCTCCCCCTCTCTCCCTATTTATTTCAGAACCCTCTTCCCCTCCCCCATTTCTGATGAAGGGTCTAGGCCCGAAACGTCAAGTTTTCCTGCTCCTATGAGGCTGCTTGGCCTGCTGTGTTCATCCAGCCCCACGCCTTGTTATCTCTGCACCAGTACTGATGCTACAAGCTGAATAAACCCCTTCACAGTTGCACTGGGAAGAGGAATTGCACTGGGAACTGCTGATACAAGAAATCTGGCACCCTAATTTGCTCAGATGGAGCCTGGAATTTCTGGTGGATGGGATACTGTGGAGCAGGGCCATCTTGTTTCCTCAGACCAGCAAAGACAGTCTTGTTACCAGACCCAAGATTAAGCCCCAGGTTTGGAACATATGCCGCAACATGCATCACTGAGGAAAATCCATGAGGTTGACAGCTTAATGGAAAAAAAGTTCATAGATACAGTCATTGATGAAATGAAAGGGGTTATCATTAGACAGCCAAGTAGAAATTGGTAGGGAGTAGTGCAAACTGTTCTCTAGCCAGTGTTCAATTCTGAATACTGATGAAAGTGACATTTCATCTAGGAAGGGCAGAGTCAAGTCCTAGGCATCATGGATAGGTCATCTGTAAAGAGGAACTCAAGGAACACTGGAAGAGCAATAGTAACAGGTGATTCAACATTTCTGGGAATAGGTAGCAGTTTCTGTGGCCACAGATGTGAATCCCAGATAGTGCATCGCCTACCTAGAGCCAAGGTCAGGGGTTTCACTGAATAGCTGCAGAGTACCCTGAGTGGAGAGGGTGGACAGCCAGCAAGGTAATTTGCTAGTGCTCAATGGTTTAAGCTTTACTGGGAAGGTACAGGAAACAGTAGGAAATATCAGAGAGAAATACCAAAATGCAAAGAGTTTGGAGGAGAAAATAGCACTAGAGAAGGGAATAGAAAGATATTAACTGTGGTCAGAGTAAGGGAGAAAGTAACAGTCTAAATGAGGATTAATAAGCATATATGTAAACTCATGGTATATGGTTAATGACATTATTGAGCTACAGGGACAGACTGACATGTGCAAATAGTATGCGGCTAAAGTAGGGACTTTGTTCAAAGAAGGATAGGGCTTTGTGTTAAATACTTTGTATTCAGGAAAGATAGGAAAGGAACAAAAAGGGATTGGAAGGGCAGCATTAACTAAGGAGAACATTGCAGTGTTGGAGACAGAGGGCATTCCAAAAGGGTCATGGACAGAGAATCTATCTGGCTAGAGCTCAGGAACTAAAAAAAGGTGCAAGTACATTGCTCAGTTTATTCTATAGGTAACCAACTAATGAAAGAAGTGTAAATTATTATGGACATATTGGAATTTTTAAAACAAATTTCTCTCCTTACCCCCACTTCTTGTCCCTAAGCAGATTGAGAGTTAAGTTTTCCCACTTTTTAAATAGTGGAGTTGTATTTCTCCAATACTGTCTGTGGACTCTGACTCTGTCCAGCCTACAACAATATTTTGGTAAAGTTAGAAAAGAAGAAGGGTTTACATCACACAATCTTAGATGTAGGGAAATGCTTTACGATACTGGCACACTTAACAAGTATACACAGAGATAGCATCAAAAAGAATGAAGAAAATATTCAGCTAGTAACAACTTGTATACAAAACAACCAAGAACTACTAGCTCAACAACGTCCTTACATGTAAGACCAGAATCCAAAAGTCTGATACTACATTTAGTAGTCTAGAGTTATTTGTGGTGATTTTTGATTGGCTAGCTAGACTTTGAGGAGTCTCTCTAAAAATCTTCTTGAAAGCCATCTAAGGAGGTTTTGCTGAAATGTAACTTATGCTTCACTGTTTTGATGAAAAAATCCTACTTACAGATAGCACAATACAAATGGCTGATTTTAAAGGCCAGTGGCTTTTTCCTTATGGCCTAGAATTAGGGATTTTGATATTGTTAGTAGATTTATGGGGCAGTGTTGACCCTGAAGCTGACAGCTATTTCAAAATAATATGGTTAAAACAGTACTTGAATTCATTATGGTGGGAGTCATGGACCAAGTCTCCTGGAGGGGGAGAAGCCATTACCATCCTGAAAAAGCTTGCATTGTAGATAGCCAACTGTCTACGGCCCATTGCAGAGGTTAAGTATGTAACATGTTCTGTCAGGCTTTCTTTTCTTGGAGATGATCATTTCTGTAACATGTTACAAAACAATAGTTGGCATTCCAGACCCATAAGGACATACCTGGAGTATTGATTGTCTGGCTGCTGTTGACTTCAGAGAGGTTTATGAAAGTTATTCTTAAACTCAGTGACATGATTACAGCAGTCATTTTTTGAACTGTTTAATGGGCTTTTTAAAATCATTTTATATATACATACTATTTATTAAAATTCACTTTTACTTTGGACCAAAGTTGGAAAGAAATTGTAGAAAATTACAAAAAGTATAGAGTACAATGGTGAACTCCAATTATCTGGGTATACCCTAGATAGTGTAAAGGACAGAAAGGGGAAAAGACCCCTAGTGTATTTTCAGGAAAATATTCCTGAGCAGTATATTTCCTGCCCAACAAGTAGGGAGACACTGCTAGATCTGGTGTTTAGGATTGATATGGAGACAATATTTAGGGGACAGTGATCATTTTATCCTAGTATTTAGGTTGACTGTAGAAAAGGACAGAAAGCAATCCAGAATAAGAAGTATTAACCAAGGTGAAGCAAACTTCAACGAGTTAAGATTGGATCTACATTGAATAGATTGGAATCAAAGTTTAGCAGAACAATGGACAACTGAACAATGGGTTTCCCTTAAATTAGAGTATTCCGGTCCAGCTAAGGTACATTACCATGAAGAGGAAAGATGGAAGAAATAAATCCAGAGCTCTCTGGATATAAAAGAGGTAGAGATGAAAATGACGGAGAAATGTCTGCTTATGACAGATGTGGGGTGGATACTGCAATGGAGAACCAGGCTGAATATGGTTCAGAGATAACAAGCATGGGGCTGGATGAACACAGCAGGTCAAGCAGCATCATAGGAGCAGGAAAACTTGACGTTTCGGGCCTAAACCCTTCATCAGAAATGCATTTCTGATGAAGGGTTCTGAAATAAATAGGGAGAGAGGGGGAGGCGGATAGAGGATGGATAGAGGAGAGGATAGGTGGAGAGGAGGCAGACAAGTCGAAGAGGCGGGGATGGAGCCAGTAAAGGTGAGTGTAGGTAGGGGGTAGGGAGGAGATAGGTCAGTCCAGGGAGGACGGACAGGTCAAGGGGGCGGGATGATGTTAGTAGATAGGAGATGGGGGTGTGGCTTGAGGTGAGAGGAGCCTGCAGCCTGCGGGTGGCATCACTGTGGCATTGGAGGAGGCCAAGGATGGACATGTCATCTGAGGAATGGGAGGGGGAGTTGAAATGGTTCGCGACTGGGAGGTGCAGTTGTTTGTTGCGAACTGAGCGCAGGTGTTCTGCAAAGCGGTCCCCGAGCCTCCGCTTGGTTTCCCCGATGTAGAGGAAGCCACAACGGGTACAGCGGATGCAGTATACCACATTGGCAGATGTGCAGGTGAACCTCTGCCTGATGTGGAATGTCTTCTTGGGGCCTGGGATTGGGGTGAGGGAGGTGGCCTGGGATTGGGGTGAGGGAGGTGGCTCAGGGACCGCTTTGCAGAACACCTGCGCTCAGTTCGCAACAAACAACTGCACCTCCCAGTCGCGAACCATTTCAACTCCCCCTCCCATTCCTCAGATGACATGTCCATCCTTGGCCTCCTACAATGCCACAGTGATGCCACCCGCAGGCTGCAGGAACAGCAAATCATATTCAGCCTGGGAACCCTGCAGCCCAATGGCATCAATGTGGATTTCACAAGCTTCAAAATCTCCCCTCCCCTAACCGCATCCCAAAACCAGCCCAGCTCATCTCCACCTCCCTAACCTGTTTTTCCTCTCACCTCAAGCCACACCCCCATCTCCTATCTACTAACATCATCCCGCCCCCTTGACCTGTCCGTCCTCCCTGGACTGACCTATCTCCTCCCTACCCCCTACCTACACTCACCTTTACTGGCTCCATCCCCGCCTCTTCGACTTGTCTGCCTCCTCTCCACCTATCCTCTCCTCTATCCATCCTCTATCCGCCTCCCCCTCTCTCCCTATTTATTTCAGAACCCTCTTCCCCTCCCCCATTTCTGATGAAGGGTTTAGGCCCGAAACGTCAAGTTTTCCTGCTCCTATGATGCTGCTTGACCTGCTGTGTTCATCCAGCCCCATGCTTGTTATCTCGGATTCTCCAGCATCTGCAGTACCTTTTATCTCTGAATATGGTTCAGATGGTTCAGAGGGGTCTTGAAAAAAAGCAAATAAGAGAAGCAAAGAAAAAAAATCAAGAGATTAGCAGCTAACGTAAAAGGGAATCCCAAATTTGTCTATTAGCATATAAATAGTAAAAGGGTGGTAAAAGAGGAGTAGGATTGATTAGAAAATGAGAAAAGGACTTTATGCACGAAGGCAAAGTGAACAGCTGAATTACTAAATTAATATTTTGCATCTGTCTTTACCAAGAAAGAAGATAGTACCCAAGCTGGAGTAAAATAGGAGGTAATTAATACATTAGTAGGGTTTAAAATCAATAAGGAGGAAGTATTGGATGGGCTGTCTATAAGTGAAGTTGTTAGAGCACCAGAGCTGGATGAGATGCCGAGGATACCGAGAGAAGTGAAAGTGGCAATTGTGGCAGCACAGCTATAAATTCCCAGCCAGAGACATGGTGACAGTGCTAGAGAATTGGAGAATTGCAAATTGGAAAAGGGCATCAATATAACTTTGTTGTTTGGGAAACTTCCAGAAAGAATAATTCAGGATAAAAATAACAGTGACATCTATAAATGCTGGTTAATTAAGGAGCATAATTCGTTAAAAAAAGGTTGTGCTTCTTCAACTTATCTAGCTGATGAGGTGAGAGTGGGTTGATGAAGGCAATGCTGTTAACATGGCATATGTAGACTTTAGAAGCTGTTTGGTACAGTGTCACACAACACAATTTGGAGCCAAGTTATAGCTTTTAGAATAAAGGGAACAGTAGCAACATGGATATGGAATTGGCTGAAAGAAAATAAACTGACAGCAGTGGTTAATGGATATTTTTTGGCCTGGTGGAAGGTTTGTAGTGACCTAGATCTTGGTGTACAGGGCCTGATTTCAAAATTTGCAGAGGATATAAAACCTGGAAACATTGTGAACTGTAAGAAAGATAGTGGTAAACCTCAAAACCTCGGAGACAAGTGGGTGGAATGGGCAGATAAGTGACAGATGAAGTTCAAAGCGGAGAAGTGTGAAGTGATTAATTTTGGTATGATGAATATGGAGATGCAAAATAAAAAGGGTACAATATAAAGAAGGGGTGAAGGGCCAGAGGCACCTAGTTGTACATGTGCATAAGTCACAGAAGGTAGCAGGACAGGTTGAGAGCACAATTAATAAAGCATACAGTTTCATAGATATCATTAATTTTGCCATGGAGTACAAGAGCCAGGGGGTTTAATTGAACTTATGGAAGATGCTAGCTGGGCCTCACTTGGATAGAACATCCAGTTCTGGGCACCACATTTCATGAAAAATATGAATGCATTAGAAAGAGTCAGAAAAAATTCACAACAGTGGTTTCAGAGGTGAATAAGGTATGATGGTTAATTGAGAACTCGGGACCATTTTCCTTGGAGAAAAGAAGGCTGAGAGTAAATTTAGAATCATAGAATCTCTACAGTGTGGAAGTAGGCCATTGGCCCATCAAGTCCACAACAACCCTTCAATGAGCACCCAACTCAGAGCATCCCCCTACCCTATCCCTCTAACCCTGCATTTCCCATAGCGAATCCACCTAGTCTGTACTTCCCTAGACACTATGGGCAATTTAGCATGGCCAAACCACCTAACCTGCACAAGTTTGGACTTGGGAGGGAACCAGAGCACCCAGGGGAAGCCCAGGTAGACACAGGGAGAAAGTGCAAATTCCACACAGACAGACTTGAACCCGGGTCCCTGATGCTGTCAGGCAGCAGTGCTAAACACAGAGCCAATATGCCGCTAACAAAGTTTGCATAATTGGCAGCTCTAGCAAACAAGCTTCTAGTGACACATCCTAAGGATTTCTGAGCGGCCCCCCACCAATTAGGCCTAGATGGATCCAGAAGCAAAAATATTGAAGCAAACGGTTTGACAGTTGCTGCTAACACATGGTCATTAGGTCCAGCAGGCAGCAGTGTCTTCTTCCGGGAAGCTGCAGATGACACAACACGAGAACCTGAGCCTGCCAAACAACTGTTGTTCGATCATATCTAGGAATTTTGGTTTCTCTCCAACCCCCCCTGTCTCTGCCACTCTCCTCTCTGCTCCTACCTGCAAGTCGGTTTCTGCTGAAACTGGTATTGCTGCTGATTCTGCTGGTGTTGGTACTAGTGCTAGAATTTTTTATTCATTTGTGGGATGTGGGCATTGCTGGCTGGCCAGCCTTTATTGCTCGTCACTAGTTGCAACTGAGAAGGTGGTGGTGAGCTGCCTTCTTGAATTGCTGCAGTCCACCTGATGAGGATTAACCCACAGTGCCATTAGGAAAGGAATTCCAGCAGTTTTATCCAACAACAGTGATGGAACAGTGATGTATTTCCAATGGATGGTGAGTGGGTTGGGGAGGAACTTGAAGGTGGTGGTGTTCCCATAAAGGTGTTGTTGAGACTTCTTCCGCTCTTGTTGATGCTGCCTTGATGATTCTTTGGTTGCTATAAAAACTTCCATTTCAATAATCACCTTTACAAAATGAAGTCAAAGGCCTGTTTTAACTTCAGACACATAGCAATGGAGTTGACTCTTAACAGCCCTAGCAAACTATTTAGCTCACGGTTAGTTAAGGATAGACAACAAAAGGCCAGGCCAGCAATGCCTATATCCCATTAAAAAGGAAAGAAATAAAAATGCACTCCAAACTGTCTTGTTCCATTGTGTATTCGCACATTTCCTATTTCTCTTTCCTGGTTTTATTACTTTAGATAGTTTAAATTTCCCTTTACCTGGATTGTCCAAAGCACAACCTTTCCCTCTACTTTCTTCCCTTGGGTTGGTTTCAGATTGTTTTCTATAATTACCTTTCCCTTTTTGACCACACTATTTATCTTTTGCATCATGAACCTGGTTTAAGTTGAACCCATCCCATCAGGGTGGTTCCTTTCTGCCCCAGTATTGGTGCCAATGACCCATGAAATGGAACTCCTCTTTACTAAATCATTCCTTCAGTCACGAGTTCAACTGTCTCCTTTCCAGTTACCTCTTTACTGATTTGAATAAGACTTGGGCAATGGTGATTATAATCTTTGAATTGTTGAGGTTCATTCAGTTTCTAGTTCCTCCTGACATTAACCTCTGATCATCCGATCACGTCTCAACCAGACATGATTACCTCCCACCACTAAACCAACGCCAAGCTCCACCTGTCTATCTCTACCAAGGCTACACGATGACCCTTTAACTTACCTACCCACCTGCTACACTACCCACGGGCTACTCCTACAACCTCTTCTACTTGATAATGTTATAAAAGAGGGACATGGCTTGTCTCCCCACGCCCCCCCCCCAACATTATGGTGCTGTGTGTGATTCTGTCCTCTGCATTTTTGTAAAATTCCAGATTTAAAGACCTGTCGAAAATATAGAGCAGTTTTAGCATTCAGAAATGTACGAATTACAGATATTAACCCAAAATTTGCGGAGTTCACTGAAATTAAGTTAAATAAAATTGAATAAAATGAAGCAGAAATCATTTGAAGCCTAGAGATAACCTAATAATTAGAAAGGTCACTGGTTTTAATGTGGTTCTGCGTCCTGCTGAAGTAATGTGTGTGTTTTTATTGAGTATTAGCATATTTGGCAGCAAAGAACTGACATCACAGTAACTCTGGTAAAGCAGAAGTCTTGTTTAAAACAAACACAGTGAATCAGATGTGATAATTGGACTATTTAACAGCTGAATTCATGATTGTCATGGAGCTGTGATGTGTAAATATCAAATGGTTGACGAGATGACATAAAGTATAAGCAAGCTAAAGCTGAGGTGAAAATTTATTAAAAGCAAGAGACAAGCCTCTTTCCATGGAGATACAAGAAAGTCTTAATGAATTAATTGATCAAATCAATGTGAAAAATATGACATATTCGTAATGTTTGCCAGTGGTCAAACTGATCATTTGCTGGAGACTGAATAATTTAAATGTTTGAATACTCAGCCGTTTTGTATGGAAGGAGTATTTTAAAAAGCTTAACTCACAACACAATTAACTAGCTCAGAGATAACAAGGTGTGGAGCTGGATGAACACAGCAGGCCAAGCAGCATCATAGGAGCAGGAAAGCTTGACGTTTCGGGCCTAGACCCTTCATCGGTCTAGGCC
>JAHRHZ010000059.1:3500239-3552853 GCA_024137785.1 Ginglymostoma cirratum
TCATCCAGCTCCACACCTTGTTATCTCGGATTCTCCAGCATCTGCAGTACCTTTTATCTCTAACTAGCTCAGGGAACAGAGGTTGTCTGATCAACGGCTAGACATTGGGACTAAGTGGGCTGATCACCTGTTCTGATCTGATCCTTGGCAAGTCTGCCATAGAAGGGTTCACTTGTGATTGTAAGCATTGTAGGATAATATATTTGCAATATTTTGTAGTGTACTTTGCTTTAATAAAGAACATTAGGTATATTCCATTGTTAGAACTCCCCTGGTTTATTGATATCCACAGTGAATCTGGAGGACTGTGGAAAGTGGAATCAAAGCCTTCAGCATGGGTTGGAAAACTGAAGATAATTACTACTTTGTGGAAGATTCAGGCTGTTTTTAATTGTGTTGGTTGTCAAAGTATCCAGATATCTAGATTGATCAATGTACAGCAGAAGATGACTACTGAAAACTGACATGGCTTTCAGTGACGCTCTCAATCCTCATCAATGAATTGCTGTACCGTCTGACACAATGTCATGCTTCTTCTTTAATGAGTGTGAGAAACCAAAAGAAATACTCCTCAAAGTCTTAATCACCCCCATAGCAAATGATCTTAATGCATGTTGAACCTGTTTACAAAGAGGGCATATTACACTAAAAGCAGTATAGACTCTATTTTGGCCAACTCGGAGACACTTCAGCATTGAATATACCTGAGGAGAGTCATCCTCCAAAAGCTTAGATATCCCAAAACTGCAGCACAATTAAAACAGTTTGAGAGGAAGTTAATTGCCAAGGAACATGGTTAAATGGAGACTAATGGCAACTTGTAAGGTTTCCAATCATATCAAAGACCTATGCTCATGGCAGTAACAACTAAATGTATATTATGTTTATTAAAGTTCAAATCCCAGGCTGCAGTTTGGTAAGTTATTTTTTAATTAGACTCATAATCATAAGAACAACAAGTCCATGCCCACATATGTTGGACATTTTACAGATCTTTAGAATACCTGGGCTATAATTCATCAAAACAAATACAATGTCAGCACTACACAGGGAACTGAAAAATCATTCTAAACAGCCAGGATAAGGGTGGCAAGGGCACAGATGGCCCACGATCTGCAAATCAAAGTGGTCTACTGTAATCTAAAACTGGTTTTGCTAGCATGAGGGTGAATGAAAATTGAACTTGCTGGCTTATGTTTTGAACCCATGTTTGTCTTAACTCCTGTGAACTCAATTACATACCAGCAGTTTCCATCCTTTTCAGTAGGGCAAGGCTGTTTTGTCATTGACAGCCTGTGTGTGAGAAGCTGGTGAAGGCATGGCTATGAATTTGATTGTAAGACCCAGAGAGGCATTTCTGATCCTCCTGGCTGAACAAGGAAAAGTTTTGTATGTATGTTGTGATACCTGTCCTATTTGCAGATCGGATTCAGCCCAACTGACAAGCTGTAGCTTGGAGTGTGGATCCCTGCTTACATAAATTTACAAGGTCCTGACCTTGTTTAGGCCTACACGTTAAATTCTGAAATCGAGCAAGGGGTCAAGTTGTGAGTAGGCAAGTAACCTAAACATTTTTAGCTTTCCACCTTCCTGGTTCTCACCAGTTGGTGGAACTAAGATTGATTCTAAAGTCCGTTTCAAGTGGAATAAGGTAATAAAAATATTGTGCTTTCTATGCAAAGAAATAACTGTTCCCACACAATTTATGATAAAAATTTCACAGTTTTGGCCATTTATTATGTTCTCAGATAAAGAAAGCTAATTTCTTCTGAACTAAATGTGTTATATCAGGAACTATTGTTCCGTACACTTTTTTGGCTTGGTGTTTGCTTCAGGATTGATGACCTAATCTGAGGAGAAAGGAAACAATGTTTAAGATTATGACAGGGAACGAACAATCACCCAGGACCACCATGCAAGGACTAGTTACAACCCAGTGGAACACTGAGAATGTCAACAAAGTTGTTGAATTCTCCACATGTCTATAAAATGATGAGGGGTATAGATAGAGTGAATAGCCAAGGTCTTTTTCCCAGGGTAGGGAATCCAAAACTAGAGGATGTAGGGAGTTTAAGGTGAGAGGGGAAAGATTTAAAAGGGTCCTGAGGAGTATCTTTTAATGTAGAGGGTGGTGCATGTATGGAACAAGCTGCCAGAGGAGGTGGTGGAGGCAGGTACAATTACAACATTTAAAAGGCATCTGGATGGGTACATGAAAAGGACGGGTTTAGAGACGTAAAGGCTAAATACTGGCAAATGGGACTAGGTCAGTTTAGGATAGCTGGTCAGCATGGACGAGTTGGACCGAAGAGTCTGCTTCCATGCTATGTGACACTGTGAGTCTATGTCTACTTCTTAAACAGGCTACTTGCTTTGTTTCATGATTTTAAAGTATAAGGAAGATATACACTATTTGCTGGAGTTATCTTTTCAAAGCTCTTACCCAATACATGAATTTGGGACTGTGCTAAGACCTGAAGTTACAGTTAATAATCTTGACCACCGTGATACCTAAAATAAAAAAAAGTGACTTGAATTCAATGCTAATAAAAAGGATATAGTTAACTGCAGATTGGCTCAAATGATGCACAGCTTCACAAGAATTTCAATTCAAGCTATTGGAAATTAACCCTGAAAGGATGATGAAGATCTCCTCAAATACCACTACTTCATTAACAAGTTGATAATGTGGACTATTTTTCAAGTGACTGCTTCTTAAAATTAGCATTCAGACATAAAGCTGCTTGTGGAGCATTGATTAATCTTTAGTTATTTAGCTTTATTGTGTACTAAACAGAGCAATGGCAAGTAGCACAGGCCTGTGGAGTTTTTTTTATTCACTCGTGTGATGTGGGCACCACTGGATGGCCAACATTTCTTATCCCTTGAGAAGGTGGTGATGAGCTTCCTTCTTGAATTGCTGCAGTCCACTATTGTGGGTTGGCCCACAATGCCCTTATGGAGGCAATTCCATGCTTTTGACCCAAAGACAGTGAAGGAACAGTGATATACTTCCAAGTCAGGATGTTGAGTGGTTTGGAGGGGTACATGCAGGTGGTTCTTCCTGGGTATCCTGCTGCCTTTGTTCTTCAAGATAGAAGGATAAGGGAAGCACATGGGTTTGGAAGGTCCTGTCTAAGGATCTTTGGTGAAGTTCTGCAGTGCATCTTGCAGATAGTACACACCGCTGCTACTGACTGTCGGTGGCAGAAGGAGTGGATGCTTGTTGATGTGGGATCAGTCAAGTGGGCTGCTTTGTTCTAGATGGTGTGGAAGATTCTTGAGAGCTGTTGAAGCTGCACTCATCCAGGCAAGTGGGGAATATTCCATCACACTCCTGACTTGCGCCTATTAGGTGGTGAACAGGCTTCGGGGAGTCAGGATGTCAGTTACCCGCTGAAGTATTCCTAGCTTCTGACCTGCTCTTGTAGCCACTGTATTTATAGCAAGTCCAGTTGAGTTTCTAGTCAATGCTAAATCCTGTGATGTTGATAGTGAAGGATTTAGTGATGGTATCACCATTGAATGCCCAGGGGCAGTGACTAGATTGAATGTTATTGGTGATGGTCATCATTTGTGTGGTGCAAATATTACTTCCCACTTGTCAGCCCTAGACTGAATATTATTCAGATCTTGCTGTATTTGAACTTGGACTGCTTCAATATCTGAGGAGTCATGAATGGTGCTGAACATTGTGCAATCATCAACGAATATCCCCACTTCTGTTCTTATGATGGAGAGAAGGTCATTAATGAAGCAGCTGAAGATGGTGGAGGAACCTGAGGAACTTCTAAAGAAATCTCCTGCAGCTAAGATGATGATCTCCAACAATTACAAACATCTTCCTGTACTCCTACCAGTAGAGAATTTGCCTCCTGATTCCCATTGACTCTTTTCTAGGGCTCTTTGATGCCACAGTCAGTCTTGAGATTTTGACATCAAGGGCTGTCACTCTCACCTCACTGCTGGAATTCAGCTCTTTTATCTATGTTTGAACCAAGGCTGTAACGAGGCCAGGAACTGAGTGGCCCTGGTGAACTGAAACTAGACATTTCTGAGGAGGTGCTGCTTGATAGCACTGTTGCTACAGGAGCTATCAAAAGTGGTTCATCACTTTACCTTTGATTGAGAGTAAACTGATGAGGCAGTACTTGGCTGGAACAAAAACAAAGTTGCTGGAAAAGCTCAGCAGGTCTGGCAGCATCTGTGAAGAAAAAAACAGAGTTAACGTTTCGGGTCCGGTGATCCTTCCTCAGAACACTCAGGTTGGATTGCGTTTCATGTCAGGACATACCTGGGCAACGTTGAATAGCTGCCAGTGTTACAGCTGTGCTGGAAGAGGTAGGCTAGGAAAGCCATATATTTTGTACCACAAGTCTTCAGTACTTTTGCTGGAATGTTGCCAGGGTGCGTAGGCTTTACAGTATCCAGCGCCTCCTCCAACCATTTCTTGATATTGCTTGGAGTGAATCAAATTGGCTGAAGACTGTCATTTGAAATGGACTTGAGACTTCTAACTGAAGATTGTTGCAAATCCTTCAGCCTTACCTTTTTGCATTGATATGCTGGGCTCTTCCATCATTGAGGATGGAGGTATTTGTTGACCCTCCTCCTCCAGTGAGTTGTTTAATTGTCCACCACCATTCATGGCTGGATGTGGCAGGACTGATCCATTGGTTGTGGGATCACTTAGCTCTGTCTATCACTTGCTGCTTATGCTGTTTGGCATGCAAGTAGTCCTGTTTGGTTGCTTCACCAGGTTGATACCACATTTTTAGGTATTCCTGGTGCTGCTCCTGGTATGCCCTCCTGCACCCTCTATTGAACCAGGGTGGATCCCCTGGCTTGATGGTAATGGTTGAACGGAGGATATGCCAGGCCTTGAGATTACAAATTGTGATGGAGTACAATTCTGTTGCTATGATTGGCCCACAGCGCCTCGTGGATACACAGTCTTGAGTTACTAGATCTGTTTGAAGTCTGTCCCATTTATCTCAGTGTTAGTGCCACACAACCTAATGGAGGGTTTTTTCAATGTGAAGGACTCCCAGCACCTCTGCAGGGTCTGCCCTGCTGGTGGGACAGGACATACGCAGGGATGGCGATGGTGATAGATGCATCAGGGACACTGTGTTCCATATGAGACTCCAGGAAATTTATTATGTCCCAAATAACCATAATGCACATAATGCAGCCAACTGCAGCTGCTAAAACTCTGAGTTTTGTGCGGTCAGTTGTTTAAATAGCTAGGATGGAGAGAATAAGTGATTACTAGATGGTCAAGAAGCACCAGACAGGTAGTGCAGGAGTCTCCTGGATGCATCACACCCTCCAACCAGTATTCAATTCTGAATCCTGGAAAATAATGTTTTGTTGGGGGACCGTACCCAGAGCCAGATCTGTGGCACCAAGGCTGACTCAGCTATATAGAAAAGCACAAGGAAGATTGGGAAAGTGATAGGGACAGGGGATTCAATAGTTATTTCCTTGCACAGAAAGCAAAATATTTTGATTTCCTTATTCCAGTTGAAATGAACTTTAATGTCAGCCATGGTTCCACCAACTGGTGAAAACACACGGGTGGCAAACTAAAAATGATTAAGTTACTTACCTGCTCAGAACTCAACACCTTGCTCCATTTCAGAATTTAACTTGAGGCAACTGTAGCCCTAAAACAGACTGGGACCTAATAAATTTATGTGAACAGAGGCCTATTCTACAAGTACAGTTTTTCCAGTCGACAGGGGAACATAAAGGCACTTCAGTGTCCACAGATGAGAATCCAGGATAGTATTTTACATTCCTGCAGCTAGGGTCAAGGATGTCACAGAATGGCTGCAGAGTGCTCTAGGTGGGAAGGTGAACAGCCAGCAGTTCTGAATGAGAAGAATACACATCTGAAGGGATGATGCAAGAGGGAGGGCTGTAGATCCCTGCGACATTGAACTTGGGGGAGATGAGATCTGTACAGGCCAAGTGGGTTGCACCTGAATAATGCTGAGAGCAATTTAATTGTGCAATGACTTGCTTGTGCTATTGAGAAGGGTTTAAACTGACTTGGTAGGTATGGGAACTGAGGAATAACAAGAGAGGAGCATGAAGGTGTACAAAGAACTGGAAGGGACAGCGTACACTAGCATAAGAAGGAGTAAAGTGTCAGGTGGAGTCAAAGTAAGATATTCTGAATAAAGTCGCACAGGACTGAGAGAAGGAATGAAAGGAGGAGGAGTGGCAGTATTGATTAAGGATAGCATTATTGTTAAATAGAGTCAGAGAATGTCCCAGTACTGACAGTATGACAAGATGATCAATTCCCTGAGGGTAGGGAAATTCAAAGGTTCTTGTCCCTTGATTGAAGAAATTTCTCCTCATCTAAATCCTAAATGGTTTAATTTTTATTTTGAGATTGCGTCGTTTGGTTCTAGATAACCATCCAGGACACATACCCTGCCTGATTTCAAAAGAGAACAGGATCTTTAACTAAAGTTGAAGAATTTTCAGAACTGCAGAGAAAAGACAGGTAAGTGGATCTAGGTGAATTACTTTTGAAGTGAACCACCATAGGCACAATGAGCTGAATGCCTTCCTTCTATGCTGTAACGGTTCTTTGGTTTCAGTCATTTTAATGTTATATAACAAAAAGCTACTCTGAAGTCAACTGCTTCATTTCATTACAAGTAAAATAAATACATTTAATTATTTTACAATTTTTTTCCATTACAGCTGCATTGAATAATTTTCCTTCAAACATCCTGTTTCAAACAGGAAAATGTCTTCATCCTGTATATGGCCTTGTGCCCAGCAATTTCCCTTTCTGTTCTGGCATACGTGATAGACTTTTATCTTCAGAGTCCTGGTTTCCTTTTTCTAGTTAAGATATTTACCTTCCAGTTATTGCACACAGCCACCCACTTTCTCTAACTTTCTTCTGTTACCATTTTTTTTATTTGGTTATAAAGTGGGCATGGGTGGCTAGGCCAGCCTTTGTTGCCCATCTCTAATTGGCCTGGAGAACATGGTAACAAGCTGCCTTCTTGAACCACTACAGTCTTTAGAGTGTAAAAATACCCACAGTGCTGTTAGGAAGGGAGTTCCAGGATTTGACCAAGTGATAAAGTGGCTTGATGGGGAACTTGCAGCTGGTTGTCTTCCCATGCATCTGCCATCCTTGTCCTTCTAGGTGGTAGTGATCATGCGTTTGGCTGCTGGAGGAGTCTTGGTGAATTACTGCAGTGCATCTTGTACTACAGTGGTGAAGAGAGTGAATGTTGAAAATGGTGGATGGGCTCCAAATTAATAGGCTGCTTTGTTCAGGATGGTGTTGAGCTTCATAAATGCTTTTGTGCTGCACCCATCCAAGAAAGTGAAAAGCATTCCATCACACTTCTGACTTGTGGCTTGCAGATTTTGGACAGGCTTTGGGGAGAGAGAAGGTGAGTTACACACAGCAGAATATCTCACCTTCACCCTTCTCATGTAGGCACAAAATTTATATGGTTAGTTTAGTTCAGTTTCTGGTCAATAAAAATCCCCAGGATTTTAATACTGGGGGATTCAGCTATAGTAATGTCATTGAATGTCAAGTGGTAATGGTTAGGTTCTTTCTTATTGAAGGTGGACATTGCCTGTCAGTTATTGGCTCAAATATTACCTGGAACTTTTCAGTCCAAGCCTGGATATTGTCCAGGTTTTGCTGCATTTTGAGCATGGACTGCTTCAGTGTCTGAGGAGTAATGCATGGTGCTGAACATTGTGCAATCATTGCGAACATCCCCACTTCTGATTTTATGACGGGAGAAAGGCCATTGATGAAGCAGCTTCATGAAGGTGGTTGAGCTGAGGGCAATATCCTGTAGAATTCCTGCAGAGATGACTAGGAGCTGAATTATTGACCTCCAACAACCATAACCATCTTCCTTTGTTCTAGGTATGACACCAAACAGTACAGAAATTCTTCCTGATTCCAATTGACTCCAGTTCCGCTTGGGCTATTTGAAGTCATACTCAGTCAAATGCTGTCTTGAAGTCAAGTGCAGTTACTCTCACATCACTTGTCCTGAAGCTAGGATTATTGACCTAAAGCACAACCATCTTGCTTGATCTAAGTATGACATCAGCCAGCAGAGAATTAATTCATTTTGCCAGGGCCTTTTGATGCCACGCTCAAACAAATACTGCTTTGATATCAAGGGCAGTCACCTGCCATGTTTGGACAAAGGCAATAATTATGTCAGGAATGGTGTGGCTCTGGCAGAACCCAAACAGAGCATCAGGAGTGGGTTATTGTCTAACAATGCCTTGATAGCAGTGTCAATGATCTCTTCCATAACTTTGCTGATGATGGAGAGTATACTGATGCGGCAATTGCTTGTCAGGTTGAAATTGTCCTGCATACCTGGACAACTTTCCACATTGTTGTGTAAATGCCAGTGTTGTAGCTGTACTGGAGCAGGTTGGCTGGGAGTGTGATAAGATCTGGAGCACAGGCCTTCAGCTAGTCAAGAATGGAAGGATCATATGTGAACATACCCACTGCAGCATCATAGCAGAGAAGATTAATCCTTTCAGAAACATGACTATCTTTTTTGACATGATTTGAGAAAATTTAAGATCCCCTAAGGGAAACAACCATTCTACAGCGACAAGAATGTCAGAGCAAATCTCCAGCAAAGCGTGTTCAAGAAATCAAAGATTGTCTAAGGTTCCATCATAGCAATAAACTGTACCTAAATGTTTTGTCCTCAAACAGCATACTTACAAATCAATCAAGTGGGTACTCACATATAAAGTGAGAGATTTGGGGAGATGGGAAATGGGGCAGGGATAAACTGTTATTTGAAACAAATTCATTAAGCATTTGAAAATAATGAATTTGTAGGGGGAGGGTGATGATATTTTATCAGGAAGTTAGGACTTGAAAGAGTTAACAGACATCACAAGATAAGCTTCATCCATCAGGATACAAAGAATTCCTCCTGGGAAGAGATAACCAGTTCCCCAGGATTTCTAGAGAGTTGTTAGAGTTCTATGCTTGTTACCAATGCTGTGTGAGAAAGTCTTAGGAGCCGTAATGTGAATTTACTCTAAGTTGAACCTGATGTCTCACAAGAGACAGCCATTATCTTAGATGTGATTACAGATGGCTGAAACTTTTAATGCCCTTGTTGCATATAGGACTGAATGCTGGGGGGAGAGGACCTGATTAATGACACCTATCAGGAAGCCTCAGGCTGATACACGATGACATTTGATGCTGCATGCGCATACTTCCATAAATGCCATTTTAAGCAGACATTGGGATAAAAATCAGCAACTGACTGGGAGGCTGCAGTTTTCTATTCGGGACATAGATCAGTGATTCAGAACTGTTTTGCTCTGCACTGTAGTGTTAAGAAAAGGCTTCTGTTTTAATATCAACATAATAGTTCTGCGATCACTTAGAAGTATCAAACTGGGTGGTAAAAATTTACTCTAATTGCATGTAACTGCACCTGTACAGCAATGTGTACTCTGTGACGACGAGGTCCTGGATGGAATATGATGATGGGCTTTGCCTCAATCAAAAATACAGATTAGGGCTCACAGACTCTACAGCAAGCACCCAGTTCTCCTATATCCAAGCTAATTTGCCTGGTGATTTTATTCTTTCTCCGCAGGAGAATGTTATTTTCCTTAACTGCGCTGTTGAAATCGCTGAGCATCTTCAGTGGCTGTGTTTCTGCTACTCTAGGTGGAAAATATTTAAAAAGCTTTCCTCCCACCACCTCCCCCATCCCAAGGGAATGAAGTCCGTCATGTCTCAGTAGTGCATTGCCTTCCTTGTATTCTGAGAATATTTTGCAATGCTATGGTGGCCCAAGGCAGAAGAAAGGTCTTTCCTTTCTGGCCCCTGCAGAGTATGACAACACTCCTCCATTAGTTACATGGATTGCCAATACCACAGAGGTGGAGACAATGTTGTGATTCCAAACTGAACAATGATGTTAGGAACAGTGACAATCTGTGAACCTTGACTGAAATCTTCAAATGCTAATTTTATGCTTTGCTGGCCATGATAACAATTTTAGGTACACACTCTGATGATGGGAGACAGATAAAGGTCTCCCAATAGGAGAGCATCATCTCCTTGCAACAAGCTAAGAGGCTCTATTTTTCTCACTTCAGACAATCATTTCAGCATCAACTGGAGAACGGAAACAAAGAAAATGTTGCAGCAGTGCAAGCAATTGCATATTTATAAAATTGTAGACTAAATATATGTAATGAATACCCACGTGCTCTCAAAACATCTCCTTTCTTTGCCAGCCATGGTACAAATGCTGCCCAACATCCACAGCTAAGTGGATGCAACCTGCTGACTACTCTACCCTAGTGACCATAATGACTTTGGTAGGTGTCCCCTGAAGGATCAATGCCTAGAGGGTCCCAGGCTGCTGACAGTCTCCAGCACACAACAGATACACCCTCCTCATTCTGATCTGTTGCAGGCAATGGGGTCACTGGCAGAGCGGAGATGGAGAGGCACGGAACCTCTGGAGTGCTCTAAGATGAAGTTCCTGGGTGATTGGCTGGCATACCTTCTCCCTGTGATTTATTTCTAGCACCTCCTTGTCATCTTGAGGCACCTGAAGATTGATGTGCTTTGTTCTTCCTTTGCCTTGCCATTGATTCTGTGTACCTATAGCTACAGCGATGGATTTCTGTATCTGGTAACCACTGTGTGTTCTGTTGGATCTGGACCACAAAGACTGCCTACACCTTATTTTTATGGAGGTAGACAAGTGTTCACATCTTGGATCCATAACACTAGATAGAGCTTGTACAGCTTCCACCTTTCACTCTAGTCTAGTGTGAGCCTCAGTATCACAAGCTGTTGTCTGTATCTCTGTCTCTGCACATTCAACTTGTCATTTATGTACAAAGCCTTGTCGTCTGTATGGGACTCAGTAGGTACCTAATCTCCAGCAGCACTCACTGTCAGAGACCTGAGGCATTGCTTCCTCCATTGGATGTGGACACATGTCAGTGTTATCCTCACCAGACTGTGCCAAACCCATAGGATCCAGGTGAATGTCTCTGTGGTGATGGAGGTTGCAGGTGAACACCAGTGCGTTTTCTGAGATTTCAAAGACAACATCCTCAGAGGTAATGTTGGCGGTCGTAGTGATGCTAATGGAAAGAGTTTCTTTCTTGTTCTTGTGCTTCCTCCTCCTCTGGTGGTTGCTAAGATAAATAGAGAAAATAAATAATTATATGATGAAAGTACACAGTCTCTTATGTAAACTAATGTATGACACATCCTGTACATCTAACAACAACTTCTTCACTGCCTTCTTGTGACATCCTTGTCTTCCCATGAGCACAGGAACAGTCATAGTCCTCCCCTGTGGTGTTCTCCTCAAAAGAGGTGATGATTTGAATATTCGCTGGGCTAAATTTGTTCCCTTCTGTTACGTCTGACCTTGTCCTGCACATAGAAGAAGAGAAAGATGGAATGTGATCATAATGGGAACATGAGTAGTTTAGGAACATCCATAGCCATGCCAGGATCTGAGCCCCTCTCAGTAAGTGAGCAGGAAGCAGAGCGCCCAAGAACTGGTAGCACATTGACATCATGGGGTACCAGTCAGTCTTATTGTGTACCATGCATGAAATATTGAGGCATGCAGGAGATTGCTCTATGTGATATACCTGTGCAGTGGGAGAGTTATGATGAGTGATGCCCCATTGAGTATCAGTTTGTAGTGAAAAGACAGTGTCTTTTATCCTTGTAGAGAGCAGGAGATCATCGATCCTCTTCCTGCACTGGTTCCAGGTTCTTTTGTATGGGACACTGGTGTCAAACCATGCTCCAGGTTGCCCTTTTCAAATGGGAGGGCTTCCTGCTGCCATCCTTGGGGAGCTGGACTTTCCTTCTTTAATGGATGGCCTGGATCCGAAACCCGCACGAGACACCACTGAACCATATGGTCAGCTTCTATTTGTGCTGACCTATCTCCAGGCATGAGCGGAGAGGGGGATGATTAGCTCAGGCTCTAGCAATGCTGCAGGTTTGCAATTACTGAAAGCCTTTAAATATGTCACTTGCCTTCAATATTGCACGGTCCTGGTAGAAATGAAAGCTTCCTGCCTACTTAACACAAAAGATCCACTGTTCAACTTACGAAGCAACTCTGATGCATAAGCAATGAGCTGAATACTGTGGGATTGTGTGAGAAAAGCCCAAGTCAAGGCATGACCTTTATTATACCCGACGCTGTACTTAGGGTGGTATTTTCCATTACGAACTCTATGTAACTCTATGAAAAAGATAATCAGATGCATGTATCAACTCTCTCTCCAATACATGGTTATCTTCGTTGCTACCTGTTTACTGTTGTCTGGATATTCCTCATCTCTGAGTGACAGGACCTTTCACTTCCTTCCTTTCTTTGGTTGTTTATTTCAGAAGGTCTTATGCTCCAACTGCACTCTGTTCCTAGCTCTGAGACATGTTGGTGCTTACCTAGCAATTAAAATTCTATACTTCATCTAATCATTGTCTATTTCAGCATCCAAAGACTGATTTCATTCCATTTATCCCTGACCAATACTAAAACTTAATCCACTGTATAATTCCAGCTATTCCTCTTGGTTTATGAACATTTACTCCAGGATTGTCCACGACCTGGCCCATAGTCAGAATGCGGCCTATCAAGGATTCCTATCCAGCCTGTGACCAATCTTCTAAACATATGCGAGTGTATTTGGGAGGTTCTGTGAGGAGATGCTCCTCCAATGTTGGCTGCTGATGGGCCCACTGATGAACTGATCAGCAGTTAAAGCTGAAGAGGAACAGCCTCTGATTGGAGAACAGCGAACAGTGTGAAGGTCTACAACTTTATTCAATCTAACCACTGGGTGTGATAGAGAGAATGCTGCTGGGGAGAGGACTGCAAGGAACATGACAAATGCTGGCCATCTAAGGGGACGAGGCAGAAAGCATGTTGGGAGTCTAGGCTCCAAGTGGGTCAGGAGGTAGATCCAGTGGAAGATGTGAATTTGTACTTGACAAACAGGCCATACCTCCCGGGAAGAATGCAGGGAGAGAGACTGGGGTAAGAGTATATTTGTGCAGGAGAGAGGGGAGAGTAGAATGTGTGTTTGTATGGGAAGGGGGGAGTGAATGAGTGAATGAGGGAGGGAGGAGGTGGAAGGGTATGCGGGAGAAAGGGAGAAGAGGGGTAAAAATGTATGGGGGAGGGGGTGACTTTGGGAGGTATGGAGAGGTGAGACAGTGTGTGTAAGGTAACAGTGAACCCTGAGACTGTGAGACAGGCACACACCACCTCCCTCCTCCTACTATTGAAATCTCTGTCCACAGAGAAAACTGGGAAAGGAGGAAAACCCAGTTGAAAGGCAACCTACCTCCAAATTCAAAAATGATGTGAATTCCACGAGGCCAGCTCAACTCATCAGAGGTGAACTTATAGTCACAGTTAGTTAAACCCAAATTGGTGAGGCCCCACTTTCCCCACACCTACCCCTATCTTTCTGGTTATATTGACTTGGGCTTTAATCTGTCTGTCTCTAGTTCTGATTCTGAACCAACAGGGCAAAAAACGTTTTATTCGTCAGCTCCGCTCCTTGACAATTTTTGTTAATTACTCATTTATTTTAATTTTCAATTTATTGCTTTGAATATGTTTTTGAAATTCATGTTTACTGTTTTGCTAAACATTATTTTTCTGAGATTTGCACATCAACCCATCCTGAGTGAGAGAAAAATTGAAAAGTAGCTTGAAATTGAAAATTGAAAAAAGCTTGGGCAACCTTGATTTACACCAATTACCTAGAGGTCCACACAAAATGATATTGACAGGTCAAAAATCACGGTCGATTTTTCCTTTGTAGAATTGCAAAAAGCAGGTCATACAATCTTACATGCAGCAGAATCCAAAAATTTAGCCATTTATCCTGTTGGAAATAATGGCTGGTGAGCTTTAGAGACACATAATTTAGCATGTCCCAGTTTTTACATTCATGCTCTTTTCATGAATATTAAAATAGGCAAGTAAAAAATTGAGAGAAAGAAAGTAGAAAGAGGAAACAAAACAATGTATTTCTCTGGTGCACCTCATGCATCAAGATGTCTCAGAATGCTTTATGGTTTGTGGGAAAGGAATAAATATCACACAGGATAGAAAAAGCAAAATATTGAGTTAAATGCATGCAGGATTGAAGCAATAATTCCTAAAGAGGCCTTTCAATGCTGACAGGAAGTGGTAAGACTCTTTCAACTACACCAAACCTAGCACCTTCACCTTGTTCTTTGGAACAAGAAACAAAAGCAAAATGTATTTGATACTCCACAGTCCATCCGTTTAATTTCTTCAAAGGCATTTAAGTCTCATATCATCATATAATTTTTCTAGCATAAATGAATTTTATAAGTATACTGGAGGCATGTGTTCCATATTCCTCATTAGAAACAGCAAGTGACCCAAAACAGACACTAAGGAAACAAACTAATGACAGAGTCATTTCCACCATCTGCTTCCGATTTCTACATTGATTTTCAGGCCAAGTAGCCATTAGCTCTTCTATGTCTTTTTATAAGTTTCGTATAAACAGTTCCCCAATGCTTCCCTGTGTTCTCCTACTTGGGCTCAGGATATGGATAGAACTGCCAAGATTACATTCAAGAGGAGATGATTCTCCTTCAAATAGTACAGTCCTTTCAGTGACACTGCACGTTATTGTTCGACAAGGGCTGCTTTACAACTGAGCAGCTTGCAAAGTCTGTTTACAAGGAACTAGGCCATGAAAATGGATGTGATAGCACCACAGGTGCGAGAAAGTTTGTAAATGACATGTTCCATATTTTCAACCACTTTCAAGCTGAAAAGGGCAGGAATGCAGGTATGCCATGTGTGTGGTCAAATCATCAAATGTGAATGATCCTGATGTCAAACAGCTCTTCTGGATGATCTGACGGATATTTTCAATCGTACTCAGGTCCTTGGAATGCCTGTGATAATCACTGTCATGTTCAGATTCACAATACTCCTGGCTTGTGAGAACTAATTGAAGGGCCAGTTAAAAACCTTGCAGGTGAGGTGTTTTTAACTCACTTCTGCTGTAGTAAATATTGTAGCTACTCCCTTTTAGAGACCTAAAGATGCATCCATTCAGGCAGGACAGAAAATTTGACAATCTATACAAGTTAGTCAGAGATATGGGCACTACTTCTGCCTCTGAGAATGCAGCATGACGAATTCTGAAGATACAGCAAAGTGGATACATTCTATGAAGATAGAGGACAGGGAGACCTTACCAATGAACGTCCTACCCATCCAGGGTTTACAGACAACAATTTTCATTCATTTACTTCACCCAGAGGTAATGCCTGTGACATCTAGTATTCAACAAAGTGGTCACAGAATTGTGCCAGAGATAATAGGTACTGCAGATGCTGGAGAATCCGAGATAACAAGGTGTGGAGCTGGATAAACACAGCAGGCCAAGCAGCATCATAGGAGCAGGAAAGCTTGACGTTTCGGACCCTTGTGCCAACTCCTTTAAGATGACATACAGCCTCACTTGAGTGCCAGAATGGCACTCCCAGAGGTTATAAGTATCATAGACATACTAAATCTCTACGGGACTAGATCAGTCCAGACAGGACCGAGTGAAATAGCAGATACCTCCCTGTGCGGCATTCATCATTATGTCTGGGAGGTGACAGAGGTTCTATACGCAAGAGGCAATTTTGTTGCATTCTCTCTTAGCAGGAAGTAGCAGCTTGAAAGGGCATGCGTGTTTGCCAAGTTAACAGGATCTTGAAAGGTGCAGGGAGTCATCAACTGCGGGCCCTAGGTGTCAATGGAAACAAGTATTGAATTGCAAAGGCTACAATTCCATCAATACATAGTTGGTGTATGACATCTGCATACTGTGGGGTTGAATGCCCAGTATGCTAATGCCAACTAGGCCATCTACAGCTGATTCTGATTGCTGTTCCCTTCATCTTCCAGTCCCCAACACAAAGAAACAGGATGGTTGCACGGAGAAAAGGAATACACCCTGTGCCCTAATTGATGAAAATTCCACCTCACCAGCAGCTAGGCAGAAACCACAGGCCTACAATGCAGGTTTGCAGCCACTAGAAATGCTGCACAGCAAACCATGGACATTCTTAAGTAACAGCTCTGTTGCCTGGATCACTTAGATTCAGCCCTACCATACTCACTGGAGTGATGTATAGCATCTGTTGCATCCTTCACAATTTCTCAAACATCAAGTGAAAGCCATTGCCACTAGGCATCTGAAGGCCACTTTGGCAATGAGAAGACTGGAAGGCAGTTTGAATGCAACTGAAACCCTTTCACTCTGCAAGAGTCCTCTGAAAGTGCCTCCTTAGACTGCCCTTTAGTTTAAAGTTCATGCAGTATCACTACCTGAACTCATGGTTGTGAGTGTCAGATAAACTGATTGTGCTTCTTCATCAGCGGCGTACTACTGCTCTCTTTTTCTTCAGTGTTGACAATAATCTCCCATTAGAAAAGTTTCCCCAGGATTAAAGACTAGAAATTCTATACTTCATTGACCTCTGATTCCACTAGTAATTAACTACATGGCACAGTAATGCTTTCTATATGCTCCTATATATGGACAGGACCTGGTCCTTTGCCTTCCAAGCAGCTGAACTATTTTATTAGTTTAAGTGAATTCCTGGAAAGGAGTGTAAGTGCTAAGGTTGAATATTGAATGCTTGGTAGCTGAGTTGAAACGGATAGATAAATCATACCACATTGTGATACTCTCTACAGAAATGGATGATTCAAAAACGAAAGGCAGATGCATTTCTACTGACAAGAGTTAGAGACTGGAATTAAACTAGATAAGTTTCTTTTCAGCTAGTGCAGATATGATGAGCCGAATGGCTTCCTTCTATGCTGTAAATTTAGTTTCTATGTTTACCAAGAGCAGGTTTAAGTTTATTATAAAAAAAGACAATTTTTTTGTTAATCTGCTTGTCAGAGAGGATTTATTCTTTGTTATTTGCATTGGTGTTTGAGGATATCAATGCGGTAAACTATCGCTTTAAATGTAGAATTGAAGTGCTGTTTAATACTACTAAATCAAGATGAGCAATTAATTACAATGTATTTTCAGCCCATTTTACACCAGCATAAAATATTATCAGGCCATCCATCAGGATGTGGCTGAGGGTAATGTATTGGTGTTGTAGGGTTGTAGAATCAACTAATGGTTGGGGTTGAGTGCTGCCATCCACCCTCTTCTCAACTATTTTTAAAATAAAATAAAAATAAACAGGTTAGACAGCCCATGGTGGGTTTTTGTTACAAAAAAATTCAGAAGTTCAAAAGCTATTTACTATGGGAACCTATCAAAATGCAATCAAAATATCAGTTCCTGGTGTGACAATTCAGCTCAGTACCACCACACCACCTCCCACCCACCCTGTGGGGCCCACTGGTCCCTAAAAATCAGAACCAAATTTCCTTCTACCTATTTTAATCAACCTGTTCAGACATGTTTTAGCACATATCTGGGGTGAGGTGGGATTTGAACACTTGAGACAAAGGAATATTACCACTGAGCCGCAAGACCTGTCTAAACAGATATTTTCAATTAGCCTGTACAGACATGTTATTACACACCTCTAGAGCAAGTGAGGCTTGAAGCCAGATATCTGGCCAAGAGGTATGGACACTACCACTGTACTACATAGCTCCAAACCCTCCCTTCAAATTAATTTTAGTCACCCCACTGGATTTCTAATCCATCACTTTAACCACTAGACCATGATTATACCCTATCCTCCTTTATGGATATTTTTAATCAAATTATTCAGACCTGTAAGGATGCATCTTCAGCGAAGATGAGATTTGAACCCAGACCTTCCGGGCCAGAAGTAGGTACAATACCACTGTGCCACAAAGACTCTGAATGAGAGGAAAGATATTAAGGTTGAGGAAAAATGATGGTGTGATGTAACCCAAAAGATTTTTTTGCC
Organism: Ginglymostoma cirratum; assembly: GCA_024137785.1. Classification (NCBI taxonomy): domain Eukaryota; kingdom Metazoa; phylum Chordata; class Chondrichthyes; order Orectolobiformes; family Ginglymostomatidae; genus Ginglymostoma; species Ginglymostoma cirratum. The sequence continues at coordinate 3,518,262 of JAHRHZ010000059.1, forward strand.
CACTCACTCTTTCTATTAACGGTGTGTAATATTTGTTTAAAAACAACCGTCAACTGTCAATTTTACTTCACTCCAAAGAAAACATTGTACTTGATGGTGTTTTCAATCATCGAGCCTCCTCAAAAATTGCAACATTTCTTGCTAAGCCACATTCCATTCTGACATGGATACACATTACCATTCCTCATGGACACTGCATCAAACTCCAGGAAATCCATTTCCAAGAAAATTTCGATCCCTTTCATTACTTGGAATGCAATGCCTCAAGAAGAAGACACACCACAATTTTCTAAAGGTATCTAGGGATGGACAATAAATATCAACATTATCAGAGATATCCTCATCATTAAAAATGAATAAAAAATAAATTCAGAGGGTGTGTGTCACTTACTATGTTTATGATACCTTGCAATTCAAACTTTTGTCCTGAAACAAATTCAGGAGCAGGTATTGGGTCACATTACAGATTCAACGGATGTTTGCGATGTTTATGCTACACCTATTGAATTAATATTGTGAGAGACTGGTTGATGCTCATTAGATAATGTGCACTTTTTTTCACATTATCATGACAACGGATCATAAGGCCGGATTACTAATGGATATATTGAACTTTTAAGTAAAACGTGTGTCCTTAAAAGAAAGAGATAGAAACAAAAAGATAGCCAATAAATGTAAACCCAGTGGCTGTCTGAAAAATGCCTATGTAAATTACACAGAGTTCTGACAGAAAACTTGAACTGTCACACCTGGAAAGCGTCATGGGAACTTCACCATATAACTACATGAAATGTATGGATGCGACAGAAACATTTTAAAGTGAGAGACGTCATTAAAAAAAAGAACAGAGTGGTTTCAGAGAAAATGAGAGTCTAATAACCCCCTATCATCCCCTATGGGATGTGTTCCAGACTGTAGCCATGACATGAGTTATAAGAAAGGTGTTCCAGGCAAAAGATATATTTATGTTTTAACTTTCCAAGACAACATGAGAAAGAAGGTTAAAATACATTGCAGCCTCCAGTTGCTGTGTGCTTTAGGGCTGATGTGCTAGTGTGATAACTTGGGGCTTGAGTTCCGCTGTGCTGAAGTGTACTGTGAAAGGACACATCTGAGAATTTTCCCTAGATGTTCCCTACATGTGCAGGTTAAAACAAAAAAGTCTCTGACTACGGTTGCTGAACGAAGACGAGTCAGTAAAGTTACTGTTTGAGGGAATTGGACAAACTCCTGTCAGCTAACTGTAGAACCAAGAATCTCCAAACAACTAGTGTAGGCTTTTATTCCCACGTTCCCTGGTCTGTTGGCTTTACTCTGAATATCTTCAGCCCAATGCAGTTCTAACAACGGAATATACCCTATGTTCTTCATTAAAACAAAGTACACTAAAAAAAACTGCAAAAATCTTACCCACATAAAGCTTACAATGCCAAGTGAACCATTTAAGGGTAATTCTCTGAATAAGTGATCAATGTGCTCTATCTCAACATTGATCAGTTGACCAGCCCTAGCTAGCTACAATTTTACTGTGAGGCAAATTGCTTTATTCTCTTTCCATATAAAGAAACTGTGCATTTTACACTTGGCACTATCCAGTCTCCAGAAAGTGATCTGTTTGATAACTGGCAAACATCACAAATGTGCCATGTTTTCGGCATGGGTTTGACCAATTAATTCATTAATACTTGCTTGTGTCTCCTAGAAAAAATGCTTATCTCTTGCCCTTAATGAACTTTGACATAAAACATTAGCTTGCACTCGCTGTTCACCACTTTAATGTCATCCATATTATGTTTACACAGCAGAACTCCATGACAATCACGGTTCAGCTGATAAATGGCCCATATTATCACATCTGATTCTTTGCGTCTCTTTTAAACAAAACTTAAGCCTTTGTAGAGTTTCTGTAACATTTCAGCCCATTGCTGCTTGAGTTCACTGCTTGATAAAAACAAACATGCACATTCCTTCAGTCTAAACACAAACACTTTAAAAATCCATGACCTCTCCCTAAACATTCAGCCTTCACTAAGCTTTATATATTTCCTAATTCTCATTTCACTCTAATTTATTTTCATTTAACTTCATTCTGGCTCATCCAGCAAATTTTAGATCAATATCTACACTATTCAACTGCTAAAGTTGGCAGCACTGAAACCATTCACCTTCTGATTCTACCACAACAGCAATAGCAAACCACCCTGTGAGATTGTAAGAGCAATTTACTGTAGATGCTGGAACCTATACTGAAAACAAGAAATGCTGGCGATCACAGCAGGTCAGGCAGCATCCGTGGAGAGAGAGAGAGCAAACTAACATTTCAAGTCTAAATGACTCTTCATCAGAGCTAAAGGAAAGTGTGTAGAGGACAGCTTTTATGCAATAGTGAGGGGAGGGGGATTTGGAGTGCTGGGGGAGAAAGGATGTTGATTGTTCAGATTAAGTGATCAGAATGCAAGAATGGCAGAACAATGGTGTGTCTAACTGCCAGTCTGGAAAGAACAAACAGTCCCACTCGGGTGGGGGGAATGGGAGAGAGAGAATGTAATGGAGAATGTAACAAACGAAGCAAAAGGAAAGGGATGGTTTCCCACCAAGAGTGGTTAACAGGGTCCTCAACTGCATCTGAACTATCACCCGTGCTTCCGCCCTTGCCCTTCCCATCACTCATGACAGCATGATCGGTTCTCCCTTGGTTTCACTTTTCACCCCACCAGTCTCTGCATTTAAAGATCATTCTCTGCCATTTCAGACAACTCCAGGAGAATGCCACCACCAAACATATTTTCCCCTCACTCCTCCTGCCTGCATTTCACAGGGATCAGTCGCTCTGGGGCACCTTAGTCCATTCCTCGACCACCAACACCACCCCCGCACTTCCCATGGCACCTTTCCATGTAACCACAGAAGGTCCAACACCTTCCCCTTCATCTCCTCCCTGTTCACCATCTAAGGACCTAAACAGTCTTTCCAGGTGAAGCAGCATTTCACCGGTACCTCCTCCAATCTTGTGTATTTTATTCACTGCATCCAATGTGGCCTATTCTATATTGGAGAAATCAAACGCTGAATGGATGATCGCTTTGCAGAACACCTCCGGTCCATATGCAAGCATGACCCCGACCTTCCCACAGCTGGTCATTTTAACACAACATCCTGCTCGCGTGCCCACTTGTCTGTTTCGGCATGCTACAATGCTCCAGCGAAAACTGAAGCTGCGATGTCTCATCTTCAAACTACGTACTTTACAACATTCTGGGCTTGATAGTGAGTTCAACACCTTCAAACTATGAACCTGTTCCTTCCCTTCTTTTAGCTTTGCCGGTTACATTCTCTGTTACGATGTCCTTTCTCCCCTGTCCCCAACCCCATCTCTTCCTTTGGACTCATGGCGAGGAATCACTGAAATGACTACACGACGATATCAACAAATTTCATCCCACCATCAAACTTACCATGGACTACTCTCCAGGATCAGTCTCATTCTTGGACACACGCATTTCCCTCAAGGATGAATGTCTCTGTACCTCATTCTATCGCTAGCCCACAGATAACCTCATGATGCTTTCACTTCTCCAGCTTCCACCCTAAACATGTTAAAGAAGCCATCCCCTATGGACAGGATCTGTTCAGACGAGGAGGAATGCGACAGACACCTACAGATGCTGAAAGATGCCCTCATAAGAATGGAATATGATGCTCAACTCATCAATCGCCAGTTCCGACTTGCCACCGTGAAAACCCACAATGACCTCCTCAGAAGACAGGCATGGGACATGAACGATAGAGCACCCTTTGTCGTCCAGTACTTTCCCGGAGCGGTGAAATTACGCCATGTTCTTCACAGCCTTCAACATATCATCAATGACGATGAACGTCTCGCCAAGGCCATCCCAATGCCTCCACTTCTTGCCTTCAAACATCCATCTCACCTCAAACAGATCACGGTTCGCAGCAAAATATCCAGCTTTCAGGAGAAGAGTAACCACAACACCACACAACCCTGCCAGTGCAACCTCTGCAAGACATGTCAGATCATCAATGTGGATACTACCATCACATGTGGGAACACCACTCACCTCGTACACGGTACATACTCAAGTGACTTCGCCAATATTATCTACCTCATACACTGCAGGAAAGAACACCCTGAAGTCTGGTATATCAGCGAGACCATGTAGATGTTACGACAATTGATGAACTGACACAACACAACAATCACCAGGCAGGAGTTGTCCCTCCCAGTCAGGGAACACTTTAGCGGTCATGGACATTCAGCCTCCGATCTGCGGGTAAGTGTCCTCCAAGGTGGCCTTTGAGATACACAACAACACAGAATCATTGAGCAGAAACTGATTGCTGAGTTCCGTACCCATGAGAGCGGCCTCAACAGTGAGCTTGGGTTCATGTCGCACTACATGTATCCCCAGCATAGTGTTCTGTGTAAAATCTTCCTTACAGTTCTGTTTCGACACTATCACCTTTATAATTTGTTATTATCTCTCTACCTTAATTAGTTTGTACAGTTTTGGATTACTTGTTACTTTGGTTAGACCCTTATCGTACAATACTTATACTATCATGTTATTCCAGCCATTTGGTCTGTCTCTAGCACAATCTCATTTTTGATTTTTTGTAATTATCTCTCTGCCTAGAGTAATCGGATCTTAGGTCATCCCTTCACTTGTTTTTCAGCTGTTGACACTTTACCCACACCATTTGATACTTTTGATCACCTGTAAAGACTTGTTGTTTCAGCCTAATGACACCCCACTCACACTATTTGTACTTATCTTTTGACACTCTTAATTACCTGTCATTATCTCTCTGCATATAAATTCTGTGCCTGTGTGCTTTCCTCCACTTCACCTGATGAAGGAGCAGCAGCTCTGAAAGCGTGTGCTTTCTAATAAACCTGCTGGACTTTTGACTTTTGACTTTGTCCCCTCACTTCAGTGGGACTGTCTGTTCTTTCCAATCAGGCAGGTCACACACACTATTGTTGTGCTATTCTCACATTCCGATCATTTAATCTGAACTATCAATATCCTTTATCCCCCAGCACTCCAAGCCACACCCCACCCCACCCACTATTGCACAAATGCTTTCCCTTCCACACTTCACCAGCTCTGATGAAGAGTCATCTTGAAACATTAGCTTGCTTTCTCTCCATGGATGCTGCCTGAACCATTATGATCTCCAGCATTTCTTGTTTCCATCCTATGAGGATGTTGGTTTCATTCTCTTCAAATATAACTTGTTCAACTTGCACAGCTCCTCCTTGCCCAGGTGTTCCAAAGACTCAGGAATCTAAAGCTCTCCCTCCTCCACAATCTCTGCAGCTTTGTTTTCATCTCCTTGATCATTCTATATTCTTATTATCACTGCTGAATGGCACAGGGCTAATCTGGAGACTATTACCATGGCTTTTCAATTTCCTAGCTAACTCACTAAAGTCTGCTTTCAGGATGTAATTTCTCATTCTTCCTAATTCATTGATCCCAGCATGGACCACAATTCCTTCTTGTTCAACCTCTCCCTTCAGAATGACCGATAGCAGCTCTGTGATATTCTTGACACTGGCACACAAGAGGCAACATACCAACTTGGATTTACATTTATGGCCACAAAAGTGCCTGTCTACTCCTTTCACTAATGAATACCCTGCCAGTATTGCCCTTCCATACTTCTTACTCTACAAGCCCCTGTATAACTCTTTGCCTGCAATTCCTTAAGCTGGGGGATGACCACATCCTGAAATGTGCTACCTCAGAGCTTCTCGGCCCAATGAATACCCCAGCTCCAAAACACAGGATATGAGCTGCTCCAGCAGGAGGCTACTCTTAATCATATGGTCATCCAGATCACCAGGAGCATCTAGGATTTGTCACACAATGCAGGATTAGCCTGAGCTCCCCAGACATACCTTAACTAAATAGAATATGGACACTTGCTTCAGTTTTACCCTAATTATAGATTAGCAGAATCTTATTTTTCTTTATGTCCCACTCCGGTCTGCCAATGGTCTTTCTACTCTGTAAGCATCCTCGTCATGTCCACTCCCCTCAGTGATGCTGATTGGCTATCACAGGCTCCTCACCTCACCCTCTCCAAACAACTTCTAAAACCTAGCTTGAATTCAGGCTAGACTGAAATTTGCTTCAACTTTTGCATTAAAAGCTCCAAATGAAATGAATAAGTCTGAACTCAAATTCTAATGATCAATGAGCCCATAACGCTAATCCTTCCAAAATTAGGACTCTCTCATTGATGCCTCTGACTGATGTCGCAAATGAAAATTAAAATACAGTGTAGCAGAGAATACTCTCTTGCTTTGGGAAACACAACAGAGAAATCATGACTTCATATTTGCCATGCTGTGTCTGACCTGAGTGTGACAGACAATGAAAAAAAGACCTGAAATGGGAAAATATTGTCCCTGTAGCCACATTTACAAAAACACAAAAATATGAAAAATTTGGCAATGGGAGGAAATTGAGACCACATTGCTAATACAACATTTCCTACTTTCATTACATCAATTATACTGTCCACTGGAAATTTAGCTGGTGAATCAGATACGAGTTGCTATAGGACAAATCATTCAGGTTAAAAATTGGACAGAATGCTTAGAAACATTCCTATATTGCCAGAAATACAAGCAATATAAGATTCCAAAAAGTCTGGAAAACCATACTAGGGGAGACTGAAGTGCAGTTTAATTGTTGACACAGATTATGAACTTCAAGAGGCCAATTTGGGGTGTGAGCCAAACCACTAAACTCTAGCACTGGAAAAGCTGTCTATAACAAATTGTCAATTTAGTTTAATCAGTTACGCATATTTAAAAGACACTGGATGACTGCAAGAGCCAAAACAGGCAACCCTAAACCCCAAGATGTTTTAAACGTCTATTTATCGACTTCAGTCTATTCTGGTTCTCATGGTGCCAATTCTTCCTGACTTGGCAAGGCTCCCCTCAAAGCTTGGTCACATCTTTCTGCTGTTTTGGGATCTTGCCTTGTGCATATAGTCAAAAATCAAATGTAACTACTGATAGATCATCTTGACTGCTAGCTTCCTGCGTAGCTGTAGAAAAATCTCCCAACCTTTATACGAGAAACCATTTGCAATCAAGGACAACATTCCTGTACCTACAAGCAGGCATTTTGTGATTCATATACAGATCACACTGTACTGTAGTATTCAATTTATATAATATTCTATTTTTGTATTTTCTGCCAAAGTGGACAATCTCATATTTTACCAGCTCACTGAACCTATCTCTATCCCTTTGTAGACTATTTCTGTCACAGAATCATAGAATCGTAGAATTCCTATAGTGTGGAAGCAGGCCTCTGAACAGCATCCCATTGAGACTCACCCACCTAACCTGTCCCTGTAGCTCTGCATGTATTACAGCTAACACCTAGCCTGCACATCCTGGACACTATGGGCAATTTAGCATGGCCAATTCATCAACCTATTCCACCTTTCCTCCTTACAACTTGCTTCCCTACCAAGGTTTGCACTATCAGCAAATGTGGCTAAAATGCAGACACTCCCTTCATCCAAGTTGTTAATATGTATTGTAAATAATTTAAGCTCCAGCACTGATCCCTGCAGCACTGCACTAGTCAGTGTGCCAATCTAGTTTATATGGTGCTAAGAAAAGTATATATTTTGTGGAGTTGCCACTTGTTTTTCATTATCAAGAATCCCAACCACTGGAAAATCAATGTACTAACTGTGAATTTCAGGTCTGACTCCTACTTGAACTTTGGGAACCCAACTTACATAAACTGATATATTCCCTCCTTGCTACGTCATGGCACGTGGAGATCTTGGCACTTAAGAGGTCTTGATATCACTGCCATGAAAAATGTCTGCAGACATGGGTGGTATATTTTGGGGCTGTATTTATCCCCTGTTACATTACTATTTTGTTTATAAACATCTAGGAACCAATTGTTATGAGAATGTATATTAAGTCTGCTACACTCTAGTGCTGCATAGCAGTCATGTGTGAAGTAACAAAGTATCAGTATATCCAAAATATCAGCTGCTTGGAAAGCAGGAAAAAATACACTTAAATGAAACATTCTGAGTTTAAAGTGAGGTTATTTCTAATTTATTGGAATTGAAAAACACATGATAATGACAATGGTTGTGAGTCAAAATCCAAATATTTTAAATGAATTTAATGCTGAAAAATCAAACTTTTGAAAAATTAATTTAATTTAGTATCAGAAGAGAGAACAAGTGGTACATTAACAACGTTTAAAAGGCATTCGGACAAATATACGGATAGGAAAGGTTTAGAAGGATATGGGCCTAGTACAGGGAAATGGACTTAGCGTGGTTGGACATTTTGGTTGGCACAGACCAGTTTGGGCCAAAGGGCCTGTCTCTGTGCTGTAGGACTCTATAACTCTAAGTGGTAGTTACTGTTTAATAGCTGGGAGGTGAGTGAAGCCAACAACAGAAATCCAGACAAAATTTATGAAAAATCAGAACAGTTCCATCCAAAGTCAAAAATCATTTACTAATGTAAATCTCAAGGCCTGAGGCAGGAATCAGATGAATCTGTTGATAATTTCAGAACAAAATCGAAAATATAGCTAGAAAAATGTGAGGACCCAAATGAAAGCCTGCTAGATTAGCTCATTTACGACTTAGTGCATGAAGCTCACAAGAGAAGCTCGCAATATCACAAACTGTTGGCATTACCAGAGCACATGATGAAGATGAAGATGTTGACTACCCAAACAGCTAGCTTTTAGTTAAATCTAGAAAAAGCAGCAGGGCAGTAGATTTGAAGCAATGAACAGCTACAGAATTCACACCAGAAAGATAGGTGTGCAAAGATTGCGGATGACCACAGGAGATCATAGACAGAAGAAAATATATTGCCTATGAATCAAACAGTAAAGGTTCTGGGAAGCCAAATTACCCATGAAAGAATGTACAGAGGAAAGAACAAAGATGGTAAATGATTTATCAGAGTCATAGCAAAAGGGGAAATGGGAGGAAATCATATTAAAACATCACTGAAAGTTGACAATATATTTGATGATACTGTAGGCATAGGAACCTTACAACCACATGAAACGTCTGGATGTGACAGCAAGGCTACAGAGATTACTCTTGAGACTTCAGACTTATATACCCCATTTAGGTTGTCACAACAGGAGAAACAAGAAATAAAAGTTCTAGCTTTAAAAAAGCCCTCACTGAGTAAATGTGGCATCACTGAAACTGAGTCAAATTAGAGATCAGCCCAGCAACAATGAAGAGTTAGGAATGCCTGGATCACTTGCTTCTCTCAGCCAGTGATCCCAAGATGGCTTGATAATACAGCAAGTATAGCCAGAAGCATGGTAGGTACTGGCCTGTCAGAAATGACATCTGACTAAAAGATAATGTCCTGTCAGCAAGATCCAGAATAATCATACACATAACAATCTGGAAAGAAATTCTTCAAAAGATACATTAAAGCTACATGGGAATGATCTCAGTGTCACCTAGAAAAGTATTGAAAGAATGATATCCACATGCTGTGTACGCCACAAATATGTACCAAAAAAAGGTCTGGCTGCTGAAGTACCACCCAGACTATAGCATGCCATGGGAGCCAATTTATTTACATGAAATCAAGAATGGTACTCCAAAGTTGCAGATTATCGAAGTTCCTTTTTATCCAAATGGTGAAAGTTTCAGAGCTACATCAGCCATTTAAGCAGTTCGAGTTCTGTTTGTTGAGCAAGCTAGGGATTCTGAGAGGAAAATACATGACCATGGATCCCATTCACTACAGTTCATCACCATATTACACCAGGGGACACAGATGTATAGAAAGATGCCTCCAGATGTTCACAAGAACCCTCATGAAATGTAGAGATAAAGGGCGGCTCAATTAATCCAACCTACATTTCTCAAAGCTGATATAAACTGCCTGCTGCGGAAAGATTGAATGTAAAAATGTATGTGACAAACCTACCAAGCAAGATACTCAGATAACAAGGTGTAGAGCTGGAAAAACACTGCAGGCCAAGCAGCATCAGAGGAGCAGGAAGGCTGATGTTTCAGGCCCAGACCCTTCTTCAGAAATGCGGGAAGGGAAGGGGGTTCTGAAATAAATAGGGAGAGAGGGGGAGGCGGATAGAAGATGGATAGAGGAGAAGATAGGTGGAGAGGAGACAGACAGGTCAAACAGGCAGGGATGGAGCCAGTAAAGGTGAGTATAGGTGGGGAGTTAGGGAGGGGATAGGTCAGTCCAGGGAGGACGGATAGGTCAAGGGGGCGGGATGAGGTTAGTAGGTAGGAGATGGGGGTGTGGCTTGAGGTGGGAGGAGGGGTGAGGTGGGAGGAAGGACAGGTTAGGCAGGCGAGGACGAGCTGGGCTGGTTTTGGGATGCGGTAGGGGGAGGGGAGATATTGAAGTTTGTCAAGTTCACATTGATACCATTGGGCTGCAGGGTTCCCAAGCGGAATATGAGGTGCTGTTCCTGCAATCTTCAGGTGGCATTGTTGTGGCACTGCAGGAGGCCCAGGATGGACATGTCGTCTGAGGAATGGGAGGGGGAGTTGAAATGGTTCGCAACTGGGAGGTGCAGTTGTTTAGTGCGAACCGAACATAGGTGTACTGGCTCCATCCCCGCCTCTTTGACCTGTCTGTCTCCTCTCCACCTATCTTCTCCTCTATCTATCTTCTAACCGCCTCCCCCTCTCTCCCTATTTATTTCAGATATCCCTTCCCCTCCCCCATTTCTGAAGAAGGGTCTAGGCCCGAAATGTCACCCTTCCTGCTCCTCTGATGCTGCTTGGCCTGCTGTGTTCATCCAGCTCTACACCTTGTTATCTCAGATTCTCCAGCATCTGCAGTTCCTACTATCTCTGAAGCAAGATACTCCCTCTGTTTTTTACTGCATTAGGATCTGTGAAAGCTCGTTAGCCAATGTCCAGGATGGCACCATATTACCGGTAGCCATAAGGAGTCCAAGCAACAGCATGCTGGACTAAGGACATGTACAGAAGTTGTTCTGCAAATGCAAGTTATTGCTTTATCTATTAGATAAATCTGTTTTGAGATTTTCAAGTAAAATGAACCTACACTACTTACCAATCTGGTGTGAGAATGGTAATACTGTGTTGAGGAAAACAACCCAAGATTAGCATACCCTCCATGAGATTAGGTAGAAGTAAGACAACAACCCACTGATCTGAAGGTAGAAGGAGGTGAACACTTCAGTAAGCATTGGAATACAGAAGTAAAGAACATAGGACATAGAAACATGGGACTTGAGAGCAGCATAGATCAGTTGGCCCTTTGAGTCTTCTGTACTATTCAACATGATCATGGCTGATCTCATTGTGGGTTAAGCTCCATATTCCCTGCATCCTATAACTCTTGACTCCTCGAGGTTGTTGACTTGCTCGCCGAGCTGGCTTGTTCTCATTCGGACATTTTGTCACCATGCTAGGTGACATCATCAGTGGAGCCTCCAATGAAGCTATGTTATTCTACACTGCTTGGAATTTATGCTGTTTGGTCCGTTATGGTGAGTAGTGTCATTTCCAGTTTTGATCTGTGTGGGTTTGTATCCTATACAAAATCCTCGCTATAAATGGATATCCCTGCAACTTCATCCGCAGATGCCTACTAAACAGACAATAACAGGAGGACACAGTACACCCTAACACACTGGTCACACTGCCCTACATCAAAAACATACCAGAACTGACAACAAGGCTCCTCACACTACTAGGAATCATTGTAGCACACAAGCCCACAGCCACTCTACAACAAACACTTACAAGGATTAACGACCCCATTCCCACAACATGCCGAACCAACGTGGTTTACAAAATATCATGCAACAACTACCACAAACATTACATCAGACAGACAGGAGGGAAACTAGCCATTAGAATACATGAACATCAGCTAGCAGCAAAACGGCACGACGAACTCTCCTTAATATCGGTACATTCAGACAATGAAGGCTATCAGTTTAACGGGACAAGGTATAGTAGCCCAAGCCAAACATAGACACGCACAGGAATTCCTAGAGACATGGTTCTCCCCCCATAATGCAATCAACAAACATATAGAATTGGACCCCATATACAAACCCATACGGAATAAAACCAGAAATGACACTACTCAACATAATGGACCAGTATAAATTCCAAGCGGAGTAGAATAACATTGCTTCATTGGAGGATCCACTGATGATGTCACCTAGCATGGTGACAAAACGTCTGAACAAAAACAAGCCAGCTCTGCAAGCAAGTCAACAACGTCATCCACAACCCGAGCTACAAATCTTTGCCAAAGTCTTGACTCCTTGTCTTTTGGAAATCTAATTTAGCCTTGAATACATTAAAAGACTCAGGGTCAATAATATTTTGGAGAACAGAATTCTGTACTCTGACAACCCCATGAGAGAAAAACATTCTCCTTAACACTGCCTTAAAAGGAAGACCCCTTATTCTTAAATCGTGTTCCCTAGTTTTAGTCTACCCCACAACAGGCACATTCTCCAGGTATCCTACTATCCGGACCACTCAAGTTCTTCTAGAGCTCAATAAGGTCACCTTCCATGTTTCAAAACTCCAATATATACAGACTTAACTTGCTCAAGCATTCTTCTTATGATAAGCCCTTTCATCCTGGGAGTCAACAAAGTAAAGTGATAGGAGGGGTCATTAACTGCTCTCCAGTCACCCCAAATTGTCTTAATGACATACTTAAAGCCTTGCAAAATGACCCGCCCTTGTATTGCAGCAAAACTGCATGTATCTAATATTCTGAAACAGTCAAATGAGCAATGAGCAGTGGGACCTTGAACTATCTGTCTCCTGAATGTTACAATTTCCTCCAAGTACTGGCTGTGACAGCGCAAAAATGCATTAAAAATGGAATTCATCACACTGTTGTTCTGTGTTACAGTATAAGTACTGTTAGGGACCCATAAACAACTCCCACAAGTTTCATTTTACCTCTGCTAATTTTTATCTCTACCCAAATTTATTCTATACTTTGATCTTTCAAGTTGAGGTCATTCCTCAGTACTGATCTAATACCATCCAACAGAACTACCCTGCCACCTGTTCCTAACTTCCTGCCATTCCATTAAATCAAACACCCTTCAGCATTCAACAGTCAATATTTAATTTTTTTTAAAACCCTGCCTGAGCCATTAAAAGGGCAAACTGTACAGGATTCCATCATGCAACCCAGGAAACCAGCAAACATTATTTGTGAAGCTAAGACTTCAAGATCATACATCTTTGAGACTGAAACTCGTAAGCAATCGGAAAGGACAGAGTCCAGATCTGACCCGTACCTCAGAGAAGATCAATAACAGCACAGCAAAATCACTATACAGCCAGTCAACATCACTAATATCACAAACAAGGGTGAACAACCAGCAACTGCCACAACAATAGCAATATTAAACATAACCTTCAGCACAAAAAATAATACGCACATCACCTCTGCATTGTGTGCCAACTCACCAGCGAGAGCAATGAATACCAAATCCACAAATGGAGGTGTATCTATCACCTAAGGGAAGCTGTTAATAATACTTTTAGAAAAGAAAACAAGCTATGAAACACCCGATGTGTCCCATTTAATTATAAAAGTTATTTATTCATTTTCAACAGTCTGATATCACATATATAAAAGCATTAATAATTGGAATAGTTTTTTGATTTTGTTTTAAAGAAAGTGAGATATAATATTGTTATACTAGGAACACCTAGAAACTAATTCTGACGAAAATGTACATTCAGGGTGCTATCTTTTACTACTGCATAGCAGTCCTGTGTCAAGTAACAATGTATCGGTCTATTCAACCTACTAGCCCCATGGTGAGCGGAAAGAAATGTATGCGGTGAAGTTCCAGAATTTTAAATCTAAAGTGTGATTCTTTCTAAATTATATGGACCAGAGGACAAAATGCTTTGAACTAGATTTTCATGAAGTTGGAAGAGCCCCAAGCCTTAGCCAAAGTGCCACCAGACACCTAAATCCAAAAGTTCTCCTCCACCTCCCACTATCCAACATTTAGTATTTCCTTTGGGACAAAGAAAGCGCAATGAAGTTTATAGATCCCCTATTCATTTTGAAAGCAAGTCACCTGTTTTCTTCTCTATATTGAGAGAGAAAGACAAAGAAAATGAACAAATAGAATTGAGAAAAAGAGATATATGGAGGATAAGAAAAGCGGAATATATTTCTGCCACTTTGATGGCAAAAGCACCTAACTGTTTTTAATCAGTTTTATTTTTGTTATGAATGAGCATTTTGAGACATGCAATGACGTGCCTATTGAGACTGTCCAATCTCTTATCACTTGTTTCCTTGCAGAAGAAAAGGGAAAAAAAAGTCTCAAATCCATAGCTTGAAAAATGCCTGCATCTTTCATGGGGGAGTCAGCACTAGGAGCCTTCATGACAAATATAAGTGTTGCTTTACTCACGAGACAGAAGTGGAGACACAGACACACCACTGCTTATTAGTCTGAAGTTCCCTGCGTAATTATTTAAGCTGTAGGAGGCAGACAGTGTTCCTACTTCACAATTACTACATAATATTGCAAACTGCAATAGCAAGGCATCAACCAACACTATCAGGCTACATGCCATATTGCAATCTGATTAGCATGTCCAAGATATTGAACCATATACCTTATCCAAACTAAATACTGTGGATGGGGAAATCTAAAGTAAGACAATGCTGAAGTGCAATGAAAATGCTGAAGAAACTCGGTAGGTCTGAAAGCATTTGCGGAGGGAGAAACGGAGTTAATGTTTCTAGTATGAAATTACACATTTCCAGAATAGTACCTAGTTAGGCATAGATGAATTCCAGGATATAACCCAGAATGGCACCACCCTGTTGAATAGCAGTCAGCAGTAATGACTCATAATTTACAAATTGATCTGGGACAAATTGCCAAACAGGCGAACTGAATACTGAGCCTGCTCGTTTAGGTTGTTTCAGAATAGCTAGCTCTATTCATAATATATTACCAGATATCAATGACCAACTCTTTCCTCCTTTTTACTTACTTTGCCCTGGATATCCATTTTCCTAGCCCAATTTATCAAATCAGGTCTGTTGAGAAACACAAAGAATATCTGATGTAGAAGCTTTTCACCACAATGCAGGAGCAGCATTGGAGGCCACTCTTTAAGTAGCTTTTAAATTCTGAGGTATTCTGGCATTTAAAGTTTCAATGTGACTTTGACAAGGTATGGAGATAAATTTGTCTAAGGAAAGTGGTGAGAGGGTAGGGTGGGTAGGTGGAAAAGGGGGCTGGGTGACAAGTGGGTGAGGCAGAGTGCGACAGGTATGCTGGTGTGTGAATAGAAGGAATGTAGCGAGGAGAGCATGGTGGGCTCAGTCAGAGACTGTTGGGGTACCAGATTGGGTGCTTGGATTGGTCAGATAGGTGTCAGGTTTAGGGGTAGTCAGGTCAGGGAAGGGTATTGAGAAGTTGAGGGGTCAGTGATGATTTAGAGGGTTCAATGTTATAGTTACCTAGGAATTAGAGCTCATTTTAATTCCTGTAACTTTCTTGGCGAACTATTCAGGTAAATAAGTCAGAATCCTCTAAAGTCTCCAACTGTAACTCAGAGCTTCGGGACCTTTTTGGAGCATTCGAGATGTTAGGTAATTGCCAATTGGAAGTTTCAAATACCCAGGTAATTCTCAGGCAGACTGTGCATTAGGACATCGGAGTGAACCTGTACCGTATTTTTCAGAGTGTTTATGCAATCAGTATCTTCCAATCAGCCCCACTAATTTTTTTAAGAAGAGCAGTGAAGAGATGAGAGACTTCAGGACCTATGCAAAGTAATAGCCATAAATATTACTGTTTGATTTTAAGTATGAGATATCATGGGTCCTGAAACAGTAAATGTGGAAATATTAAGGAGTCTGTGATGAAAATCCATCAGTTTAAAATCAGTGCTCCCTAATCCAAACCAATCCTCAGTCTAAAATCACCACTCATGACCCACCCTACCACTCTTCCCCAAATCAGCACCCCTTGACATGACCCTCTCTCACCCAAACCACCATATAGTGGGATGACTATCTGCACACAGGAAGTTGTTAAAGGATAGAAAGCTTTGTGACTGGGAATGTCTTACACTGATAATTGTGTTGCTTAAAGGATGAGTAGATAAATATTAGAAGAAAAGGAACATGCGGGAAAAGGAGCAATGAATTTTATTGTTCTCACAAAAGTAGGTATAGATATAATGTATTGAATGGGCCTCCACTAAGCCTCAGAAATTCTTTATGTCTTAGAACATTTCATTTTCACACCACAATCGCTGTACTTTGTTCCACATTACTTTACTCTTCCATCTCTTGGCACCCAATTTAGACCTAGGATGAGCTGCAGGGAGAAGGGTGGAGATTTGAAAATTTGAAACTGGGAAATCTAACCACAGCCACCTTCAGTTTTAGCAGAGACAGATTGACTAACTACTGTCTGTGTCTGGGTGCTTCATTTCAATAGACAATGAGATTGATGACTAATCTTTATCTGTCTTTTGGGTTTAACATTGGCCAGCTGAGTTTCCTATACTCAGGAACACAACAAATAAAGGGAGCTGAAAATGGCTGGATGGAAGTGCATTGGTTGCAGGACAGGAACATCAGGACAGTTTCCCTTTCAAGCAGGTAAATCTGAAAATATTGAAAAAGATTATGTTTAATTCCCCATGCAAGATGAGCTGAAGAGAGATGGCTAGGGGTTGTTCTTGGGGCGAGGAGAAATGGGAGAAATGAAGAGTAACCAGAGCAAAAGACCAACTCTACCACCCATCCATGATCAATGACCCACCACCACTCTGTCACTGGCTCATATACACCTGCCAAGTCTCTGACCCTGATCAATCTCTGACTGAAGACCTCACTAAGCACACTCCCCCAGCAAAGTCCTCCAACAAACTCCTAGTATCCCTCTCCCCTATTCCTGTGATATGCACCCAAAAAATCTCTGCATTGTCATCCTGCGCATCCACTTAATGTCTGGATCATGGTCTCTACAGGTCCTATTTTCTTTTGGGAGAATATTCCTTCAATGAATTCTCACTTCCAATTTCCAGTACATTGCTTCTATGGGGAAACCACTCCCCACCAATACTTTACCAATGATTCTCATCTACGCTTAATGATTTATCATGTACATCTCCCAACATTAAATTAGTCTCTAAATTACGTACATTGCAAGTATCTGAACTGGAAAGTACAAGCATTCAATAAACTGAAGGGACCTGTTTGCTGGTGGCAGGAACTGGGAGGGGGGGCAGTGAGTGGGGAAGATGTTGTAGGTAATAGTGAGTGTGGTACAGTAAGAGCCTTGGTGGGAGGTCAGTACTGTAGCAAATGTAGAGTATGTGTGAGTGTTGGAGAGAAAGAGGTGGAAACTTCGGCAGGATGGAGAAGGACATTGACCTCCATACTACAGTGATGGGAATTCCTCCAGACGGCTGAGACTGCTTTACCCTGAGTGGCAACCCTGCACCAGGTTGTCATGATCTGCTGTTGTGGCCTCCACTGCTGGTTCTGGGGAAGAGGAAGTCCTGAAGTGATACCATACAGTCCAGATACACCTCCAAGAGACTGCCCAAAGTGGGGTGCTATTTTCTCATATCTTCCATGTCCAGGGCAGATGTCAGGAACTGTGCAGGACAGCTCCCAACGGGCAGTACTTGTCTAGGTCCACAATGAGCTTTTAAAGAGGGGGTTGGTGCAAGAGATACTGTTGATTTCCAGGATATCGCCGAATGGCGAGATATTCTAGGAACGGCATGCAGTATGATTGGGTGGAAATTGGATGTGAGAGATGTTGTAGAAGCATGATAGGTAATTAATGAGGCTAGTTTGGTAAGATACAACGATATAACTCACTAGGCTTTGCAGCAGCAAATCCTCCTAAAACCGCAATGCAATTTGGACTTAGCCAAATAATCATAAGATTCAGTCCCACATGAATACAGTACAAAATTAAATACCAAGAGACAAACTGAAAGGTTGTGTTGGGAAGCTATTTCTTCCAAATGGTGTTCTGAAAGTAGTGATTTCTTGAGGTTCTTTTGACAAATGAACCGATTAATGCCCAAGCTTGTATCCAGCTAAGAGAAGAATTTAGCTCCTGTGAATTTCTGATTCAGTTCCTCTTAAGTTGGAATCTTCTTTGGGAATCTTTTTAGGGAAGGGTTTTAACAGCTTGGGTCCAAACATACTCTGATTGTGCCATTTTTCTCTACCATGCACATGAACTGCACCAGTTTTCATGCACGCAACTGATAATGTTGTAATGTTCCCTAGCATCCAGCTCACTCTTAAGCATCCAAACTACATGGATATTGCATTTTCTGGGAGGGTCAATTGATTTTCATCTTCTCTGAGGTGTAATTCACCCTCTATTTCTCTCCCACTAAAGATTCTTTAGTATGGTGACAGGGTTTGGCACTCTAGATGCCCAAATACCTAAAACAAAAAATTCTTTAAACAAATCTTCCAATAAAACAGGATAATTTTGCATTAAAGTCAGAGACTCTTAGATTCCTCTGCTCCTCCAAACCTTCTGGTGCCCTCCCATTTATTGAGTACTCCGTTGTTGTGTTACTTGTTCCAAAGTGTATCACCTCACGCTTTTAAGGGTTAAATTCCATCTGCCACTAATCTGCTCATATGACCAATTCATTTACATCATCCTGTAACCTAGAACACCTTCCTTACTATTAATGCCTAGCCAATCCCTGTGTCATCAGCAACTTTACTTATCATTGCCCCAACACCAAGCCCCACCCCCCCAAACATTCTCATCGGCATTGTTTATACATAAAACAAACAATAAGTGACCCAGCACCAGTCGCTGTAGTACACTACTAAACACAGGACTCCAGTTAAATAAACAGCCTTCAATCACCACCTTCCTTCTGCCACCAAACCAATTTTGGATCTAGCTTGCAGAGTTAAGCTGGATCCCATGTGCTTTACCTTCTGTATCAGTCTCCCATGTGGGACCTTGTCAAAGGCTTTGCTGAAATTCATATAAACTGCAACAATTACCCTACCCTCATCTACACATTTCGTCAACTCCTCAAAAAAATTCAACCAAATTCGTAGGCACAACCTGCTTCTGAAAAAGCTATGGTGACTATCCCAAAATAAATTATCCCAAGAAATCATTTTAATGTTAATGTCCCAGGCATTTCCTTGGCATTCAGGTTAGCTTCAAGAAACTTATATGGTTCCACACAGACTGATAGAGAAAAGAAATTGCCACCTGATCCCAACTTCATTTTGGTTCAAAAGCAGAATCTCCATTCTGCCTATTGTTTTTTAAAATTTAAATAAGTCCATGAGTCTATATTGTATAAGCATGTCAAGATTAATTGGAAAGCTAAGTTAAAAGTCATTGCTGCTGAGCACATTTCCCAGTACATAGTGTAAGTACCCCTATTCAGTACTTTTTGAAGACCAGGAGGAACAAAAGCCCTTCCCCCGTAAGTGATTTCCAATACGCCTAATCCATCCCAGACCTCCAACTGATAATCTCTCCTTCCCCTCAAGGTTGTGGCCTTGAGGCCAAGCTGCTAATTGTGTGCTCAATCTTCCCCTTCTCAATTGCAACTTCTGTCCTCCAGAGTCTTGATCACAGCCTCATACACAAACCCCTTCAATACAAAGTACCATCCCCAGCGATTCCTGGCCAATGCTTTCTTCTGTTGGTTTTGTCACCCAGCTCTCATCCAAGCTCTCCATTTGGCCAGCTGCTAATTAGAAAACAAAACTAAAACATGTTAATGACTACCTACCGACGAATCTGGCAGGATCTCTATGTCCCTGGTCTTAGTAGGTTCTTCATTTTCCATTTTCTCATAATTTTTCTTGCGTTTACTGTGTCACATTAGATTTCATTTACATGCTATTACAGCAGGAATTAGCATTCCAAATTTCTGGTATGTGGAAACAAGAGGAAAGGTCACAAGAATCACTAAGTTATGATGTCCCACTGAGCAAGCATCAACAATTTATCTGATACCATATGTAATCTATTATCAGAATTTTATTCCCAGACAGAATGGTAAACTAACCCTCAGATGAAGGTGGCAATCTAATGGTATTGTCATTAGCCCCAAGAGGGTCCAGGCAGGTGATTGACAAAATGTAGACTGCCAGACCCCAAAATATGATAAATCAACATGGGTAGTTGGCAAGTGTGTGTGAGATAGAGAGAGAAAAGGTCCAGCATGACAGAAGAACAAGAACTGTTACCATTGAAGACTATTACTAAAAGGCTGCAAAACATCAGGACTATACACTCCAGCAGTCCAAAATCATAGGGATCTGTTGCCTGTATTTGTCTATTCTAAAGAACGGCTTCAGGCTCAGTAAATCATTTTCACATGTCACGGATCATATATTTCCCTTCTTTGACTAATTAACTAATGTATTATTTGTAAACTGCTACTTCTCAAACTTTAAATATACTATCTAAAAATTGCATACAAATGGTTGACTGCCTACATTAGGTAACTGTCAACAGGTCTAACTTCTCCACACATTTTCTTGTTACAAGAAGCTTGTTCATTGAATCACAGAAACTTACAGATCAGAAGGATGTTGTGACCCATCATTTGGCCCATCATACCTATTCCACATCTTTGAAAAAGCAATTAATAAGCACACTCCCTTGCTCTTTCCCCACAACTGAACACTTTTTCCTTTCCATGTATGTATCCAACTTCTGACTGAAAGCAAACTCTGAACCTACTTCCACCACTCCGTACTACTGAAAGGAAGGGGTTCATCTCAGAACATTTGGCAAGTCCAGCTATCCCTGCTCCAGTTTCCTGTAACTGAAAATGGAGGTTTTAGCCTCTGCTTGAAATTGCCTCATAAGGCAGCACGGTGGCTCAGTGGTTAGCATTGCTGCCTCACAGAGCCAGGGACCCAGGTTTGATTCCACCCTCAAGTGACTGTCTGTGTGGAGTTTGCACATTCTCCCTGTGTCTGTGTGGGTTTGCTCTGGTTTCCTCCCACAGTCCAAAGATGTGCAGACTAAGTGGATTGGCCATGCAAAATTGCCCATAGTGTTCAGGGATGTGTAGGTTAGGTGGGTTACAGGGGATGGGTCTGGGTGGGATGCTGTGAGGGTCCGTGTGGACTTGTTGGGCCGAAGGGCCTGCTTCCACACTGTAAGGATTCTATTCTATGATGAGAACATGGATAAAATCAGGAACATATCAGCATTAAATATAAATTCTAATGGTCTTATTCTGTAAATTCTAACCAAAGTTATCATCATGCTTTTGGTACTTCATGATTGTACTTAACCAGTGAAATATTCCTCCAGGACACTGCATCTGAGAAGTCACTAAATATATTAACCTGGTAAATTGCTGTTAGCATCCAAGTGAATACCAAAGCACATACTTGAAGTTTAGAAAGCTGATAAATTATATTTGAATTCAATTTATTAATTTGAAGCTGGGCTATTCAATAATTATTGAGAACTAAGTGAGACTTCAAAGCCTTACTATTCAGCTACATTAGCAGAATGTATTGTGTTTCCCATGGAGAAACTGCAAACCAAAATAACTTAATTTACTGAATGATCTCCATAAAAGAAATTACCAACCGGAATTCCACTTTTTATAGCCTTTCTAACATTAATCAGAACCAATGTAAATTACACATGAATTAAGAGGCAAATGATACTTCAAAAGAAAAGGTAAATTTCATTTTAAATAGTAGTTGCAACAAAGATATATTTTATGTAACCAAAGTACCCACTTTCACTCCCCACACAAATGCGGCACTGTGTACAAACTCAGTCTTTCCAATTTGTCCTCTGGCACATAAAACTTTCACTTTCCCACTCAATTGTTTTAGCCCTCAAGTCATGCTCACTAACAGCTGTATTCCATCTGGATACAGTTAACACAGATATGGCACATCTGTACAAGTCCTTTCATATCAATTCTGATGGAGTAGCCTTTTGTGCAGAGCTCAGCTTACTTCCAAAAAAGTAAGGAGTTTGACAACTGTGTCCTGCTGCACCACATATTTCTACCTAAACTGCTTGATCGATTGATTTATTTATTTTCACATGTACCAAAAATACAGTGAAAAGCTTTGTTTATGAGTGGTACAGGCAGATCATAGTAAGCAAGGGATGTACAGAACATAAAAGACATGGAGGCGTACAGGTTACATTGCACAGGGTGTGTGCTAGGTGAAATCAACGTTAGCAACGTCAGCCTTACTTGAGGCTAGAGAGTCCATTCATCATTCTGGTAATGGCCAGGAAGAAGCTGCTCCGGAACTGCTCGTGCGTGTGTTCAAGCTTCTGTATTTTCTGCCTGATGGAAGAGGTTTTAGGAAATCATTACTGGGGTGCGATAGGTCTTTGATGATGTTGGCAGACTTTCCGTGGCAGAAGGCTGTGTAAATGGAGTCCATGATGGAAGATTGGCTTCCGTGATGTCCTGGGTGGTGCACACTACCTTCTGTAGTTTCTTACAGTCCTGGGCAAAGCAGTTGCCATTCCAGGCATTTTCCACCCAGACAGTATGCTTTCAATGGTGCATCTGTAGAAGTTGGTGAGGGACCTTATGGACATGCCAAATTTCCTGAACTGCCTGAGTAAGCAGCAGTGTTGTTGTGCCTTTTTGACTGTCACATCTATGTGGGAAGTCCGGGACAGGTTGTCGGTTATCGCCACTCCAAGGAACTTGATGCTCTTCACCTTCTCAACCTCAGTACTGTTAATATAGTTGGGGCCGTGTTCTCCTCCTTTCTTTCTGAAATCAATGATCAGTTCTTTAGTTTTGCCACTGTTGAGAGAGAGTTTGTTTTCATTGCTCCACGACACCAAGCCCTGTATCTCCCTTCCGTAGTTTGACTCATCGCTATTAGATATCTGTCCAACTATGGTTGTGTCATCAGCGAACCTGTAGATGTCATTCATTCAGAATTTGACGGTCGTAGGTGTGCTGGAAGTACAGTAGATGGCTGAGGACATATCCTTGGGGTCTCTAGTTTTGACCATTATTGCGGAGGAGGTGCAGTTACCTATCTTTGCTGATTTCGGCCTCTGGGTCAGAAAACTGAGGATCCAATTGCAGTGGGCAGAGCTGAGACCAAGGTCATGGAGTTTTGAGATCAGTCTGGAGGGGATAATTGTGTTGAAGGTAGAGCTGTAGTCAACAAGCAAGAGTCTGATGTAGTGTCTTTGATGTCCAGATATTCCAGAGATGAGTGTAGAACTAGGGATATGGCATCCTCTCTGGATCTATTACATCGGTAGGCAAATTGTAGGGGATCAAGGCAGGCTGGGAGACTGGAGTTGATGTAGGCCATGAACAGCCTCTCAAAACACTTCATGATTATTGAGGTCAGAGTCACTGGGTGGTAGTCATTAAGGCATGTTGCTTTCTTAGGTTCGGGGATGATGGTGGTCTTCTTGAAACAGGTGGGGACTTTGGTTTGTAAGAGGGAGAAGTTGAAGATGTCAGTGAATACCTCCGCCAGTTGGTCTGCACAAGATCTGAATATTTGGACAGGGACAGCATCCGGGCCCTTCGCTTTCCTTCATTTGACTCCCAGGAAGACCGATCTGATGTCTGAAGCAGTTACTGAGGGAGCAAGTGTGTCTGTCGCTGTCGGAGCAGGCATGACTGCACTGCTAGTATACTGCTCCAACCGAGCACAGAAAGCACTGAGCACATCAGGGTGGGATGTGTCGTCGTCTGCTATCTTGCATTGCTTGATCTTGTATCCTGTCATGTTTTGTGTGCTCATTGTTCTCTGACTTCAACTTTCCTTTGTGTCAGCAGTTCTGCTTTACATCTGCCAGCTACATGGCTGGTCTCAACTGCCTTCCTTTCAGCATTGATACCAGGTTAAGCATCACCTGCTCATATGGGTCACTATTCCTTATTATCCAAGAAAATTACAATTGGTCCCTTTACAATTGATGCAAGCTATTAAAAAACCTTTTCAAATATGCTTAAGAAGAATTACAGAGTTCAAAGACGTTTCAAGGAAACTATACATTTTCCTTAGTGCACTGTTTTTCGGTCAAATATTGATGAAATAGCTGAAGTGCTGAAACATTTTATACAAACAGAAGTTTGAGAGTTCAAGCACATCAACTATCACTTTCACTTCTTTCCATTTGAATAGATAAGGTCAGTCTACTTTTAGTGGGACCACTATGAATGAAGAAGGAGAGATGGAGATCTCACCTTTATTTGGCACTTCAGCTTAGCTCAGACCTCTGGGAATACTGGGGCCCTGTAGCCTGTTCTTATGTTAATATTTCCATGTGATCTTGTGAAATAAATCACAGACTTCAGTCATTGGGAGAAAGCAAGAGTAGAACTAGGTAAGGGAGGAAGGGAAGTCAAGCAAGGAGGGGAAGGCAAGGAGAGAGAGTGGGATCTAAATTCCTTAAATGGCCATTGTACATTTGTACCTTTCGTACATTATAGTCCACATCATGTACATTAAAACAAATGTAAAATTTTCGACTGAACCCCTTTATGTGTATGTCAATGCATTAAGGATGTTGCCTCGTTCTGTTTAAACTGACAAGGTCATGCAGCTGTTTATTGAGATTTATGTCATTCAGGTGAGTTACCTTCACACTTATTCTGGTGATGATCTAGGACATTATCCAAGTCATTCCGGTTTAGCATCCTTAGCAAAATGGACCCTGCTATTTTTTTGCCAGAAAGTGATGTGCAATTTCTGCAGAATGTACCATATTGTATCTTGTATTATTCCAATTAAAGAAGTCAGCTGTGTTAACATTGTTTTTACAAGATATCATGTGCCTTGGTTGCTGTTCAAATCAAAGCTGAGAAGAAATAAAATGGAGCATGAATCTGCTATCCTCTCTGAATATAACAACATTAGTGATGCCACTTCTGCCTCTCCATCAACACATTTTCTGCTGCCAGTCCACCTATCAGCCCAGACAGCTGGGGTCAAATCCAAGTTAGTCGAGCCTGAAACCTGGCTTTTTAGAACCAGATCTACTCAAGGCCATATAAAAACCGAAAGAACTGCAGGTGTTGTAAATCAGGAACAAGAACAGAAGTTGCTGGAAAAGCTCAGCAGGTCACAGCAGTTCTGAGGAATGGTCACCGGATCCAAAGCGTTAATACTGATTTTTTCTTCACAAATGCTGCCAGATCTGCTGAGCTTTTCTAGCAACTTCTGCTTTTGTTCCTGCACAAGGCCATTGCAGTTTCCTTCACTGAAAACCTGCAGCCTTCCACCATTTTGTAGCAATGCTAGAGCAGGCAAAGGCACGTGGAAGGCCACACAAGGGATGGATGCAAGGGTGACTCAATTACATATTTGTGCAACTTAACATAATTTAATTCAGAAATTTGATTTGGAATGTGTATTTAGTGTTGACTTTTAATTTTGCATTGGAGCAAAGAGGGTACTGTGATAGACAGTGGCAGAAAATGAAATTATAAGAAATGGGAGCTGAATTAGATCTTTTAGTTTCTCAAACCTGATCTGCCATCCAAAAAGATCATGGCTGCTCTGATTGTGGCCTTAAATTGCTTTTCTGCCTGTCCCCATTAAACATCCTTACAAATCAGAACTCCATCTAACTCAGCCTTAATGTATCCACTGATTCAACCTGAACTGTTCTCTGTTACATAGAGAATTGCAAAGACTAATGGGCCTCTGACAGAAGCAACTTTTTTTCATCTCTGTCTTAAATGAGAGAACTGTTTTTTTAAACTGTGTACTTTGGATCTAGACCTCCAGGAGAGAAACATCCTATTAGCATCTTACAGCAAGATCAGCAAAATCCGACACTCCTTAGCATTACTTCTTATTCTTGAGGTAAGGAGTATAGGATTTTTGGTGAGTAGAAAATTGGAGTTAAGTTTATTTGTATCACACATGAATTAATTTTCTATGTACAGGCCAGACCAAAAGGGACTTTCTTCTTCTTTCTCTGTTCTCAAGCATATAATCCTACTTTTTTGATCCCTGCTTATTCTCCCAATCTAGAAAGTCTATTATTGCGTCCATGTCTGAGAAAAACTGATTTTGCAGATACTCTGAAATCACCAAAATGTACTTCATCCCTTGCCTCTTCACGCCTTGTAGATGTTTGAAACAATTGTGGAAGGCATAAAAAAAATACTAAATTGTAGCAACAAACTGAAGATATAAACCACCAAACACTTAAGTAGTTGATAAGCCCTTTAAGTAGGGCTTTTGCTGCTAAACATGTTTTAACTATACAAGACTGAGAGAAGATGTCAACTAGAATGTGAAACACCAAATGGCATTGCTGGCATTAAATCAGTCTCCATACTGAGTGACGTTATGATTTGCTGCAGTGTAGATATTTTTAATTAACCTGCTCAAACATGTTACCTTTGAAGTAGGTGGGTCTTGGGTCTTCTGGCTCAGAGGCAGGAAACTACCAGCATTTCACAAGAAACCCCCTGCCTTCTGTGTGTACTTCCATCAGACATTAACTGCTCATGTACTGCTGTCTTTGCTCTGTTAGTGTCCAGTCATCCGATTCAGAAGTGCACATGCACAGCACATTCACCACCTTTGAAGCCTAATTTCACCTATGAGATCTTTAATATATTTTAATTAGATTTAAATTCCCATTGCTTTACCAAAATAACAAGCCGTTACAATTTTCAAAAATTGCTGCTCAAGTTTTGTGCCATTAAAAATAAAAGAAGGGTTTGGCTTGCCTGTCTCTAGCTTAATTAACACCAGTCTGAATGAAAAGCCAGCAGTACTGTTATTGAGGCTGACACATATTGTACTGCTAGTCTTTTGTAGGCTAAGCAGAGATACTAAGCCATTGAACAGCAGATGCCCAAGAATCAGATGCACGTGATTCTGATAATACATAAAATTGAAACATTATCTTGGATGGAAAATAACAGAAGTGCAGTCAGAATTACAATCATAGATCTAATAAAAGAATCATTTCCTGACTTCAACTGATTACAAAAAAACAGGATTAAATTTGACGCAGTTTTTGGATTCTTTAAAAAGAATTATGTTATTGAATACTCATAACTGGAGGAGTGTATTTGAAAGAAACAGATTGAATAAATGAGCTCTGTCCAAATCATTGCTTCAGATCTGCAGTCAGTCATAACCCATAAATTTCAGAGATATATGAAACCAAGGGCACAAGTTTCTGAGATCTATTGTAGTGAATTAAGTAGTTTGATTATTATTTTGATCTGATTGTTACAGGAACTGAAAATAAGCTGTTTGAAAAATACAGTCTGTAAAATTTTTGAATGGTTGAATTAGTTCAACAAATATGCAAGCTACGTGGCTTGAATGTTAAATTGTACTCTTGTACTTGAGTTAATGGCATCAATAAATAAGGAACTAGGGGCTGGTTTTCACTGTGAGATTCAGGACCCCACCATCTGGCCCAACTGGGGCCAGAAAACTACACTGTGGGGCAACAATCACTCATGTTGATTTTCACTGAATTAGCTGATTAATGCGAGATGTCGGACATTCAATTAAGGATAATAAATGGACTTGTAAAGCTAGAGGACAAATAGACCTTCCCTCGACCTCTTCATCTCTAACTGCCATCGCAACATTGATTGCCTCAACCTCTCCACCTCTTTCACTCACTCCAACAGAACATGCTGCCCTCCGCTCCCTCCACTCCAACCTCACTATTAAACCCGCAGACAAGGGAGGCGCAGTTGAGGTATAGTGCACTCACCTTTACATCACTGAGGCCAGGTGCCAATCCTCTGACACCTCCTCCTACTGCCCCCTTGATCATGACCCCACCCCTGACCACCAAAACATTATCTCCCAGACCATCCATAACCTCATCACCACAGGTGACCTCCCACCCACAGCCTCTTACCTTATCGTTTCCCAACCCTGCATCGCCCGTTTCTATCTCCTTCCTAAAATCCATAAATCCAACTGCCCTGGCCGACCCATTGTCTCTACCTGCTCCTGCCCCACCGAAATTATCTCCACTTATCTCGACTTTATTTTCTCCCCCACCCGGTCCAGGAACTCCTCACCTACGTCCGGGACACCACCCACTCCCTCCACCCCCTCCAAAACTTCTGATTCCCTGGCCCCCAACACCTCACCTTCACCATGGACGTCCAGTCCCTGTATACTTGTATTCCCCATGCAGATGGTCCAAAAGCCCTCCACTTCTTCCTCTCCCGCAAGGCCAACCAGTAAACCCCAACGACACCCTTATCCGCCTAACCGAACTCGTTCTTACCCTTAACAACTTCTCCTTCAACTCCTCCCGCTTCCTACAGATGAAAGGGGTGGCTATGGGTACCCGCATGGGCCCAAGCTATGCCTGCCTCTTTGTAGGATACATGGAACAGTCCCTCTTTCACAGCTACACTGGCACTATCCCCCACCTCTTCCTCCCTTACATCGATGACTGTATCGGCGTCGCCTCGCACGACCATGAGGAGTTCAAACAGTTCATCAAATTTACTAACACCTTCCACCCCAACCTTAAGTTCACCTGGACCATCTCTGATACCTCTCTCTCCTTCCAGGACCTCTCTGTCTCCATCTCCGGTAACCACCTTGAAACTGGTATCTATTTCAAGCCCACTGACTCCCACAGCTACCTAGACTACACCTCCTCTCACCCACCCTCCTGCAAGAATGTGATCCCCTACTCTCAATTCCTCCGCCTCCACCGCATCTGCTCCCAAGATGAGGCATTCCACTCCCGGACATCCCAGATGTCCTCGTTTTTCAAGGACTGCAATTTCCCCCCCTCAGTGGTCGAAAACGCCCTCGACCGCATCTCTTACTTTTCCTGCACCTCAGTCCTCACACCCGCTCCCCGCAATAAAAACAAAAACAGAATTCCCCTTGTCCTCACTTATCACCCCATTAACCTCCAGATTCAATGCATCATTCTCTGCCACTTCTGCCACCTGCAGTCTGACCCCGCTACAATGGATATATTTCCCTCCCCACCCTTATCTGCCTTCTGGAGGGACTTCTCTCTCTCCGAATCCCTTGTCCGCTCCACACTCCCCACTAGCCCCACTACCCCCCGGCACCTTTCCCTGCAACCACAAGGTGCTACACGTACCCCTACACCACCCCCCTCACCTCCATCCCAGGTAACCCAAAAAAACCTTCCACATTAAACAGATGCTCACCTGCACATTCGCTGATGTGGTATATTGCATCTGCTGTTCCTGACGTGGCCTCCTCTACATCGGTGACACCAAGCAGAGGCTCGGAGACCGCTTTGTGGAACATCTACGCTCGATTTGTGACAAACGACAACACCTCCCGGTTGAGAACCACTTCAACTCCCCCTCCCACTCCCCGGATGACATATCCATCCTAGGTCTCCTCCAGCGTCACAATGATGCCAACTGAAAACTAGAGGAACAGCATCTCATGTTCAGCCTTGGAAGCCTACAACCCAATGGTCTCAATAGCTTCAAAATCTCCCCATCCCTGACCTCATCCCAAGACCAGTACCTCCACCCCCCATCCCCGCCTCCTTGACCTGTCCGTTTTCTCTCCCACCTATCCGCCTCTTCCTCCTCACTGACCAACCCCCATCCCCACTTCCTACCTACACTCACCTTTACTAGCTTCATCCCTGCCTCCTTGACCTGTCCGTCTTCTCTCCCACCTATCCGCTCCACTATCCACCATCTATCACCATCCCCTCCTCTCTCTATTTATTTCAGAGGCCCCTTCCCCTCCCCCATTTCTGAAGAAGGGTCCAGACCCGAAATGTGAGCTTTCCTGCTCCTCTGATGCTGCCTGGCCTGCTGTGTTCCTCCAACTCCACACCTTGTTATCTCAGACTCCAGCAACGGCAGTTCCTATTATTTCTGCAATTATAGATAAGCAGCTTATGATGGAGGCCTGCAATTTTAAATTCTTGATATCTTAAATAGAAAAAGACCTTAGCAACTGGAACACAACAATGGGATGCTTGGGACAACATTGTCCCTGAACAATAAAATCCACAGCAAACCCCTGGGCAATGTGGATCATTTCCTAAACCGCCAGAGCCACCTCTCATTGTGAGCAGACATTGAAGAAATCCAGCATTGAATCCAGTGCAGCCACTGGATGCCTGAAGAACAGTGTTGGAAGTCTGAGATCTCAAACACAGCACCAAGCTCATGGTCTACAGAGCAACCGAGGTCGCCATCCTCCTGTATGTATCAGAAACATGGATCATGTATAGCAGACACCTCAAATCCCTGCAGAGTTATCACTAGCACTACCTTCACAAAATCCTGCAAATCCACTGCAGGATAGGTGTATCAAAGTCAACGTCCTCCCAGGCCAGTACCCCCAGCACAACTAGCTGTGCTGGGCAAGCCACATTATCTACATGCCCAACACACGATTCCCTAAACAAGTGTTCTGTTCCAAGATCTGCAATGGTAAGCGATGACTGGGAGGGCAGAGGAAACACTACAAGGACATCCTGAAAGCCTGCCTAAACAAACACAACATCCCATTGACACAAGCGAATAATTTGCTTTGGAATGCACAAATTGGAAAAGAAACATCTGCAAAGGCAACTACGACTTCAAGTGTCACCAAGTGAAGCATGTGGAAGCCATGTGAAAGCAATGAAAAAAGGATGCAAAATCCAGAGTGTCCCAAAAAAATCCCTTCTACCCCAGAGTGTAAGCAAATTATCCTTGAGTCTGAGGGGCTGCTAAATAAGAAAAAGAAGATTTGGGGTAGGAGAGGAATCCCTCCACAGTTTGACCTGCACCTGGAGTTTACCCAGGCAGGTCAAGAGGACCTATTGGCTGGAACAAGTTATTCAGGTTTTAAGTCCCCCTTGCATACATTCATAGCTTTACGTTGGTCCGAAGAAACTTCTGCTCTCCACAAAGTAATAAGCACATTTTGGCACATATTCCAACCAATCTGTCTCTGGCAATAAACCTCTTTGGTTTCATTTCTCTGTTCTCTACTTATGATGTGCTTTCTCTATTCATCACAGCTCATTTTTTTTACTACCCTTATTGTCCATACTGTCCTTCAAAATTACAGCTTGCAAATTAGTTCCTATTATTCAAGACCACATACTATATCCTAGATGAGTCTATCAATGGGCTTGCTGAAACTTGACATAAATGCCAAATTCATCCTGTTTGCAGAGGTTGCCTCACCAGCAATGCTGTGGCAGTTAATGCTCTGGAAGCAATTTTGCAAAATTGTAAAGCCACTTCCCAATTTGTCTCAATTGCATAGGAACCTCCTCCTCTACTGTCTCCTCTAAAGTCCTTGCAAAGTCATAAACATCTACCAATCAATCAAGTTCCCCAGCAGTTGCCAAGATCTCCTTTCTCCTCCTTCTTCCCTCCTAAATTGACTTTTTCCTTGTTAATGTCAGCTTTCATCAAAATTGTGACAGCATCTTCTCACTTGTTCTACTTTCCAATGCTCAAATTCCCCTTGTGCACCAGCATGCCTTCAACTATGTCCAACCTTCTGATTCTTCACAAAGGTTATTACTTCCAAGATTTTGTGCATGCACATTTTATGGTGGCAGATTTAAATCATCAGGTGCCTCCACTTAAACGGAATTTCAGCATGCCTGTAGTGTGGAACATGTAAAGCGTCTTGAAGTGTCCAACTTCTCAATTACTATCAAGAAATGTCAAAGCAGCCAGTATCTAATGAATTGGGCTTTAATGAATGAATGATTTCTTAATTTAATGCACTGATCAACATAGATCTTTAAGTAATAGAACATTACTTTTCCCTCACTGTGCACTGCTACTTTAGACAATGGCATAGTAGGTAAATGAACGGTGAGTGGAAGTAGGCACGAAGTTGGCAGAGGAGGTACATAGTGCCATTCAGCATATGTATAGGACCAGAGGACTAGTGAGGATGTATAGAGCACTTAAGGGTGTCAGAGACCATGGGAATGGGTTGAATGACATAGGCTGGCATTGAAGTCAACAGAGATAATCGTAGAGGGCACTAAGTGCATGGTTTGGTATGGAGCGGACACAGTGAGCATGTGAAGGTGAGGGGAATGTAAGGATTGAAGATGAGAGGAATGTTTTATTTTAGTTTGAACTCAGTGCAGTGATGGAACCCTGAGGCACACTTTCCACCTAACCTGCCTCAACATCTGGCAGCCACACAACTCTTCCTGGGTCACCGGCCCAACTTCCAATCCAGACCACTCCCTACTCCACCTCTGAGCTGAAAAGAGTGAGCACAGCTAGCCATTTTTAAAGTTTGTGCTCATAGAGCCTGTAAATCTCCCGCGTCCATACACGCAACACATAAAAAATCAGGCCTTTGCGTCAGCCTTGGCTCAGTAGTAGCAGTTTCACTTCCGTGTCTAAAAGTTGTGGATTCAAGTCACACACCAAAATCTTGAATTTCACTTAAGAACAGTAGTGAAGGAGTGTTGCAATGAAGGAGCTGCCTTTCAGATGAGATGCTAAGCTGAAGCTCCGTTGCAATTGGCATTAACTCCAATGTCACTATTTAAAGAAGAGCAGGGAAGAGCTCTGATTATTTGTCTCTCATCAATATGAAAAAAATTCAACCAGTCAGAAGGAAATTTTTTTACTCATAGTAAATCTGTGGAATTATTTACCACAGAAGGCTGTTGAGATTGGGTCATTAATATATTCAAGGTTGAGACAGACAGATTTTAAGCAGTAAGGGAATCGAGTATAATTAGGAAGAAGCAAGAAAGTGGGGTTGAGGATTATCCGTTCAGCCACAATTTCATTGAATAATGGAGCAGACTCAATGAGTTGAATGGCCTACTTTTGGTCCTATGTCTCATGGTATTGTTGCAATTTTCTCATGTTGGCTGTGCCATGATTCCTACTTGCAATGTTGGCAAAATGTTAAAAGACACTCATTGACTGCGAAGCAAGTGCTATGTAAATGCACACTCTTTTCTTTCAGATTTATCTAGGCTTACACTGCAAATATCTGTAATGTCAGTCAATTCTGTTGTCCACATTTATCAAGGACACAGATGCACTATTCACAAGGGCTAACCTCAGCATCCTTGGATGTATCTCTTCTGTCATTCTTTTGCAACTGTATTTTGTTTACAGTGTTGCAAAGAAACAAAATCTGATGGTGAACTTGGCAAACCTCTTTCCTGCTTTTGCTGATCCTTGTCAATTAATTAAAGAGTCAGTAAGCATTGATTCCAATATGCATAGAGGGTAAAATATCCAAAGGCTCTGAAACCATTTCGGAGTTCTGCCAAATCTCCACCAGTTTAGGAACTTCTTGGCTCGTCAGCCATTTCAATTCATAAATGGCAAAATACTGGCTCAACAATGGCCAGCACCTTGCCAGAACCCTGTCAGATGATAACAGTGCAGGTTTGTTTTTGTTTTGCTGGTTCTCTTCCATAAGAAATATGGTGAAATATTTGGTGCTAACTCACAATATAACATTGTTAGTTTGTTACAATTGTGGACCCAAGTTTGGGAGATATTGCAGAGATCCTCCGCATTTACCTGGCAGAACCAAGGTCAAGGATCTGTAACTTTACTAGTCACTAACAGAAACTTTACTGTCCTGGAACCTGTCACATATTCTGACTGCAAGAAGTTGATTGATTTATGGCTTCCTCTGTAAATTAAAGTTTGTGTTGCCAAATATGGCAAGCTGTAGCTCACTTGCAATTTCACTTCTCCTTCACGTTCCCTCGATTCATAAATTCTTCCTTCAGAATCTGCCACTAATAAGGCCTACTTATATTAATACCCACACCTGGAAGGTAAGCACATTGTAAGATATGAAGCCAAGGCTGCTCCTCTTTATGATTAGTCTAACCTAACTAGTAAAGATGCTGAGTCTTCTATACTTAAACAGTAATTATCACCAACTGTTAACTATTTACACAAGATCAAAAACAAAGTTGCTGGAAAAGCTCAGCAGGTCTGGCGGCATCTGTGAAGGAGAAAACAGAGTTAACGTTTCGGGTCCGGTGACCCTTCCTCAGAACTAAGTCTCAGTTATTACATACATTCATTTTTATGATTACATTTAAATTATATTCTGTCTTTTCCTGTCTCTGACTTCACAGATATAAACTTTCAGGAAGTTACATGACTCCCCCGATTGCATTGTTATTTGATTCAAAAGATCAGTAGTTTTTCTGATAATTCTTCTCTCTTGACCTTTACAGTTTTCATTGAGGTCTGTAGTATATGATTCTTTCCTGGTTTGCATTCTCAACGTCTGGTTCATTCAAATATATTACAGCTTGCAGTCTTTGATTTGTAGGAATATATTTATCCTATTTCTTTGTCTTGTACCTTCTGGTGTGCTTACTAAAATCTCTGTGATGTATATCTTTCTGGATAATTACCTTTTTTCTGCTTTGATCTATGATTCACACCTTTGACCTTCATTTAAATTTGGTAGATTGTATAGTATGCATGGGGCTGGATGAACACAGCAGGTCAAGCAGCATCATAGGAGCAGGAAAACTCGACGTTTCGGGCCTAAACCCTTC
>JAHRHZ010000059.1:3553253-3567017 GCA_024137785.1 Ginglymostoma cirratum
GTTTCGGGCCTAAACCCTTCTGATGAAGGGTTTAGGCCCGAAACGTCGAGTTTTCCTGCTCCTATGATGCTGCTTGACCTGCTGTGTTCATCCAGCCCCATGCTTGTTATCTCGGATTCTCCAGCATCTGCAGTACCTTTTATCTCAGATTGTATAGTATGTTCTTTTATTGTTTTTATGTGCTTGTGTTCTGTATGATTTCTCTCTGTCTTGCACTTTTTTGATAGATTAGTTCTGGAAATAATTTCTAAAGTAAGATAGGCAGTTGCATTTGGAATTTCCTTCCAATCAATAATTCCGATGGTGTTAATCCACACGGTAATAGAATGGACCTATAGTTTAGTGATTTGATATTACAACTTCTTGTTACACTTCACCACTAGATTGAGGATATTTAGGAAAACTGGTAAGATATTCAAATCCAATTTTTCACCAAAAGTAATGAAATACATATCAGCAATTTGTGGGCCGCTGTCTGAAACATGTTATCTGTTATCCTTGTGTTGCAAACATTACTTTCAAGGATTGAATAATTTTCAGTAACAGTTGTATGTAAGTGTCTAACTTCAATGTATTCAGAAAAATAATCTATCACAAGTATAGTTTGGTAATTTATTGATACATGTATTTATGAAAATACAGTAAAATATATATAAGACGCCATAATCAGGTACCATTTAAATTACATAAATTATAAAAAGAAATCATTCAAAGTTAGGACAAATTTCAGTTTTTTATTCCATCCACGGCTTTTTGATTTCTTCAGTGGCTATGAGACACCTCCACACTGCACAGCCACCAAAGCTGTCCCTGAGGCTGCAAAACCAAGGAGGAAACACGGTGAAGCAGCCCCAGAATGCCACCTCTACCAAAGCCACCTCACTACTACCGATACTCCAGCCACCACCATTGGTAGGAGACTGTCCCAGGTCTCAAGGATTGGGGCCCATCTTGACTTCTGAGGACCAATTGACGGTGCAAATGAACTCCCAAGGACTGGGAGATCATTCACACTGTCACCATTGCAGACGCCGCTGAAACACCAGAGGAAAAGAACAGCTCCAGCTAACCACTGCAGCAGTTACTCAGGCTGTGACTGCCATGGCCATGAGGAACAGAACAGATCTGCTACTCATCAGTTCCCCACAACCTCTTTCCACCACCACAGCTGCAGAAATAAGAAAATATGAATTTGATTCAAAAGTTAAACAATGCAAATAAAATAACAAAAAGGAAGGATATGGTCAGTCATACAAGAGGGAGAGGACAGGCTTGGGAGCCCAAACTCTTCCTACCCTTCCACCTCCACTATCTTGAGTTGCATGACTTGTTGTTGAAGAAGAATATGTCCATTCTGAGACTTTCGCATGATCTGGTTGGAAATTTGTATGTTATTAGTAACTATCTCTGTTTTCATTGGTGCATTGCATATATAGCACAGTCTTAAATCACTTTTTTGCTTATTTTGAAATTCCTAGCTACACATTGATGACCGAGCATGAGCTTTGCATTTTGTTATCATTACATGATCATAATATAGTTTTTCTAAGATGTCTACCTGCTGTGAGAACTGGAATTACTGTACGTTACTTGTACTGTACTTGTACATCCTCCACAATTGTAAAGTGCCTTTCATGTTTGAAGAACATTTTTATGATGTAGGGTTCTGGTTTGCAATCAGTTATTTTCTGGTTTTAAATGGTTCGAATGATCTCCAGATCCCTGGTTCTAGACGCTGGACTTACTTAGAGAATGTGAAATTAAGAAGGCAGTGGACAGGTATTTCAGGGCAAAAGAATCTCTGCATTTATTAAAATACAAAGGTAAGTATAATAAAAGAAAATACAGGTGAATGCAATAAAAAGGGAAATTGACACAATCAACAATACAGAGGACAGTAATATTACTAAATACACTATTAGTTAGGTTAAACACTGTTAGAACCTAAAAACAGCAGTTTTAATTATAGAATCTTTAATCAGGCTTCCTACCCTTGGGGTCCTAATGCACTGTTACCACCCGCCTTCCCCTCCCTGCCAGCTAGGCCAAAAACTTTGGGA
This sequence comes from Ginglymostoma cirratum, assembly GCA_024137785.1. Classification (NCBI taxonomy): domain Eukaryota; kingdom Metazoa; phylum Chordata; class Chondrichthyes; order Orectolobiformes; family Ginglymostomatidae; genus Ginglymostoma; species Ginglymostoma cirratum. Next base: position 3,555,314 of record JAHRHZ010000059.1, read on the forward strand.
TCTCGGGAGTTTCAGCTCACCAATGAAGAAAACATGGTTTTGAAAAACACCTGACTATTCCCCCTTGCCACACACAGAGCCTGGATGAAGTCTTCAGAGTGCGTAGGCTTTTCAGTGTGGATTAAGTCCACTGATATAGTAAGGCATGTTTTGGATCTATTGGGTAAGTACTTGATTTTCTTTAATTTCCTCTGGTTTTGTGGGCCCAATTTTCACCTCAGGTTGTGTCTGAGGCCTTGTGGTGCTGATCGGGTTGGTTAGTTTTCAGAGTTTATTGGTCCTTGGATCTGCTTATCATGGTAGTTTGCTATTGGTTCTCCTGGTTTGGAACAGGTCTGTGTCTGTTAGCTCATGCTCGGAGGTCTCAGACTGCTTTCGGAAATAGTCGCTGGAAAATTGCTGTTGGAATTGCTCTGGTATTGCTTTCTTCTGGAGATAGCTCCCTCAGGTGAGGTCAGGGCCTGCAATCATACTGATTGTGGACATCTTATTTTCATGCTTATTCTGTGTTTTCCATTGTGATTCTGGTATTCCTTTTAAAGTTAATTGGTTTCCCAATCATTAAGAGTATGTGTGAATGGAGTTTGATTGAAGTTGAATGTCCAGTTCTATGTGAATGGATTTTGATTGAAGTTGAATGTCTGGTATTGCTTTCTTCTGAGATAGTTCCCTCAGGTGAGGTCAGGGCCTGCAATTACACTGATTGTGGGCATCTTATCTTCATGCTAATTCTGTGTTTTGTAAGATTTCTGTAAGATTTTACAGATACAGCATGTGACCCTTATACCTATCATGTTGTTCCAGTTATTTTGTTTGTCTCCTGTACCACCTTACTTTTAATTTATTGTAATTATCTCTCTGCTTCATTTAATCGGACTATAGTCATCCCTTCACTTGTTATTCAGCTGTTGACACATTGCTCACATCATCTGACACTTTTGATCACTGCCTATAAATTCTGTGGCTGTGCTTCCCTCTCACTTCACCTGGGGGCTATGCTCTGAAAGTTTATGATTTCAAATAAACCTGTTGGACTATAACCTGGTTTTGTGTGACTTCTGACTTTGCCCACATTGTATTGGCACATGAGAAATTTCTCAAAGTTTGTTAGTATTTGCCAGCCATAGTGCTGCAGTACTCTGACAGTAAGATTTAATTTCATCAAGAAAATTCATGTTTTGCTTAATGAGAATATCCACGGTTGCTCTAGACAATGCAGAGTTTAAATAACAAGTGTGAAAATACAACAACGCTTCATCGGAGGCCGCACTGATGATGCTACCTAGCGGAGTAACGAAACATCTGCAAACTAACAAATCAGCTCAGCAAGCGAACCAACCGTAACATCCACAACCCGAGCTACAAATCTACTCAACAACCTCTCACTGTATATACCAGTGGCTCTTAAACAATTTTCCAATGTGACCCCATTTTAACACTTGAAAATTAATGTCAGATGCAAGCAAAAACCACAATAAAGAGACACATTATACAGCAATATCTAACATATCATATATGAAAATCTGAGTTGACAAAATTGCTATTGCCATTTGACTGGTCATGTCAACCTAGTCCAATCCATAAGCTGCATTTCTGTCATTAGAATCCCTACAGTGTGGAAACAGGCCCTTTGGCCCAACAAATCCACACTGACCCTCTGATCATCCCACCCAGACCCATCCCCCTATAACCCACACACCCCTGAACACTATGGGCAATTTAGCATGGCCAATCCACCTAGCCTGCACATCTTTGGACTGTAGGAGGAAACCAGAGCAAACCCACACAGACACAGGGAGAATGTGCAAACTCCACACAGACAGTCACTTGAGGGTGGAATCAAACCTGGGTCCCTGGCTCTGTGAGGCAGCAATGCTAACCACTGAGCGACCATGCTGCCCTGTCCATATCCATGCACATGAAGTATCCCTGCTGCAGACTTTCCATGCTAGTTGCCAGTATGCTTTGCAACGTAAGACTGAGTATCCTGCAAGTGTATTGGAAAGGTGTCATTAAACTTTTGAGAGGTTGGCAAATGCCAGATACCAGTGTCCATGATGAGAGGTGTACATGGTGATGCCTGTGGATCATGCTCTGAGAAGTTGTTTGATTCTCAACAACACGATATTCTTTGGAGTAAGGAGCAAACTGAATTCACCGGGTACCCATTCTGATTTCCATGTCAATAATTCTCAACATCTAGCTTGTTTGGTAAAATAGGAAGCTGAATATCAATGAGGTGATTTGGGCTGTTGACAAGGATTTAACAAGCATTAATTCCCCTTAATTGGCAACCTGCTGCTGCCTAATCAAAAGATTGAAATGCCTCTTAACAAAAGCACAAATGCTGGCAAGAAGAGTTCTTGCAGTATAGTGGCACTATTGCTACCTATAGGTCAGGAAGGCCTCAGTTCAAGTCCTATATGCTCCATAGCTGTGTCATAACATTTCTAAACAGATTGATGAGGAAAATAAATATCTAACAGTTAGACCAAGACTTTCCCAATGTTGAGATTGGCCTCACTGGTCTTACCATCCAATTTTACCACAAATGTCACCCAATCTCCAGACTGATTCCTAGCACAGCAGATTTCCATGAGGTATGACTTTAAACAATGGACAGAGTCCCTCATTCCCGTTGGTTCCAGGTTTGCTAGGTATCCTTAATGGGACTCAGTCATATGTGGCTTTGATGTAAAAGCCAGTTACTCTCTCCTCACTTCAGGAGTTCAGTACTTTTATCCATATATGAACGAAGGCTGAAGTGAGGTCAGAAACTAGTGGCTCTGGTGGAACCCAAACTTCACGTCAGTAAACAGGTTATTGCTATGAAATACATTGTTTTCAAACTTAAAATATCATAGTATCATTTTATATTATCATTTCCCAGTGACAGAAGACTCAGTGAAAGCACATTCTCCCCATCTCCATGTGGAGATTGTAATAGACAGCATCTTGTCCCTCTCTTCAGACACATGTTCTATTTCCCCAGCACTTCCCCCCCCCACAAAAACACATCAACCCCTCTTCCTAACAGCTTACCTCATCCACTTATACTCTTCCCAAAGTCCTTCTCCCTACCCCGTACTCATTCACAAGTATCTCTCTCCTCCCCAACCCCTGTAGATCAAATTGCTCATGCTCATGAAACAGTGTCCTTTTCCTGAGAGTAGGGAACCTGTACAACAGCCAGACAGTAGTAGAAAGGCATAAATTTTGAAGCTGCCACTCACTTCTCTGGCTCAGCCACATGACTACTGTTTTATTTCCACATTCTGAAAACTGTCAGTCTCTGTCACCTCTACTTGCACCAAGACAGACTCTTTCTATCATACAGTGATTTTATTCCAGCATATTTTTAAATGACTGGTATCAGTTGACCAAGCCTGTGCTTCCCTTTTTTCCCTCTTTCTTTTTTCTTGAATAGCAGGTTTGCTAATTTACAATCCACTGGGACTATCATAGAATCTGAAAATGTAGATACATTTTGACTAGTGTTTCCACTAGCTCCCACTTTTTTGAACCAGATGTTGTAGGGCAATTGCCTTCTTGGGATTTTTTGATTTTAGTCCTCCAAGTTTCTCTAATGCTATTTCGCAGCTGATATTAATTATCTTAGTTTTTCCCTTATTAGGTGCTGGCAATCCTGTTTCATAATTTGCAATTTTTGTCTTCAACTGTAAAAATAGACACAAAGGGATAACTTTTCATATGCTAAAAAATTCCAGAATATCCAGAAGTCCAAAAATGAGTATGTGGGATTGATTTTTTGCATTTTCTATTGGAAAAGGAGCCCAGAAAGCTGCGAAGTGATTCAGGTTTGTTCAGGTTGTGACAGCACTCCCCACTCCTTGTCAACACTGATGTCAGGGTCATTCTTGGCAGCCTGAGGAGAATTTTGTTTTTTCTGTTCTCCAATATTATCAGGTTGAGCAGACTTCAGAACATTCCTGAAAACCTTCCTTGTTGACAACATGTGAACACTGCTGAGGACTCAGGAACACTTGGATGGTTAATTGTTAAATGGGTTTGACACTTTCAAGTGCATTATAAAATATTGAATTATAAGTTTGATATGCAGCGATTGATTATAGAACTCTGACTTGGAATTGTTTGGACCATTACATTGATCAGTATTGTGCTAGTACTGAGATGCATTCAAGTACTTTTCCCAGTGGGACAAGTGCCTTTATCCATTCGAAACAGAAGAAAACAGTGCTTCAGAACTTTATTGTCATGATTTCAGGGAATTTAAATCTCCAAAGTCCCATGAATTTTGAAAACAATATGGGACTTCAGCTTTCATTTACTCAAGGAACAGGATGTTATTTTGTTTGACAGGACATTCGTGCAGTTTAGTAAAGGACCATCTAGTTTTTGCAGTTTCAATAGTCTCATTGCTTACATTTCCGTGTATGGTCATCGTGGTTGAATTTCAAAAGCTACATAAACACTTATCTCAATGGGGGAGTCATGTTCACAATTTAATTGACAGTTTTAAGAGTTTACTTTTGATGTGGTTTCTGGATAGACAGGTATTTGTTTTTACAATGAATCACCACATGAAGAAATATACATTTTTCTATCGTGTCAGGATTTTAAATATATGAATCACTGCTTTTCAATGACAGCTATTAAATTGCTTTCAGTGATAGCTATTAGATGTGACTTTTTAAAATATTTATTTCAAAAGTTTGCCATTGCTATTACATGCATCCTTAATAATGCACAGAGTGCTGACTGGGTGAGTAGTGATGAAGTGAATGGCCATAGAAAGCACAGAGGTGGCATGGGATTATGTAGGGCATGTGGTGTGAGTTGGAAGTCATGGTTAGGAGGCATTAGAACTATGATGAAGAGCTGGGCCATAATCCCTGAGGACCAAGGCAGACTTTCTAATTAGCGCTCTTTAGCTGCCACCATCCTCCAATACTGCCTTGGGACTTGTGGAACTTGAATCCTGTTCATCTATGGGCCCAGGAGACAAAAATACAGCTGGTAGGAGCAAAGGTGATGTGCTTGATGTTTGAGAAGTCAAAGGACAACTTGGATTACCAAGCTTAATGCAGCAACTCAGCCCAAAATATTTGTTCAATGTCTCTGCCACTTCTACAATCCCTACGTTAATTTCTCTAATCTGTAAAGGTCAAATGTTTATTTAACTAGTGTCCTCAATTTATATGTCTGTAAAATATCTTGCTTCATTATTCCTGGCTAGTTTACTTCCACATTCTATTTTCTTTCTCTTTATTACCCTTTTGATTGGCCTATGCTGGTTCCTAAAAATATCCCTATCCTCAGGCCCACTGCTATTCTCTGCAACATTTAAGTCTCTCCTTTCAATCCAGTACACTCCATAACTTCCTTTGTAAACCACAAATGGACCTTTGGTTTGAGTATTTTTTATTGTTTCTGATGGACTGTGTTTTTGTTGAACATTTGGCATAATTTCTTAGAGGAACGTAAGCATTTTGGTTTTGGCATTTTTTTTCTAAATTATGGGAATTGTTTCCAAAGCACTTCAGCCAAAGTACTCCATATTTGGAGTGTAAGCAATGAGAAGGAATTTCACGGAGCTGTCTGGAACATCAATGCCCATTTCAGTCATTATACATTTTTATCTCATCTGAACTTCTTTCTGCCAACTTTTTGTTGATGTCATTTATTTTGTCCTCCACATTTTTTGCTCTCCAGATTTTACCATTTGCCTTTAAATTTGCCATTTGCTACATGCCTTTAAATACCCACTCCAGTATCTTTATAAACTACAGCTGCACCAAAGATTCCTTCAGCATTTAGATTCAGTAGATAAATTCACACTCAGAGCTTGCCAAAATTTGAATAATTAAATCAAACCTAGTTTTGTTTTCAGAAATGGCATGAGGAGCACAAACAGGGATATAAACATTTTGCACACCATTCTCATTACCAATGTGTCACCCACAAACTAATTCCAAATCTACAATATCAAAGTCCGTTCCCCACAAAGTTTGAGTTGGGATTGTGCCTAATAGTTCTCCTACAAAGCTGATGGTTGCATATTAAGATGATTGTTCAATAAATGTGGGCCCTGAAGATTGTGACAAGTTGCTTCAAATTGAAATTTCTGTAATTACTGCTAGAAACATCCTCAAACAATCTAACAAATTATGTTGAGAAATCAGGCTGCCCTTTTTGGTGGGAGTAAATGGGCTTGAAGGAATGGACTAGGCCTGTAACAGGAATCAGCAAATTTCCTTCCGAAGGTTAGGGTTCCCATGTATTCCCAGGGCATCTTGAGGTGGTTGAAAGCTAATCCATGCAGAAGGAGTTAAATTCAAATCCTTCAAGGCTCAGAAGTGTTTCAGTCCAGATTCAATGAAATAATGGACCCAACTTACATTTGAACTGAGGAAGGCCGATTTGTAAGAACTCTCTTAAACTGAAGCGGCAGAGAATGAAATAAGTGTCAAGACTGGAGTAAAGAAAAATAAATGAATTTCAGCAGAATCTGCTGTATTATACTGCCTCACCGTCAATCGAATGGGGTAACCACATAAGACATTCACATAAGTTTGAATCAGTGTTTCTAATGCACATATGATTTATACCTTAATCAGGTTTCAAGGTTTGAAAACTACTTAATATGTGCATCCTGCAGATTCAGTTATTTACGAATTACAATTTATTTTAAAATTTATATGAGTCCCAAGTTGTTTCATTGGCTGTTGGTGCTGTACCATAATAATCAACACAGTTTAACTTTTTTTTCACCTATATTGTGCTAGGCAGTTACACAGTTTTGTATGAAGTATAAATGAAAACAACCAAGTGCTGGATCTGATATAAGCAAGGATTGCTAGCCAAAAACAACATGACATGTTTCAAGTTCAGTTTGCTGACAAACTCACTTCGTTTTATTTTTCAAACAGATAGCCTTTTTTAATGTTCAGCCAACAAGCTAAACAAGTTTAATGGTTCTGATTAAGCAACAAACTCAAGCAAAAAAAAACTTCACCCTTCCTCAGTTGGGATTTCCAATTGCTGCTCACTGTTTCCTTAATTAAGAGGGCAACTGTATTTTGTGCTCTGTTACTTTTGTTGATGGCCTGAAAGCAATTCCGAAGGTAACAAGTCAATGTTCAATTTATTTAGATGCTTGCAGTTGCCCATATAAATTCAAACAGCAGCAACAATATTGCTAATTTATTTCAAAAGTAACAATTAGATCCTTTATTTGGTGGGTAGTTACAATTATAAACATACTGCAGTTACTGTTGCAACTTGCACACATATCGGAGAGATGAGGTTGGATCTGTTATAAATGGGCCAAGTATTACTGACGATATGACCAGAAGAAAACATGGCAGACTGTAAAATTACGGTATGGATGAGGAAGGTCATGCCACACATCTAAACTCATTCACCCTACGATCTGCCTGCTGCTAATTTGTTCTTAAACAATTTCAGGGCATTCATCTTTCTTCGCATTGAAATGCAATCATGTACAAATGTCTATCATAAGCTGCTCTAGTCATATGACCTGTACCATAACTACACACCCTGTTGGCATATATTTTATCTTCATTGCAGTAAAGTCCTTGTGTTGAACATACTGTTATGTTGTACATTTGAAATATGGTGTCAGAAATGAAACTGAGGTAAATGCCCAAACCCGAAATAAGAAATTTAGCTCCAGGCCTGTGAGTTGTCACTGAAAAAGAAAAAAAAAATCACAGTTAAAACACTGCTTAAGAGAAAACAGCTGCAGCTTTTCTCTGACCAGCTCCTGTTCAAATTACTGGGGTATGAGTCAGAACTGGGAATTCTTCCACGAACAATGCAGAATTGCACAATAGCAAAAGATTTGTTGAGTAAACCGGAACAAGTAAAAGTCACTATGCTTTATCATTGTTAGGAAGAGACTGTTTCAAAATATATATCAGCATAAATCTCTTCTGAAAAGCAGAAAAAACGGCGGAATTTTTAAAGGTTTGAAAGCACATTTTCATCCCCAAGTGAAAATCACATATGAACAGTATGTATTCAATGTTGAGAACAAAGTGAAAAAAAGTTCATTGATCATTACATAACATCACTCTCTCAGCCTGCAGAAATCTGTGAATTTGTACGATTAAAGGATGAGCAAATTAGAGACAGAAATGTATTAGGAATAAGGGATCCAAAGTGAAACAACATCTACTGAAAGAAACAAAACAGTTCTGATGAAGAGTCACTGAATCTGAAACGTTATTTCTGTTTTCTTCTCACACATGCTGAGACCTGCTGAGTTTTGTCAGCAATTTCTGTTTTTGTTTTAGGTCTCCAGCATCTGCAGTTCTTTGTTTCATCCTACTGAGAGAAGACTAGCTTATAGTCAGGACAGTAACTAATCTGTGCAGAAGCACCAAGGTTGTCAATCAATAGCTACAGCATATTCATGGCAGAACAGACCAGGTCTTGCATTGTGAGAACAGGCACTTCAGGTGGAGTACAGCAATCATGAGAAAAAACGCATATCCAGTGTGGGTAAACCAGTACTTGCACTGCAAAATGCTGAATCATTTTCCACACAATTGTATGGCAAAAAGAAGCAGGTACAGATGGCCACTGAAGAGACAGTAGCTAAACATTCTGATGAATCATTGTACACCATACAACAAGTTAGCTCAGTCAAGTTTATAGATGATACAGGGTTTGTGACTGTTGAAATGAGAACTGCAGAAGAACATCAGATCAATATAAAATGTCAGATAGACACTGGTGCATCATGCAACATCATGACCTTCACAAACCTGTATAATGCGGCTCAATATGATGATTCCAAAATGAAGCCCTTAGAAGTAAGTTTAAGATTATATGATAGCTCCAGACTCATGCTGAGAGGACAGACTATTCTGCGAACCCATTGCAATAACATGAACAAGATTCTGGAGTTCTAGGCTGTAGCTGACAAGCAAATGCCAGTCATCTCAACTGGAGCAAGTCCAAAGCCTTGACTGGTAACTCTCAATGTTCCAAAAGTGATGCTCACAGTGGCACATCATACTAAACCACTGACAGTGGAACACATCCTAAGTGAGTACAAAGATGGGTTCACAGGGTTAGGATATCTTCTTAGAGAGTGTCATCTTAAAATAGATGAGGATGCAAGGCCAGAGATAATAGGAACTGCAGATGCTGGAGAATCCGAGATAACAAGGTGTGGAACTGGATGAACACAGCAGGCCAAGCAGCATCATAAGAGCAGGAAAGCTTGACAATTCGGGCCTAGACCCATCTTCAGAAATGGGGGAGGGGAGGAGGCTCCATCTGAGCCTCCTTGACCTGTCTGTCTCCTCTCCATCCGCCTCCCCCTCTCTCCCTACCCACCCCAGAACACCCTTCTCCTCCCCCATCTCTGAAGAAGGGTCCAGGCCCGAAACGCCAGCCCCCCGACTCCTCTGATGCTGCCCGGCCCACTGTGCTCATCCAGCTACACACCCCGCCATCTTAGATCAATCAAGTATTTTGTCTAAAAGGTTAGCAGATGGGCTTAAATACACTAACGTACGTTGCAAAAAGAAAAAGGGGTATCCTTTATCGCATGTGGGACTGATAATAATGTAATTAATTATTTTACTGTAAGTATCCAGTTAACATGAAACTGTTGACAAGACTCTGATATATGTTTTGATAATATTTGATGAAAGTTGAAGGAAATTATGTTAACTTGTAAAGAACACATTGAGCTATATTTGGAATACAGTAACAAGGTACAATAAATCCAAGGTGACATTTAATCCAAGATAACAAGGTGGGGAGCTGGATGAACACAGCAGGCCAAGCAGCACCACAGCAGCAGGAAAGCTTGACGCTTCGGGCCTAGAACCCCCACCACCAGAAATGGGGGAGGGGAACAGGGCCCCGAAATAAATGGGGAGAGAGGGGGTGGCGGACAGAAGATGGACAGAGGATAGGACAGGTGGAGAAGAGACAGACAGGCCAAAGAGGCGGGGATGGAGCCAGTAAAGGTGAGTGTACGTGGGGAGGTAGGGAGGAGATACGTCAGTCCAGGGAGGGCGGACAGGTTAAGGGGGCGGGATGAGGTTAGTAGGTAGGAGATGGGGGTGCAGCTTGAGGTGGGAGGAGGGGATAGGTGAGAGGAAGAACAGATTAGGGAGGCGGGAGTAGATAGGAGATGGGGGTGCGGCTTGAGGTGGGAGGAGGGGATAGGTGAGAGGAAGAACAGGTTAGGGAGGCGATCTTCTGTCTGCCTCCCCCTCACTACCTATTTATTTCGGGGCCCTCTTCCCCTCCCCCATTTCTGGGTCGGGGAGGGGGGGGGGGTCTGGGCCCCAAAGCGTCAAGCTTTCCTGCTCCTGTGGTGCTGCTTGGCCTGCTGTGTTCATCCAGCTCCACAACTTGTTATCTTGGATTAAATGTCACCTTGGATTTATTGTACCCTGTTACTGTATTCCAAATATAGCTCAATGTGTTTTTTACAAGTTGACATAACTTCTTTCAACTTTCATCAAATATTATCAAAATATATATCAGAGTCTTGTCAATGGTTTTATGTTAACTGGATACTTGCAGTAAAATAATTAATTACATTATCAGTCCCACATGCGATAAAGGGTACCCCTTTATCTTTTTGCAACGTACGTTAGTGTATTTAAGCCCATCTGCTAACCCTTTAGACAAAATACTTGATTGATCTAAGATGGCGGGGTGTGGAGCTGCATGAGCACAGCGGGCCGGGCAGCATCGGAGGAGCGGAGGGTTGGCGTTTCGGGCCTGGACCTTCTTCAGAGATGTGGGAGGGGAAGGGTGTTCTGGGGTGGGTGGGGAGGAGACAGACAGGTCAAGGAGGCTCTGATGGAGCCTCCTCCCCTCCTCCATTTCTGAAGAAGGGTCTAGGCCCGAATTGTCAAGCTTTCCTGCTCCTATGATGCTGCTTGGCCTGCTGTGTTCATCCGGCTCCACACCTTGTTATCGAGGATGCAAGGCCAACTCAGTATCTGCCAAAGCAGATTCAAAATGCTCCTGCTGCCCTAAAGGTAAGACTGAAAGATAAGATCGAAGAGAGTAATCAAGAAAGTGACAACACCTGTACAGAATGGATTAGCAGCAAGGTAGCAGTGAAACAAGCTGGAAAGCTGAGGGTGTACATTGACTCAAAGAATCTAAGTAATGCCCTGAATAAATCTCAGCATCTCATGCCATCAATTGAAGGGATTTGTCACAACATGCAAAAGCAAAAATCTTCACTACCATCGATGTGAAGGATGGTTACTTGCAAGTGAAACTAGAAGAAAGCAGTAGCTTTCTAATGAGGCAAATAACTTCAAAATACTGTGGATGCTGGAAATCAAAGGCGAACATAGAATGCTGGAGAAATTTAGCAGGTCTGGCGGTATCTGTGAAGACAGAAACAGAGTTACCATTTCAAATATGGTATGACTCTTCTTCAGATAACTCTGTTTCTCTCTTCACAGATGTTGCCAGACTTGTTGAGTTTCTCTAGCATTTTTTTTGTTTCAGTTTCCCAACAAAATTCGGTACATCCTTCAAGAGATACAGATGGTTAGGCATTCTATTTGGCATTTCCCATGCTTCAGAAGATTATCAACACACAGTATGCAACACAGTTCATGATCTGAGATAACAAGGCGTGGGGCTGGATGAACACAGCAGGCCAAGCAGCATCATAGGAGCAGGAAAACTTGACGTTTCGGGCCTC
>JAHRHZ010000059.1:3572017-3587327 GCA_024137785.1 Ginglymostoma cirratum
AATTTTTCTGATGAAGGGTCTAGGCCCGAAACGTCAAGTTTTCCTGCTCCTATGATGCTGCTTGGCCTGCTGTGTTCATCCAGCCCCACGCCTTGTTGTCTCCAACACAGTCATGAATCAGTTATGTTTCTAAGGTCTACAATTTTACAAAAGTATATTCTTTTGTTGACATTTAAAATCCTTCTTTTTTTTTCTTTTCCAATAGTAACTCATGCTGGTTCCACAAACACTGACATGATTAAATAATGAGTTTCATTGGAGGTATTGCCTGTGGCTTAGTGATACTTACAGAAACATTGCATTCAGCCAGCACCTCAGACTCTTCCATCACCATCACTAGTCATGGTTTTTACTACTGCAGGACAAACCCACCAGAGATGGAGGCAAAGTTGGGAGGTAGTAAATAGTAAGGAGGGATTGGCCCTTGGAGCCCTCAGAGTCTCCAGACCTCAAAGTGTTATGGCATCAGGACAAACAGGGTAAGGAAACCCACTGAATGCCATTTCTCACCATCCATCACTTAAAAATCAGTATTTTTTCATGCTGAACATCACTTAGAAGGAGCACATAGGACAAGGCTACTACATGGACTTGGACTGCATTCAACTTGTATCACCAAGAATGACTTAGTAAGCAACACTGCTGATTGACTCTTGAAGAACATAGGTGTCGGATTGGATCTGCGGCAGGAGGTGAGAGAACCAACACAATGGAAAAACCTATTTGAACTTTGCTCTCCTCAATGTATCTGTAATAGCTGCATCTGTACATGATAGTATTTATAGGAGTGGTACCACAATGTCCATCTTCACACCGAGGCCACTTCCACCAGTTTGCAAGGCACCACCATTATTCTAAGGGTGATAGACGCAGAACAGATTTAGCAGCTTAAAACTGAGTCTCCATGATGTACTGTGGCCATCAGCTACAGCAAAATTGTACTTCAGCGTAACTTTTAAGCGCATGTTATGTTATATGACTCACTCTACTACCATCAAGTCATGAGACCAACCCTAATTCAATGAGAATGTTACAAAGCATGTCAGGAGCAACTCCAATTGTATCTAAAAATAAGATGCTTTTTGAACAGTGGAAGCAGGATTTGATTGCTTGAAATTGTTGATCTTACAACTAGATCAATGTTGTTACATTAAGTCATGAATGATGGTTAACAGTGAAACAACAAATGGGAAGAGCAGGCCCATCCTCAATGATGGCAGAGTCCAGCTTGTGAGAAAATATTCATAATTCTAAATACACAAATCCTGGTAGGCAATCTAATATTTCCTTCAGCTTCAAAATCAAATCAGAGGAAAATAAAGACTAAAATCAATGCTACATCTGAATGTGTGAAGAATTTGTCACAATGTTAATTTATTTCATAATTTAGACTTAATTCACAATTGGCAACAAATAGTCATTTCCTTAAATAATTAAAAATGACATGGAACAACAAGGAAGCCATAGTCAACAAGACAAGTATTGGATTAAAGCAAAAGGCTTATAATGCTTTCAAAGAAGATCCTGAAGATTGGGAAGCTTTTAGAATTCAGCAAAGGAAGACAAATAAGTTCATAAAGGAAGAGACAGAAAATAAGAGTAAACCTCCAGAATTTTCTAAATTATAGAACAGTCCTTGTGGGCTGAAGATAGCAAATGTAACCCCACTATTTAAAAAAGAAGGAAATGATAACATAGGGAGTTATTGTCCATTAACCTAATAGTAAGGAAAATGCTACCACCTATTTTTTGGGATGTGGTTACCAGAAGAGAAGAAATAGGAGCAAGAATAGATAATTCCACCTCTCAAACCTGTTCAATACCATTGATAAAATCATGGGAAATCTGATATTGGCCTTAACTTCATTCTGCCACCTGTTTCACATAATCCTTGAGTTATGAACATATGAGAATGGACCCCGTTATGCCTGCTCTGCCATTCAATTATGTCATGGCTGAACTGATTATAATCTCAAGAGATAACAAGCATGGGGCTGGATGAACACAGCAGGTCAAGCAGCATCATAGGAGCAGGAAAACTTGACGTTTCGGGCCTAAACCCTTCATCAGTAATATCTACATGGAGAACATTGAGACCCTCCAGAAGCGCTTCTCCCTACGACTCCTGAAACACACACTTTCAGCAATGCGCAGGCACCTCCAGGCACTACAATCAAGCCTACCCCAGCTCAGAGCCTCCCTCTCCCAGACCTGCAAAGGACCTCTCCTGTTTTTTATTCTCCGTAGGATCCACAGCCTGAATTCACAATTCTACTCAGCTTTATTGGACACCAAAAACCGTAAGTACAGTAAACTTACTGATACCCACCACCCAAAACGGGCTTCCCCCACTCCCCAAATCCCCAGCCGTACCCAGGACCTCCCCCACAATGTACCCGCCGCCATTGGCCACGAGGCCACTGTCGGAGATCCCACTGATGACGTCACATCCGCCACCGCCGGGCACCCCACTTCCGGGACAGCGAACGCCACTGCTGCTGAAACCACCGCCACCATCACCAAAACCAACACCGTCATCGCTGTTGCCGCCACCGACGCCGCTCCGCCCACCGCAGACGGCGCTCCGCCCACTACCGAAGCAGACACAACACCCGACGCAGACGTAACTCCGCCCACAGCCGACGCAGACGTAACTCCGCCCACAACCTCCACAGCCAGCAGCTCCGGAGGAGACAGCCACACTGAGCCCTGCCGGGTCTTCACCATCCCCCCAGACCTCCCCCTTACTGAGGACGAACGGTCAGTCCTCAGTAAAGGGCTCACCTTTGTCCCCCTCCACCCACATATCAACGAACACCGCTCACGCTTGGATATTGAGCAGTTTTTCCGCCGCCTCCGCCTCCACGCTTACTTCTCCAACCGCGAATCTAACCCTCCCTCTACTGACCCCTTCTCCCGCCTCCAACACAAGCCCTCCTCCTGGACACCACCCCAAGGCCTCCTACCCTCCCTCGACAAAAAAAACTTTCTGATGAAGGGTTTAGGCCCGAAACGTCAAGTTTTCCTGCTCCTATGATGCTGCTTGACCTGCTGTATTCATCCAGCCCCATGCTTGTTATCTCGGATTCTCCAGCATCTGCAGTACCTTTTATCTCTGATTATAATCTCAAAACTGCCTTCCTGCCTAACCTTTGATAATCTTTCACTCTCTTGCTAAACAAGAATCTACCTAGCTCTGCCTTAAAACTATTCAAGACTCTGCTTCCTCTACCTTTTCAACGACAGAAATCACAGCCCTCTAAAAGAAAGAACTTTGCCTCAGCTCCCTTTTAAATGGATCAGTTGCCTATAGATTCAAAAATATATCTCAATCCTAAATATATTAAATGACTCAGCTTTCATAGGTCTCAATATTCAAACAGAACTACAAAGATGCACAACACTCTGGGAAAAAAGGATTCCTCCTCAGCTTCAAGTTACTCATACACATCCTTCTGAAACCATGCCTAGGTGTAGTCACACCAAAAGTCCTGTAGTGACGTAGCAAGACTTCCTTACTATTAAACTCCACCCACTTGCAATTGTTATGAAAGTTACCTACGAGGGCTCTGAAAAGGTTTTCCCAGGTGAAGGCTGAACGTCTCAGTTCATGCTCAGCATGCTGCTGCATTTCCAGCAGTATTAGGTCTATTCCTGGCCTGTTTGCATTCCCTTTCAACATTTCAGGATGGCTTGGCCATCTGGGTCATTTGGATTGCACCGATTTGGTTGGAAAATCAGGGCACAAGACCCACTATGGGTGGGTCAGAGAATAAATCAGGAGTTCTAAGAGACCCAGAGAGAACTAAACAAACACGAAACCAAAAGAAAAGGATGAGTCTCCTGAAAAACCAGGAGGAAAATAAGAAGCAACAACCAACAGTGAAATTGAGACAGAAACTTTGAGGTATGAATTAGTGTTGCATGCTAGGAGACACCCCAAAAATACTGGGAAAGAACCAAGTTTAGCCAGAGAGTTGTGTCTTGTCTGGAAGATGAGATTAAACCACTCACAAGTGGGTATGTTTTCAAGCACTCCACATTCAACCAATATTGGAAGTTGTTAAAATGTGGAGTCTTTTGAAAGAGAGGAGTGAAATCCTGCTGAAGGAAGATCGAATGTTAACAAGACTTTTGTGATTCATAGTAATTACTGATATCTGGGTTTCTATCAAATTCATGGTACTTGCCTTGGTCATATCTGCCACTTAATGTGCAGGTTTAGTACTTGAACACATATTGCTTCTTAATTCATATTTATTCCACGCTAATTCTGGATCTTAGAGTATGAGATAGACATGGTAAACTGATTTATTTTTTGACTTGGATTAGTAAAGTACACGTTTAGTTGCTCAAACTTGAAGAATTCAGTGGCTTTATACTATTAGTAAGGACTTGAGATTCCCAAACTTCACCTACATTAAACAAAAAGTTACCGGTCCCTAAACAGATCATAATCAAACTTTGGGGTTCTCGTCTGGTGTCATAGCACAATGAATACCATCATTCCATACGCCTTCCTAATAATTGTTGCACCTGTATGTGTTGAGGGGAGGAGATGTGGGGGTTTGGCATCAGTGATAAGTGAAGCATTCAATGTTATAGTTAGCCAGGAGCTAGAGCAGATTTAAATTCCTCTAGACTTTCCTGGCTAACTATCAGGGTAACTAAATCAAAACCATTCAAAGCCTCCAACATTAATTCAGAGTTGGAATTTTTTTGTGTGTTTCAAATGCTGGGGAATTGCCCATCGGAAGTTTTATCTTCCTGTAGAGTTGGCTGCATTGGGATTTCACATGATCCCAATGCATTAGCCAGTCTACGCTTCAGCAAACACTATCTGGGCCAAAATTCCTGAGGAGCCGGACAGCATAGGTATTGGGAAGATGGGAAGTCTAGAACTAGAGGGGCACCATCTTAGACTAAGATGTCAGCCTTTCGAACTGAGATGTGCTGACATATATTCATGTAAATAGATGAAGATCTTTGCAATTCTCTACCTCAAAGGACCTTGAAAGATCAGTTATTGAGCATGTTCAAAACAGACATTGGTACGTTTTTGAATACTGAAGAAATAAGGAGGTTATGGAAATAAGTGCAGAAATATAGAATTGATGTAAGAGATCGGCCATGATTGTATTGAATTACAGAATGAATTTGAAGAGCAGAATGGCTTACTCTAGTTCTTATTTCGGACATTTCTGATTGAGTGCAAAAGACAAGGCAGAGATATTTGCAATCATCTACAACCAGAAGTGCTAAGATGGTAATTTACCTCGACCTTGTCCTGAGGTTCCCACCATCAGAAAAGTTAGGGTGGAAACTTACCCAGATAAGTCCCGTGAACAAAAAGCAGGACAAAATTCAGTCAATTATCACCCATCAGTCATCAGTGAAGTGATAGAAGCAATTGTTAACGATATTATCAAGTGGCATTTACTCACAAATAACCTTTACATTGATGCTCAGTTTGGGTTCTGCCAAGATCATTCAGCTCCAGACCTTAGTACAACATCGATTCATACATGGACAAAAGAGCTGAATTCTAGAGATGAGTTGAGAGAGGAGTAGAATTTACCATAGTGGGAATCATGAGGAAACTCTTCACTAGCAGAAGTTATATCTAATATACAACAAGATGGTTGTGTTGCTGAAAGCTATGTTCCTGCTTTTTTTTCTGCATGGGCTTCCAAGGTCTATACATATCAGCAACTTCTGAAAACACAAGTCACTGCATTGCCAATCCGCATGCAAGGACCCTTGGAGTTTAGATGGAACATAGGGTGGAAGCCAATCATCTGCACCCCAGGATATTACTAAAGGAATTCCTCAGGACAGGATCCAAGGTTCTATTATCCTCAACAGTTTTGCCAATGACATTTCCTCGATCATAAGTGAAGGTGTTCAGTTATGAGTGCATAGTATTTAGTTCCATTTGCAACTCCTCAGATAATGAAGCTTTCCATACCTGCATGTAGCAAGACCTGAGCAACATTCATGCTTGGGCTAATAAACAGAACGTAATATTTTTAGTACAGAAGTGCGAGGCAATGAATAACTCCGACAAGACAGTGTCTAACCAGTTCCTCCGAGACATTACATGGGATCACCATTATCAAATCCCATAACTGGACCAGTCATTCAAATACTGTGCTTATAACAGCAAGACTGAGGCTATTGTGAGTAACTCACATTCCAACTCCAGAGTCCATGTATCATCTTCAAGACACAAGTCAGGAGTGTGATGGAATCAAATTGCCTGGATGAAAACAGAAATTGAACACAATTCAAGAAAAAAACAAACCTGACTGAACCCAATTCCTGCGTCATAAACATTTATTCCCTCCTCCATGAAGGCATTTTGTCTGCAGTGCATACCATCTACAAGATGCACTCCAGAAATTGGCCAAGACTTATCTGACAGGACATCTCAAATCTTTACCACCTAGGACAACATCAAGCGATGAATGGAAACACCACCCTCTCCACATTCTCCTGCAGGCTATACACAATCCTGACTTGGAAATATATTTCTGTTCCTTCATTATTGCTGTGCTACTATCTAAGAACTCCCTATTGAACAGCATCAGGGGAGATTTTGACCACATGACCTACAGCAGTTCAAGAAGTTGTTTCACCTCCAGCTTTGAAAGAAATTGAGGACATCCTGCAAGGGGCTAGAGAAGAAATTCCAGGGGGGCTGGCTGATATATTAGCCAAAGGTGAGGTTCCAGGAGACTGAAGGATAGCAAATGTTGTGCCCTTATTCAAGAAAGGTTGCAAAAAAAAAGTCTGGGAACCATAGACCTGAAAGCCTAAAATCTGTGGTAGGTAAGTTACTTGAGAAGATTCTGAAGGGTAAGATCATATATTTGGAAAGGTAGGGTTTGATTAGGAGCAGTCAGTATGGCTTCATGCATGGGAAATCATGACTCACGAAAGTTCTTTGATGAAGTCACCACAAAGGTTGATGAGGGCAGGGTGGTAGATGCAGTCTGTATGGATTTTAGTAAGGCCATTGATAAGGTTCCACATAGCAGGCTGCTGTAGAAGGTTAGTTCACATGGTATCCAGGGAGAGCTGGCAAATTGGATACACAATTGGCTTGATGCTCTGGAAGGTTAGATCGCATGGAATCCAGAGAGAGTTGGCAAATTGGATACACAATTGGCTTGACGGTAGGAAGCAGAGAGTAATGGTGGAAGGATGTTTGTCGGACTGGAAGGCTGTGACTAGTGGTGTGCCTCAGGGGTCGGTGCTGGCCCCATTGCTGTTTGTTACCTTAGTGAATGACTTGGATGAGAAGGTACAAGGCACGATTTGTAAGTTTGAGGATGAGACTAAAATAAGCAGTATCGTAGACAGTGAGGAAGGTTATCAGAAATTGCAGCAGGATCTTGATCAGCTGGGGAAGTGGGCTGAGAAATGGCAGATGGAGTTTAATATATATATTATGTATATGTGTGAGGTGTTGCATTTTGGAAGGTCAAATCAAAGTAGGAGTTTCATTGCGAATGGTAGGGCCTTAAGGAGTGCAGTGGAACAGAGGGACGTTGCAGTTCAGGTGCACAGTTTTCTAAAAGTGGAGTCACAGGTAGGCAGGGCAGTGAAGAAGGCTTTTGGCACACTGGCCTTCATCAGTCAGGGCATTGAGTACAGAAGTTGAGAAGTTACGTTGCAGTTGTACAGGACATTGGTGAGGATGCACTTGGAGTGTTGTGTTCAGTTTTGGTCACATGTTACCAACCATCTTCACAGGAAGGATGTTATTAAACAGGAAAGACTGCAGAAGAAATTTACAAAGGATGTTGCCAGGACTCAAGGGACTAAGTTATAGGGAGAGGTTGGACAAGCTAGGACATTTTTCTTTAGAGTGTAGGAGACTGAGGGGGGATCTTATAGAAGTGTATAAGATCGAAAGAGGCATGGATAGGGTAAATGCACTCAGTCTTTTTCCCAGAGTTGGGGAATCAAGGACTAGAGGGCATCAGTTTAAGGAAAGAGGGGAAAGCATACAAGGATCCTGAGAGGCAACTTTTTTACACGGGGGTGGTATGCATATGGAATGAGCTTCCAGCAGAAGTGGTTGAGGTAGGTACATTAACAACATTCAAGAGGCATTTGGATGAATGCATGGATAGGAAAGTCTTAGAAGGATATGGGCCAGGTGCAGGGAAATGGGGTCAGTGTGGATGGACATTTTGGTTGGCATAGACCACTTTGGGCCGAAGGGCCTGTCTCCATGCTGTGGGGCTCTATGACTCTAATCAATAAATGCCAACTTTGTCAGTGAAATCTCCAAAATTACTGAAATAACTGTTGGACTCAGGGTGAGATTGTGTTTGTCACTTATATAAATAATTCAGAGAATACAGGAGGCATAGGACGACGCCAAAATTGGTGACATAGTAGACATTGAAGAAGGTTTTCTAAGATTAAAAAGGGATCTTTGCTTAAATGGGTCAATAGGCTGAAAATGGCAGATGGAGTTCAATCTGGATAAATGTGAGGTACAACAAACAAGTGCAGGGCTTATACAGTTAATGGCAGGGCCTTGGGTAGTGTTGTAGAATGGAGGGACCAAGGGGTACAGATACATAATTCTTTGGAGTTTGCATCATGTATAGAGAGGATGGTTAAAAAGGCATTTGGCACACTTGACTTTACTGCTTGTTCCTTTGAGTGTAAGAGTTGGAAAGTCATTTTGAGGTTCTACAGGTGATTGGCTAGGCATCTTCTGAAATACTGTGCCCAGTTCAGCTGGGGAAGTGGGCCGAGAAACGGCAAATGGAGTTTAATATAGATATGTGCGAGGTGTTGCATTTTGGAAAGTCAAATCAAGGTAGAAGTTTCATAGTGAATGGTAGGTCCTTAAGGAGTGTGGTGGAATAGAGAGACCTTGGAGTTCAGTTATAGGAAGGATATTGTGAAGCTGGAAAGGGTTCAGAAGAGAATTACCAGGATGTTGCTGGGTATAGACGGTTTGAGTTATAAAGAAAGGCTAGACAGGCTGGGACATTTTTCACTAGAGCGTAGGAGGTTGACAGATGACCTTATAGAAATTTATAAAATAATGACAGGTATTGGTCGGGTTAATAGTAGTTGTCTTTCCCCTAGAATGGGGGATTTCAAGCCTAGGCGATACATTTTTAAGGTGAGAGGAAACAGATTTAAAAAATACACGAACTTCCTGAGGAAGTGGTGGACGGGGGTACAGTTGCAACATTTAAAAGACATTTGGACAAGTAATTGAATAGGAAAGGTTTGGAGGGATATAGGCCAGGAGCAGTCAGTTGGACTAATTTAGTTTGGGATTATGTTCAGCATGGACTGGTTGGACTGAAGGGTCTGTTTCCGTGCTGTATGACTAAGACTCTGACATGTGCACCTAGATGGTAAATTGGAAGAAGAGATGTCAGGGAATTACTTTGTAGCTGACCCCAATCCTGTACTTGTCTGAAAGTCATACATATTCATCTGTAAGGAAATGTCACAGGGGAATAATGAGGAACAAGAACTCTGGCAGTTTTCTCCTCGCTTTAACCTGAATCCTAAGTAATTGTACAGCAATTATCAAAATTCTGATGAGAATAACTGAAAAGTTTACAGGTATCACGGTAAATCAATACCAAATTGATGGTATGATCTGAAGGTGAACTTTTTCGAAATAGATCTATCCCATTATATATTCCTTCTCAGATCCTTGCGTTATTGCTTTCCAACTGTGCAGTTATTTTGTGACATCTTTGTATAGCAAGGTTAGCCCTTATCTTTATTTGAAGTTAAAGGACACCTACAGGGCATTGAGTCTTAGAAATAAACTTGAGTAAATGAAGACAAGCCCCTACTTATGTGAAGTGTGATTGGGATAACGATGGCAATAATTCTTGAATCATTCGAGACCAATTAGATGCTGTGATTGGACAGCCATAGGTTTTTAAGGAAGAGCAAAACAATTTCCAGTATCTGTACTTATATTAATGAAACAAACACTGGGCAAAGGGGCTTGGGTCAACCCAGGCCCCAATTTTATACTAAATTTGAGAGTATTCTCATATAGCTGAGTTATGGGTGCTAGGTTTTGTATGAATCCTATTTAAACAGGACACAGAAATGCTTGTTTAACGTTTCCTCCCTTGCACCACACTGAAGAGGAAATGCAATAATTGCCTCTTAAGCTGCAGAAAGGGAGGTCTGAACCCTCACTTAGTTCTTCACAACAACAGCCTGACTAAAATTAGAAATCTGTAGCACTGCATATAATGAAAATATGTTGAATAAATAATATTTGCGACTATGTGCCAGCAATTTGAAATTTTCACAGAAACAGAAACCACGTTTGGAAATTCAAATTTAAATAAATCACAGCTTAAGTAAAATATGTCAATATTTCATGAAACACTTGAATAATCTTTTTGTAAAGTTATAGAACTTTAAAAAAAGATGCTTTCTATAGAAAACGTTTTCCAGTGTAACGCTGAAAACCCAATCTACCTTTCAAAACGTTATTGATGATGTGCAATAGGAAACAGATCAGTAAACCCTATAAGTACATATCGTTAGGGCCCAGGGTAGGGGCAGGGGTGAGGCCATGGCTATGGCTGGGGAGATCCCACATCTCTGACTTATTCCTCATTCCTTCAGCTAGCTATATAAACTATCCATCAAAGCTGACCGAGTCTTTCTTTTACTAACTTTGACAATGCATTTCATGTTTTGCACTTAAAATATTTATCCTAAATTTTCTTAAATCTCATATTTCATTTTGTGTACGGTCCTTCATTCTAAATGTTTCATTCATTGAAAACAGGCTATATCTATCTACTCTTCCATTGTTTTATTAATTTTAAAACTCTAGATCACTGCTCTCAGTGAGACTCATTTATTTGAGCTGGGTGCGCTCATGGACACTGGTGTAGGTTACACATTCTTTTAACAGAATATCCTTTATTGTCACGTGTACTCCATTGTAGAAGTACAGTGAAAAGCTTTTACAAATGTCTGCCTTTTATGGCACCATCTTAGACACAAGTACCTAGGTATAAATCAAAAGAGGAATAAAAAGTAGTTGCAGTATAAATCAAAAGAGGAATAAAAAGTAGTTGCCTTACTTTACAGAGCTTAAAAAAATTAGAAATAAGATTATCTTAAAGGATTGACATTACAGTCAGGTAAAAAATTTCAAATGAACATTACTTTGCAGCAGCTCAGCGCAGGACCTCCACACATGGTCTGACCACATGTGCCAGACCCCCGTCCAAAAGCCATTCCCACTCCTCTCCAAGTCTCTAGACTGCTCCATACTGTCACTCAGCTGCCCCAAGGTAGGTTCCAGGACTACCTCCCCTGCACTGGTCTCTGCCCAGGACTTGCTGCCCACATGCTGCTTCGGGACATGCTGTCCACATTGTTCCAGGACTCACTCCCTGCACGCTGCCCCAGGACTTTGGAGTGGTTGTGGAAAAGAAGAATAATGCAAGGCAGGAGTGGTCTTTGCTGTCATGAAACATCCCCTGAGCAAGTTGACTTATCTTCAAGGGAGTGTTAACTATCGTTTAAATGGTACTTAAACTCTTCCTGGACAGTGACAGACAAGAACTATCTGAATGCATAGATCCACCATTATCAACCTTAATGAAGTCATGGATAAATGCTAGGATGGGCCCCAGTCCTTGATTGTTGTGGTACCAAAGTCAGACAAGCTAATCATTCCTGGTGAGTTCAAACCAAGAATAGCGTTGGGATGGAGTCTTTGGGAGACGAGGAGCTGGTAGTTATAACGGCAGTGGTCTCCTTTTACTGAAGATGTAAGCTGAGCCTGAGCTTCATCAACAATAATTTTCTGCCTCCCTAGTTACAACAAGATATCTTATATGCATCCCGTTCCATAGTTTGGCATCTAATTCACTATGTCACTATCAGACAGAGGGACAGGCAGGATCTGCATGCAACAAAATCAATGCACTGACTGCTGGACTGACCATTGTCCTATCATTTTAAAGTTCAACATTCAAGATTTATCTCTTGAAACATCCCAAATGTCCCAATATCTGAGGCCCAAACATGCAGTCATGAAGGAATCTCTTTAAAGAAATTTCAATGTTACCTGTGTCATCAAAAATGGGCACTGATGTGAAATGCTGACTTACCTGCCTCTCCAGGACAGGTTTCTGGACAGAGATTGAGGACCACAACTTCTAGCATGTCCTGGGGTTCAGTGCACACATAGAATAGGACAGACCATGGATGTTCAGCCCAGCATTCTAGCCTTTTATCTAACAGCTGTAGGTACAGGTTTGTATCTGCATTGTGAAGCAGGCAAAGGGTGAGCATTGCACTGGACTGCAAGAAACCCTCTACTAGACCTGGTATAGCACAAAAGGGAAGTCCATGGAACATAGTCAGGTGGACAGGAACAGAGAAAGAGGCTGCACATCCAAAACGTGCTCTGCAGCAAGTCCCGGGAAATTTGGGCTCAGAAAAGTCCTAGGGTCCAGTAGGTGCAACTATAAGTTAGGGTTAGCACTCAGGAAAAGCCTTGGGAGCCTGCTGAAGCAATAAGGTCTTGGAAAGAAACGCTGGAAGCCATTGATAGTTTTCAGTGCAGATGAATGTGGGGTAGAGGAGGCTCATTAGTAGTTATTCGCTTCGTGCAAGTAAAAAATTAATGGTTGGAGAAATCCGGGGATACTTGCAGTTTCGTGATTCTAGTTATCAAGCAGGAAATGAGAGATGCATGCAGTAAAAAAAATCTGTAATTATGGGTAACTTTAATCTGCATATAGATTGGGCAAATCAAATTAGTTAGAATATTGTACAGGAGGAATTCCTTCACAGTATAGAGATGCTTTTCTGCACCAATATACTGAGGAGCCAACAGAGACAAGGCCATCTTACACAGGGTGATATGCAATGACAAAAGAATAATTGGTAATGCAACTGTGAGGGTTGGGCATTCTTCATAAAAACAGTGAGGTAAAAAAAACAACAAAGAACTGTGGATGCTGGAAATCAGAAACAAAAACAGAAATCACTGGAAAAGCTCAGCAACCCTGGCAGTGTCTGTGGAGAGAAAGTAGAGTTAACATTTTTGATCCAGTGACCCTTCCTCAGAACTGAATGGGGCTAGGAAAAGGTTGATATATATGAAAATGGGTGTGGCATGGGGGAAGGGGTAAACAACAGGTGGAGATGGAGCTGAGAGAGAGAGAAGGCAGTTAGGTAGATCAATGAATGAGTAAAGGTCAGCCTGGAAGAATCAATATCTGCTAATGGGGACCATTAGTGGCTGACAATGTGTTGTTTGTGGTTGCAGCCCATGTGAAGACAAGGTCTGAGATTGTAAAAACTGCTGATGCTGGAGTCTGAGATAACACAGTGTGGAGCTAGAGAAACACAGCAGGCCATGCAGCATCAGAGGGGCAGGAAAGCTGACGTTTTGGATGAGGACCCTTCTTCAGAAATGGGGGAGGGGAAAGGGGCTATGAAATAAATAGAGAGGCGGGGGGGGGGTGGGGTTGGTGATTGCAGGTAGGTAGTGGTGGGGATTGGCCAGTGAGGTGGGAGGAACGGATAGGTGGGAGAGAAGATGGACAGTTCAAGGAGGCAGGGATGAAGCTAGTAAAGGTGAGCGTAGGTAGGTAGTGGTGGGGATTGGTCAGTGAAGTGGAAGGAGCAGATATGTTGGATGGATAGGTCAACGAGACTGGGATGAGAGGTGGGGCTAGTCTTGGGATGAGGTCGGGGATGGGGAGATTTTGATGCTAGTAAAGTCCACATTGAGACCATTGGGTTGTCGGCTTCCAATGCGGAAGCACCTCATTTTCCGCATTGGAAGCCTACAACCCAATAGTCTCAATGTGGACTTTACTAGCTTCAAAATCTCTTCACCCCTGACCTCGTCCCAAGAGCTGCCCCCCCTCTCATCCCCACCTCACTGACTTGTCCATCTTCTCTCCAACCTATCTACTCCTCCCACCTCACTGACCAGTCCCCACCACTACCTACCTAGACTCACCTTTACTAGCTTCATCCTTGCCTCATTGACCTGTCTGTCTTCTCTCCCACCTATCCATTCCTCCCACCTCACTGCCCAATCCCCGCCACTACCTACTTGCTATCACCGTTCCCCCACTCTCTGTTTATTTCACAGCCCCCTTCCCCCTCCCCCATTTCTGAAGAAGGGTCCCAACCCAAAACATCAGCTTTCCTGCTCCTATGATGATGAGGTCTGGTGTGTGCAGTTAGGGTAAGGATAGGGGAGATGTGCTCAGGCCCTAAAATTATTTAACTTGATATTGAGTCCTGAAGGCTGCAAGGTCCCCAAGCGGAAAATGAGGTTCTGCTCTTCAAGCTTGTGCTCAGCTTTGCTGGAGCACTGCAGCAAGACTGGGACAAAGATGTTGGCCAGGTAACAGGGTGGTGTGTTGAGTGTGAAGCATTTGGAAGCTCAGGGTCATTTTTGCAGACAAACGTTAGGTGTTATGCAAAGTGGTCGCCCAGTCTGTGTTTTGTCTCCCCAATACTGAGCAGACCCCACATTGTGAGCAGCAAATACAGTTGACTGGATTGAATGAAGTGCAGGTAAATCACTACTTTAGCATTAGAATTAGTTTTAATGTTATTTGTGCTAACATGAAGAAAAACATCTTTCCTGCAAGAGTTATTTAACTGCAACTTTTAACTAATAAGTCAGAGACATTTTAAGAGGAAACTGATCACCTTGTGTATCTTAACAGCTGGTGGAAGCATCAGAAGAAAGATGGCTGAAACAGCCATAAAGATCATAGCAAGAATCATAAGAATCAATTCAACAATAGTACCTGGGAATAAAGATTACTGAACATGTCTTTCTTGTTTTTCCACCCCTCTGTCTGTCTGTAAGGGGGAGTTTATTATATGCTGATGGTTAACCTGCAGCTAGGGTTTAATTACTTGTAATAAGTACTAAATTTTGTGCAGTACAGAAACCCATTCCATGTCTTCTATCAACCTGAATCTGGTAAGGTCAGAAATATGTAACTTTGCATACTTTTTAAACTTTTTAACTCTTGTAATGACTCTGGAAATAGCAGAGCTTGATTTCCAGCGTGCTACCCAATGAGTCGTAAGAGTGGCTAAAGAGATAGTAAATGCGTTTGTGTTAATTTTGCAAAATTTTCTACATTTAGGAAAGGTTCCATTGTTCCAATCATTAAAGAGGTTAAAGCTGGTGATATATAAAATCTCAAGGGAATTGTGAAGTGTTAGCATTGTTTTGTTAAAGAGGCATCATATTTAACTAGAGATAAAAGGTACTGCAGATGCTGGA
>JAHRHZ010000059.1:3587727-3610752 GCA_024137785.1 Ginglymostoma cirratum
TGATGCTGCTTGACCTGCTGTGTTCATCCAGCCCCATGCTTGTTATCATATTTAACTAATTTATCTAAGCTCTTTGAAGGAGTATCTATGCAATGGATAAAAGGAAGCCTGTACATATTGTACTTGAATTTCCAGAAGGCATTGCTAGAAAGTGTCATATTAAAGAAAATAAATTGTCATGGTGTATGGGCAAAATATTACCATAGATAGACAATTGGCTGGCTGGCAGAAAACAGAGAGTATGCTTGACCAGACCTGACAAGTGGAATGCTGTAGGTGCCTGTGCTGGGATCTGAAGTTTTTACAATTTACATCAACTACTTAGGTAACAGGAGCAAAGGCATGGTAGCTAAATTCACAGGTGACACAAAGATAGATAGAAGAATATTTTGTGAAGAAAACATCAAGAATTTGCAGATGGATATAGAAAGGTTTAGAGTATGGACAAAAATCTGGCAGATGGAGTAAGAGGTGAGAAAATGTGAGGTTGTTTGACTTGGTGGGAAGAATAAAAAAGCAAAGTATACTTAAATAGAGACTGCAGAATTCTGAGGTACAAACAGACCTAGCAGCTCTAGTGCATTAGTTACAAATGTTAGTATTCAGGTACAGCACATAATCAAGAAGGCTAATGGGGTAATATACTTTATTATGAAAGGAATTGAACTTAAAGGCAAGGATGCTATGCTTTAGCTATGCAGGGTTAGTGAGAATACATTTTAATTGCTGTCTGTTTTGGAAGGATGGAAATGCATGGACACTGTTCAGAAGAGCTATCTTCTGCGCAATTGTTCTGCCCACTCTGCTCTACACATGCCAGACTTGGATGATGCCAAGAAGCTCAACCATTTTCATTCAAACAGTTGCAGAAGTTTTTGAAGATCAAACGGCAGGATAAAATATCAAATACTGAGGTGCTCACCAAAGCAAATCTATTATGGCAAGCTTGAGTCTGGGGATGTGCTCTCAAGATGGTCAAAGGAAACACTATCACAGCACTTTGAAGGCTTCAGTTAAGAGTTTTGATATTGATTTTGGAGTCCTGGATGAAGCTCATCCAGGGTCACTGCATCTGTCACAGTCAAATAAGAAACTGTACTGTCTTCTTCGAAAGCAAGTGCAAATGAGAGGCCTAAAATAAATTAAAGAAGAGGAAATCCCAAGCCAGCACCCATCCAAAACCCTACAAGATCTTCCAGATGTAAATTGGCTAAGCAGTCACCCACATAAATCCTACCAAGCACCCTGAATGAAGAACCTGGTCATCATTGCCTCAAAGGACAAACAGACCTACATAAAATTTTACTAAATTAATCTCTGTAATATAGAATGAATTGACATGTGGTGTATAACTTTAGGACATCAAAAACAGGATTAATTTCCTTGGTCTACATTGCCATAAGCTCAATAACAAACAGAAAACAAATTAAAAATATATTTTGGCTTTTTAATACAATGCAGCTGGTACCCAGGAATAAATTAATTTTTGCATGGTAAGGACTTTGTTGCAAAAACAAAACTCTACCAACAAACATTACAAGCACAGTATTGGGAAAAAACTACTTGTAATTCAATTCTGGAGTTCACTAGTTGTTCCTATTCAAATATATGATGGTATCTTATTTTAATGATTAAATTACAGTTGCACAATTATTTCCTGCCATTCTTAGTTACACATTATTGTATTACTCTTTGTTCCCTATTGTAGTTATGTATATACATTTATTATTTGAATAACCTATTTTGTTTTATTTGTAATTCTTAAAACAAAATTGGGTGAAAAGCACAATAAAGAAGGAAATTACTTTTAGTTAATATACAAAAATCATATTACACAAGGAAAATAAATATTTTCTAGGCTTTTACGATATTGATTTGTATTAAAAATAAACTTGTTTCAGCCTATAAGGATATACAACAGGTTCACAAACGAATTCAGTCCAGCTACTGGGAGGCCAGAACATGAACATGTACCACACACCTTACTTAAAAAAACTTGCAGTCACTGACTATCTCTGGTAGAAGGTCAGCTGACAGAAAATTATACACAAGAATAAAATCATAGGAATGGAAATAAAACATTTAGCCCCATGAGCCTGGACAGCTGTACAATGTAATTCTGGTTGATCTGCAGCCTACTGCTATAGAACATACCCCATATTTTTTAAGGGTTAACAAAGATCTACTAATTGACCTCAAATCAACTGTTGTCTGCAAAAGATTCCCAGGAATTTCAACAGGAATTTGTATGCCAAAATGTTCCAAATTCCACTCCCCCTGTCCTAGACTCCTCAACTAGCAATCATTTGTCAAAAATTTAACTGTCTATGTTTCAGTGAATACAATTCTAGTTTAGGTAGTCTCTCCTTGTATTTTAACACTTGGTTTCCATGCATCATTCTAATATATATTTACTGTAATCCAAAACAATTATATCTTTCCTCAGATGTTGTATTCAAAACTTAACAGAATACTCTACAGTTGGCCTAACCTAGATTTTGTTCAACTATCACAAGCCTTCTGCCTCTATGTGTTCTAGCTCTCTAGTCATAAAAGTCAATATTTCACTAGACTTTTGATCATTTTCTATACCTGTTTTAACGGTCATTACACTTAGACTCGAGCTTCTATGGCTTTATTGTTTTAGAGTACAACATTTTAGCTTTCCAATACTTAGAAAGCAGTCATTTTTATTTCCAATGTTGATGACTTCACATTTGTTTAAATTAAAATCCATTTGCTACAGCTTTGCCTATTCTCTAAATCTATCAATGTTTTTGTAGTTTTATGCATCCAACTTATATTATTGTCCCTCTTACTGTCATCAGCAAATTTTAATTTGTGGCTTTCTATCCCATCATCCAAGTCATTAATAGATAAGAATAGTTGTGGGCCCAACACAGATTGTTGCAGGACACCACTAATCACACCCTGCCAATTTGAATACCAGCCCATAAATGCTATTCTGTTCTTTCTATAGTTCAGACAATTACCTCAAAATATCAATAACTTACCTCCAATCCCATGAACTTCAACTTTGGTTCACAGTCTCTTTTATCAAACGTCTTCTGGAAGTCAACTTAAATAATGACCATAGACATCCTTCTGTTCACTATTTTCATCGCCTCTTCAAAAGACATATTCATGTTTAGGCATGGTTTACTCTTATGACTGGTTGACTCTAAACAGCCAAAAATTTTCAAAATGTATGTCACTGCCTCCTGAATTATACAGCCTAGTAACTACTTACAGATGTTAGGCTAGCTGACCTATAACTGGTTGAATTTCTTTTCTTGTATTTTGAAAATAGCTGATGGCATGTACAACTTTCAATCATAAGGTAAGGTTTCTGAGTTGAGGGAACTATGGGCGTTTCTAGGTAAGACCTCTACAATGCTCTTATTTACTTCCTTTAAAACCCTGAAATGGATAAACCATCTGATCCTATGGATTTTTCCCACGCTTGCTCTTGACTACATTGTTTTTTTAAATATAATTATAAAACCTTCTATATTAATTTTGACACCTTTACATATTTCATTTTGCAGCATGTATAGAAAACAGAGTTGACATTTCAAGTCCAGTGACTCTTCAAGAGTTTCTCCAGCAACTTTCCTTTTCAACGCAGTTCTTATTATCTGTTTTGTCATCTTTTAAGCTATGATTCTTCCCAATTTGTTAAAATCTGCGATTGTTTTCATTTTCACTTGCTTTTTTTTATATTATCTCTTTCTTCTTCAGTTAATCATGACTGTTTTCTTTAGCAAATAGAGCATTTGACCCTTAGTGGCATAAAGAAGTTCTGTAACGTACTACCTTCCTTTTTAACACTCATCACCTGTCATTTTACCTAATAACAAATTTACCCACTTACTGTGGATAGACTCAACTGGTTCTTTAGCAGCTGCTTTGATTCTATCCTTTTCAGACACTATGGCCCATAATTTATGTTCAGACAAAAACAGTGAAAATTCCTGAAAATCAGAAGGGCCAGCCTCAAAACTGTCAGCTGTTTCCAATTAAATGCCATTTTGGTATCCCAGCTGTTTGGAACATGGAAGGCAGAGTATACAGAGATAACAAGGTGTAGAGCTGGATGAACACAGCAGGCAGGCTGACATTTCGGGCCTAGACCCTTCTTCATTTCTGAAGAAGGGTCTAGGCCTGAAATGTCAGCCTTCCTGCTCCTCTGATGCTGCTTGGCCTGCTGTGTTCATCCAGCCCTACACCCTGTTATCTCAGATTCTCCAGCATCTGCAGTTCCTACTATCTCTAAGGCAGAGTATACAGGTCAGTTTCAGTACATTTCTTTCAGATAGCCAGGAATTGATTCTTGCTGTCTTACAGGAAAAGAAGCTGGTTAATTTTTGAGTATCTGGTGGGTGTTTAAGGTTAATTCTACTTTTAAGGGGCAAAGTTATACATTTTGAGCAAGAGGAGAGCATTAAAGCCACAGATTAAAGGGACCTACCTGTAGTAAGATGGTTGGTGGGGTGACGCCATGAGCCACAACATGATGAAAGTCCTGTGAAAGCTTGGGGAATAGAATTTGAGTATTTCTGGTCTTAAAGTAACAGTAAGGTCTTCAGTTCGTGTTTATGTCTCTAGTCCTTTTTTTTTCTCCCTTTACCTTAAAAACAGCTTCTTAAACTCAAGATTAATCCTGAAATAAAAAAAAAGTAGAGTAAGTCGTAAAGAGTGGAGAATTCTTGAAGTATAAAGAGCAAGGATACTAGAGGAATTAATAAATAAATTAAATTAAATATTGTAATGGTGGCAGGATAGGTAATATGTTACTGCTGTAGCATGTGGAAGTTGCTGGACACAAAAGTGATCCAGAGCAAAAAACATCTGAAGGAAATATTTGCAGCTCAAGGAACTTTGGATTCAAATTGAGGAGCTGGAGTCTGAGTTGCAGGCATTGCAACATATAAGGGAGGGGGAACTTAAGGAAAATTCAGGGACACTTCACTCTA
The DNA here is from genome assembly GCA_024137785.1 of Ginglymostoma cirratum. Taxonomy (NCBI): domain Eukaryota; kingdom Metazoa; phylum Chordata; class Chondrichthyes; order Orectolobiformes; family Ginglymostomatidae; genus Ginglymostoma; species Ginglymostoma cirratum. The sequence continues at coordinate 3,592,704 of JAHRHZ010000059.1, forward strand.
GGAGGAATCGTACACTTCAGATTTGGTCATTCAAATTTGCTCTGTGATGTGGGGCAGGTGGGTGTCACCTTAAATGAGGCACATATGGAGACACAGGAGGAAATATTCTAGGAGCCTTGGCCTTGGTAACTGTCCAACATTTAAGGTTCTTGTAAGCTAGCTGGATGAGAACGGGAACTGCAGGAAGGAGGAATGAAATGCCCGTGACATCTTGGTACAGGAAGCCATTTAAGTTGCCTCGGGGGTGGAAATACTAGGAACGTAGTAGTATAATTATGGGAGAAACTATTCTCTGGAGCTGAGTGTGAGAGTCCTGAAGACTGCATTGCCTGCCTGGTGCTTGGATTAAGCATATCTTCTCAGAGGCTGGAGAGAAACTGGAAGTGGGAGGGGAGGAATCCAGTTGTTGTCATCCATGTTGGTATCAAAGACATTGCTAGGACTAGAAAGAAAGTTCTGCTGCAAGAACTTGAATAGTTAGGAGCTAAGTAACATCCATGGTAATAATCTTGGGGTTACTAACTGAGCCACAGGCAAACAGGATAAATAAGGTTAGAAGTGGCTCAGAATAGTGTGCAAGGAATTAATTTCAGTTCTTGGTCACTGACCTCAGTATGGTGGTAGAACAGTGCTGTTCTACCGACAGGTTTCACTTGAACTGTGCTGGGACCAGTGTTTTGTTGAATGAAACAACAAGGGCTTTTACGAAATAGAGAGTAGGGGAAGGTTCTGTATGGTTCTGTAAGCTTACAAAGCAAAAGAATATGGTAGCAGTGCAGGGCAGTTGTTTCGGCAGTTGTCCCAAAATGGGACAGCAAGGGACACAGTGTACAAATATTTTAAACAAAAAACAAATAAGATCAAAGAGGGAAGATGATAAAAAGTATCCTAAATGCACATAGTATTTGGATCAAAATAAATGAATTAAAAACATAAATAGAGATTAATGGGTAAGATCTTACAGTTATTGTGGAGATATAGTTACAAGGAGATCAAAGCTGGGAACTAAATTTTCAGGGATTGTGACTTCTTAAAAGGAAAAGGGAAGTGGTGATAGAATAAACACGATAGCAAGAAATCTTGGATCAAAAGATGTAAAATCAATATGAGTGGAAGTAAAAAAAAGGGAGGAAGACACAAGTGGGAGTAATCTATAGGTTAATTTACACAAGTTACACTGTAGGATAGAGAATAAATCACAAGATAATGGGGGCATGTAAAATACATTAATCATGGATGATTTTAATCTTAATGTCGACTTAGAAATCAAATTGGCAGAGGTAACTATAAGGAAATATTCATAAAGTCTATTTAGGGTAGTTACCTAGAACAATGCGTTTTGGATCCAGAGGGGATCAGGCTATTTTGGATCTGGTAAGTGTAACGAGGTAAGTTTTTAACAAATGATATCAGAGTAAAAGATTTCCCTAGGAATCAATAACCTAAATACTAAATAATCAAGGGGCGAAAGAGTGGGAAGGAGGCAATATGTACAATAACTATGACTAGAGAAAAAGTACCAGGCAAAACTAATGAGGCTAAGGGCTGTTATCTGGACCAGATGGGCTGCATCCTAGAATATTAAAGGAAGTAGCTACAAAGATAGCGGATGCACTGGTAATAATATTCTAAGAATCCTTATGATTGGGAAAATATGGTAGAATTTAACATACAGTTTTAGAGGGAGGAACTTGGGTCAAAACAACTGTGCTAAAATTAAATAAGGGTAACTCTAAAGAAATGAAGTCAGATTGGCTGGAGTAAACTAGTAAAGTAGTTAACAGAAAAGATGACTGATGAACAATGGCCAATGTTCAAGAAAACAGTTCATGACTCTTAATAAAAATATGACCACATGAAAAAGAAAGATTCTAGAGAGGGGATAAAATAAATATGTTAACTAAGTAAAGTAAGGATAGTATCAACTTCAAAGAAAAAACACACAATTGGCAAAGATAGTGGTAAGTTGTAAATTGTAGGTGCGGCATGGCAGCTCAGTGGTTAGCATTGCTGCTTCACGGTGCCAGGGATCTGGGTTTGATTCCAGCCTCAGGCGACCATCTGTGTAGAGTCTGCACATTCTCCCTGTGTCTGCATCGGTTTCCTCCAGGTACTTCCGTTTCCTCCCACGGTCCAAAGGTGTGCAAGTTAGGTGGAATGGCTATGCTAAGTTGCCCATAATGTCTAGGGTGGGAAATGCAGGGATGGGGTAGGGAGTGGGTTGGTGTGCATTTGATGGACCGAATGGCCTGCTTGCCCACTGTAGGGATTCTATGATAAGTTAAAGGATTGGAAAAGTTTTTAAAACCAACAAAAGAAAGACAGAAAATAAACTTCATGAATAAATTAGTAAGTAACATAAAAACAGACATTAAGAGCTTTTCTTGTTATATAAAGAGGAAGAGAGAACAAAAGAAAATGAACATAGGCCATTCTGAGAACGAGGGTGAGGAAATAATAATGGGGAACAAGGAAATGGCAAAAGTGTTGAATAATTTAATTGCATTGGACTTTTGAGTAAATGACACTAATAATATCATTGCAAAATGCTGAATAATATTTCAAAAATCTACGGATTCAGGAAAAGTCCCAGAAGATGGGAAACCGACAATGGAACATCCTTATTCAAAAAGAAGAGACAAAAACATAGGTAATTATAGGACAGTAAGCTTAACATCCATCATTAGAACCCAATCTTGACAACAAAAGACACTATCCACACCCCAAATTATTGAATTGCTTAAAATTATATTTATTTGTCTTCTGAAATCCATTCCTAACATAAACTAATTCAGTATTTTCTGCCAGTACCTGGGCATCAAAGACACCTACCAGATTTCTGCTCGTTGACTACAGCTCCACCTTCAACACCATTATCCCCTCCAGACTAATCTCAAAACTCAGTGACCTTGGTCTTGGCTCCACCCGCCGCAATTGGATCCTCAGCTTTCTGACACGCAGGCCGCAATCAGTGAAGACAGGTAACTGCACCTCCTCCACAATAACACTCAACACTGGAGCCCCCCAAGGATGCATCCTCAGCCCCCTACTGTACTCCCTTTACACCTACGACTGTGTTGCCAAATTCCGAATGAACATCATCTACAAGTTCACCGACGACACCACCATCATGGGACAGATATCTAACGATGATGAGGGAAACTAAAGAGTGGAAATACAAGGCTTGGTGACGTGGTGCAAGGAAAATAACCTGTCTCTCAACATTGGCAAAACTAAAGAACCGAACATTGACTTCAGAAAGAAAGGAGGAGAACATGCCCCCATCTACATCAAGGGAACTGAGGTTGAGAGGGTGGAGAGCATCACGTTCCTCGGAGTGACGATAACTGACAACCTGTCCTGGACTTCTCATGTAGATGCAACAGTCAAGAAGGCTCAACAATGCCTCTTCTTGCTCAGGCAGCTCAGGAAATTTGGAATATCCATAAGGTCCATCACCAACTTCTTCAGATGCACCATTGAAAGCATATTGCCAGTTGCATAACAGCCTTGTATGGCAACTGCTCTGTCCAGAACTGTAAGAAACTACAGAAGGTAGTGTGCACAGCCCAGGCCATCACAGAAGCCAACCTTCCATCCATATACTCCACTTACATGGCTTGCTGCCACAGAAAGGCTGCCTGCATCATCAAAAACCCTTCGCACCCTGGTAACGATCTCCTACAACCTCTTCCATCAGGCAGAAGATATAGAAGCCTGAACACACGCACGAGCAGAGTCAAGAACAGCTTCTTCCTGGCCATTATCAGACTGATGATTAGACTTTCTAACCTCAAATAACGCTGATCTTGCTAACGTTGATCTCACCTAGTGCACGCCCTGTGCATTATAACCTGTATGCCTCTGTCCACGTCTTTTTTGTTCTGTACATTGTCTGCTTACTATGATCTGCCTTTACCGCTTGGAAACAAAGCTTTTCACTGAACTTTGCTACATGTGACATTAAATCAACCAATCAATCAAGAAGACTGCCGTCACCCCATATCTAAGAGAGCACATGCAGTGTGCCTTAATGACTAACACCCAGTGGCACTAACCTCCATAACCATGAAGTGCTTCGAGAGGTTGGTCGTGGCCCACATTAATTCTAGTCTCCATGCCTGCCTCGATCCCCTGCAATTTGCTTACCATTGTATCAGGTCGACAGCGGGCACCATTTCCCTAGTCCTGCAATCATCCCCGGAACATCTGGAAAACAAGGACACCTAAGTCAGACTCCTGCTCATCGACTACAGCTTCACTTTCAACACCATCACCCCTTCCAGACTGAACTCAAAACTCCAAGACCTAGGTCTAGGCTCTGACCTTTGAAACTGAATCCTCAGCTTCCTGACCCATAGATCAAAATCTCTGAAGATAGACAACTGCACCTCATCCATCACAACACTCATCACTGGAGCACCCCAAGGATGTGTTCTCAGTCCCCTACTGTACTCCCTGTACACCCCTGACTGTGTAGCCAAATTCTGAATGAAAGCCACCTACCAGTTTGATGACACCACTGTGGTAGGACAGATATTGGACAACAATGAGTCAGAATAAAGAAAGGAGATAGAGGGCTTGGTGATATGGTGCAATGATGACAACATCTTTCTCAATGTCAGCAAAACTAAAGAACTGATCATTTACTTCAGAAAGAAAGGAAAAGAACACGCCCCAACCGACATCGACGGAGTGGAGGTTGAGAGAGTTGGGAGTTTCAAGCTCCTAGAAGCGACAATATCCAACAACCTATCCTGGACTTAGATGCGACATTTAAGAAGGTACAACAACACAACAAGCATGGGGCTGGATGAACACAGCAGGTCAAGCAGCATCATAGGAGCAGGAAAACTTGACGTTTCGGGCCTAAACCCTTCATCAGAAATGGGGGAGGGGAAGAAGGTTCTGAAATAAATAGGGAGAGAGGGGGAGGCGGATAGAGGATGGATAGAGGAGAGAACAATACAACAATGTCTCTTCTTCCTCAGGCAGCTCAGGAAATTTGGCAAAATTCATAAGGCCTCTCACCAACTTTTACAGATGCACCATAGAAAGCATACTGTCCATGTGCATAATAGTCCGGTACAGTTACTGCTCTGCCCAGGACCGTAAGAAAATAAGAAGGTTGTGTGCACAGCCCAGACCATCACGGAAGCCAACAGCCCATCCACGGACTCCATTTCTACCCCTTGTTGCAGCAGAAAGGCTGCCAACATCATCAAATACCCATCCCACCTTGGTAATATTCTCCTACAACCTCTTCCATCTGGCACAAGATACAGAAGCTTGAACACACGCACCAGCAGGTTCAAAAACCAGCTTCATCCCTGCCATTATTAGACTGAAGAATTGACTGTCTAACTTCTTGCCTCGTGCACATCCTGTGTGGTGTAACCTGCATGCCTCACTCTGCCCAAGTGTTTTTCACCCTATGACCACAACAAGAAGACACAACACTGCAAGACACACCAGTCACGACATATCAGAGATGACTACTCAGACCCCGAGGTATTAGGGTAGCCCACAAACGAACACCCACACTGCGACAGCTACTGACAAACGTAAAGGATCCCATACCCACAGCCAATAAAAGTAACATAATATTCAAAATACCATGCAGGGACCTATGTAAAAGCATTACATAGGCTAAACTGGAAGAAAACTGACAATAAGGATACACAAACACCAACTAGCCACCAAGAGACGTGACCAATTCTCACTGGTCTCAATATACACAGACAAAGAAGGACATGAATTCAACTAGGACAAAACATCTATAATAGCACAAGCCAAACAAAGACATGCCAGGGAATTCCTGGAGGCCTGGCATTCCAACCGGAGCTCCATCAACAAACACATGGAACTGGACCCGATATACAAACCACTAAAAGCAGAACTGGAAGTAACGCCAACCACCCCAGCAAACCAAGCCATATAAATAACAAGTGGACAGAACACCAATGCTTCACTGGAGGCGCACTGACAATGTTACCTCAAAGGGTGATGAAACATCTGCAACTATACACACAGCACAGCACACAAGTCTACAACCTCATCCACAACCCAAGCTACAAATTTTCTCTAAAACTTCAAATGTCCTGTTATTACTTCCTGAGTAAAGGAATCTAATGATTTAATAATAATAAATGTCAAACTAATTAGTCTGTACACCAGTGTCATGAGCTAGTCAGACTAGAAACAGAAGGATATATAGGATGAACACGTCGCTGAAAAGATGGTATGACGGGGAGGGTTCGTGAGGCATGGGACCTGTACAAACTAGCTGGGTTACACCTGACCAGGACTGGGACTTATGTCCTTGGGAGGATACTTGGTAGAGTGGTTGGGAAGGATTTAAACTAGTGTGGCAGGGGTTGGGAACCAGGGGAGTAGGGTGGTAGATGCAAAAATTGAGAGAAAAGTAGAAGCCAAGGCAACCATTACTTAGAACAAAAACTGGCTGGGAAATGCTGCGGAAAAGGTTAGGAGAGGTTGTCTGAAATGCATGTGTTTCCAAGTGAGAAGTATAATAGGCAAAATAGATGAACTTAGAGCTTTGGTCAGTACCTAGAACTATGAGATTATTGTGATTACAGAGACTTGGCTGAAAGAGGAACAGGACTGGCAGCTGAATGTCCCAGGTTTTAGATGTTTCAGGTGTGATAGAAAGGGATGTAAAGAGGGTGGGGGAGTCGCATTACTGGTAATGGAGCATTTCACAGCTGTACCGAGGGAGGATACATTAGAGGACTCATGCAGCAAGGCAATATTGGTAGAACTCAGGAATAGGAAATGTGAAATCATAATGCTGGGGGTATTCTACAGGCATCCCAACAGCCAGCAGGTGATAGAGGAGAGAATATGTAGACAGATTTTGGAAAGATGTAACAACAGCAGGGTCGTTGTGGTGGGCGATTTTAACTTCCCCTATATTGACTGGGACTCACTACATGCTAGGGGCTTGGATGGGGAAGAATTTGCAAGGACCATTCAGGAGGGATTCTTGACACAATATGTAACCAGCCCAACCAGGGAGGGGGTTATACTGGACCTACTATTGAGAAATGAGCCTGGCCAGGTGAGCAACGTTTCAGTGGGGGAGCTATTGAGGAATTGTGACCATAAGACCGTGAGTTTTAAGATATACATGGATAGGGATAACAGCATTTGTCAGATGAAGATGTTAAATTGGGGAAAAGTGACTACAACAATATTAGGCAGGAACTGGAGAATTTTGATTGAAGGCAGTCGTTTGAAGGTGAATCTACATCGGACATGTGGGAGTATTTGAAACAACAGTTGATAAGAGTTCAGTAGTGGCACATTCCTGTGAGAATGAAGGATTAGTATGGTAAGTTACATGAACCTTGCATGACCAGGGATGTTATGACCTCAATCAGAAAGAAAAAGGAAACGTACATAAGATCTAGGAGGATTGGAACTGATGGGGCCCTTGAAGTATATAAGGAAAGTAGGAAAGCACTTAAACAAGGAATCAGAAGAGCTAAAAAGGGGTCATGAAAATTTGTTATCAAACAGGATTAAGGAGAATCCCAAGGCCTTTTATACATATTTAAAAAAACAAGAGGGTAGCCAAGGAAAGGGTTCTCCCACTCAAGGACAAAGGAGGGAATCTATGTGAGGAGCCAGAAGAGGTAGGTGAGGTCCTCAATGAATGCTTTGTGTCGGTATTCACCACAGAGAAGGAATTGGTGGAGGATGATCTCAGGAAGGGAGTGTCAAGTTTCTAAGCCAAGTTGCTATTTAAAAGTAAGAGGAGTTGTGTGTCTTAAAAAGTATTATGGTAGGTAAGTCCCCAGGTCCTGATGGGATCTATCCCAGAATATTGAGGGAAGCAAGAGAACAAATTTCTGCAGCATTGACAGATATCTTTGTATCCTGCTTGGCCACTGGTGAGGTCCCAGGGGACTGGAGAATAGCCAATGTTGACCCAACGTTTAAGAAGAATAGCAGGGATAAACCTGGAAATTACGGACCTGTGAGCTCAAGTCGGTTGTAGGGAGATTATTGGAAAAGATTCTCAGGAACAACATCTATATGCATTTGGAAGCAAATGGACTGATTAGCGATAGACAGCATGGTTTTGTGAGGGGGAGGTCATGCCTCACTAACTTGATTGAGCTTTTTGAGGAGGTGATGGAGATGATTGATGAGGGAAAGCAGTTGATGTTGTCTACAAGGACTTCAGTAAAGCCTTTGACAAGGTCCCTCATGGCAGACTGGTACACAAGGTGGAGTCACATGGTATCGGGGTGAGCTGGCAAGATGGATACAGAATGGGCTTAGTTATAGTAGATAGAGGGTAGCGGTGGAAGGATGCATTTTGGATTGGAGAGTTGTGACTAGTGGTGTCCCACAGGGATCAGTGCTGGGACCTCTGCCGTTCACGATCTACATAAGTGATTTGGAGGAAAACATAGCTGGTCTAATTAGTATTTGTGGATGATACAAAGATTGGTGGAGTTGTGGATAGTGAGGAGGATTGTCAGAGGATATAGCAAGATAGAGATCAGAAAAATGGCAGATGGAGTTTAATCCAGAAAAATATGAGGTGATACATTTTCGAAGGCCAAGTACAGGTGGAAATTATACTGTGAATGGCAGAATCCTTAGGAATACTGGTATGCAGAGAGATCTTGGTGTACAGGTCCACAGATCACTGAAGGTGGCAGCGCAGATACATAAGGTACTAAAAATGTTCTATGGCATGCTTGCCTTCATTGGAAGAAGCATTAATCATAAGGATACGCATGTTATGCTGCAGCTTCATAGAACTTCAGTCAGGCCGCACTTGAAATATTGTGTATAGTTCCGGTCACCATACTATCAGAAGGGCTTGGATGCTTTGGACAGAGTACAAAAAAGATTTACCAGGATGTTGCCTGGTATGGGGAATTTTAGCTGTGAAGAAAGGTTGGATAGACTGGGTTTGTTTTAACTGGAACACAAGGGTTTGAGGGGTGACCTACTAGAAGTTTATAAGCTTGTGAATGGCATGGATAGAGTGGAAAGTTTGATGTTTTTTCCCAGGGCAGAGGGGTCAATTACTAGGGGACACAGGTTCAAGGTGTGACGGGGTCAGTTTAAAAGAGATGTGTGAGGCATGTTTTTCAGATAAAGGGTTTTGAGTGCCTGGAACGTGTTGCCAGAGGAAATGGTCTAAGCAGACACAATTGCAGCATTCAAGAAGCACTTGGACGGATACATGAATAGGGAGGGAATAGAGGGATAGGGACCCTGTAAGTGAAGACAGTTTTAATATGGAAGGGCAAAATGTGGCAGCACAGGCTTGGAGGGCCAAAGGGCCTGTTCATATGCTGTACTGTTCTTTGTTCTTTATCCTATATTGTACCTCCCTCCCTTTTTGAATAAGGGTGTTATATTAGCATTTTCCTAATCCACTGGAACCTTTCCTGCATCCAGGGACCTACAGAATATTCTAAGCAATGAATCCACTATCTCAACTGCCACTTCCTTTAAGCCCGTGGGGACATGCCTGTTTTCAATCCTAATAGCTAGCTCAGCACTTTTTCCCTAGTCACAGAGTAAGAGAATCATACAGCATAGAGATAGACCTTTTGGCCTAATCAGTCCATGCCGAACATAATCCCCAACTAAACTAGTCCCACCTGCCTGTTCCTTGACCAAATCCTGCCAAACCTTTCCTACTCATGTAATTATCCAAATGTCTTTTAAACGTTGTAATTGTATCCATGTCCACCATTTCCTCAGGAAGTTCATTCCATACGTGAACCACACTGTGTAAAAAATTTTATCTTCATGTCTTTTTTAAATCTCTCTCCTCTCACTTTAAAAATGTGTCCCCAAGTCTTGAAATCCCCTATCCTAGGGAAAAGACAACAATCATTAACTCTATACCTCTCTCTATTTTATAAATTTATATCAGGTCACCTTTTGACCTTCTATGCTCCAGTGAAAAAAGTCCCATCCCATCCCGCCTTTCTTTATAACTTAAATCTTCCCTAGCTGGCAACATCCTGAATCCTCTCCAGCTCAATAATATCCTTCATATAAGTGGGAAACCAGAACTGAACACAGTATTCCAGAAGAGGCCTCACCAATGTTCTGCACAATCTATTCATGACTTTCCAACTCCTATACTCAAAGGACTTAACAATGAAGGCAAGCGTGCCAAATGCCTTTTTAACCACCCTGTCTATTTGTGATGCAAACTTCAAAGAATTATGTACCTGAACCCCTTGATCCCTCTGTTCTACAACACTACCAAGGCCCTAGCATTTGTATAAGCGCTACCCTTGTTTGTTGTACCAAAATGCAATACCTTGCATTAGAACATAGAACATTACAGCGCAGTGCAGGCCCTTCGGCCCTCGATGTTGCGCCGACCTGTGAAACCAATCTGAAGCCCGTCTAACCTGCACTATTCTATTATCATCCATATGTTTATCCAACGACCATTTAAATGCCCTTAAAGTTGGCGAGTCTACTACTGTTGCAGACAGGGCATTCCACGCCCTTACTACTCTCTGGGTAAAGAACCTACCTCTGACATCTGTCCTATATCTATCACCCCTCAATTTAAAGCTATGAACCCTCGTGCTAGCCATCACCATCTGAGGAAAAAGGCTCTTACTGTCCACCCTATCTAATCCTCTGATCATCTTGTATGTCTCTAATTAGTCACCTCTTAACCTTCTTCTCTCTAACGAAAACATCTTCAAGTCCCTCAGTCTTTCCTCATAAGAACTTCCCTCCATACCAGGCAACATCCTGGTAAATCTCCTCTGCACCCTTTCCAATGCTTCCACATCCTTCCTATAATGCGGCGACCAGAACTGAACGCAATACTCCAAGTGCAGCCACACCAGAGTTTTGTACAGCTGCAACATGACCTCATGGCTCCAAAACTCAATCCCTCTACCAATAAAACCTAACACACCGTTCGCTTTCTTAACAACCCTATCAACCTGGGTGGCAACTTTCAGGGATCTATGCACATGGACACCGAGATCTCTCTGCTCATCCACACTATCCGATTGAACTCCATCTGCCATTTTTCAGCCCATTGAAATGGTGATAATTGTTCTATGTTCCTCTTTTTCTATAATCTCTGCATTACCTGCAACTGTGGGGTGGTACTAGTGTCCTCCACCATGAAAGATGAAGCAAAATATTGATTTAATGACTCCACTATTTTGGGGTTCCCAAGTTCTATTTCCCCAGTCTCATCCTCCAAAGGACCAATATTCACTTTAGCTACTTTTTGTTTATTTATTAACAGGATGAGGGCATCTCTGGTTAGGCAGCATTCATTGTCCATCCCTAATTGCCCAGTGGGCAGTTCAGAGTCAACCACGTGGCTGGATCTGGAGTCACATGTAGGCCAGACCAGGAAAGGATGGCAGTTTCCATCCCTAAAGGGCATGAGCGAACCAGATGGGTTTTTCTCGGCAATCAACAATAGAACATAGAACAGTATAGCAGAGGAACAGGGCCTTTGGCCCACCACGTCTCTGCCAAATATGATGCCATTCAAAACTAATTCCATCTGCCTGCACATGCTGCATGCACCTCTGTTCTTTCCCTGTTCAGGTGTCTGTCTAAATGCCTCTTAAACTTTGCTATTGTATCTGCTTCTACCCACCTCCCCTGGTAGTGCATTCCAGGCACCTATCATCCTCCTTTAAACTTACCCCCTTTAAACTTAAACCTATGCTCACCAGCATTTGACATTTCCACACTGGGAAAGAAACTCTTACCATTGAATCTTCCCATGCCTCTCATAATTTTTTATATTTCAGTCAGGTCGTCCCTCAGCCTCCGACGCTCTAGCAAAAACAATCCAAGTTTGTCCAACCTATTCTTATAGATAATACACCTCAATCCAGGCAACATCCTGTAAACCTCTTTTGAGCCATCTCCAAAGCCTTCACATCCTTCCTGTAGAGTGGCGAGCAGAACTGCACACAATACTCCAAATGTGGCCTGATCAAAGACTTATGCAACATGATTTGCCAATTTTTATACTCAATGCTCTGACCAATTAAGGTAAGCATGCCATATGCATTCTTTACCACCTTATCCACTTGTACTGTCAATTTGAGCAAGCTATGAACTTGCACTCCAAGATCCCTTTGTATATTAATACTTCTTAAGGTCCTGCTGTTTACAGTATACTTTTCTCTTGCATTTGAGCTTCCAAAATGTATCATCTCATACTTGTCCAGAGTAAACTTCATCTGCTATTTTTCCAGTCAACTTCCAACTGATCTATATCCTGCTGTATCCTTTGACAACCCTCTTTACTATCCACTCCTGCACCAATTTCTATGTCGTCTGCAAACTTACTAATCAGACCACCAAGATTTTCATCCAAATTATTTATATAAATTATAAACAACAGATCTCCTGTCAGAAAAACACCCCTCCAAATTAACCTCTGTCTTCTATGGGCAAGGCAATTTTGTATCCAATTTGCCAACTCACCATGGATTCTATGAGATTTGGTCCTCTGTACCATGAGGGACCTTGTCAAATGCTTCAGTAAATTCCATGTAGACAACATCCACTGCACCTCCTCATCAACAGTCTTCACTATTTCCTCAAAAAAAGTTAAGTTTGTGAGACAAGACCTCCCTGCATAAAGCCATGCTGACTATCCCTAATAAGCTCATTCTTCTCCAAATGCAAGTAAATCCCATACCTAAGAATCTTCTCCAATAATTTCCCTACCACCGATGTAAGGTTCACTGGCCGATAATCCCTGTTTCCCTTCTTGAACAAAGGAACAAAATTGGTGATTCTCCAGTCTTCTGGGACCTCGCCCATGGCTAAAGAGGATATAGAGATCTCCCTCAGGACCCCAGAAGACCCCTCCCTTGCCGTTGTCAGTATGCTGGGATAGATCTTATCAGGCCCTCGGGCCTTATTTACCTTAATGTTTTTCAAGATACCCAACACCTCCTCCTTCCTAATATCAGCATGCCATAAGTATCAACAAACCCCTCTCTAAGTTTATCATCATTCATGTCTTTATCCTTGGTGAATACCAATGCAAAGTACCCATTAAGGACCTCACCCACTCCCTCGGCCTTGAGTAGATTTGCCCTTTCCCGAGTTAGCTTCTTGATCCTAATATGTGCATAAAATGTTTTCTCCTTAAATGTACTTGCCAAGGACATTTCATTGCCCCTCTAGCCACCTAATTTCTATTTTTAAGTTCTTTTCTATTTATTTATACTCCTCAAGGGCCTTGTTTGAGTTCTGTTTCCTAAACCTTACATATGCTTCCTTTTTCTTTTTAACTAAACATGCAACATCTCTTCAAGTTTCCTGAATCTGTCCATCCTTATTTTTCATCCTTACAGAAACATGCTAGTCCTGAACTCCAGTCAACTGAGTTTTAAAAGACTCCCACATGTGAGATGTGGATTTACTTTCAGACAGCTGCACCAAATCCAATTTTTCCAGTTCCTGCCTAATACATTTGTAAATAGCCTTCCCCCAGTTTAGCACTTTCACCTGAGGACTAGTCTTATACTTCTTCTTAACAGTCTTAAAACTTATGGAATTATAAATCATAGAATCCCTCCAGTGTGAAGTATGCTATTCAGCCCACAAAATAAACACTGACCCTCTGAAGAGCATCCAATCCAGACACACACCCCCTATTCTACTTCTGTGATCCTGCATTTTCCATGCTTAATTCAACTAGCCTGCACATCCTTGGGTACTATGGGCAATTTTGCATGGCCAATCCATCTAATCTGCATATCTTTAGACAATGGGAGGAAACACACACAGGCATGGGGAGAATGTGCAAACTCTACACAGACAGTTGCCTGATGGTGGAATTGAACCCAGATTCCTGGCACTATGAGGCAGTAGTGCTAACCACTGAGCCACCATGCCACCCCAATATGCTCATGATAATCATTAGACTCTTAATTCCAGATTTTTGTTGAATTAAAATTTTACCATCTGCCATGGTGAGATTTGAACGCAGGTCCCCAGAACGTAACCTGGGTCTCTGGTATAACACTCTAGCAATAACACCATTAGGTCGTCACCTCATTATGATCACTGTTCTAAAATTGCTCCCCCATTCAAAACATCAATCACCTGACCAGGCTCATTCCCTAAATATGGCCCCTTCCCAAGTTGGACTATTTACATATTTTTCAAGTATCCCTCCTGGACGCACCTAACAACTTCTGTCCCATTTAAACCCTAGCACTAAGAGAGTCCCAGTGAATACTGGAGAAATTGAAATCACCCACTTTCGCAACCCTTTTGGGTTTACAGCTTTCCATGATCTGCTAATATATCTGCTCCTTTAAGTGCTGCTGGCTATTGGGTGGCCTGTAATATAAGCCCATCATACTGAATGTAGCTTTCTCATTCCTAAATTTTACCTAAATTTCCTCGCTGGAAAACCCCTCCAAGATGTCCTCTCTTAGTATAGTTGTGACATTCTCCTCAATCAATAATGCAAATCCCTAACCTCTTTTATACCCTCTCTATCATGCCTGAAACATCTAAACCCTGGCAAGTTGAGCTGCCAGTTTTGCCCTTCTCTCAACCAAGTTTCTGTAATAGCTACCACATCATAATCCCATGTACTAATCTGGGCTCTAAACTTGTCTGCCTTATCTGTTATACTCCTTGAATTAAAATAAATAAACTTCAGACTGCTAATCCCACCATGTTCATTCACCTGGCCCTGCCTCATCTTCCAACTAGACTTTCTTGATTTAGCCCTTCTCTTCTCCTCAAACACTCCACATGCTCACCTACAGCTCTGGTTCCCATCCCACCTGCCACACTAATTTAAACCCTCTTGAGTGGCATGAACAAGGATATTGGTGCCCTTCCACTTTAGGTGCAGGTTTTTGTACAGAATGTTCTGCCTAAGACAACCATTTTTAAAGTTGAAGTTTACCTATTTCACATGTTTGCTACTACCTGTTATTGTAATGATGTTTAACACAGACACAGAATTCTGAATATCTTCAGTCCCCTGTCCTTGTCACGTTTGAAAACAAGAGATTCCAATGATCCAGGTATCTGAATCCCTCCCTCCTACACCACCTCTTTAACCAAACATTTAACTGTATAATTTTCCTATTTCTGGCCTTGTTGGCACATGGCACAGGGAGTAATTCTGTGATTACAACCCTAGAGGTCCTGCTTTTCAACTTCCTACCTAACTACCCAAATTCTCTTTGAAGGACCTCATCTCTCCTTCTGATGTCATTGGTACCATTATGGAACACAACCTCTGGCTGCTCACTCTCACTCTTCAGAATATCCTGTACACACTCAGACATCCTTTATCCTAGCACCAGGGAGGAAAAACTCCATTCTGGAGTCTCGCTCACAACCACAGAAATATCTATCTGTGCCCATGACTATAAAGTCTCCTATCACTACCGTTTTCCTACACTTCAACCATCCTTGCTCTACGTATGATCTGGCTGCTGCTGTTGCTTTACCCTGAAAGGCCATTCCCCCACCCCCCAACAGTATCTGAAACAGTACACCTGAGTGAGAGGGGAATAGCCAAAGGGGACTCCTCGTATTTGCCTGGTGGTCACTTATTTTCTGTCAATGTAGCTCTTACTCATTAAACATGCTATCCACAATGTTCTCAGCCTCATGGATGCTCCATAGAGAGTCAAACCACAGCTCTATACAGCAAATCAGGAGCTGCAGCTGAACACACTTCCCTCACACGTAGTCACCATGGACAATGTCCCTGATATTCCAGCTATCACAGGAGAAGCATTCCGAGGGCTGAGTTCTCCTGCTATTTTGTATCTTATCAACTACAGACATTAATCTAGTAACCCATTACACACTACTCACAAAAATCAGGTTTCTCACTCTTGCTCTCTATTCCTTACAAACTACAGTGACAAAAGTAAGTACTTTATCTCCCTCCTGACACCATTCACTCAGTCTCGAACCCTGGCTCCTGAGCAGCCAAGCCTACGTCACCTCTGAATTCAGCTCTGCTCCCACCACCACTCTAACCGATCTCAGTCCCACTGTGAATTACCTCAATCTCGACTTGACTGAGCCCACTCTTCGAGTATTTATACGGTAGCTCCTGCTGCTGTGAATCCCCAGGTTCACTCTCCTGTGTTCCCACCACTGTTCTAATTGATCTTAGTCCTGTTCTGACTGACTCTGCACCTCAGGTTTTAAGCTGGTAGTTTGCTGTTGCTGTTCACCCCCAGGTTGTGCTCCAGCTGCCACTCTGACTGAGCCCAGCCCTACTCTCTTCCTTTCTTAAATACTTACAGAAGTTTTTTCTATATTCATATTTTGCACTAGTTTTCTTTCATAATTTACCTTTCCTCCTTTTGACTTTTTTAGTAACCTTTTGTTGACCTTTAAAAGTTTCCCCAGTCTTCCAGCCTGCTATATGCTTTTGCGATATGAAATGTCTTATTAATTTTATTTTTATAATATCTTTACCTTCTTGCTTAGCCATGATCTTTCCCCACTTCTCACAACCATTTTGTTCCTTTCTAGAATATATTTTAGTTGGGAACAATTGAGTACCTCCTGAAACATCAGCCACTGCTCATCAACTGTCCAGTCTTTTGGTCATTCTGTCCAGTCTGCAAAGGCCAGATCTGTCCTCATCCCTATGTAATTATCCTTGTTTAACTCAGAGGGACTCTGTGGGATTCCAGTTTCTTGCCCTCTAACCAAATTTGAAATTCTAGCATGCTACGATCACTCTTCCTGAGAGGATTCTTTACTACAAGATCGTTAATTAATTAATTATTACATAATACCAAATCTGGAATAGCCTGCTTCCTGGTCGGTTCCCCTAAATATTGCTCCAAGAAACAATCTCTAATATATTTACTAAACTCTCTTGTGTTGCTACCCTTGCTAGTTTGATTAATCAAGTCTATATGCGTGTTAAAATCATCCATGATTATTGCTGTACCTTTTCTACAAGCCCCCAGTATTTCCTGGATTATACTGTGCCCTTATATGGGATAACTATTTCGGAACCTATAAATTACTCCCACCAGGGACTTATTTCGCTTGTTGCTTCTTATTTCTGCCCAGACTGATTCTATGCCTTGATCTGCAGTGGTATCATTTCTCACTACATCACTAATCTCTTCCTTTATTTACAAAACTACACCACCTCTTTCCTCCAATCTGTCCTTTTATGAAACTTCCATACTTTTGTATGGTTCCTTGGAGTGATATGATGTTTATACATGCTGTCCCTTCATTTTTCTTCTCTGGTAACAATCAGCTTATCACTAACCTGCACCCCCACTTTCTCCTTTAACTTTGATTTTCTGATTTTTCCAGCAACTCAACACCCCACTCCAACACTGCACTACTTAGTCTAAAGCCTTATCCATGCTCCTACTTATACAATTCACCCGGACTCTGATCCCAGCATGGTTCAGGTGGAGCCCTTTCAATTGTAACAGCTCACTTCTTAGCCAGTACTGGCGTCAATGTCCCATGAATTTGAACCCATTTCTTCCCCAACAATTTTGGGGACACGCATTTACCGCTTTAATTTTATTGAGCCAGAGCCATTTAGCTCATAGTTCAGGTAGTATTCCAGAGATTATTACCTTTTTTGGTTCTGCTTTTTAATTTAGTTTCTAGTTGCTCATATTCCTTCATGCACTAAATTATCATGACTCAGAAGATACATGGCCCATGACCACAAACTGGACAGCCTTGTGATAAGTCACTAAATTGTATTCCTGTGATAAAAGGTACTGCAGATGCTGGAGAATCCGAGATAACAAGCATGGGGCTGGATGAACACAGCAGGTCAAGCAGCATCATAGGAGCAGGAAAACTTGACGTTTCGGGCCTAAACCCTTCATCAGAAATGGGGGAGGGGAAGAGGGTTCTGAAATAAATAGGGAGAGAGGGGGAGGTGGATAGAGGATGGATAGAGGAGAGGATAGGTGGAGAGGAGGCAGACAAGTCGAAGAGGCGGGGATGGAGCCAGTAAAGGTGAGTGTAGGTAGGGGGGTAGGGAGGA
>JAHRHZ010000059.1:3620752-3662320 GCA_024137785.1 Ginglymostoma cirratum
TTGGTCCCCTTGTTGAAGTTGGCATCATCAGAACAGACGGGATAGAAACAGAGGAACTGGGAGAATGGAAGAGTACTTACAGGAAGGAAATAGTAGGAACTGCTGATGCTGGAGTCTGAGATAACAAGGTGTAGAGCTGGATGACCAAAGCAGGCCAGGCAGCAGCAGAGGAGCAGGAAAGCTCTTTAGAAGAGACTTCGCAGTGGGATGTGAGGACATATGGTCAAGGTAACTGTGGGAGTTAGTGGGTTTGTAGTCAACCGTAAACAGATCCTAATTTTGACTTCGCCCATCTTGGAAACCTTCCAAATGACCTCTCATCACCTAGTCCTTCACGTATTTCGAATGCGCATGCGGTAGGAAGCAGTGAATCACACCTCTCCGAACGGGGGCGGGGACTTTACTTTGGGTCGCGAGAGTGGCAGTTGGGCGGCGCTCGAGACTGAGCTGACGGTGGAGTGAGCGTGCGCTCGCACATGAGCACGCAGCCGGAATCCGGCGGTGGCGGTTTTCCTGTCGCGGTTCCTCGTTCCTTGTTCATCCTTTTCCTTCACGGAAATTCACCTGACGGCTTAGACGCATATCCACAATTTTTTTGTTGGTCTGGTTGCGGTGTTTGGTTCGCACCGTGTACCCCAGTCACCAAGGATGTCGAGTCGCGAAGAGGAACGCACGAAACTGGCGGAGATCATTAACCACTGGAATGCCAACCGGCTGGACCTGTTCGAAATCAGCCAACCGACCGAGGTGAGTACCAGGGCCTGAAGCGCCGTGCAGGCCGCGGCTGACCCAATCCCCCAGGAACGTCCAGTCAGGCGTTTTAATAGTCCGGACCACGCAGCCGGATTCGGGAATTGAGATTGGAGAAACTGGAGAATTCTGATGTTTTGAGAAGCGTTTTTGCTGTCCGCCCTTTCCACAACAAAGGGCATCCCAGCCGGAGTATTGGTTAGTCGTCTCGGCAGCAGGTTGGGGGTTGGGTGTTTGTTCTGGGGTGGGGAAGAGAGAAAAGAGTAGTGGTGGGAATGAGATAATAAAATGCCGAACTTTTGCCGTGTGTTCTCTTTGTGACTGCAATTTTTTTCTTTAATTTGGGAAGACATCCTGAATATTATCCGTATGAAGAAGTAAAGGGCGTGTCGATGCGCTGAAACCATTATGTTGGAAGTTCGGGTTTCCCCAGCCATCAGACTTAGGGTTGTGCCAGAGGCAGGCTGCACCTTCCTGGGACGGGAGATAATTTCCTGTAACTTTTTACAAGCGTTTCTGATTGTTATTATGATTTGTTTGGCTCTTTAGAACGCCTTTATAAAAAACGTTGAGTTTGATCTCCATATTTTTCTTTAGTTTTTCAGGTTTTTTTCGTGTTCATCTCCACCCTGTCATTAGTTAACATCACATAGGTTTGCGATTCACACCCCAAGTGTCAAGTCATAATTTTTTTCTTATTTGTGCTGAATTCCAAACGAGCAAATCGTATCTGAATACTGCAGACATTTAAATTTGCATTTTTTTCACGACTGCTTCACTGTAATAAACAAAATGGAAAGAACAGACGTTTGGCTGGGAACGTTTGAGTTGATTTAAGCATGAGTATTAATCGCAATTTTGATACTGTCTGTTCAATTAGACCTCCAAGTAACATAATTTGCAGCTTGAAAAGTAAAATTACGCATTTAATAAATTGCAGCACAACTAAACTTCCCCAAATGTCATAGCCAGCAATTATTGGATTAGGGCAACTATAACTCTCATTTTCTGTAAGATATCTTCCATAAAAATCAGAAATACTGATTTAGTTTGTGTCACTACAGTCATCTCCCAAGAGATATGGGGGAGATTTCTTATAAAGCAGCATAGTTTTCAGATGCTTGAACAGGGGAGTCTCTCTAGAAAAGGAAAACTGCTATTCACTAATATGCAGCAATGAAAATAACATGCTGGCAAATGTAGGAAAATACACTTGATTGTCCTTGGGAACCCTAGTTTCAAACTGTTGTATTATTCTAGTTATCAGTTTGTAATGTTTAACCTTACTGAGTGGCGCGTCATAAATGTTACTCACCTTAGAGGTCATGTGTCCATTTCTGTTTTTGTTTCTAGCTTAATTTGTTCATTGAACTTGCCTTTTCAAGTTCTGGTATAGTGGGGTAGAGTGTGCTTTTTTTGGTGCATTGCGTGTTTGGAAAATAAATGTCAATATTCAGACAAGCTGGAATGTGTGCAGCTGTGCCCCATGTTGGAAATAATAGTAGAACGAAAAATGTCTATAACTTTTCCTTTGAATAAAAACATCTTTGTTACTAGTGAATTAAAATATTAGGAGTTTTTTATTCATTCATGGGATGAGGATGTTGCCGGCTAGGCAGCATTTATTGCCCACCCCTAATTGCCCAGAGCCAACCACGTTGCTGCGGGTCTGTAGTCATAAATAGGCTGGGTAAGGACGGCAGTTTCCTTTCCTAATGGACGTTAGTGACAATTAATTCATGATCTTCATTAGACTCTTAATTCCAGATTTTTTATTGAATTCAAATTCCGCTGTCTGTCATGGCAGGACTTGAACCTGGCTCCCCAGAACATTACCTGGGTCTCTGGATTAACAGTCTAGTGACAATACCACTAGGCCAACATCCCCCTTCAGGAATGCAGAATATTTACGGCAAACTAAAGTTGTTTAACTTGCTTAAAAATGTTTGATACATGTAGAACCCCCAAACAATTAGTTCTAAAAAAATGCTTGTCTTGTTCACAGACTTGTAATTTTAAGCTGCCTTTGTTCAACAATCACATGCCCAACATTCTTTGTTTTGAATACAGTTTGTTTTTGTATTGTTTAATAAATATAGATGTAAAAACACTATTGATTCAGGTGATTATGCTCTTGAATTTTCACATTGACCCTAGCTGTTGAGAGTAGCTCATTTTTTATTGAACAAGTGTTCTGTAAGAATACAGGGTAATATCTTGTCTGGAACACATCTTAGGCATGAATACAAGGAAAGTGGTTTCAAAAAGTCAGCTGAAATAATAGCCTCAAGTGAAAGAGCTGGGGAGGATGGGGAATTCGTACAGAAGCAGAATATATGTGTTGACATGTCCAGCTGAAGTAGACTTCTGGATGTTTATAGCCTCTGTTTCATATCCATCTGTGTGTATCGTGATTTTCTTGCTATGTGCAATAATTTTTTCTGCAGTGTTTTGCTTGTGGGTACGATGAACATGGGTATGGGATGAAGAAACTCCTTTTGGCACCACGTCTGTACCCCTCGTGAGAACGTGTGCCGAAAAATATTAGTTTGGTTTTCAGTCTCTTCCGTTGTTCGATTTGAGGAAACTAAACATAAACATATGTAATAGACATGACATTGTACTATGGATTTTAGTTGGCTGGTGTTTCCTTTTCAATTGTGAGTAACACTTGGTGGGACTACTTTAGGACTTGAAACAAAAATATGCAGTGTTCTGTCCCCTTTTTTTTAAATCAAATGCCTTGCACTTAAATTTTTATAACATGTTGATTTGTGTTCGTGAAGTTCTTCATTCTTTACACTATTTTTTATGGCACTTGAATCTGAGATGGGTCAGTTAGAAATGTGATGTGCTATTGAGGTTAAAGATACAGCTGCCACCTAGTTATGGTTTTCTTAATCATTAGTGGGTTTTTTGATCTGAGATTTGATTTCCAATTTTCTTGTAAATGGCTAAATATTTCAAATAACAGCATATAATAAAAGCACGTTCTACCATGTGCAGAAGAAACCTGAAGGTGTATCAGGCTACCTCAGGGATCAAGCATTTGTACTGTAGGGCAACCTGGGATTCTATGATGTGAAATTCTGAAACTAGGTTTTTCCTAGTCGATGGTCAAAAATGTCTCTCAGCAAGTGGTGTACTTGTTCCTAGAGAATTGTAAATGGCATATTGAAATGATGCTTAATTCCTGTCTAATAACAAGGCCAGCAATAGCTAATGTACACTTACAGTAATTAGCGTAGTGTGTTAATTGAGTATGCATGAGGGATAGCATTGTGTGTATACATGTACATTTATGGGGGTTGGTTTAGCTCAGTTGGCTGGGCAGTTGGCTTTTGAAGCATGTGCTGCTGACAGCGTGCATTCAGTTCCTGCTTTTGTTGAGGTTACAATGAAGGACTCCTTCTCAACCTCTTTCCTCGCCTGAGGTGTGATGGCTGTCAGGTTAAATCACCACCAGTCATGTCTCTCTAATGAGAGGACAGCCCTATGGGCTGGTAAGACTATGGTGACTTGATGTGTATTTATTTTCAATGATGTCACTGTGAAAATGGGTAGTACCTTAAAAAAAAAGTAACTCTAGTATGCAGATTTGTTGAATTGACCTCGTTGAGTATTTGAGAACTGTAAAGTAACAGAGCTACCGGAAAACTATCTTGTGCTGAAGTTTTTTTTTCGATTTATCGAGAACTTGATAAAATGAAAGTTAATAGAGAAATGATGTGATTAAGCAACAAATGACCACAAACTTTTTTTTGAAAAGAAAGAAGGGCAGCAACAGCATTTTTGTAAGAATAATGTAGTCAAAATGATTTAAAATAGAGTCTAAGACACGCAATAATATGCTGTCATGGTTCACAGTACAAAAGAAATATTCCGGGAGGGAAACAATCCTTATAAAGCCAAGATGGATTTAAGCTTTTGTTTTCACTGTACTTTCCTCCGTTTGGGGGGAATAAATTATTGGTAGAACAGAATGTAAATATTGCAGAAAAGAGAAATGTTGCGTTTTATCTTATGGTCATTAGGACAAATGTCAGAATACAAAATTTTAATCTGATTTACTATTATACTTACTTTAATTAAGGTATTCCGACATGCTAAGGCACACATTCAGGACAGGTGGGACTTAGACCTGGACCTCTGAGCCAGAGGTTAGAATTCTACCAAAGTGCCACAAGGATCCTAATCATAATTTACTCTGCTTGAGAAAAGGGATGTTGATTGAAGATTGTCACTGGCAGAGGCATTGCCACAGGGACTATTGGTCTCTTCGTATTCCTAGGTACTTCAAAAAAGGATGTGATACTTGAATGTTTTGTTCTTAAAAGTCTGCAACAAATTTGTTTCACTTCATAGGCACATTCTTGTGTTGGAACAAGAATTCATAGAGGATGAGATTGAGGTGGATTAATTACGAAATATCTAACCTATGCTGTGCCTTGTTATGCTTGTGGGCTTTGGTAGGGAGTTTACTTCACTTGTGTTTGATCTGTTTATGCTACTATCTTGCCTCAATAGGTAACCTAACTGAAAGTAAAACCTGCATGAAGTACAGTGGCGTTGTAAACTTAAGCAGAAATATTTTGGAGTTATTTTGTAAAAATACTTGTTCATGGGATGTGACAATACTGGCTATTGGTGATTATCACCCATCGCTAGTTTTCCAGAGCGTTGTTGGACTGGAGTCATATGTAGGTGAGGCAGGGTAAGGTTGGCAAATTTCTTTCCCTAAAGGACATTAGTGAATCAGATGGGTTTTTACAATAACTGACAGCAGCTATATGGTCATTGTTGACTAGATTTTTTTTAACACCAGTTTTTTAAAAGTTGAATTTAAATTACTCTATATGCTGGATGCTGGAGGAGGAGGGGAGACTTTGAAATATTCAGTAGGCTTAGATGAATTTGCAGAATGATTTGTGAAGAAAAATTAATATTGAGCCGTATGACCTTTTTCCAGCTCCAGAGGTGTTTTAGATTCATATTTCCATCATTCACTTTTTTTGCTTTTCTTGCCAGAATTGAGTTACATGTCCTTTCATAGGTGAGATTCATACTAAAATAATGTGCTTGCAATTACCAGTGATATTGATAAAATATTAGCCAGTTCATCTCATTAAAGGTATTCATATATGGAATATATCTGTCACTCTCTCTCACATTTGTAGATGGAGGGCAGATTATGATGAGTTAGGAAATGAGTGACATGCTATAGCATCTCAACCTCAGGACTGACCTTGAAATTGCATTTATTTATAGATAATTTCTAATTAACCCATTCAGGGATATTATGGCATACTTCTGGAGCAGGTGGAACTTGAACTCTTACTTCCTGGCTCAGAAGTAGGGACAGTACCATTGCACCCCCTCTCAATATTTATACAGTTGGCCTAGTTCAGTTTCTGGTAAATTGTAACCCACAGGGTGTTGATAGTGGAAGATTCTACAACCTTGAGGACCTCCCTCAGAGATGTCCTGGGACTGAAATAATTGATCCCCCAACTTCCATAGCCATCTTCGTTTGAAGTTTCATGTAGCGTAAAGGATGGAGAGTTTCCCATGATTCCCATTAACGTTAATGTTACTAGGAGTCCTTGCTGCCATACTGTCAAAAGGTGCCGTAATGTCAAAAGCAGTTGATCTTACCGCAATTCCTAGGGTCAACTCTTTTTATATGACTGCAATGAGGTTAGTAGCTGAGTTGCCCTGATAACCCCCAAATTGAAATTCATGAATACTTCATTGTTGTTTGTGTGCTGTGTGACAGCGCTGGCAGTGATGCCTTCCATTAGTAAGCTGACAACTGAGTAGACTGGCAGGTTGTATTTATCTTGTTCTGTGGGTGAGCAAATGTGCAATCCACTTCCAGGTAGATGCTAATGTTGTAGTTATTTGGAACAGCTTGCCTAGGTCCATAGCTTGATCTGCAGCCTAGGTCTTTAGTACTATTGCCAGAATGTTGCCAGGGCCCACCACCTCGCAATATCCAATGCTTTCTTTCATTTCTTTTATTATGTAGAGTAGATCAGATTGGTTCAAGTATGACACCTGTAATTTTGGGATCGAATGAGGTGAAGATGATGGATCAGACAATCTGATCCGACACTTCAGGTTGAAGATGGTTGTCATTGCTTCAGCCTCTTTGGCACTGATGTGCCCCTCTTTCTCTCCCCACCTCCCCAAATAAGCAGTGACAATTGGAGTAAATTTATCATCTTCCCTGGGTTACATGCAATGCCAAGATTGTGAATGGGTTCTGTAGTTGAGAGCATTTATAAGTGAATTTGTATGGAAGTTGGAACATTGTATTGAACAACATAAAGTTGCTGTTCATGTGTATGAGCAAACATTTGCATATCAGATTTTTAAAATTAATATTAATACACCCTGTATGGGATCTTGTTTATAGGTAAGAGCACTTTTAAGTTGGACGTTTGTGAACTGGGGACTGCCTGTGTTTAATTGTCACGATGTAGAGACACCGGTTTTGGGCTGGGGTGAGCAAAGTCAGAAATCACACGACACCAGGTTATAGTCCAACCGATTTGATTTCGATCACAAGCTTTTGTAGCACTGCTCCTTCATTGTGGCTACTATCAGCACCACAAACTGCTGACTCAAAGTGGAGAGGATCGTCAAGAAGATGTCACATAGCGACACAGACATCAAGTTTCTACAGAGATGCAAGAAAGCACACAAGATCCCCAAAGGAGTACAGATCACAAATCCACTCAAGTCGACCTACAACAAACTATGCTGTAAGATTCTACTGTCGCACCTATCGCACACTCCTCAACCATCTTGTACACCAGTTCTATAGCAGATGTCACAACCTTGAAACCAAGATAGAGTCCATGTTCTGAACTTGTGCTGAGGACATAGCGGCTCAGCAATGAGACACTACCAAGCAGATGAGGCAACGGAACTGCAACACCTACGTGCACGCCTAGAACAGGAAACTTGAGAAACTCTGCATCACCACCAGCATTAGCCAAGTCACCACTGGTATCACTTTTGAAACCAGTACCACCACAGGGAAGTCCATCATCAACTTGTCTGATCACACCCTTCAACCAGACAAAATCTGAGTTCTCAGCTAAGGGCTCAGTTTCTGTCCCACTACCAAAATGGATCCCGTTGGTCTCGGACAGACAGGACTTCAGGCGAATGAGACTGAGACACCTTCAGCAAACCCCCAGATATCAGAAGCTAGCCCAATGAGCCAACCAAAGAATTGGAACAGTCGCAGCAACCGAAGAAGTTGGACCCCTCAGGAAAGCTGCTGGCTTAAGCAGTTCAAGCCATCAGGAGATGTGTCAACACCAGATTTGTCAGCTGCATTCAAGATTGCCCAGAATGTTACCCAAGTACAACGCAGTGACATCCACTCTCAAGACCAACTGTGACATTGTCTGCTGGTTTGATGACAAAGGAGAAGCCATCATACAGAACTGAATGGACTACTGCAAAGAGGCGTACTGACAATGGTACAAGCAGGAATGCTACAGACAATTACCTGGTCCATCCAACCAAAACACACTGGTCAACTCAGCAGACTGATCCAGACCTTCAGAGTATCCTATGTGCTCTCATCCCGCATATTTCTCATGTAGGAGATTTCTACTGCCTTCCAAAGATACACAAAGCCAACACACAGCTGTTCCATCGTGTCAGGCAACGGGACCATATGTGAGAACCTCTAGCTACATCGAGGGTAATTTAACCCATTGTACAAGGAACCCCCAGCTTCTGTCATGACACTAATACTTATAGAAACTCGGCACCCATGGACCAGTCAAGCCAGGAACATTCCTCATCACAACAGACGTTTTGGCACTCTATACCAGCATCCCTCGCACCGGCATCACTGCAATAGCCTCAGTATGCAACATTGACAACTGCCAATTTCCAGGTGTCATCCTACAACTCATCCATGTCAACCACAACGTCTTCACTTGTGACAGCCAGCTCTTTATCCAGTCACTCGGAGCAACCATGGGGATTGGGTGTGCACCCCGATATGCCAACATTGCACAAGTTCGAGCAAGACTTCTTCACCACACAGGGTCTCCAACCAATGCTATACACCAGATATCTATATATTTTCTTCCTTTTGGGCTCATGGTGAAGAATCACTGAACTACACAGCGATATCAACAAATTTCATCACACCATCAGACTTACCATGGGCTACTCTTCAGAATTGGTTTCATTCTTGAGCTCACGCTTCTCTGTCAAGGATGGACTCCTCAGCATTCTACCCCAAGTCAACAGATAACCTCACGAAGGTTTACTACTTTAGCTTCTACCCTAAACACATTAAAGAAGCCTTTCTGAAGAAGGATCCAGACCCGAAATGTCAGCTTTCCTACTCCTCTGATGCTGCTTGGCCTGCTGTGTTCATCCAGCTCTACACCTTCTTATCTCAAAGAAGCCATCCCGTACGGACAAGCCTTGTGCATATGCAGATTTGCTCAGGCGATGAGGAATGAACCAGACACTTACAGCCAGTGAAAGGCTCCCTCATAAGAATTGGATACGATGCTCAGCTCATCAATTGACAGTTCTGACATGCCACAGTGGAAAAACTGTGACACTTCATCTGATTGAAGGAGCAGTGCTCCGAAAGCTTGAGATTTTTAAGAAAAGAATGCTGTTGGACTATAACCTGTGTGACTTCTGAATTTGTTTAATTGTCCACTACCATCTGTGCCTGGATGTCACACAACTGCAGAGCTTTGATCTGGTCAGATGGTTGTGGAATATCTCCGCTTTTGTTTGTTATTTGGGGATGATGTTAATGTGGTTTAAAGTTAGAGCTACGAGATTGAGGCAGAGAAATAGTGAGCAATCAGGAAAGAAACAATGCATGGTATGTGTGATTTCATACACATTCAGATGTCTTGTATTTAATTGTCTTCCCTGCTGACTTGACTTGCTGGAATGAATCTATCTGAAAAGGCTGTTGGACAATTTTCCATAATGGATGGAATCTCTGTGGAAGCACTAGAATATGACATAAGCTCTAAAGTGCAATTCCATGATCTAATTTCCCTTATAAGGAAGGAGGAGTAGTGTGTGTCTGGAGACCTCAGAGATGCTGTAATCATGATCATCTTCACGAAAGATGATTTGTCTGAGTGTTGTCAAGCATAGGGGAAGTTATTTTGTTTTTGTCAGAATCCTGCCCCCAACCTTTCATTTACTCTCTGTGGATGAAAGGCTTCTTACAGAATCGTTGTGTGAATTCTATTGTCCAATGTGCATGACAAGTATGATCTTCAAGATCTGGTAACTATGAGAAATGCAAGAAGCAGTACCAACCCTTGTCTGTGGCCGCCTTTGACTTCAGAAAGGCTTTCACTGTAACAGTGAGGGATAGTGGAGCATCTTCCTCCATTTCAGCATCTCTTTAAACTGTCTCCATCTTCCTTCATCTCTCTTGTCATATATCCTAGCATAAGAAATTGTGAAAGTAGCCCAGGTTTATTATCTTTCTCAATCTATTTAAATATTTTCATAGTAACTTGCATGGTGATTTCTCCACACATTTTATTGTAATGCTGCATTGTGTTTAGTTAGAGTGCCTTCACTTTCTTTTCAATATTGTAGATAATTTGAATATGAATGACCATTTTGGGGTTACTAGATATCGCAATTAAATTATGGCTGAAAATTGGTTTGTAAAACTGCATGGTCTCCAGGCTGTAGGTTTGACTATTTGTGTGAATCAGAAATGCTGTTAAGGTATGTGTAGAGACACACTATTATAGCAGTTCTCCACATTTAGAAAAATTTGAAGTGTTAGCTGCTACCTTGGGAAGGTAGGATGGAGAAAAGATGGTGGGAAGGAATAGGGAGTGGTTTGCTGACTTCAGGTAGTGCTGAACTGTTAGTTGAACAGTCGTATTTTTGGGATTCTTGGATTTGTAGGTTAATTTGAAGTTCCATTCTCCTGATCTGTTTTTTTTTAAACTGGCTTGCAGCACTTTGAAAGATGATCTTTGCCTGCAACGCGCAAGATAATTCTTCGGCTATGACCTTCATGCTCACATGTGCATGCGCGCGCACACAACACCCAGTACCAAGCTGGGTACACCCTTGTAAGAGCATTCTGTCCCGCTGGTCCACTCCAAACGAGTTTATACTGGCATTTTGACACTGTGCTTTGCCTGTGAAGAAAGCAAGTGTGGATCTGGTTTGGGGCATAATCCACAGTGTGGCTTGTTATTGAGCTGGGAGTCAACACCCTCTTCTCGAAGGTATAAGTAGCCATAGTCCAGTCTGTTTTTAAGTTTGACTCCTTTAGATGTAACATCCCATGGGTCCTGCACCAAGTTATTTTACTTCTGCAGTTATCTTGTTTCTAGCAGTCTTCTAATTCCAAAACATGGCTTTTAGAAAAAGGCTAAAAACATCTGTAGTATTTTTAGTCTGATCCGTCATAACAAAACTGTGTGGATTTATTTGGCACTAATTGTAGATTTCATTTTATTTAGGGATTTTTGACATTTTTCACACTGGATGAAAATGTGCAAGGCCCAGCTAGATCATCTACCATCTAAACAGCCGCATGACACAACAATAGTTAACAATTACTTTGCAACAGATCCTGACGTATTATAAGGCAAAACCCAGTGTTGAGCTTTGGGAACCGTATTTCCAAAATCACCTGTTCCTTGCAACCGTGCTGAATTTTCCGTATCTCACTTTAGTGCTACATAGAACATAACAGAACAGTACAGGCCCTTCGGCCCATGATGTTGTGCTGAACGTTTACCATAAACCTGAGGTCTATCTAACCTCCACCCCTGTGCATCTCAAAGTACTATTATTTGAAATAAATCACCATAATTTGCGTATAAATGGATCAATACTAACTGCTTTCTTCATCTCTTTTTAAGGAATGTATTCCATAGATTGAGTCTGAAGTACTGTTTTTATGCAGATAGCTCTTGAATTTACCCCCATCCCTTCAAGAACATGACCACTGGTTCCTCTCTTTTGGGCAAGTTAAATAGCTTCTTATCATTTGCATTGAATAGGCCCATTAGAATCTTAAAGTCACCAATCCACTGTGCCCCTCAACATTGTACATTCCAAAATGAAAATGCCCAATTTACATAGTTACTTAATTTTGTTGCTTTGTCTCGTTTATCATACAGGTTGCACACTCTGGCTTGCTTCTTGTACTGTGCAATTCAACTCAAAAAAAAATGTAAAGGTGCAATCAACAGAAAAGTTTGATTTTGCCAATTTTAAAACTTGAAGTGCTGAAACCTATTTGGAAGGGAATGGGAAGTCGAGGTGAAACTTCTAAGGAGGGAAGTCTCTTTGAAATGATCAGAAGGTGCTGTTAATTGTCCTCGTGTAGTAGCGCTCGGAATACATATATACTGTTGTCTTTATGTCTCTGGGAGCAGAAATAGGCCATTCAGCCCATGAGTCTGCTCCATTTAGTCATGGTTATGTTTCTCAACCCTGGTCTCCTGCCCCCTCCCCTTAATCCTTGATGGCCTTACTAATTAAGCAAGAAAGGGAGACTGTGTTCTTGATTATGGAATACATTACTGTAACTAGAAAAGATATTTCTGAAAAAT
Organism: Ginglymostoma cirratum; assembly: GCA_024137785.1. Taxonomy (NCBI): domain Eukaryota; kingdom Metazoa; phylum Chordata; class Chondrichthyes; order Orectolobiformes; family Ginglymostomatidae; genus Ginglymostoma; species Ginglymostoma cirratum. The sequence goes on from JAHRHZ010000059.1 coordinate 3,633,112, forward strand.
TGTCCAGTGAAGATAAATGGGTAGAAATAAAGGAAAGATCACCTTGATAGAATTGTACTATAGCCCTGCCCAAAAAAAGTAAGAGGGAAATTGAGAAGGAAACTTGTAGGGAGATCTGATATATGTAAGCATAATATAAGGGGAATACTGGGGAATTTTAAGTTTCCAAACATTGACCGTGTTAAAAGGTTTGGTTGGTGAAGAATTTTTTAAATGTGTTCGAAGGTTTTTCTTTGTGAATGCTCCTATTAGAGAAGGAGCAAACTTGGACCTTCTTTTGGGCAAATAAGGCCGGACAGGTGACTGAAATAAAAGTGAGGGAACATTGGTTCTAGCGATCCTAATTCTATTAGTTTCAAAATGGTTATGGAAGGCTCATCCTTTTCCATAAAAGTTAATGTTTTTAATTGGAATAAGTCTATTTTAATGGTGAGATGAGCACTTTCCAGAGTTGATTGGAGTAGACTGTTCGTAGGTAAAAGGAAGTCTTGACAAGTGAAAGGGTTTCAAGAGTGTGACGAGTGTTCAGAGGCATTGTGTTCCTGTTCAGAGTGAAGGGTAAGGCTGGTAAGATAAGGAACAATGGATGAATAAAGATATTGAGGTTCTAGTCAAACATAAGAGAGAATCAATTGAATCTCTTAATCAATATAAAGAGTGTAGGGGCATTCTTAAAGAAATCAGGAAGGTAGAGGGGATATGAGAGAACATTGGCAGATAAGGTTAAAGATAATCCAAAGAGATTCCACAAATACATTAAGAGCAAGAGTGTAACTAGGAGGAGGGTAGGGCCCCCATAAAGATCAAAGATATCGTCTTTTGTTGAACCCTAGGAGAAGGGAGGGATACTAAATGAATACTTCCTATCAGGTTTTACTGTGGAGAAAGAAATGGAGTGTAGAGAATGCAGAAAAATAAACATTGCAGAAGAGGAAGTTCAGGAGGTCTTGGAGAACATATAGGCGGATAAATCTCCTGGACCAGACCTAATGTATCCCAGAATGTTGTAGGAAGTAATAGTCGAAATCGCAAGCCCCCTTTGCAGAAATATTAACATGATCTATAACTACGGGTGAGGTGCCTGATGACTGCAGGGTGGCAAAGGTTGTGCCTTTTGTTTAAGAAAGGGTGTATGGAGAAACCAGGAAACTATAGACCTGTGCATCTACTTCTGTTGTGGATAAATTGTTGGTGATTTTAAAAAGTAGGATTTATGGATGTTTAGGGAGTCAAAAAATGCTTAGGGATAGTCAGAATGGTTTAGTGCAAGGAAAATTGTGTGTCTCAGACTTGGTTTTTGAGAAAGTCACTAAAAAGATCAACATCTACAGCTCTGCCCTTGTTGTTTACTTGGGCTTTAGTAAAGCCTTCGACAGTGTTCCCCATGTTGTAGTAATTAGTAAAGTTGGTAATGGGATTTGGTGAGCTTGCCAGTTTGATATATAATTGGCTGAAAAAATGTTAAATTGAGTTCAGTCTGGATAAATGTGAGGTATTGCATTTTGATACAACAAACAGGGGTAGGACTTCTACAGTTAATGGTAGGGCCTTGGGTAGTGTGATAGAACAGAGGGAACGAAGGGTTCAGATACATACCTCTTTGAGGTTTGTGTCACACAGACAGAGTGGTTAAAAAGGCATTTAGTACACTTGCCTTCATTAAATATAGGAGTTGGGCAGTCCTGTTCAGGTCATACAGGACATTGCTGAGGCCTCTTCTTGGAGTACTGTGTTCTGTCCTGGTTGCCCAGTTATAGGAAGGATATTAAGCGGGAGAAGGTTCAGGAGAGATTTACAGGATGTTGCTGAGTATGGAAGGTTTGAGTTACAAAGAAAGACTAGACAGGCTGGGACTTTTTTTCACTGGAGCGCAGGTTGAGTGGTGACCTTTATAGAAGTTTATAAAATCATAAGAGGTACAGATTAAGTTAATGGTAGTTGTCTTTTCCCTAGGATGGGGGATTTCAAAACTAGAGGGCACACTTTTAAGATGAGAGGAGAAAGATTTTAAGAAAGACATACATGAGGGGCAGTTTGTTTTTTTTTTGAGTGGTTTCCTTGTGGAATGAACTTCCTGAGGAAGTGGTAAATGTGGGTACAATTAGAACATTTAAAAGGGGAAGGCGATGGCCTAGTGGTATTGTCGCTGGACTGTTAATCTGGAGACCCAGTTAACATTCTGGGGACCTGGGTTCGAATTCCACCATGGCAGATGGTGGAATTTGAATTCTAGTTTTTAAAAAAAAGTCTGGAATTAAGAATCAAATGATGACTGTGAATCCATCGTCAATTGTTGGAAAAACCTATCTGGTTCACTAATATCCTTTAGGGAAGGAAACTACCATCCTTACCTGAGATAATAGGTACTGCAGATGCTGGAGAATCCGAGATAACAAGGTGTGGAGCTGGATGAACACAGCAGGCCAAGCATCATAGGAGCAGGAAAGCTTGACGTTTCGGGCCTAGACCCTTCATCAGAAATGGCCATTTCTGCCATCAGCCATTTCTGATGAAGGGTCTAGGCCCGAAACGTCAAGCTTTCCTGCTCCTATGATGCTTGGCCTGCTGTGTTCATCCAGCTCCACACCTTGTTATCTCTGCCGTCCTTACCTGGTCTGGCCTACATGTGACTCCAGACCAACAGCAATGTGGTTGACTCTCAACTGCCCTCTGTGCAATTAGGGATTAGCAATAAATGCTGCCTAGCTAGCGACACCCTCACCCTGTGAATGAATAAAGAAAAATTTTAATATACATTTGGATAGGTATGTGAATAGGAAAGATTTGGAAGGATATGGGCTAGGTGCAGGCAGGTGGGACTAGTTTAGTTTGGGAATATATTTGGCATAGACTGGTTGGGCGGAAGGGTCTGTTTCCGTTCTGTATGACTATGGAAGAGAAACAGCCCGTGAGCACAAGAGCAGCGAGAAGATGGGGTAGTGAGCAAGCTGTTGCTACTGCTGAACAAGATGAGAGATGTCAGACTGGGGCTGCACTGGGGAAGCTGGAAACTGATGTTGCTGGCGTATGGAGAAAAGGCTGTGCAAAGGAGACTGCATTGTGTAGCAAGTGGAAGTAGAAGGCTTCAAAATGGAGAGAACCGTTTAAACTTGTTAATAAAGAAATACTCAGCCAAATGAGAGCCAGGAAAATATCACTGATAAATTATTTGAAAATGAATAGGAAATCTCTCTTTAGGCTGTAAATGTTCAGTTACTTTGAGGAAAGGATGTAGGTGATTCAAACTGTAAACCGTAAATTGAGTTTAAACTCGAGTTTGAGGTTTACGATTTAGAACAGAAGTAACTGCCTGGTTATAATGTCTTTCTACATGAGAAATTGTCAGTTTTTGTAAAAAAAAAATTACAAATTTATGCTTGTGCCAAAACAAATGTCTGTTGCTGTGTTTGATCGCCCCACCGTAGAGCCGATCATCTTGTGAGCAGTGAATACACTCCCAAAGTGTAAGTTGTAGAGGTAAATGGCTGTTTGACTTGGATGGTGAACATATTTCCCTCTCATTGTTGTGGGTTCATGTCACAGTTCATGCCCTGTCACAAACATTTGTTGCAGTCTTTGAATTTGCTGTTTCATGTATCCAATTGCAAAGTTATGGACCGTGCTTGTATTTTGCAATTTAAAGAAAGGAATTCCAATTAATTTGGCAAGTATTTTACCACTGCCAAACTCTTGATGAATAGTCCAGTGTCTTTAGAGTTTTAAATCTTAGTGAATCTTAAACTTTTACTGTCATAAAGTTCGACTGCAAATCCTTGCTGCAAAACACATTTACAGTACAATTGTGTGTTGACTAAATTGGTTGTGATTGAACTGCTAACTGAAATTAAGGAAGTTGGCCTGAACAATTAAGTTAATGGGACAATGAAACTAGCTTGTATGCAGTTTTAAAGTGACTTTACATTGCACTGCCACAAGATTCACAACACTATTGTGCTCAGTTCACTTTTTTAACCTGGCATTCTATAGAGCAGATATCACACTTTGTGATAGTAGGAACTGCAGATGCTGGAGAATCTGAGATGCCAAGGTGTAGAGCTGGATGAACACAGCAGGCCAAGCTGCAGAGGAGCAGGAAAGCTGATGTTTCGGGCCCAGACTCTTCTTCAGAATTGAATTACTGAAGAAGGGTCTAGGCCCGAAACGTCAGCTTTCCTGCTCCTCTGATGCTGCTTGGCCTGCTGTGTTCATCCGGCTTTACACCTTGTTATTTCACACTTTCAGTGATATGTTTTCTGCATGGAAATATTAGTATATAAGCGTTGCGTGGTATTATTTACAGTGAAGCAGGTGCCAGCAAGAACCCTCAGCAACCACAACTTTAGTTGCAGCACAAATCTCAGTTCTGAGAGATTGTGAGAAGCTTGAACTGAGAAATTAGGCTAATTTGATGTGACGTTTGTGTAATCCTCTGCATTATACATTAACATGTCAAAGAGTGACAATTAGTGCTTTCATTGAGCTGTGGTGAATGTGTTTGGCAAATTTTTCAAGGAACAGGATAATTCCATTCTGTCTTGTAACGCTCTAAAATTTAGTGTCTGTTGGTAGTGATAATATGAAATGTGGTGAAAGTGGGCTGTATTATTCTGGTTTCTATATCTAAATTTTATTGTCCCTTGCATGAATTACAAGGACGTTGGCCCAGACTTGGTCAAAGTGTTGGCATTCCTTGCTGATCTTGAGGGAAGCTACCTACAAAGATCTATCAGTCGCTGTGGCAAGGATTTTGCCTTTCCCATTGTCAGTTTGAATCTGATGTCAAGTTGAGAGGACCTCCAGCATCTAGCAGCAGTGATGCGTTAAACAACAAACCAGGAAATAAGATACAACGATCACTGATTTACATTTCTTTAAAAAAAAGGTTACAGATTGAAGTGACTTTTTTAGAACATACAAATGAAAGAAGCTGAAATATTGAATAAATTCACTTTAAAATAAATGTTTATCTTAATAGGGAAGTTTGACATGCAACAGAGTTTCTATTGCCAGAGTTGTTTCCAGCAAAAATTATGAACTTGATGCCAATACTCAAATAAAAACAGAAAATGCCAAGAATACACAGCAAAGTCAGGCAGCATCAGTGAAAAGAGGAATACTAATCTATCAGATCTTTGACATCCATCAGAACTGGGAAAACATGATGTAATATGTTTTGAGCAAGGAATGAAAGGATCAGGGAGGAAAGGAGTGCGCGACAGGGTGGATGACAGGAGAGATTGAATGATGAGGTAGTATTTAAGGGCCAAAGGGAATAGCTAATGAACCTACACATCCCTGGACACTATGGGGCAATTTAGCATAGCCAGTCCACCTAACTTGCACATCTTTGGACTGTCGCGGGTCGGGGGTGGGGAAGAGAGGGAGGGAAGGAGGAACCCATACAGACACGGAGAATTGTGCAAACTCCACACAGTCACAGAGGATGAAATTGAACCCGGGTACCTGGCGCAGTGAGGCAGCAGTGCTAACCAGTGAGCCACTATCGTGGGATGTGGGCATCACTGGCTGGCCAGTATTTATTGCCCGTACCTAGCTGCTATTGAGAAGGTCGTGATGAGCTGCTTTCTTGAACCATCTACAGTTCCATGTGCTGTGGATTGATTCACAATGCCATTAGGGAAGGAATTCCAGGACTTGGACCCAGTGATAGTGAAGGAATAGTAATCTTTTTCCAAGTCAGGAAGGTGAATGTTATGGAAGGGAATTTGCAAGTGATGGTGTTGCAAGGTATCTGCTGCCCTGTTCTTACAGATGAAAGTGGTTTTGGGTTTGAAAGGTGTTCTCTAAGGATCTTTGAATTTCTGCAGTGCATCTTCTAGTTAGTCAAGCATTGCATGCACAAGGCTGTACGACAGCTTTCCCAATTTTGACACTAATCCCCTGAATCCCCTAAGGCAGGACTAGGAAAAAATACCTGTTTTGGAATTATGGAAAGCTAAGAATAAAATTAAAAAAACAGGTCTTCAAGTGTCATAATCTCTGGATTGCTGCCTGAGCCACATGCAAATCGGCATGGGGAGGCGAGGATCAGGGAAGTAAACACGTCACTAAAAGAGTGGTGTGAGAAAGAGGGTTTCCTTTTCATGGGGCACTGGCATCAGTTCTGGGACAGGAAGGAACTATGCCGCTAGGATAGACTCCACCTGAACAGGGCCGGGTCCAGTGTTCTAGCGAAAAGGGTAAATAGGGTGGTCAGTAGAACTTTAAACTAGTAAGTAGGGGGGAAGGGAGGAGTGAACGTCCAGGGAGTATAACAATAAATGGAAGGCAAAGCAGCAGGTTAGCAGGTGACGAGAAAGCTTCAACTCCAACTCCATTGAAAATTAGGAAAAAAAGTTAAATGGAAGGAGAACACAAGAGCTGTTAGTAACGGAGGTGATAGGACTCAAAAAGAAGGTGCAAACACTGGCATAAGGGCACTTGTTTTGAATGCTCCGAGCATTCTGATAAAGGTGAATGAGTTGACGGCGCAAATCATGGCAAATGGGTATAATTTAGTGGCCATTACAGAGACATGGTTGCAGGATGGTCATGACTGGGAGTTAAATATCCAGGGGTATCAAACTGTTCGGAAGGACAGACGGGAAGGTAAGGGAGGTGGTGTCGCTCTGATTTTTAAGGATGATATCAGGGTAGTAGTGAGAGATGATATAGGTTCTACTGAACAAAAGGTTGAATCCATTTGGGTGGAAATTAGGAATAGCTGAGAGAAGAAGTCACTGATAGGTGTGGTCTATAGGCCGCTAAATAATGACATCTTGGTGGGGCGGGCAATAAACATAGAAATAGCTAATGCATGTAAAAATAGTACAGCAATTATCATGGGGGATTTTAATCTACATATCGATTGATCAAACCAGGTCGGTCATGGCAGCCTTGAGGAGGGGTTCATAGAATGCATCCGCGATAATTTCCTTGAACAATATGTAATGGAACCTAAGAGGGAGGAAGCTATCCTAGATCTAGTCCTGTGTAATGAGACGGGAATAATAAATGATCTTACGGTTAGGGATCGTCTTGGAAGGAGCGGTCACAGTGTTGTGGAATTTAAAATACAGATGGAGCGTGAGAAGGTTAAATCCAGTACCAATGTCCTGTGCTTAAACAAAGGAGACTATGATGGGATGAGGGAGGAGTTAGCCAAGGTAAAATGGGAGCAAAAACTATGGTGGATCAATTGAGGAACAGTGGAGGACTTTCAAAACAATTTTTCAGTGCTCAGCAGAAGTATATTTCAGTGATAAGGAAGAACTGTAGGAAAAGAGTTTCGTTTATTTCATTAGTCAGCAATGGCTGACTATCAGATTTGAAAAAAAACACATACAAAAAAGCAAAGGATAGTGGGAAACTAGTAGACTGGGAAATCTTTAAAGGCCAACAGAAAGCCACAAAAAAAGTTATGAAGGAAAATAAGATTATGAGAGTAAACTAGCTCAGAATATAAAAACAGACAGCAAAAGTTTCTATAAATATGTAAATTGTAAAAAAGTAGTGAAGGAAAGCATTGGTCCTTTAGAGGATGAGAAGGCCAATTTAATAACTGGGGATGAGGAAATTGCCGAGGCATTAAACAGTTATTTTGTCAATCTTCACAGTGGAAGACACAAATAACATGCCGAAAACATAATGGTAAGAACGTTATAGCAGGTGAGGACCTAGAAACTATCATTATCACTTAGGCGGCAGTGCCGGGCAAGCTAATGGAGCTAAAGGTAGACAAATCTCCTAGCCCCAATGAAATGTATCCGACGGTACTAAAAGAGGTGATGGTGGAAATAGCAAATGCACTAGTAATTATTTACCAAAATTCACTGGACTCTGGCTGTTTTCCAATCTGCGGGAACCACCCCAATGTGACATCACTGTTTAAAAAAGGAAATAAACAAAAAGCAGGTAACTTTAGGCCAGTTAGCTTGCCTTCGGTAGTGGGGGAAATGCTTGAATCTATCATTAAGGAAGAAATAGCAAGACATCTGGATATAAATTGTCCCATTGAGAACGCCCAGCATGGGTTCATGAAGGGTAGGTCATGTTTAACTAATTTGGTGGAATTCTTTGAGGACATTACTTGCATGGTGGACAAATGGGGAACCTGTGGATATGGTGTATCTGGATTTCCAGAAGGCATTTGACAAGGTGCCAAACTAAAGGCTGTTGCATGGTATTACAGGTAATGTATTGGCATGGATAGAGGATTGGTTGACCAGTAGAAAGCAAAGAGTAGGGGTAAATGGGTGTTTTTCTGGTTGGTGGTCAGTAGCTAGTGGTGTGCCTCAGGGATCGGTGTTGGGACTGCAATTGTTTACAATTTACATAGATGTTTTGGAGTTGGGGACTAAGTGTGGTGTGTCAAAATTTGCAGATGACATTAAGGTGAGTGGTAGAGCAAAGTGTGCAGAAGACATAAAATCTGCAGAGGGATATAGGTAGTCTAAGTGAGTGGGCAAAGGTCTGGCAGATGGAGTACAATGTTGATAAGTGTGAGGTCATCCATTTTGGTAGGAATAACAGCAAAATGGACTATGTTTTACATGGTAAAAAAATTGCAGCACACTGCTGTGTAGAGGGACTTGGGTGTCCTTGTGCATGAATCGCTAGAAGTAGGATTGTAGGTGCAGCAGGCAATTAGAAAGGCAAATGGAATTTTTTCTGCCATTGCTAGAGGGATGGAGTTTAAAAACAGGGAGGCTATGCTGCAGCTGTATAAGATCCTGGTGAGTCCACACCTGGAGTACTGTGTGCAGTTTTGGTCTCCTTACTTGAGAAGGGATATACTAGCACTGGAGGGGGTGCAGAAGAGATTCATTCGGTTGATTCCAGAGTTGAGAGGGTTGGTTTATGAGGAGAGACTGAGGAGACTGGGATTATACACACTGGAATTCAGAAGAATGAGGGGAGATCTTATAGAAACACATAAGATTATGAAGGGAATAGATAAGGTGGAGGCAGGAAGGTTGTTTCCACTAGCAGGTGAAACTAGGATTAGGGGGCGTAGCCTTAAAACAAAGGGAAGCAGATGTAGGACTGAGGTCAGGAGGAAATTCTTCACACAAAGGGTTGTGAATCTGTGGAATTCCCTGCCTGTTGAAACTACCTTGCAGAATGTTTTTAAGGCAAGGCGCAAGATAAATTTTTGAAAGTAAAGGAATTAAGGGTTATGGTGAGTAGGCGGGTAAGTGAAGTGGAGTCTCAAAAAGATCAGCCATGCTTTTATTGAATGGTGGAGCAGGCTCGAGGGGCCAGATGGCCTACTGCTCCTAGCTGTTATGTTCTTATGAGTTCTGAGGGGTCACTTGACCCAAAACGTTAACTCTGATATCTCTCCACAGATGCTACCAGACCTGAGCTATTCCAGCAATTTGTTTTTGATTCTGATTTACTGCATCTGCAGTTCTTTGGTTTTTATTCCCCAGAACATTAGCTGAGTTTCTGGATGAATAGTCTAGTGATATCTCTAGGCCATTGTCTCCCCATGTGTTGCTGGTTGAGCCCAAAATGAGAGAAACTGAAATGGGGGTGGGGGGAGCGGGAGCGGGAGCAGAATCTATGGTCTGAAATTTTTCAACTCCAAAGTACAATCTTCCAGGTTCAAAAGTGCCTCATGGAAGGATAAGATGCTGTTCTTAAGCTTATGTTGAATTTCACTGAAACATTGCAGTAGGCTGAGAACACAAGTATGAGAGCAAAAGACTGAAATAAAACCGCCTACTGTAATATTGGGGCCATATTTGTGGATTTGAATTGGAGGTGTTCCAGAAAACAGTCACCTAATTGGCGTTTGGTGCATCCAGTATCAAGGAGAAAACATTTTGAGCAGTGAATACAGTGGGCTAGATTGAAAGAATTATACATTGATTGATTGTGTTAGTATTTGATGCCTAAGATGCTGAGGAGAAAGGAGCTAAGAGGGAGGAGGCATTACATCTCCTGTGTCTACAAAGATGGTGCGATGGGAAGGCAACATGAATATCCTGTGTTGTTGAAGAGTCAGTCAACGTATTGTGGTCCCTTCAGAATGCTGAAAGGGAGTGGGGAGAAGTTTGAGATCATGTTGGAGGCAGCAGAAATGTCAGGGAAGAATGACTTTGGTTGAAGTCATACCTAGTACAGAGGAACATGGATGTGACCGTTGGCAATCAATTATCTCAATCGAAGGCATCACTGCTGGCGTTGTTCGGGGTAGTGCCCTAGGCTGAACAATCTTCAGTTTATCAATGAGATTCCCTTTGTCATGAGGTCAGAAAATGATTGCTACTTATTGCACGATGTTCAGCATTCATACAAGTCTATGAATTAGGAGCAGGAGTAGGACATTGCACCCCTTGAGTCTGCTGTGGCGTTCAACAAGATCATTTCTGATCTATTGCAACCTCAAATCCACGTTCCCATCTACCGCTGGTAATTTTTTTCTCCTTGCTTAACCAGAATATATTTACCAATGCCTTAAAAATTATTCAAAGACTGTTTTTACCACCTTTTCAGGAAGAGAGTTTCAATGACTTATGACCCCGAGAGAAAAAGTGCTTAACCTGAGTTTTAAATGGGTGTTCCCTAATTTTTCGATAATCCCTGGTTCTTAATTCTCCCATGAGAGGAAACATCGTCTTCAAATCTGCACTGCCAGAATCGCTCAGGATTGTACATGTTTCTGTCAGGTCAGCTCTTGATCTTCTAAAATCCAATGGATACAAGCCTAGTCTGTTTAACTTTCCCTTGAGTCAACCTGTCCAGTACAGCTATTAGTCTAGTAAACCTCTGAACTGCTTCTATATACATCTGTAAATAAGGTGACCAATATTGTACAACACAGTACTCCTAGATGAGTCTCGACTTAGATCCCTAAGCCCTGTATAACTGAAGCATAACCTCCTTCCTTTTGAATTCCACCCGCCCTGATGTGACATTCTGTTACCTTTCCTAAATATTTATTGTACCTGTATACCTGACCAGTTTTGTTTTTCATTCTCCCTTACCCCTCTGCATCTTAGACCTCTGCAATCACTTTTATATTTAATATTTTTCTAATTTCTTCTGCCAAAATGGGGGATTTCTCATTTTCCCGTGTATTCCATTTGCCACTTTTTTGCTCACTCACTTTAATCTACTTGTCTTTGTTTCATCAGCCAATTTGGCAACCATGCCAATCTATTCCTTCATCTAGGTTGCTTATAAAAGTTGTAAATAGTCAGAGGACCCAATACCAATCCCCGTGGCTCAGCACTCTTGCCAACCTGACTTATGGCTATCTTGCTTTCTATTGGCCAGCCATCTTCTGTCCACCATTTTTGTGGTGTCTCATATGCCTTCTGGAAATCCAACTACAGTACATCTATTCATCCACAGCACTGGTTACCATCTCAAAGAACTCCAAAAGATTGGCCAAACATGATCTCCTCTTCTCAAAACTGTGACTCTACCTGATTACCTTGGTCTTATCCAAGTGTCCTGCTACTACCTCTTCAGTAATGGCTTCTAACAGTTTCCTTGTGACATGTTAAGCTAACTGGCTTTTACTTTCCTGCTTTCTGTCTCTTTTTAAAGGATTTGTATTTTCTATCTTCAAGTCTAATAGTACCTTTCCTGACACCTTGCAAAACCTTAAATACTGAAGCAGCTTGGGTCTGTAATTGGTACAAATCTAAATGCACTGCAAGAATAGAGGAACCTAAGTATATATGTCCAGAAGTTATTGAAATTGGCTGTTTGATTATGTATCATTTCTGAGACTTTTTAAAGAGAAGTAAATAGTACAAGAGTCGCAATGTTGTGTTGAAATTTGTATAAAACAATGGTCCAGCCTAAGCCAGAGTGTTGTATCCTCTACTGGGGAGCTGCAATTTGGAAAGGATATGAAGACACTCTAGAGTGCAGAAAAGATTGATAAGAATGATTCTAGAGATGAGGGACTTCTTTGGAATGAGGATAGATTTGATTATGGAATATAAACTCAAATGGGGCCTGGGTAGGGTAGAAAGGGAGAAACTGATCCTATTCATGAGGGGAACGAGAATGAGAGGGCACATAAAAGCAGCAAGAGTGACATGAGATAACTCAATCGCAAGTTGTAAAGGTAAGGAATGCACTATCTCAGTGTGTGATGGAGACAGTTTCAATTAAAATATTCCAAAAAAAGTTAAACTCTTTTTAAAAAGATGAATGTGCATGGTTGCTGGAAAAAATGATACCAAGTGAATTGAATGTGTGAGAATTGATGCAGACTTGATGGGTCAAAAAACCACCTGCCCTCTATCAATTCTGTGAAATTAATTCAGTGAAGCAGGAACAGACTGGATTGAGGGGTCTGCCAATGCACTCTTATTTATGGATTTTGGGAAGGAGTTACTAGCAAGGTGGGAAACTGAGGTGGGCAGTGGCAGGGCAGGGAGATTGGTGAAAATCACCAGAGAAGATGAGGACAGTTACTGTGCTAGAAATAATAACTTGATAATGGTGTGACCATAGTCCATCTTCCGGAAGGATGAACTTTAGAGATGGGTGGAAAGTGTCCTTTGTGTGCAATGAAGACACCTAATCCAGGCATATCATTTGGAAAAACCCAGTTCAACGTATTCAAAAAGGTGCAAACATTTTGAGAATTTTTAGTGGTTCCAATTTGTCTGCATTCCAACAACACTGCCTATAGAAAAGAAGTATTAATAACAACCTTTGGATTTCCAATGTTAATTATACATATGTGAACTCTAGAAGTTGCTATCTGTTCCAGGCAAATAATGATTGCTGACAGTTTTGCAATGATTACTGCTGAAAAATATAGTATATTAAAACATGGTTTTTGAATTGAAACCAATCGTATACTCGGTTCTCTGTGCTACCAGTTTGAAGCAGTTGGAAGTTAATTGGTAGTACACTAAGTTTATGGACCAGAATTCACTAATTCTACGGCAGCTTGTTTTCTGATAGTTAGTTACTTCTGAGGTGAGGCCAAAAAGCTGGAATATTGAATCTTACAAATCCAGGAGTTCCCTACTAAACAGCACTGCAAATGTTGCAACATTTGCACAGCCTGCAGCAGTTCACGATGTTGCTCTACCATCTTTGCTAAGGCAGTTGTGCATTAGCAAAAGTGTTGGCTTTTCCAGTGATGGCTACATCCCTTGAATTAATTTAAAAATCACAAACCTTTCCCAGCTGTGCATAGATGTTGAAGAAGAGACTTTGAGCTGTGGGTCTTGACGAAGAAAGTTTACAGTTCCAGATCAGGAAGAGGAAAGCTTGGGCCACTACTTTTAGTAGTGATCTGATTAACATGAACTGACAAAGTTACATTTAGTGTTGTTGAGCATGGTTGAAGAAAAATATGGGCTGTTAAGGGCTTGTGCTACAAATTTGCCTTCGGAGTTGGGCTATGACTAGATTCCTCTTCAGCTCACATCTGTGTTTTAATATTGGGATTGATAGAAGCAAAAATCACACTGAAAACACAGCCTGTTGAGGCAAATAAGCTGAACTATATTCTTTCTTGCGCGATGTCATGAATGATCAGTGAATAATAGATTAAAGAATTGGGCTGAAAGGTGGCAAATGGAGTTCAATGCAGATAAATGTGAGGTGATGCACTTTGGGAAGAATAATAGGAAGGCAGAATACTGGGTCAGTGGAAAGATTCTTGGTAGTGTGGATGTGCAGAGGGATCTTGGTGTCCAGGTACATAGATCCCTGAAAGTTGCCACCCAGGTTGATAGCGCTGTTAAGAAGGCAATACGGTGTGTTAGGTTTCATTGGTAGAGGGATTGAGTTCCAGAGCCGTGATGTCATGCTGCAACTGTACAAAACACTAGTGTGGCCTCACTTGGAATATTGCGTACAGTTCTGGTCGCCCCATTACAGGAAGGATGTGGAAGCATTGGAAAAGGTGCAGAAGAGATTTACCAGGATGTTGCCTGGTCTGGAGCGAAGGTCTTATGAGGAAAGGCCTGAGGGACTTGGGTCTGTTCTCATTGGAGAGAAGAAGGCTAAGAGGGGATTTAATAGAGACCTACAAAATGATCAGAGGATTAGATAGGGTGGACAGTGAGAGTCTTTTCCTAGGATGATGATGTCGGCTAGTACGAGGGGGCATAGCTGCAAATTGAGGGGTGATAGATTTAAGACAGATGTCTGAGTTAGGTTCTTTACTCAGAGTGGTAAGGGCATGGAATGCCCTGCCTGCCAATGTAGTTAACTCAGCCACATTAGGGGTATTTAAACAGTCCTTGGATAAGCATATGGATGATGGGATAGTGTAGGGGGTTGGGCTTAGATTAGTTCACAGGTCGGCGCAACATCGAGGGCCGAAGGGCCTGTTCTATGTTCTATGTTCTGTGTTCTAAATCATGTCAGCATTTCTATTATATAAGCCTATCTAGATTTATCCAAAGCAATTGTTACTCTAATTACAGTTTTTCTTCACCATAGCAGTAGATGGGTACAATATACATTTGCAGAAGTACATGATTACAAGTTTATACAGGTGTTTTTTTCTATATATAAAATAGGATTTAGATAATATTGAAGAAAGGAAAGAATGTATGACTTTAAAGTGGAAATTGTATTAGGTCACCCTGAATCCAGATATCCCAGATGCTACAGTTGATTCTAAACTTTTTGGAACATTGCAAATGAAAACAACTACTGAATAAACAAAAACTGAAAGAACTGCAGATGCTGTAAATCAGAAACAAACAGACGTTGCTGGAAATGCTCAACAGGTCTGGCTGCACCTGTGAATTAAAACCTGAGTTTATATTTCAGGTCCAGTGACCCTTCCTCAGAACTACTGTTTATTATATAAATAAGTTTTTTTTTGTTGTGTACCATTGCCAAACTTTGGTTTTTAACCTCAGATTTTTGCATCCACTTATGGGTCCCATGCATTGTATGACAGCAATGTGTGATAACTGAGAATGTCAGGCTATAGCATATTGCCTCCAAATCATCTGGGGAAGATGAGATATTAGCTGGATGGCATTTGAAGTTGTTCTTGGGCACTTAACATTAAGTGATTGCGATCTTATTTTTGTATTTGCTGCCAGTAGCTCAGAATTAAATGCATCCTGTGTATTAATTTATACCACAGCTCTGGTTTTGTTAAAGACTTGGTATAACTGAGGTGGCACAGGTGTCTTATCAGTTAACACAGAGAACTTAATTCCTTGCCAGAAGTATGGCAAATACAATTTGTGGCAGTTAGTTGTGCTTGTTGTATTTCATTTTTCTTTTCCCTCGAGTAAGCATCTAGTTTTGGTTTAGAAACCTTCAAAGCACTTTGCCTTAACCACTTCCTGTGGTCCTAGGTTCCACTTTCTAACCACTGAATCAAGAGGCTTCTCCTTATTTCCCTGGATTTAGTTTGAGTAAACTGTTTATAGCTCATTGTTTTGAATTCTCCTATCAGTAGAAGCTTCACATGTTGCATGATGATCTCCATCAATTAGAGGTATGATTGAATTAAAACATAGAATGTATATCTTATCTATCTAAATTTTCTGTAGCATACTGCTAGTTATATTGATTTTTTTTTTCATGCCAGCATTGTTAGCTTTAATTAGACAATTCTCCTCTTTCATCCTCGTTTCCTCCTCAAATATGGTGCAACCTACATATTTAATCATTTCTAAGTCTGGATTTTCTGCATGAATTATTACCTCAAGTTTTGTTTTGAATACTGCATGCATTGCTGTACCAACAACTTAATTCATTTATAATATTCTCACTTTTTAAGGAGTTGGTTTATCTTGGTACTCTGTGATCTTATATGATCTCCAATCATGTGTTTTGTTTCCCTTTTGGTTTAACCTTGATGCTTTTCCTGATTCTTTTGAGATTTCTGTAATTTCCAGTGGTATTGCTTCCTATGATTTTAGCTTAAAATCTTACATGTATACCTAGTTATCCTTTCTATTAGAACCTTGGCTTTGGCCTAATTTGAATACAGCCTGCCCTAACAGTGTAACTCTTGTCTGGTCCAGTACTGACATCAGTGTCCCATGAATAGAACACCTTATTTCTACACCAGTCCTTTCGTCACATGTGTTTACTTTACTTACGTTTGTCCCTAAGTCAACTAATGTGACTTAAGTAATAATTTCTAGGTATTCTTTCTACGTTGTGGGTACCTGAAACTGTGAAAATATGGACTAATCAGGACTTCCGTTGCAGAAGAGAAGCATACTTCTCACTATAGTCCAGCCCTCAAGATAGGCTAACAATGATAACCTTTCTGATTTAGTTTCTTAAAACACCTCACCCCTATATTTTAGTTAAATTAATTTGCTCCCTCTTAAGACTTCTGCTGCTCCCAACTTTTCACTTTTGATAAGACTGATCTATCTTATTTTGGTTCATTTTCCTGTGTTCTTAAAGATGAAAGTGTAATAATGGTAAGTTAAATGTGGCGTGGATTCCTAATCTGTATGATTTACGTTTATAATTATGATCCAGAAAACAGGTTATTCACTGTTTGTTTTGCTGGCCCCAAGGATAATTGCTATTGATTTTTAGGGGGGGAAAAAACCTCTTACCCTGTCACCCCCCTGCCCTCCTGAAAAATTCCCAACCTAATTGATTTGTTTTCATCAGGCCAATAAAATGGTGTGTGGTTTCCTCCCCACTTCCTATATTGTTGAATCGCATCACATTTTGGAATTACTATGCTGTAGTTTTTGACTGAGTGCTATTGGAAAACAGCTTTTAATGCATTACTGAATGAGGCAATTTTAAAATTTCATCAGCAATAACTGAAAAGCTGCACACAGCACAGCATGGTCCTGTGCTGTTGTATATATGCGTTGTATGTATGCATTGTATAATGCTGTAGGTATCGTGAAATTGTGGCAATAAACAGCTGATAACTAAGCTTTACCTCCTGATTTCAAATGAAACCAAAACGCTATAGTATTCTATTCCTGATTGAGTGGTATAGCTGCACCATAATTATCGATATTGATTTTTGGCTCAAGTAAGAAGTCTTATGATTGCAACCATCATGGTTTCTGATATATCTGAAATGACACTGTTCTGAATATGGTATTAAAAGCTACATTTATCACTAGAATTAGTGGCCAAACAATTCTTCTTTCTGCACAACTTCAGTCAAGTGGTTTTAAAGATGACCTTACTAACTGACAAAATTTAAAGATTAATAAAAGTTAAAAAATGCAGCTTATTTAGGTCTTCTAATTGAGTTTTACAATTGATGCATACATAATAAATGTCCTGTGCAATTTATGAATTCTAGCAGTTGTACTTGGGCATTTGCCACAGATTTGATTTTAAAAATGCAGGACTTTTGACTTGTGGCTTCTAGTAGCTTTTAATTCTTTTCTCAACATGCTTTTTTTGGCTTAAAATCACTGCCAATCACTGGGATAGACAACTTGCTCCATTGAATTGGGGAACTTGATCAGCAGGAGTGATCTTTTGCCTTCCTGTTATCTTTCAAATTAGAGAAGTTATTTCACTGTGCAGCTTGATTTTGTTGGCAAATTGCAAAATTCACTCACCTAATTGTGTACACTTAGGGCATTTATATAAAGTACTGGCATGTGGACCAAAGCCATCAGATCTCAATTATCAGTGAGGGATTCTGGGTAGTCCAAGATGGAGGATTGGAAAAAATTGTGGCATTGAGAGCTGCTGCTTCGGAGGTGTTTTGAAGCTGATCTCCTCATTCTAGAAGCAGTAATTACTGTTTTATAAGCTGTTGCATTATTTTGGAATTGTGAAAAAAAATCAAAGGCACCTGGATGGATATAGGAGTAGGAAGGGTTTAGATGGATTTGGGCCAAGTGCTGGCAAATGGGACCAGACTAGCTAGTGACATTAGTGCCACACAAATGCCAGGCTATGACCATCACCAATAAGAGACAATCTAAGTGCTGCCCCATGACATTGTGGTGTTACCATCACTGAATCTCCCGCTATCAACATCCTGGGGGTTACAATTGACCAGAAACTCAACTGAAATCACCACATTAACAGAGGGGCTACAAGAGCAGGTCAGAAGCTGGGAATACTGCGGTGAGTAACTCATCTCCTGACTCCTCAAAGCCTGTCCACCATCTACAAGGCACAAGTCAGGGGTGTGATGGAATACTCCCCACTTGCCTGGATGAGTGTAGCCCCAACAACACTTGAAGCTGGACGCCATCCAGGACAAAGCAGCCTCCTTGATTGGCACTACGTCCACAATCATTCACTCCCTCCACCACTGACGCTCAGTGGCAGCAGTGTATACTATCTACAAGATGCACTGCAGAAATTCACCAAAGATCCTCAGAGCACCTTCCAAACCCATGACCACTTCCATTTAAAAGGCCAAGGGCAGCAGGTACGTAGGAACACCCCCACCTGAAAGTTCCCTTCCAACTCCATTACCATGCTGACTTGGAAATATATTGCCGTTCCTTCGCTGTCGCTGGGTCAAAATCCTGGAATTCCCTCCTTAATAGCATTGTGGGTCAGCCCACAGCAGGAGGAATGCAGCGGTTCAAGAAGGCCACTCACCACCACCTTCTCAGGGGCAACTAGGGATGGGCAAAAAATGCTGGCCAGCCAACGCCGTCCACATTCCACAAAAATGAATAGAGAAAAAGAATTAGTTTAGGATATCTGGTTGGTGTGGGAAAATTGGACCAAAGGGTCTTTCCATGCTGTACACCACTTGGTGGAGATACTTGGTAGAGTGGTTGGGGACGGCTTAACCTAGTGTGGCAAGGGGGTGGGAACCAGAGGAGTAGGGTGGTAGATGCAGAAATTGAGGGAGAGGTAGAAAACAAGACAAACGTTATCAAGAACAAAAACAGGCAGGGAAACGCTGCTGAAAAGAGCATGGGAGGTGGTCTGAAATGGATGTGTTTCGATGTGAGAAGTAAAATAGGCAACGTGGAGGAACGTAGAGCTTTGATTAGGACTTGGAGCTATGATGTTATTGCAATACAGAGACTTGGCTGAAAGAGGGACAGGACTGGCAGTTGAATGTTTTAGGTGTGATGGGGAGGTAAAAGGGGTGGGGAGTTGCATTACTGTAAAGGAGTATCTCAGCTGTACTGAGGGAGGATACATTGGAGGACTTGTGCAGCGAGGCAATATGGGTAGAACTCAGGAATAGGAAAGGTGAAATCATAATGCTTGGGGGTATTCTACAGGCCTCCCAACAGCCAGCAGGAGATAGAGGAGAGAATATGTAGACAGATTTTGGAAAGATGTAACAACAACAGGGTGGTTGTGGTGGATGATTTTAACTTCCCCTATATTTATTGGGACTCACTACGTGCTAAGGGTTTGGATGGGGCAGAATATGTAAACAGCCCAACCAGGGAAGGGGTTATACAGGGCCTGGTTTTGGAAAATGAGCCCAGCCAGGTAAGTGAAGTTTCAGGTGCAGGTGCATTTTGGGAGCGCTGACCATAATATCATGAGTTTAAAGATACTCTTGGATAGAGATAGCAGTGGTCCTTGGGTGACAGTGTTAAATTGGGGGAAGGCGACCTACAAAAATATTAAGCAGGAACTGTAGAATTTTGGAGGTGGCTGTTTGAGGGTAAATCTACATCGACATGTGGGAGTTACTTCAAATGGCTGTTGATGAGAGTTCAGGAATGGTATGTTCCTGTGAGAATGAAGGATACATTTGGCAAGTTATGAGCCTTGGATGACTGGGGATGTTATGACCTCGATCAGAAAGAAAAAGGAAGCATATGTAAGGTCAAGGAGAATGGGAACTGATGAAGCCCTTGTAGTATATAAGGAAAGAAGGAAAGTAGGAAAGAACTTAAACAAGGACTTATAAGGGCTAAAAGTTGATAGCAAATAAGATTAAGGCCATAAAAAAAGCAAGAGGGTAGCCAGGGAAAGGGTTGGTGCACTCAAGGACAAAGGAAGGAATCTGTGGAGCCAAAAGAGGGAGGTGAGGTCCTAAATGAATACTTTGTGTTGGTATTCACCACAGAAGTAATTGGAGGATGATCTCTGAAGGGAGTGACGAGTTTCTAAGCCAAATTGCTATTAAAAAGGAAGACTTATTGTCCAAAAAGTATTAAGGTAGATAAGTCCCCAGGTCCTGAAGGGATTTATCTCGGTATGTTGAGGGAAGCAAGAGAATAAATTGCTGGAGCATAGACATTTTTGTATCCCCTTTGGCCACAGGTGAGGTCCGAGAGGACTGGAGAATAGACACTGTTGTCCTGTTGTTTAAGATGGGTAACGGGAATAATCCTGGAAATTACAGACCTGTGAGTCTTACATCTGTGGTAGGGGAATTATTGGAAAAGATTCTCAGGAACAAGATCTATAGGCATTTTGAAGCAAATGGACTGATTGGCAATAGACACCATGGTGTTGTGCGGGGGAGGTCATGCCTCACTAACTTGATTTGAGTTCTTGAGGTGGCGAAGATGATTGAGACAAAAGTGGTTGATGTTGTCTACGTGGACTTCAGTAAAGCCTCTGTGCCTGTCTACCATGAGGGACTTTATCAAAAGTTGAAGTCAGATGGTATTGGAGTGAGCCGACAAGATGGATACACAACTGGTTTAGTCATAGGAAACAGAGGGTAGCAGTGGAAGGATGCTTTTCGGAGTGGAGCGTTGTGACTAGTGTTCTACAGGGATCAGTGCTGGGACCTCTGCTGTTTGTGGTCTCCATAAATGATTTGGAGGAAAATGTAGCTGGTTTAATTAGTAAGTTTGTGGATGATACAAAGATTGGTGGAGTTGTGGATAATGAGGAGGATTGTCAGAGGATACAGCAGGATTTGGATCAGTTGGAGGTATGGGCAGAAAAATAGCAGATGGAGTTTAATCTGGACAAATGTGAGGTGATGCATTTTGGAGGGTCAAGTACAGGTGGAAATTATACAGTGAATGGTGGAACCCTTTGGAGCATTGATGTGCGGAAGCATCTGGATGTGTGGATACACAGATCAGTGAACATGGTAGTGCAGGTCGATAAGGTAGTAAAAAAGGCCTATGGCATGCTTGCCTTTTCTGGAAGGGGCTTTGAGTATGAGGATAGACAAGATCTGCAGCTTTATAGAACTTTGGTTAGGCTACATTTGGAATATTGCATACAGTTCTGGTCACCACATCACCAGAAGGATGTGAATGCTTTGGAGAGGGTACAGAAAAGGTCTACCACGATATTGCTTGGTATGGGGGATTTTAGCTAGAAAGAAAGGTTGGATAGACTGGGTTAGGGGTTGGCCTAATAGTTTATTAGATTATGAGCAGCATGGATAGAGTGGAAAGTAAGCTTTTCCCCCCAGGATGAAGGGGTCAATTACTAGAAGGCACAGGTTCGGCGGGGGTGGTGGTGGAGGTGGGGAGAGGAGTTTAAAAGAGATGTGCAAGGCAAGTTTTTCAGACAGAAGAGTTGAGTGCCTGAAATGCATTACCAGAGGAGGTGGTGAAAGCAGACGAAATAGCAGCATTCAGGCAGCACTTGGATGAATACATGAATAGGAGGGGGTATAGAGAGATACGGATCCTGTAAGTGAAGGTATAGGCTTGGAGTGCTGAAGGGCCTCTTCCTGTGCTGTATTGTTCTTTGTTTGTTGAATTGAGAATTTGTCTTTGTTGGGAGAAGACTCATTTAGGTGGACTGTTTGGGTGAGACCAATTTGAAGCCCAACAGTCTTGAAAGTTGGTCAGCATTGTGTTGTAGAACATGCAGAATTCAAGAAAATGTCATGGTCACCCAGTGAATCTGGAACTTTCATTGTCCAGATCTATCTTATCCTTAGTGAGACTGACACTGTTGATCTAGAGCCCTCAACTCCCTTAATCTAATTCACGTGCCTGTCATGTTCTTCCTTTTCCTCTCCTGACATCCATTGTCTAAATCTGATGGCATTGAGTGAATTATGTAGGTGCAGGTGTGAATTTACTGCTGCTGTACCTGCTCACAGGCAGTGCTGAAAAGGAAAACTGCCGCTCCTGAGCAACCTGTTTTGGAGCTACACTGCCCAGTTCAGTGTGAGGAAGGAGCTCAGAGGTGCAGTAAACATGGTCTGTTTCACCTGCCTGGTCATCAGGCCTTATTTGGTAGCGATCTCAACAATCTGTTTTTAACTCAGATTCAAAAACAGAAAGTTAAGATTACTCTGTTCACCATTAGCACAAAGAATGTGCACACACTTAAGGACAATGCTGCATAGCAGGAATGAGAGTAGAACTCCTGTTTGTAGAGAGGCACGATGTCTTGATTGCCACTTTCAAGACTTCTCGACCTGAGAGGGGCCAGCCTAAAAATCAGTACTGTTTCTTGTTCTTTTTGGAGTAGGCAAGCAAACTAAAAACAGAGCAAAAGCTGACTGTTGCTGTCAAGAGCCGTGTTGTTAATAAGTTGATTTGCCTTGCCAAAGGTGTTAGTGACCATCTTGTTCTTGAATTCCTCTGCATGGCAACAGGCAATCAAGTTATTAGCATGCAGCTCCTACTGTGATCGACCCTGATGAAATTGAGCATGAGTTCTGTCAAGTCCAGTCTGTGATTTCTACTGTCAGACAGACTAACTATTTTCGACGATTTCAATGCAAAAGTTGGTTCCAGATCACTAGACTAGGGAACAGGTAACTGGGGACAAAAATGGGGTTTGCAATTGTAAAGGCTTGCTAGAAGTGTACCAACCACAACCATCACCAACAGTTTCCTGTCTCCCTAATGTCAACAAGACATCTTGGTTGCACCTAATCTGTGCATTGGTATGCAAATGATTGTAATCGTTCAAAGGATAGGATACATGTTACAAAATCAAAGTGTCACTGGTTGTTATCCTGATGAATATGATTTCACTTCAAAGCTAAACATCAAGATTGAAGCTCCAAGGAAGTGTCTAAATGTCTTGACTCAAGCAGCTTTGAAGAACTGTCAATTAAATTAGAACGCTGCCAGTGTAGGGTGAAAATGGACAGACACTACATTTAGAATTACAGGATTGCCGTTCAGGGATAGAGGATACTCCACTGATTTCGAGACTCTTAGCCCTTTCTCCTATAAGTTTTAAAATTAGATGAAAGGAAACAGGTGAGATAATCCAGAAACTTCTGCAGGAGAAACCTGCTTCCGGATTACAGCAATGACAAGTCATTCAAGCATGATGATGCTTACCCGAAAACCTGCAGAACCGTCCAGTGCAAGCTGAGAGATGAGCAATGAGGGTTGAGGCCAAGGTTCAAGTCCCACCTGCCCTAGAGCAGTGTCATAACATCTGAACAGGTTGATTAGAAAACATCTGCAAGAAAGATGCCTCTATTGTCTACTTATAAAGCAGAAAGGAACTCACTAATCTTACGACTGCTTGCTATCGCCAACATAATCTTTGCCTAAATCATACTGATTACGCTTAAGGTAGCGTCTCAACCAAGATTTGCTGTCGGACAAGGTGTGGTTTCAGAATAATTCGCAAAACTGCTTGTATGGCATTTGCAGTTTAAAAACTCTAGGAAAAATGCCAAGAACAGGAAATGGACTTCAGCCTTTGACCTGGCCAAGACCTTTGACACAGTTAGCTATGAGGGCCTCTGAAGAAAATGGAGAAATTAAGTAATCAACAGTTCCATATTTAAGTGTATCCTAGAGGATGGTTAATATTCTGACCCGTTTTCAGTTGCAAGTGGAGATAAACAGGACAGCGTGCCAGTGTCAACTCCTTGCTTTTTTTTGCCTATGCTGTTTACTGATTTCCATAATGCTCATAACTGGCATTGAAATCTGATCCATAGATGGGGAAACTGCTCAATCCAAGAGAACTCCAGGCAAAGACCAGGCTCTCTAAGGATGTGCTTTCTGATTTATTTATTTTTTTTTTTCCCTGTTTTCATGGCTTTGCACTTGCTGGTGATTCTTGCTGTCAGACAGCAGTTTCATTAACCTGGAGACAGCAAAATAGTTTCAGTTGCTTTTGTCTGTGTTTAGATTTTTTTATTGTTGACTTGGTTCATTTAGCATGTATTAAAGAAAATATACTGTAATTGTGCCAAAAATGTGTATATTATTTGATTTTTACGTGATCTTGTAAGGTTGACAATACAGGAAATAACCAAGCCCATATGCAAGGGTAACATCACTGATCTGTTGTAATTTTACAGAAGAGCTGTCTCTTGCACAATTTAACCTTTGGGGTTGAAATTATGATCCTGGGCATTTTTTTTTTTTTGTTGATGCAAGAACTTAATTGGTAACTTGTCTTTGCCAATGTTCATTCAAATGTTATTAAATTGTTTTTGCTTTTGAGATAAGAGCTTTTTTTATTTCCTGATTCTTTTGATATGTTTTTCATGTTGAGTCATTCCCCTGTATAGATGATTGGTCAATGGGAACCAAACTGAGAGTATTTACTGTACAGAAGTATCTGGGTAGCTTGGTCTTGTTTTTTTAATTCAGCCATGGGATGTGGGTGTCCCTGGCTGGGCCAGCATTTATTGTCCATCCCTAATTGCACAGAGGGTGTTTGAGTCAACCGTATTGCTCTGGGACTAGAGTCGCATGTGGGCCAGACCCAGGTAAGGATGGCAGTTTCCTTCTCTAAAGGGCATTAATAAACCAGGTGGATTTTTTTTTTCTGACAGTCAACTATGCTTTCATGGTCATCCTTGGACTTGTATTTCCAGATTAGTATTGAATTCAGATTCCACCATCTGCCATGCTGGGATTTGAACCCAGTCCCCAGAATATTACTCAGATCTCTGAGTTAATAGTCTAGTGGTAATACCACTAGGCCATTTTACTGAATCCTATTTTGTACTTCAAAACATTTCATCACCACGCTGGGTAGCATCAGTGTATCTCTGGTAAAGTGTTGGTGTTCCCTCCTGCTTGCTTTTTATAACACACAAATTTTATGATACATAAATAGCAAGTGGGACAAAACACTGTGCACTTCACCGGAGACGCAGTGGTGATGATACCCAGTATGGTGGCAAACGTTTGTGAACAAACTTATCAGCTCGGCGAGCGAGTCAACAACTGTATAAACAAACCAAGCTACAAATCTTCTCAAAAACCTTGGAGCCGCTTATGCTATGCAATTATTCCACTAAATCACATAGTACAATGACTCTTGATATAGTGCAGCTTTGATACCTATCATGGAAATGTTTGAAAGACTGAGCTTGGCATTTGTGAGTTTCTATTGTTACAAATTCCTTGCAAGCTTTCCTACACTTCTATATCTCTGGCCTTGTTGTATCATGAGTGCACATGTCATAGGCCCTCTTTCTGTTTTTGACTCATTTGTTAAAACCTGACATGCCAAATTGGACTTTGAAATTTCTAGCTATTAACAGTAACAGTGACATAATGAATATCAATAAGCACTACTGTTATGTACAGAAGGTCGTATCTAATCTGCTTTGCACAGTTTCACCACTGAATGTTCTCACTCACTTATTTGATATGTATGCATAACTGGAACTTACTGACTTGATACTGTTCCCCAAAAAATTTAATGTAATGATGTAATCTAGATTACTTTTCCTGCTTCATTGTAAAATAGAAGATAGTCAGTCCCTGATCGTAACCTTTCTGCCACCAGAAACTGAATGTGCATTAATGTTTATGACAAATCAGAATTTTAACTGGAAATTTTCGCTCCCATCTCTTGGAAAAATTTCCAACTTAACTTTGTGTGCTGTGACACTGTTTATATGGAGTAAAGTCCATTCATTTGTGAAATGTTACTGCTTAGGTGAACATATTTAGATGATTAAAGATCGACATCTAGTTTTTGAATACAAGCTGCTCTGTAAAAACCAAACTCTCTTGCACTTCTTGATTTTTGATACTTTATCATTCCTTGGTATGTGAAGAATATGATGACTAAAGATGTCAAGTCGAATATATTGATGTTTCCATTCTTTAACTAGAGCCAAACTTTCTATTCCAGACCTCCACCTTCCAATTTCATCAGTCAGTGCTAGATTGGGTATCACTTCATTGTTACAAATCAAGGTTGGACGAGTGCACCGTTGCTCTAGTGTCTCTACTCCACAGGATATATCGTAAAACAAAAATAATCCTTCCTGTTACCAAGATGGCTGGCTAAATACTTCGTCTACATATGGTTTTAAACAGCAAGATCTATCGACAAGTTTCTAAATGAACACAATTATAGATATCTTAGTTTACGGGACATGGTTATTGCTGGTTAGACCAGCATTTATTGCCCATCCCTAGTTGCCCTTGGTATAGTGATAGTTGCTACCTTGAATGGCTGTAGCCCGTTCAGTTTAGATAGATCCACAATGCCTTCAGGGAGGGACTTCCAGGAATTTGACCCAGTGACAGCAGTTATCAAAAATGCCTAAATTGGTTGTCATTCACATGAATTCTTGGAAGTATAAGTGTTTAACTTTCTAAATATTCCAAACTGCGTGCCAATACATGCATTCTTTGGGAAACGGGGTGAAGGATTCTGTCTGCAAAGATAGGCAAGGAAGGTTATTCTTAAATGCAAAAGCATAGTGTAGAATGTTTGAGTTTATTGCTGTGATGTTCTCTCCAGGTGTGGTCTAATCCTTGAAGTGGACACATTCTGCTCAGTAGATTCAATCATGTGATGGTTTTTCAGTCGCTCTTTATCAAAAGAACAAGTTTCACTGTAAGCTCAACAAGAGAGTTTTATTTTGAGAAATATGGAATTTCAGCTTCGCAGCTTCCCCCAAACTTAGCTTGTTTTTAAAAGCCATGATGTGCAGATGTTAGTGTTGGGCTGGGGCGGACAAGGTCAAATCACGAGACCAGGTTATAGTCCAACAGGTTTATTTGAAAATCTTTGTTCCTTCTTCAGAGAGGTAATATCCAATATAGAATAAGTAAAAGATCAAAGGGTCACACCACTGGTGAGGATGTATTAAACAAAGCTAAGATGCTGTTAAATTTTTCTTCAGTTAGAAGGTTTTCATTGATATGTATATGTAAATCCCCGAATTCCTTTTCAAGTCACGGTCCTGAGAACTAAAGATTTTATCAGTGTAAAGAAGAAGTGATGTTTTAGGTCAAACAATGCATGTTACATGTGAGGCCTTGTCTAGACTCTGTGTTTTGGTTTGGAGTCAAGACTGGTTTTATTTCTAAAGTAGAAATTTATAAAATGCCACCTTGAACTATCTGTCTATAAATTGTGTGCTTTTTGAGCAAAATACCATCACATGGGAACACCACCCACCATGTCCACAGTTGATAGACAACATTGTCTGAATCATATATGACTATCTCGTACGCTGCAGGCAAGAATGCCCTCTGGTATGGTATATTGGCGAAACCATGCAGATGCTAAACAACAAATGAAGGACACCGAGCAACAATTGCCAGACAGGGATGTTCCTTCCCAATGGGGGAACACTTCAACGGTCAAGGATGTTCAGGTAAACATCCTCCAAGGCAGACTTAGGGATACACAATGCAGAGTTGCTGAGCAGAGACCCCATGAGGATGGCCTCAACCAGGATCTTGGGTTCATGTCACACTACACGTAGCCCCTCCATGCTATACACTTCTGCATACATGCTTACATATGTTCGCTCACACACTCTTGCACGCACGTGCACCCACCCCACCCATTCACTCAAGCACACAATCATGCACTCACGTATCTAAATCTATGGGGTGAATTTATATTTGCAGATACATTATAAACTGTGCGCTTTTTTGAAAAAGAAGAGAGAGTGTCAGTCAGTCAGTATGGCGTTTTATAAATTCCTACTTTAGAAATAAAACCAGTCTGACTTCACACCAAAACACAAACAGGTTCTAGACAAGGCCTCACATGTAATGTGCATTGTCTGACCTAAAATGTCACCTCTTTGCAGTGATAAGACTTTTTAGTTTTCTCAGAACAGTGACTTGTAAGGAACTTAGGGATTTACATATACATTAATCAATTAAAACCTTCTAATTGATTAAAGATTTAACAGCATCTTTGTTTTGAATATATCCTCATCAGTGGTTGTGATCCTTTGATCTTTTACCTATAAATTCTGTGTCAGATACCACGTCTCTCGCTAACACTTGAAGGAGGAGCAAAGGTCCGAAAGCTTGTATTGTCAAATAAACCCTGTTGGACTATAACCTGGTGTTGTGTGATGTCTGACCTTGTTTTTAAAAGACTTCAGTCCAACTGAACCGGATAAAGTAAGTCCTCTGTTAATTTGGGGATTAGTAACAAATGCTAGCCTAACCAACAACACACTCATCCCATGAATGAATAAAAACAAAGCACCTCTCAGACCCTGTCGCTATTCAAAACAGTCAGCAGGGGTCTAGTGTAAAGTCAGCAGTTATCACTAAGTCAAGGTTTGAGCTATTAGGAGAGGCTGATTAGGCTGGGGCTGTTCTCCGTGGAGCATCAGAGACTGAGGGGTGACCTTACAGAGGTTTATAAAATCAATGAGGGGCATGGATAGGGTGAATAGTCAAGGTTATCTTCCCTGGGTAGTAGATTCCAAAACTAGAGGGCATAGGTTTAAGGTGAGGGGAAAGGTGAAAAAAGGGACCTGAGGGGCAACTTTTTCATGCAGAGGGTGGTGCATGTTTAGAACAAGCTGTTAGAGGAAGTGGTGGAGGCTGGTACAATTACAACATTTAAAAGGCATCTGGGTGGATACATGAATAGAAGGGTTTAGATGGATATGGGCGAAATGCTGGCAAATGGGATTAAATTTATCTAGGATATCTGGTCAGCATAGACGAGTTAGACCAAAGGATCTGTTCCCATGCTATACAGCTCTCTAACTTGAGGTGATTTTCAGGAAGCCTTGTTTGCTGTTAAAGAAACCTCTTCAATGGTCTCTCTGAATTCACAATTATCTGTTTGAAAGAAAACCTTGAGGTGTTTCCACAAACTTTGAAATAAGTAAATTTTCCTCAATCTTTCAAAGCTTTAGCATTCGAAGCAAAATTTAAATGTGAAACAGTACGCCTGTTCTCATTGAAGCAAACTAGCTGTTTATCATTTTTTGCTGCAGTGGTTTGGGAGAGATTGTAGGGATGAAGACAGTCAAAATCTTTTTAAAAAGCTTTGCCCATTTTTGCTAGCTTCCCCGTAAAGAGAAATGAAACCTCCAAAGTTGCAGGATTTGAGGTGTGCTCCTGTTTAGTAACATGATCATCTTAATTGGAGGGCAGTCTTGTTAGATACAGTTGTCCTACACTTGCTAACTTTAGGCCTTTACAGTAGTGTTTTAACATAGGGC
>JAHRHZ010000059.1:3662420-3719651 GCA_024137785.1 Ginglymostoma cirratum
CCCCCCCCCCCCCCCCCCCCCCCAAACAGTCTCCCCTTAAAAGTATCTTTCTGATTTTTGGCACAGAAGCAGAATTAGAAAAATTCATCAAAACCTAAATAATGACCAATCCGTTAATCTTAAAGTCAATTCACACAGGTAAACATTAATTTCCTAAAAACTACAATACTTAAATTGGTAAGGCAACAGGCATATGTTTTTTAAAGATTTATTTTCAAAGTAACTCACACAATGCACTCTACACACAACCATCACAAAGCACAACTTCCTCAGTCTAGTAACACCACAGCTAATGTTTCCATTGCATATTCACAAAAGTGGAATGTTTTAAACAGTCACTATGTGGTATCTTTGATCTAAGTCTGGTTTTAAATTTACAAATGAAGGTGCTAGTTATAATAGAATCCACTGCAGTCTTCCTCAAATCCTGAACACTTGTAACCTTAAGGTATCTTTATACTGAATTTGCCCATGTAATTCATTTACCTCAATGATGTCAACCTTTTGGAGCCCTGAGTTAGCTGAGTATTCCTTTATTGGCATAATTGCAACTCCCCTCATAGTTCCTTTTCGTAGCCCACATGTGCAACCACCCGCCCCCCCAAAAAAAACTCAGCCGTTATGCTGGTTCGTCATAACTCCAACCCCAATTTTCTCCCTTCGTGGGATGGACCCATTAGTGCTGTGGAGAAGGTAGTGCACTGCCTGTTTGAACTGGTACACTCTTTTTGGGAGATAAGGTCACTCACTAGATTCCAAGAATCTAGTCTACTGCATTTGCTGCTCACAATGTGGTCTCCTCTACATTGGGGAAATGAAGCATAGACTTGGCGACCACTTCGCAGAATATCTGCGTTCTGCTTGCACAAAAGACCGTGAACTACCTGTTGCCTGCCACTTCAATGCACCACCCTGCTCTCTGGCCAACATCTGTCTCTGGCTTGCTACAGTGTTTCAGTGAAGCCTGATGCAAGCTGGAGGAACAACACCTTGTTTTCCGCTTGGGGACCCTACAGCCCTCTGGACACAATATTGAGTTCAATAATTTTAGGGCCTAAACTTTCGCATGTCCCAGCCCCCCCACCCCACACGCTACGCCTTGTTATCACATAGCCTGCCACTACACACGCCCCCTGTTGTTAGTCACTTATGGTCCCCATTAACAACTATTCACCCCCCCCCCCCCTTGCCTGATCATTAGCAACTCCTTTGTCTGTCCAGCTGTCTTTCTCTCTCTTCGGGCTGTATCTTATCATTTACTTCCTACCCCACCCACCTCC
Source organism: Ginglymostoma cirratum (assembly GCA_024137785.1). Classification (NCBI taxonomy): domain Eukaryota; kingdom Metazoa; phylum Chordata; class Chondrichthyes; order Orectolobiformes; family Ginglymostomatidae; genus Ginglymostoma; species Ginglymostoma cirratum. Next base: position 3,663,701 of record JAHRHZ010000059.1, read on the forward strand.
CTATTTTCTGCATATAAACTGACGTTTTCCCAGCCACCACCAGTTCTGAGGAAGGGTCACTGGACCTGAAACGTTAACTCTGTTTTCTCCTCCACAGATGCTTCCAGACCTGCTGAGCTTTTCCAGCAACTTTTTGTTCCAGGGTCACTCTCAGAATTGCTGAATGGGAGTTTCATGATTTCGACACAGCAACAGTGAATGAACAGTTATGTAGTTCCAAGCCAGAATGATGTGCAGCATGGTAGGGGACTTGCTGGTGCTCACATGCATCTGTCCTTTTTCTTCTAGGTAGTAGAGGCCACATATTTGGTAGGTGTACCATTGGAGAATTGATGAGTTACTGCAGTGTGCGTCCTGTAGGTGGCATAGACTGCTGCCACTAAGTCAGTGGTGTAAGAAATGTATGTGGAAGGTGTTGGAAGGCCTGATGTTTCGGGCCTAGACCCTTCTTCAGATTTCTGATGAAGGGTCTAGGCCCGAAACGTCAAGCCTTCCTGCTCCTATGATGCTGCTTGGCCTGCTGTGTTCATCCAGCTCCACACCTTGTTATCTCGGATTCTTCAGCATCTGCAGTACCTATTATCTCTGAAGGTATTAGTTGCTTTGCCGGTCAAGCAGACCGCCCTCTCCTGGCGGGTGGCAAGCTTTTTCAGTTTTGTTCGAGCTGCAGCCATCCAGACGGATGCAGACTGCTTTTGTATTGGAGGAACCACAACTGGCGCTTGATATTGTGCAATCATTAGTGAACATCACCACTTGCAACCTCCTGATGAATGGAAAGTCATTGTAGCTGAAGATGGCTGGGCTTAGGATGCTAACTGAGGAACTTTGACACTTGTGGCACAGTTGAAGTGACCCTGTCTCTGAACCAGGAGGTCCAGGTTCAAGTCTCACCAAAGCTTTTGTAATAACACCTCTGAACAGGTTGATAGAAAATACTTACCCTGAGGAACACTTGTGCGGCTGAGACACTTAACCTCTATCAACCAAAACCAGTTTTTCTTTCTGCTAGTTATAACTCGACAACAAGCAAAATGGTTTCCCCTTGATTCCGGTTGATGTCAGTTTTGCTATATCAAGTGCTGTTCTTTCAGTTTCAATCCTTCCAAATCCGGCAGAGATTCACCTTTGCTTCATCTAACCTCACCTACTGTATCCATTGCTCCCAATATGGTCTCCTCTATATCAGGGAGACCAAACACAGACGTGGGGACCAGTTTGCAGAGCTCCTGCACTCTGCACATTCTAACAATCTAACCTTCCAGTTGCTATTCACTTTAACTTCCCCCTCCCAGTCCCTTGGTGACATGTCTGCCCTTCTGCCTCCGCTGTCAGTGAGGCCAAATTTAAACTGGAGAAACAACACCTGATATTTTGCCTTGGGAGCTTACAGCCCAATGACCTGAATATTGACTTCACCATCTTCAAAATCTCTCCACCCCCACCCTGTCCATCTTCTGACTCACCTATTGACTCCACCCTTCCGAGTGACCAACCACAATAACCCCCTGCCTGCATCCTCCTATCTCCATCCCACCTAGCTTCCCATCAGCCCCAGCTCCCTCCCTCTGTTTATTTCTAGGTTTTCCTCCTCCTCCCCAGTCCTGATGAACAGTTTCAGCTGGAAATGCTGACTTTCTTGCTCCTTGGATGCTGTCTGACCAGCCGTGCTTTTCCAGCTCCAGGCTTATTGATTCTAGCTTCCAGCATCTGCAGTCTTACTGTCGACTATACTCTGTTCTGACTGATTGAAGGCAAGCGTGCCAAATTTCGCCTTCACCCTGTCGACTTGCGACACCACTTTCAACAAGGTGTGAACCTGCACCCCAGGTCTCTTTGTTCAGTTACACTCCCTAGACCGCATTAACTGTATATGCCCTGCCCTAGTTTGTTTAGCAAAATGCAACACCTCGCATTTAACTAAATTAAACTCCATCTGCTATGTCCCTTTTTAATAAATAATGCTGTAGGGAAGAAATAATGTCAAATGCAGGTAGAATGCCTGTAACTGAAAAAGAATATAAATGCACACATTTAGTAGTTAATAAAGTGCAAAAAAAATTGCAATATGACTCGCTCAATGGATGCTATCTGTTTCTGTACTACTACAGGTTCTGCACAGGCCCCAGAAAAATGAAAGGGAATATTGTAATGGTAGTCGCTTCTGGCTAAAGATGAATGCAGATACTTCAGTTTGGCAGTTGGTTGTTCTCCTAGTTTGATGTCTACCACTATAGTGTTCCCTTTTAACTTTTCTGGAGCCTTTGCAGAGCCCAGAGTCATCTTGCTGCATGATGCATTTATTGTTGCAGTTTGTTTATTAGCTAGTAAAAGTGTGCATTTATATTCTTTCTCAGTTACAGGCATTCTACCTGCATGTGCTACTTTGCTCTCCCCACAGTGTTAACTATTAAGTGTGCATTTATATTTTATAATTACAGGTATTCTACCAACTAAACCTTAACAGAACTGAATGCATGGCTCAGAAGTCGAGGGACACATTTACTGGTGATGCTGTGATCAAATGCATGCCACTCACCATCACTCCCATAAACTCATTTTCCCAGATGTTGAGCCTGATTTATCTTGGCCTTTGCAAATTGCACCGCTTCTCTGCAAAAAAAAAATTTGCACAGAGTTGGCATTTTACTGAGCACCTCATTCAGATCTGTCAATACAGTGCAATATTGTGGCTTTGTGAACATTTACGGGAAATATTCGTTTATTGGATCATTGCATATATTAACATGCTCTCTGCAGTACATTGTGGTTTTGCATTAGTACACTCATTGCAAATTTTTTTTGGCAGCTACCTCACTTCATTCATAGGACAAAATGCTACTGTGTCTCACTGAGACTTTGTAAAAATCCTCATTGTCCTTTCCTTGCAGTTGATCGGAACATGACACACAGTTCTTTGTATTTCAATATCTTGCATAATTGACAACTGCATCCAAATATATTCTCACATTTTCTCTGAGCAGCACAATGGACCAGCAAACGTTCAATTTTGAATCATAATATTGTGACTATTTCATATTTCCCAGCTCCATTTGATGTAAATGTTGTCTTCTGTAAATCAATGTCATTGTTAACATTAAATTGCTTGATTGCTAACACAAACGTCGCAGCCAGTTGTTTCAAAATTCCAGCAAAAAGTCTTTAAGCAAGTTCAGATTCTGGGTGAAACTTGATGCACAAAACCAAATTTTTTTGTACTCAAATCTTCTGTACTTAGCCATTCACTATCAACGTATAATGATGCAATTTGAGCAGATCATCCAGGAACTGTCTCTATACTGAAGCTAATATGCTAGACAGATTTGAAGGCTTAATTCTTGCTTGGCCAGCTCTCAGTAATTGTTGTGTAGTTGGCCACATGATCACCAATGTCTTGCACAGAAAACATGTATGCATTTAACTTTGCAAGTGTTACATTAATGAGAACTTCTGTATTAGAATCATCTGAAAATCTCACTGATTCTTATTCTGTTTGTGTTGAATATTGCAATTTGGTTTTGATGACCTCAGAAAGCCATTCCCTTTCGAAATGTGTTCAGAGTTTGTCTTTTTTTTTTTGAAGACTCCTTTACTTTTGGGCATATTTTAAACTTGTCAATAAATCAAAGCTTTAAAATGTACAAGAGAAATGTAACTTGCTACTTGCATCACATGTTACTTCCTTAGTCACCTGCTACCCAGGCCTTCTATCTGATCCTCCTAATCACTACTCTGAAGACTGTAAACTCTTCAGAAGTCCCTGGTCATGTTCCTACAGATTTCAACTTGAGTTCCCGACTGGATGTGTTGTGATGGCCTGCTTCAACAATCAAGTTTTTACAATCTGTGGAGCTGAAAGTAGTTGTGTGACCAAGTAGAGTTCAAAGGGCCTGAGCTTGGTTCTGGCATGTAGACAATCCTAGGTTTCTTGGGCCGTCTATATGTGGCCATCAAGAATGGCTAGAGGATTCCTTTATGGGCCATCCATATGTCAAAACGGAAGGTGCTGCGAGGAGTTTTTTTGGTGGAGGGGTGGTGGGGGTGGGATTCCTTCATCAGCCATTTGATTGTGGGTGCTTGGTATGCAGATGATCATAAGGCATACGTGGATTTCATTTTCTTGATACACAGCCGTGCGCATCTTGCAACAAATATTAATGGTAGAGTGTGTTTATGCCGATTATGGAGTTGCAGATTGTGGTTTAATATAATTCTGCTACTGATGATGACCGTCAGCACCTCATGAGTGGGCAATTTGAGTTGCTAGTTGTGTTCAAAATCTGTCCTATTTTGCATTGTTGTACTGCTACAGCAAAAATGGAAGTCTTCCTCAATGTGAAACTGGGACGACTTCTCCAGAATGGCTATGTGGTGATCACTTCTAAAAATACTGCGATGGACAGACACAACTGCAACAGGTAGTTTGATGAGGGCCAGACCAAGTGGACTTTCCCTCTTGGTTCCCTCACAGCCTGCCATGAATTGAGTGTAGAAGCAATGTCCTTTACTGACTGAGCTGGTACTACCAAGTCACTCTTGGTGATAGACATTGATGTCCCCAGCAGAGTACACTCTGTGTCCTTGCCTTCCTTTGTACCTCTTTCAAGTGTTCAATATGGGGGAAAATTGTTTCATCAGCTGGCACAGGGAGTGACATTAACCCATCTCTCTGCCTCTTAAGGTCCCCAAGAGCACATGCCAGTCTTCAGTCGGTTCAATTAATTCCACATGGAGATGCTATTCAGCACTAGATTTCCTTGCTCGTTTTTAATGGCATGAGACTTCATGAAGTTCAGCTATGATGCTGAGAATTCCTGGGACCATTCTTTCCCTTCTATATACTGATGTGCCACCACTTGCAATGCACCGCATGTGGCATCCCTTTCTCCCTTCAATTCCTTGGTGCCCTTCTTACAGTCCACTAGTGGATCCACGCGCATCCTATTTCTGACTCCTCCTCCATTCCCCTGTGGACCTACAACCTCCACCCAGCTCTCTGTATTACACCATATTCCTTGACCCTCTGCAACTTCCCCCAGCCATTACTGACCTCAACCGCAGCCCTCTTCTCCCATCGCTCCCTGTCTGAGAAGTCAGACAAAGAATGGTCTGACTGTCATTTCCCTCCTCCCCAAACCATTTATCTCCTATTCTTGTCCTTACCACAGTGGATATTTACAGCTTGGCACCAAGCCTTGTATTGAGTCAAATCATGCACATTATGTTACTCCTCCAATCACATGTTGTGCCTCTCCCACTTAGTGCTCCAGGGCCACCTGTTTGATAAGCCTAAATTAGAACTGAGAGATTTAAGAGTGGTATGTTTTATTAGTGAGTTATTTGGAGCAATATAAAATACCAATGTAAATTCATGTATGAGTAGGAAGCTGCAGTTGATCAGTACAGTTTCATGAGAATTAAGTAGGAAATAAGTCCATGCATATGTTCTCTTGGAAAGCTTGATACTGCTTCTGGTTATTAAGTCCTGGAAGATGACTGCTTTTAGATTACCATATCAAATCTGTGCAGTTGTTTTTACTAAAAGAAAGCTTCAAAGTTTATTTAATGAGTAGTCAAGCCGTATGCACCATCAGGTCCATTGATTCATCTTTGCATGTAGTACAATACTACAATTGACTTCATAGTACTGTTTCAGGGAGGAAAAAAATCAATCTGGATAGCTGTTCCCCAGATCACTATCTAGGAATATTTCTTCTGGAATTCATGTGAATCTAGTAGCCAGACTATTTGAATAATCTCGCACTTGAATCAAGTGCTAGTGCCCAGTATGTGTGGATAACCTGTGTAAACTGGAAGCTTCCTAACTTCAGGAGAGGAGCTCGATAAACCAACATTTTAAAATTATAGACCTGTGACTAATGGTAAATATTTTGTCACTGATATGTTTTTAAACAGACACTTCCAGGTGATAGTGGCCTATAATGACTCAGTGAAGAGGAGTCATCAAACCTTTTATCTACAGGCAGTCTAAAGATACCAAACTCTCAAGTCTGAGGGTGGCAATTTAATGATCTTGTTTTTAGTGCCCATTGATCAGAAGTGACACATCCTGTTCTGCTTGCTCTGCTCAACTTCTCAAGTACAACTCGCTGATTCTTTTCCTCAGTAATTCCTTTGTCCCTACTTTTCTCTACTCCCTACTTTTCTTTACTCCCCTTTTAAAACCAGTCCTTTTCAAGAAAACACTGTCATATCTAACCGTTACACAGTAGGTTATTGAAATTTTTTTTAAAATCCCCTTCCAGCCTGAGCTAGACTGTCTAAACTGCTTTAAGAAGTTGTTAGACAGTAATAACAAGTTGTATGAAATCACTAGCGACGGTGATGAGCATTGTGGGGAACCAAATGTAAGGCTTAATTTTTCTTAGTGATTTAATTGGAGGAAACCAAGGCTGGATGTTGAGTAGTCACTGGTGAGGTTGGGAAATGAAGGCATGAGGTGGTGAAGTGGACTAAATGAGAAGAGTGCCATGATGACTGATTTAAGGAAGAGAAGCTTTTGCTGAAGATCCCTAATGATGATTTTATAGGCTAAGGTGGGATTAAGTGAGGACAGTGCTACTGAAATGGACAATGGGTATTTTAGTATAGTAATATATCAAAAACATGGGCTAGGAATGCTAATGCAGTGCAGTCACAGTTATTGAGTGAATTTCAATTTCAATTTTAATTGAAGTGGCTGCAAATAATGCAATATCCATAAGGTTTTTTAAAATCTGTCAATACTTCTGGGTTGAGGCTTTTGAACTATAGAGACAATGGGGCACGTGGACTGTCTAAGAACCTGTGCATACCCCCTGCCCTCCCCAAAGGACCTCAGAACTTGAAACTTGCCAGGAGTTAGTGGAGTACCAAAGAAAGCTGTGGTGTGGGTCAATGGTTATGTAACAAGCAAGGCATTGATTCCAAAGCTATGTTGAATGTGGAATCCAAATAAAGACATGATGCCAATGAGGGAGAAGTACCTAGATTGTGACACTGGAAGTCTGATTTTTCAGAAAATCTTCAGTAAAATTCTTTCTGTTCTAAAACTGCAAGGATTGGATAGGAACAGGAGTTTCATTCAGTCGGTCACGTCTGCTCTGCCATTCAATTAGATGGCAAATGATGCATATAATAGTGCAGAGGAGTGACAGTTTCCATAGTCCTTATAGATTTCTACAAAGTAAATACTTTTTTTTTCTTGGATGTCATTTTTTGTAGTGCATCAATTCCTAATGATTGCCATGCTCCAAGTGAAGAAATTCCTCTTAATTTCAGTTTTAACTCCAGCACAAAAGGCAATTTGATAATTGTCCCTTGATTTTGTACTCCCCAGCTATGGGAAGCATTTGTAACCTCATTGAAGCTTGCAACATTTTTACAGGGTATGATGATATGTCAGAACTTTAAGTTTCAATGAGGGTACTGCTCTTGCTTCAAAATTTTAGAGAATGCAGAGCCAGTCTCCTCAGTTTCTGCTCATAAGACAATCTTGCTATCAAAGGGATTAATCTGATGAAGCTCAATTGTGTTCCCTCTGTAGCAAGTATATCCCTCCCTAAATAAGGGGACCAAAACTATACACAGAGCTCTGGATGTGTTCTCACTGTGGCTCTATACAACTGCAGCAAGGCATTTTTACTCCTGTAGCCCTTGAAATGAGGGTACAGTTTTGATGGGATCATAGTCAGTGCCCCATTATGGCACAATTCAAGTGATACTTTCCCATTTCCTAAAAGTAATTACGCAATACCCAGCTCGTACTACAGGTTCAGGTCCCTACCCTAATCTTTCTCTTCACTTTCTCCATGCTGTCTCCACAATGAACACATTGCAAGCACTTCTGATCAGAATGCTGGAATATCCTGAACCTCTTTCCAGTGGTGATGAATTCTTCCCCTCATCCTCCCTCATGATAGTGTTGACCCTGGAGATTTATTCAGATTTATACTGCATCTTCATGAATTGTGTAGTCAATTACGCCCTTGTGGATCCACTGGTATCCTCCCAAATTCCTGATAAGCCCCTCTGCTCAGCATTCAATGAATCAAGCCCTGTTAGACCTTAAAACGTGGGTATGTGGATCAGCTGCAATTAATTTTATATATGAAATGGAGAGTTCTTGATGGCTGAATGCATGCTGGCAGAGAAATTGCTTTATCAATAAGATTGAATGTTTGCATGGTTGTAGGGTTATTGTATAGTCTGTAAGATTTTTGATCGTAAGCAGTAGAATGACAATAAATAAAAATTTTTCAAAAAAAAAATCTGCTTTGAATGTCTGACACTGAAATGTTGAAATAAACTGAGTATTAAATTCTGTTTACTGCAAAGTCTCAAGACATGGAATTGCCAAGTTACTCCAGTGCATTTCATGAATAATTTTTGTGTGGGACTTGTTTTGGCAACTACTGCAACTTGTTTCTATTGAAACAACTGTAGAATTGGAACAGTGATCAGTGTTAATAAATATTCTTAAACAATAGCATATTTCCATAGTTGTGGGTTGAGAGTTTTTGTATTTGAAAAAAGTTTTATTTGATTTTCTTTGATTTCTACATAACAAGAAGTTCTTTACAAAAAGAAATCTCTTTTCTGTACTGGTCAAGCCTACGTGTGACTCCAGAGCCACAGTAGTGTGTTTTGGCTCTTGACCACCTCCTGAAATTATCTGGCAGGCCACTTATTCATATCCAAAAGCCAAGAACAAGTCAAAACAACAGGATGCACCGTACAGGATCAACCAAAAAAGAAACTGGATGCGACTAGTTCAGCCCAATCATCCCTGTGAAGTGTTCCTTATAACTTCTAGGAACTTGTACCCAAATTCAGAGTGCCCACTAATGAAGCTTGTAATGCCCGCAAAATCCCAGACTCTTGCATCACTGCTTAGAGTCATTGTCATACAGCCTGGAAACTGACCCTTCGGTCCAACCAGTCCATGCCGAACATAATCCCAAACTAAACTAGTCCCACCTGCCTGCTTCTGGCCTATATCCCTCCAAACCTTCCCTATTCGTGTACTTATCATTTAAATGTTGTACGCATGTACACTACTTAATCCGGAAGTTCATTCCAAACGCGAACCACCTGATGTAAAAAAAAAAGTTGCCCCATATGTCTTAATATATCTCTCCTCTCATCTTAAAAATGTGCCCTCTAGTTCCTTCTCTTGACATCCTAGGGAAAAGATAACTACAGTTAACTCAATCGATACCCTTGATGATTTTGTAGACTTCTGTAAGGTCGCCACTCAATCCTACGGTCCAGTGGGAAGAAAAACGTCCCAGCCTATCAGCCTTTCTTTATAACTCAAGCCTTCCATGCCTAGTAACATCCTGGTAAATCTATTCTGAATTCTCCAGATTAATAATATCCTTCTTGTAATAAGCTGACCATAACTGAACGCAGTACTCCAGAAGAGGCCTCAGCAGTGTCCTGTATAACCTCAACATGACTTCCCAACTCGTATATTCAAAAGATTGAGCAATGAAGGCAAGCATGCCTTTTTAACCACCCTGTCTATATGTGACACAAACTTCAAAGAATTATGTACCTGCACTCCTCCTCCATGCTACCCAAGGACCTACCGTTTAATTGTATAAGTCCTACCCCTGTTTGTTGGACCAAATGCAATATTTCATGTTTAACCGGATTGAACTCCATCTGCCTTTTTTCAGCCCATTGACCCATTTGATCAAGATCTCTTTGTAATCTTCGAAACCACCTTCACTGTCTCCTATGCCACCAATTTTGGTGTCATCCTCAAACTTCTGATATTCTGATATCCGAATCATTTTATATATGTGACAAACAAAAGAGGACCCAGAACCAATCCCCATGGAGCACTGCCAGTGACAGGCCTCCAGCCTGAAAAGCACCCCACCACCACCACTCTGGCTTAACAGCAGGAGACAATTATTTATCCAGTTGGTCAGCTCACACTGAATCCCTTGTGATCCAACTTTAGTAATTAGTCTACCATGCGGAACCTTGTCAAAGGCTTTACTAAAGTCCAAGTAAACAACGTCTGCTCCGCCCTTGTCAATCTTTTTGGTAACTTCCTCAAAACTAATCAAGCCAGACATTTTTTCCTTGCACAAAACCATGTTGACTATCCCTAATCAATTTTTGCCTCTCTAAATGTATGTAAATCCTATCTTTTAAAATCACCTCCAGTAATATACTGACAACCAGTCGGACTCTCAGTTATATAGTTCTCTAGTTTCTCCTCACGACCCTCCTTAAGCAAAAATACGATGTTAGCCACTGCCCAGTTATCGGGCACCTCGCGTTTCTGGATATGTCTTGTTTTATGGGCAATGCAGACCCACTGGGAATGGGTGCATAGTGTATAATCTGATGGAGTGGCCTTAATGCACCTTAATATTCACTCATTCTGAAGTAATTGTGGTATCAGGCCAAATTTGGGCAATAGAATCTGAAGGTCACCCGTTGTCTTCCATCAATTGATAAATCAGAGATCAATGTCGAATATGTGACACTTGAGGTTATTAGCACCACTACTGAGTGAGCTAGTTGAATTCCAAAGGGCACGTCTACGAGACTGGACCTATGTCGAATGGTGAGAGAAACCAGCCAAAGGACAAAATGTGATTTTTTTTTTGTTTTTTTTCCTCACTATCACCAGTCTACAAGTTGCAAATTGACTTAACTATCTCTAAATAGCAGAGGAGGGGCAGAAACAGAATGAGAAGCAGAGGGGCAGATGCAGGCGGGCAGAAATAGAACTTGAGAATCAAAGGGACAGAAACAGAATGACAAACAGGAACAGACGCAGCAGGGCAGAATCAGCAGATACAACCCTTGGTGTGAAAGCCAAGCCTGTCACATTGAGGACACTTTCCGTTGTTTTTGTGTGACAGTAAACATTTTCAATTATCCTGTTCAGACTTATGACAAATATCTGTAACAGGAGGAACTTGAACCTGGACCTTCTGGCCCAGAGTTAGGGACATTATCGCTGTGCCACAGCAGCCTTCATGTGACAGTATCATTGTGTTAACTGAGATTGTCTTAGGAGAATTTAACAATTGAAAGCTCAGCATCCATGTGCTGGAGGCTGTCAAGACCAGGACCAGTCACCTCATAGTCTGATGTATATCTTATTTTTTAATTAATTTACAAAATATAGACTTTGCCAGGTAGGCCTGCATGTATTGCACATCCCTAAATGTCATTGAGAAGACAGTGTGCTATTTTCTACAATCTATATGATGTTGTACACCAGTGATTTTAGGCAGGGGGTTCAAGGGCTTCAACCCAGTGACATTCAAATGATTAAGCAGTATTGCATGTAGTAAAATCTGGACAAGCATTCGGTCTTGGGTTGATAGGCAGGTAAAATTCAAGTAGCACAAATGAGACCGGAATGAATTCTAACACTATGTTTAACTGCACACTACAAGGTGAGACTGAAGCGCTCACAACAATCTTTAGTGAGAAGTGCCAAATAGATGATCCATCTCTTTCCTTGTAAGGGGCACCAGCATCACAGATGCAAGTTTTCAGTCAATTAGGTTCACTCCATGTGACATTGTGAAATGGCTGGAGATACTGGATACTGCAAAGGCTGTGGACCCTGGCTACTTCCCAGCAATAGCACTGAAGATTTGTGCTCCAGAACTTCCTGCACCCCTGTCCAAGCTGTCCAATGCAGCTACAACACTGGCATCTACCCAACCCTGTGGAAGGTTTCTCCAGGTATGTTCAGTACACCAAGCAGGACAAATCCAACCCAGCCAATTGCTGTTCCATCATTTACACTTGGTCATCAGTAAAGGGATAGAGGTGGTATCAATAGAGCTGTCAAGCATTACTTTCTTAGCCATAACTTGCTCACTGCCAGTTACCTCCTGATCTCACTACAGCCTAGGTCCAAATATGGATAAGAGCTAATTCCAGATGTGAGGTAAGAGTGTCTTCCTTAGCTATCAAGGCCATGTATGACACAGTGTGTTATTGGGGAATCTAAGCAAAACAAGTCAGTGGGAATCCGGGTGAGAAAACTCTCTGCTGATTGGAGTCATACCTGATGCAAATGAAGATGCCGGAAGACTGGAGGTTGGCTAATGTGGTACCGCTTTCAGAGAGGTGACTAGGAAAAGCCAAGGAACTATAGGCTGGTGAGCTTGACATTAGTGGTGGGCAAGTTGTTGAGGGGAATCCTGAGAGACAGGATTTACATGTATTTGGAAAGGCAAGGACTGATTAAGGATGACAGTCAACATGGCTTTGTGTGTGGGGTAATTATCTTACTAACTTGATTGAGTTTTTTTTGAAGAAGTAATGAAGAGGATTGACGAGGGCGTGATCTGATGTGGCCTTCAGGAAGGTGTTCGACAAGATTCCTTATGGTAGACTGGTTAGCAAGGTTAGGTCATATGGAATACGGTAGAACTAGCCATTTGGATGCAGAACTGGCTCAAAGGTAGAAGACGGTGGTAGTGGAGGGTTGCTTTTCAGGTTGGAGGCTTGTGACCGGTGGCATGGCACAAGAATCTGTGTTTGGTCTACTGCTTCTTTATAAATGATTTGGATGTGCGCAAAAGTATGGCTAGTAAGTTTGCAGATGACATCAATATTGGAGGTGTAGTGGACAGTGATGAAAGTTACCTCACACTACAACAGAATCTGATCAGATGGGCCAGTGGACCAAGGAGTGGCAGATGGATACAGTGTGAGATGCTGCATTTTGGAAGGGCAAATCCGGGCAGAACTTGTATACCTAATGGTAAGGTAATGGGGAGTGTTGCTGAACAAAGAGACCTTGGAATGCAGGTTCATAGTTCTTTGAAAGTGGAGATGCGGGTAGACAGGATCGTGAAGAAGGCGTTTGGTAAGCTTGCGTTTCTTGTTCAGTGCACTGAGTATTGGAGTTGGGAAGTCATGTTGCGGCTATACAAGACATTAGCTAGGTCACTCTTAGAACACTGCATGTAATTCTGGTCTCCTTGCTATAGGAAGGATGTTGTGAAACTTGAGAGGCTGAAGAAAAGATTTACAAGGATGTTGCCACGGTTTGAGCTGTAGGGATAGGCTGAATAGGCTGGGGCTATTTTCCCTGGAGTGTCAGAGGCTGAGGGGTGACCTTAGGTTTCTAAAATCATGAGGGGCATGGATAGGGTGAATAGGCAAGGTCTTTTCCCTAGAGTGGGGAATCCAAAACTAGAGGGTATAGCTTTAAGGTGAGGAGAAAGGTTTAAAAGTGACCTAAGGAGCAACTTCTTCACGCAGAGGATCATGTGAGCATGGAATGATCTGCTAGAGGAAGTGGTGGAGGCTGGTACAATTAGAACGCTTAAAAGGCATCTGGATGAGTATATGAACAGGAAAGGTTTAGAGGGATATGGGCCAAGAGCTGGCAAATGGGACTAGATTAATTTAGGATATCTGGTCAGCATGGACAAATTGGACTGAAGATTCTGTTTCCATGTTATACAGCGTTATGACTCTATGGTTATGGTCATTGGAGGTCAGTAATCTGTTTTAGGACATGTCTGTAGGAGTTCCTCATGGAAGTGTCTGAGGTTCAAACATCATTGGCGGCTGCTTCAACAATGGCCTTTCCTCCATCATTATGTCAGAAGTTGGAATGTTCCTTGTGGATTGTATAATGTTCAGCACCATTCACAAGTCCTCAGATACCAACACAGCCATGTCCAAACGCAGCAAGACCTGGAAAACAGCCAGACAGACTGAAGAGTAGCAAATAATATTTGAAACACACCAATACCATGCAATTAACATCTCCAGCAGAAGTGAATCTAACTATTGTCTCTTGAATCCAATGGTTTTACCATCATTGAATCCCCAACTATCAACATCCTAGGGGTTGCCATTGGCATACAATGAACTGGGCTAGCCATATAAATATAGTGGCTACAAGAACAGGTCAGAGGTTAGGAATCCTGCAGCAAGTAGTCTTCTCCTGACTCCCCAAAATTCTGTCCACCGTCTACAAAGCACAAATCAAGCATGTAATAGAATACTGTCCATGCGTGAATGTAACTCCAACAACACTTGAAGCTCGGCACCATTCTGGACAAAGCAGTACACTTGTTTAACAACGCATCCACTCACTCCCTCCACCACCGACACTGCTTGGGAGCAGTGTATTCTGTCTACAAGATGCGCTGCAAAAATCCACCATGGCTTCTCAGCACCTTTTATAAACCCACAGTCGCATCTAGAAGGACAAGGGAGGCAGATAAATAGAAACACCACCACATAAGAGTTCCCTGCCAAGCAATGGCTTGGAAATAAGTCACTGTTCTTCTAATGTTGTTAGCTGAAAATCCTGGAACTACCTCCCTAACAACATTGTGAGTCTACCTACAGCACATGAACAACAGTGGTTCAGGAAAGCAGCTCACCACCACCACCTCAAGGCCACCTACGCATGGGCAATAAATACTGGCCCAGCCAGTGATACCTGTATCCCATAAATGAATTGTAAAATGTAGCCTGTTGAATCCCCAGTATTAACATTCAGGTGTTCAGCATTGATCAGAAACTTAATTGAAGAACTACAAAATACTGTAGCTGTAAGAGTCCGTCAGAAGCTGGGTATTCTGCGATGGACTCCCCTAATTCTCCAGATTCTTTTTCTACCAATTGCATCTCTGGAGTATAACGTGAGAATATATTTGAGGCAGAAATTAAACTACAGTTCCTCTGAAACCTGTTATGCCACTACCTAGGAAAAAACTGTATTAGTTCCATAGGAACATCACTATCTACAAGCCATCGAGATTGAACTAGTCCAGCTGTTACTGCTTCATTGAAATGCCTGGATTAGCACAATAGGTATACCAACATCAAACGATCTGCAGCAGTTCCAGAATGCTGATCAACTTCCACCTTGAGGGGAGTTGTGGATGGCCAATAAGTGATGGCCTTTACAGCATCAATCAAGAATAAATAAGCATAAATCAAGGCAGATGTTTGAATATTTCATTTCTGTTTGCTCTGAGATTTAAGTTGCTCCCCCCCCGTCCACCATTGAGTTCATTGGTATGAAGTTTTGTTAAATTGGATCAAAATGTTCCCCAGTGTAATTATCTTCTTTGATCTCTGACCATTCTTCTGTCTGTTCACGTATTTTTGCAACCTGCCGTCTTAGGATTTTGAGATCTTAAAACTTTGTTATCATATTACTCATTTCTTAAAAATTATCTACCATGAAGAATTTCATTTTTTATAAAAGTGACAAATTCATTGGACTGTTTTAAAAAAAAAAAAAAAATTCTGTAATTACTGGGGACAAAGTACAAATTTTTGTTTCTTATTTGCAAAACTGAAGTGTGTTTGGGAGCTCATTTCTCCTCTGGATCAACTAAAAATCATTGTGTACAATTGTATGGCCCTGGAAGAAAATGAATTTGGGTCCTGTACACTGTTTGGAAATATGCTCAGTTTTTGTACTGATAAGTATTGATTCTGATGTTAACAGTCTGGAAAAGTTATTTTATGATTTTCTTCACTTTCATCTATGTTCTATTAATTTGGTACTTGTGTACTAATCTGCAGTTTTCTTTGACGTTTGGAAAATTAAATAACAGTTATACTCGAACAGAAATAAAATTCCCATTATTCTGCTTTCTGAAAAGGACAGACATTTATTGCTGAAATAAAATGCCAAGTACTTGTGTGACTGCAAAATTCAGCTTTTGACTTCCTGTAAAATCAAAGTTTGAGTTAACTGTATCCTGCATTTTATAGGGAAAGTCTTTATAATGCCTTTATCTGTCTGGTCAGCACACTTTCCATGCTCTAAATCTGTTTCTTGTTTTGATACACTTTAAGTGAAGTTAGATAACTACATTAGTAGGAAAGGAGCAGATATGTTAATGAGGCATGCTACAGTAATGTGGGAGTGTACTCATGTGGGATAAAAACACTGACATAAGCATCTTGATTTAAGAAATACTGGCAGGACATGTGAATTATTACTGGACTGTCTTTATATTTTTGTCACTGCCAGTGCAATCAAACTAAACATTTTAAGGTGCAGGTCAAGAGTGACATCGTCACCGACTTAAAGTTTTGATGGACATCTGAATTTGATAGATTCATAATAGGCATTCAGGAGGATAATGTCTGAAAGTACCCATATATTTATGCCACCTTTGTTATTCATGAATGATTATTTGTTACAGAAAAATGACTTGCATACACCTAAAGCTGTGCAAGCACTTTGGAAATTACTTTTTTCCTTAAATAGGATTCAGTCCCAATTTCTGCTCTCATCGATGCTAATTTCAATTAGCCTCTTTAAAAATTCCTCTGTATGTAATCATTAAACAGTGTGGCATATCTTTAAGCGGAACATTTAACTGGCTGGTGGTTCCCTGACTGGAATTGTTAAATAGAAATATCAATGAGTAGAGCAAAACTGCACTGAGCATGAGTCAAAATTCACCTTGCACGCAGTTTTCAACAATGCTGAATCTTAGTAATGGCTGTGTCTTTAAACAAATGTGTAGAAATGGTGATTAAGTGTAGTGTATGATGATCTGAGCGCCCTTAGCCTTTGCAGAATGAGCATTCTGTGTAGCATAAGCATTCAGTCTGTCAGTCATCTGTGTAATTCTTGACATGTTAAATTACTGAGAGGTCAGGGGTATACTTCTACCTGGTAAATGACAAAACAAACAACTTGAATTACAATCTTTTTGTACCACATCCACAATTGTCATGAAGTTGCATTATCACAGGTTGCGATTGTAATGAGGTTTGATTCTTTTGAACCAAACTAAATGTGTCTGGCATTAATACAAGGTTTCTTTGTGCACAACAACTGTTTCCATTTAAATTTTAGGAGTTCAAGACAGCTTAGTTGCCAATTTAGGCTTCCTGACCTGATAGCAACAACAGCTCTGTGGTGAACCTTTAACGTTGGAGAGCAAGTAAAACTGCCTGGTTACCTTTGTAACTGGAGGGGATTTAAAAAAAAATCCTTAATGGTCTTCAAATTTGGTAGCTTTGTACCAGTTATAACTTGTAATAGATGTGAAAGTTGTTGTAGTGTAGCCCATCACACGTTCCAGGTTATGATGTAAAAATATCAGTACCACTGAATTATCAACTTGTTGTACCTTAATATTGAAATTGGCAGCGTGCTTGCACCCTTAGTTATAGATTTGCACAGACAAAATTCTTTCCATGTATTTAACGAGCGTTGCAATTCTTGCATGTAATGCATGTTTGCTGAGTATCACACTAGCTTTCTGTAATAATTTTACTACCACACTGGCTGAAAGCAAAAGTGTCAAATTAATACTCAAGTATTAATACACGGGCCAAGTAAATTTGAATGTGAGATAAAAGTTGCACAATTGTTAATGAGAAGCTACTAAGGTTTTAAAGCAGCAAAGTCTAAAGGGAAAATAGAATGTATGAGACAAGAGCAAGAATTACCCATTCGGTTTACTGCCTGCTCCATTATTTGGCAAGATCATGATTGATCTGATTGTGACCTTGACTCTACTTTTCTTCCCATACCTCCCATAACCCTTCACTCCATTGTATATCAAAAATCCGTCAACCCAACCTTAAATATATTTATTGACCCAAACTACTTTGCGCTCTGGGGTGGGGAATTCCAAAGATCAATGACTGTTTAAGGGAAGAAATTCTACTCATTTTTAAAAAATTTTTTTTTTTTTTTTTTTGTTAGCATAAAGTTTTCATTTTAAACCATTAAGTCCCTTCCAAATTGTTGGATCTTGGGTTTGATGTTTTTGCTCACAGGTTTGGATAACATTGTGTAATTTCTCAATTTGGTCAGACTCATTTCTAGGCAGTTTATCATCTTGCAGCATCATGCTGCCTAAAATTGTTGGGAGAAAATAATTTTAAAGATAGGTAAACATTTTATGAATGAGTTCCTGATATACAGGAAGTGTGAAGGCAAGAAGAATGTATTTTGAATCCAATAGGATGCATTGATTGCACATCTATTACAGATTTTGTGTTGAAATGTTTTAAATGCAGGAACTGGACACAAACACAGTAAATTGATATCCATTAGTCTTTTCAGTTTTGGGAAATAATTGAAAAGAAGCTGGAAAATAAATCTGAATAGTTTTTAATTAAACCTTTCACTGAAATCTTTGATTTTTTTTTTTCTCATTTTATGAAATGTTTTGAAATGGAAGGATTGTACACTTTTTCTTATCTGTCAAAATACAAATTCTTTACGAAAAAGTAATAACCTGGTTGCTATCTTTGTCATTATCAGAATGCTTACATTTTTGGTGTGAATTGGTGTAAAGGCCTGCTGGTGGAGGCACGGCCCAAGAGAGGATGTAGGAGGTGCAAAATGCTGTACATTACTCAACCAATGAGCTGGGTTAAGCAGTTAGTTAGGATGATTCATGTACCAGATTGGCTATTTTGCCAACTTCCAGAAAAGAGTGACCATCCTGATTGACAGTCATTGACCAGGGAGTGCCAGATTCCCCAGTCCATTCTTTCTGCCTCCTAGATTGTTGTGTTTCTTGGTATTGTGGACGTGTGTGCTTTCTTCAGACCTAGCTGGAACATAAATTGTCTTGTGCCCCTTCCTTAATTTTATCCCCACAAGGCCCTTCCTGATGTTGTGCCTTCGTTTCACTTTGAAAGGCATTAGTTTGGCAGGCACGGTTGGAGTGCAAGGTAAGGTGAAGTACTTAGTGTCTCCACATGATTTTTTTCCCCCCACAAGGCCCTTCCCAACCTCTGCCCTCAAAAGTATAACCATTCCTGATCACTTCCTTCAATAATGTGATTTTGGTTCCACTCTGCCTGCTATTTGATACAATCCCTTTCACAACCTCAAAAGAACTTCTCTTGGCTACAGCAGATTTAAGTTCTTGTAGTCGTCATTGTTACATAAGGAATTCTGATGTCCAATTTGCATTTTGCAAGTAGAAATAACAATAGCAAGATTGGACTTTTTGGTGCTGTCGGGCCCCATAAAGTTCTGAAATGGAAATTGCTGCACATACAACATGAGCGTAGGTACAGGTGTCAAATTTAAGGATTTTAATGCAGTGGTCTTTTTGCTTGCTTTAGCAAATCATAAAAACATTGATATAGAAAGATATTTGACACAGAGGAGAAGATCATTTGGTTATCCCCCCTGCCAAAAATGAGTTATCCAGGGTTATCCCTTGGTCTGTAGTCCTCTGGGTTATGGCACCTCCATTAGACAAGTTGTTTTAAAAAGCAGTTTTGTCTTTACCACCCTCTTTTTAGGCAGAGAACTTGAGACTTTGTCTGTACCTGGTCAAAAATTGTTACCTCAACTCCTCTTTTAGTCCTTTCACAGTGTACTTTTAAAGGTCTCATTATTGACCTCTCTCTGCTAACAAAAATACATCCTTCTTCTCCACTCATGTCTAGGTGTCTCATAATTTTATAGACTCAAATTCAAATCTCCCCATCTCACCCCTTCATGAAAACAAACCCAAAGCCAGTCATTTTTATACAGCTTTGGTTAACATTCCTGATGTATGCTGGGCCTCATCTAATTAAGGAAAAAATCCAGTATTCTACCTTGTCTACTTTTCCAGCATGTCCTGCCAAATTTGAGATCTGTGGACATTAAATTCAATGATTCCTCTATTTATCTGGACTTTTTAGCATCTTGTTGTATATTTTCCCTTCTATATCCATTCAAAATGGATTACTCCATACTTTTGGCTTAATCTATACCCACTTTTCTACCACAAGACCAATCTGTTGATACCATTTCCCCCTACATTTAACATTTAAGCCTATATATTCCGTGCACTTTCTGTACTCTTCTAGGTCTTCCAAATTAATGAGAAACTGTTATCTGACACAGCTTTTCTTTTGCCTTCTGTTCCTTATGCTCTTTGACATCCGGGAAAAGGGTCTAGATTTCTTTTGGGGAACATTTTTTTCCCCCGTACCCTATTAATTTCCTCCTCAAATTCCTGTACTCCTGACATTTATTTACATTTGTTTCTGATCCACCTTTGCCAAAACGCACCTCAGTAGCAGCATTCTGAAATGGAGAAGGGGGGACAATATTATTTCTTCCAATCTCTGGCTTCTGCCTGAAACTTGTTAGTTTTGTATTTGTCACTTATCTGCCATTACTTTAAGTCTGTGATGAATGAATAAAACAGCTACTTTTGCTAATGGAAACCAGATTAGTTTTTAATCACTCTTCGTAGCTTAAAGCTCTAATTTTTCTGAATTATTGTTCACAACAGCATTTGCAGTGTTCATCATAATTGCTTTTATGGTGCAAATTGCAGTTATTTGAAAACTGCATTGTTTTTATTTCATCTTTAGCTTCGTTCACTTGTTTTCATCTCGTACTTCTTTGACACTTGAGGTATCAAGGGATATGGGGAACGTGCAAGATAATGGCACTGAGGTGGAACATTGACCTTGATCTGGTCAAATCAGCAGGCTTAATGGGCTGAATTGCTTACTCAGTTCAGATTTCCTTTGTTCCTGTTGTTCTTGACGTGTGCTGAATGCCATGTTAATGAAGGGTTAGTGAAAAACTCCTATGTTTCAAGGAAATATGCAGAGTAGATTTTTTTGAAATACACTGAAGTTATAATTGAGATGAAGATTTTTAAAAATTGAGTGAATTCTGAAAGGAGGAAAAACTAACATGCCTGATTGATAGAGAGTTAGCTGAAGCAATGGGAAGAGGCCTGAAAACATGAGGACCCATTCACATTCAAACGTGTTGTGCATTCTTAATTGCCCTTTAAGTTGCTGGAGAACTACCTTAAACCAAAAGATATTGGAGCAGAAATAGGCCATTTGGGCCTTCGAGTCTGCTCTGCTGTTCAAGGAGATCGTGGCTGATCTGATAAATCCCAGTGCCACTTCTCTGACTTTTATCCCCATGATCCTTGATTCCCTTATTGAATACAAATCTGTCCATCTCAGCCATGTATATATTTAATGATCCTGCCTCAGTAGCCTTCTGTGGTAAAGAATTCCATGGATTGACTACCCTCAGAAGGAACTCATCATCTCTGCCCTAAATGAATGACCCATTGCTCTGAGATTGTCCTGTGGTCATAGGCCATCCCACAAGGGGAAACAAACTCTCTGCATCCGTCCTGTCAAACTCCCCAAGAATTTTCTGTTTCGTTAAGATCTCCTTTCAAAACTCCAATAAGTACAAGCCCATCTGATGTAACCTCCTCGGAAAAGCAACCAAGTGAATGTTCTCTGGACTGTCTCCAATGTTAGAATATTTCATCTTGGGTAATGGGACCAAAATTGTTCAGTGTCCTGTTCACAGACTGCTGAGGGGGTGGTCTGACCAATTCCTTTGTGTAGTTTTAGCAAGCTGTCCCTATTTTTTTAAATTTCATTCCTTTCAAATAAAGGTCAGCAATCTGTTTGCCTTCCATAATGTCTGCTGAAACTTGTATGCTGGACTCTTTTTTGATTTATGCATGAGGACCCCTAAATCCATCTACGCTCCAGTCTTTTTGCTGTTATTTTCCATTTAATTAGTCCCTCTATTATTCTTTCCAAAGTGCATAATCTTATTTGCTAGCATTATATTCCATCTACCAAGTTTTTGACCACTGCCTGAATGTGTCCATCTCTAGACTGTCATCCCTGCTACTAATCTTCCTATCTATTTTTATGTCATCAATAAGCTTGAGGATCGTACACACACTTTGAAGTCATTAATAAATATTGTAGATAATTGTGGCCCCAGCACTGATCTCTGTGGCATGCTGCTAGTTACGTTGCCATCCTAAAAATGCTTCTTTTGTTTCAACCCTGTCTTCTATTAGTTATCCAGTCCTCTACCAATGCAGTTATATTCCCCCCAACACCAGGGGCTTTTATCTTACTAAGTGGTCTTCTGTGCGGTATGTTATTGAACATCTTTTGAAAATCCAAATGTATTACATCTGCTGGTTCCCTTTGATCTATCCTCCTTGTTATCTCTTTAACAAACTGTAAGAAGTTTCCCTGGCATGATTTCTCTTTCATGAAGCCTTGCTGACTCTACTTAATTTAATGATGTATTTGTAAATGTGTATTAATACATCTTTTTTAGTAGACTCTAATTTTCCCAATGAAAGGTGTTTAGCTATCTAGCCTATAGTTACCTGTTTTTGTCTCCCTTTTTAATAAGAAAGTTGCTTTGGCAGTTTGCCAAACCCCTGAAACCTGTCCCTTATCTGAGAATTCTTGAGAGATCTGCCAGTGTATCCACCACCTCTGTAGCTACTTGCTTTACAAGCTTAGACTGCAGCCCATATCCAGGGACTTTCTGGACTTTAGCCCCTTAGTTTCCCTAATTTTTTTTTTAGTGATAGTCTGTGTTTATTCCCTCCCACCCTTTGGCCCTTTTGATTATTTCCTATTTTTGGAATGACATTCATTTGTCTCTGATGAAGATTGATACAAAGTATTAATCAACTCCTCTACTGTTTCTTGGTTCCCATTATTATTTCCTCAGCCTCACTCTGAGGGGTTTATGCTCACCTTTGGCCTGTCTTCCCTTTTTATATATTTAAAGAAGCTCTGGTTGTCCATTTTTGTCATGCTTTCAGATCCAACCCTGACTTAGTAATCAAGCCTGCTGAAAAGGACATTGCAGTTCTGGTCGGGCACACTGACCTCCTACATTGCGGAGGCTGAGCACCAGCTTTCAGGTACCTCTTCCTGTCTCCCCCAGACCATGACTCCACCATGGAACAACTGGCTGTTGTGTCCACAATGGTCACTAATCTCATTTGATCTGGTGGTCTCCCCACCCCTGCCTCCAAGCTATAGTCCCCCAACCGTACACCACAAACTTTTACTTCCTTCCTAAGATCCACAACCAAGACCACAGGGGCAGCCCCGTTGTTTCTGCCTACTCTTGCTCCATACAACTCATCTCTTCCTACCTCTACTCAATAATTTTTTCCTCTCCTGCTGGCTAGTCTCATCTAGCTTTTGTCCATGGTTCTTCTGTTGTGTTAGATCTTTTTCAGAATTTCCAGTTTGCAGGCTCCGATTCTGCCTCTTTACTATGGGTGCGCAGTGTCTTTAAACAACCGCCACCTTACCCCCCCCCCCCCCAAAAAAAAACCCCACCACCACCACCAGTAAGGATGGTCTTGGGGTCTCTGCTACTTCTTGGAAAAAAGGTCTAAACTGCCCCCATCCTCCTCTGCTGCCACCACCCTCCTTCACCTGGTCAAGTTCAGCCTCACTTCGAATAACTTCTCCTTTAACTCCTCTCTTTCTTCATGCAAAAGGGGTGGTGATAGATGCCTGAATGGGCTCCAGTTGTACCCCACAGAGACAGGTATGTGGAACATTTCTTATTGCAGTCCTCCTGTGGCCCCCACCCGCAACTCTTTCTCCAGTACGTCGATGACGTATCAGTGCTTTTTTTGTTTGCTGCTTCCCTGTATCGTCCAGAATTAGAAACTACTATCTATTTTGCTTTCAATTTCTGCCCCACTCTCAACTTCTTCTGGTCTATGTCTGACTCCTCCCTTTCCTTTCTCAACATCTCTGCCATTTCTGGGGATACGCTGGCCACTGATATCCACTACAAACCTACTGAATCATACAGTTACCTTGACTTTACATTCTCACACCTTCTTTCTTGTAAAGACTCTATTTGATTCTCCCATTTCTTCCATCTCTGCATCTGTTCTGACGATGCCAACTTCAACAAGGAAGCCTCCAAAATGTCCACCATGATTAAATGAGGATTCTCCACCATCATGGTTGACAGGACCCTCAAGTCATGTCCCGCACTGAAGTCTTCACCCCCTCTATTTCCTTATATCAGAGCCATAGGGTCCCCCTCATCCTCCCCTACCATGTCATCACTGGACACATTCTCCTCCCTTCCTCTGTCAGCTTTCCACAGGGTCTGTTTGCTCTGGCACACCTTGATCTGTGCCAACATCTCACCACACCTTCATTGCACCTTCCCATGCAGCTGCCGAAGATGTGACATCCGCCTGTTTACTTCTCCCCTCCTCATTATCCAACACCCCAGACATCGCTTTCAAGGGAAGCCACAATTTACCTGCACCTCACTCAATCCTGTATTCGCTGCTTGCAATGTGGTTTCCTGTACATTGGGAAAACAAAGCACACACAGGGCGACTGCTTTGCAAAATGCCCATGTTCTGTCTGCAGAAGTGAGCTTCTGGTTGCCTGCCATTTCAGCATGCTGCCATGATCTCGACTCAGCGTTTCTGTCTTGGGCTTGTTCGACCACGCCAGTGAAGCTGGATGAAAACAGTAAGAACAACACCTCATCCACTGCTTGGGACCCTTCAGCCTCATGAACGCAGTATTGGGTTTGACAATTTTTAACTTTCTGAGCACCTTCTTCCATGTCCACATCCCAACCCGCTGCCACCATTTACAACCCATTGTCAGCCGCTAATGGTGCCCATTAGCAACTGTTCATTCTCTCAGGCTGACCTTTTCCCATTCCTTTGTCCAACTGTTGTTCATTCCCCTCTGTCACCCTCCCTCTCCGCACCCCTCCCTTAGCATGTGTACCAACCTTTTTCCCAGTTACAGTTCTTTCTGAAGACAAACTGGACACAAACTGTTGTTCTGTTTTCTCTCCACAGAGGCTGTCAGACCTGCTGAGTTATTCCAGCAATTTCAGTTCATGTTTCCGATTTCTAGCAACCACAATTTTATGTTTTTTTTTGTTAAATCCCCAGTCCATTGGATAAGAATGCCATTAGCTGACACTTCTGAAAATGTAATAATATTCTAGCTTAGCCTGAAGGTTGGGATCAAAATAACCAATGTTTCCTTCCTTCTCAAATTGCATATTCCTTTGCTGTAAAGAACCTGAGTTTGTGTACAAGTTAATTGCTGGCTTTGGATTAACTCTTTTTATGACTTTTTTTATACTTTCCTAGGATCTGGAATTCCATGGTGTGATGAGATTTTATTTTCAAGACAAAGTAGCAGGCAACTTTGCAACAAAATGCATCAGAGTGTCCAGCACTGCTACAACACAAGATGTGATAGAGACTCTTGCAGAGAAGTTCCGTCCAGATATGCGTATGCTGTCATCACCTAGATACTCACTTTATGAAGTGCATGTTAGTGGTGGTGAGTTTTGATTCAAGAATTTATTTTTTGATTGTTCCTAAGGTGGCCAGAACCCTCTAGTATTAATACTCGTGTTTGGAGCTTCAAATATGTACAGTAGATACCAGTGATGCTTTTAGTTCTGTTCTAGTTCTTGTAAGGTTCATTAATAGCATTGACTGAACTGGTGTAGTGTGCTTTGCTTCATTAATAGAGGCATAGAGTACAAGAGTAAGGAGGTGATGTTGAACTTATATAAGCCACTTGCTAGACCTCAGCTGAAGTAATTTGCACAGTTGTGGATGCCACTTGTAAAAGAAGTGAATGCTTTGGAGAGAGTGTGAAAGTAATTTACAAGAATAGCTGAAGGTATGAGAAATTTTGGTTGTAAGTAGAGATTGAAGATGTTGGGACTGTTCACCTTGGAGGGAAGAAGACTAAAGAGATTTAAGTTTTCAAAATCCCAAGCAGGCTGGATAGACTAGATAGGGAGAAGCTATTTCTGCTTAATAAAGGAACAAGAATGATGGGACATTGATTCACAGTTATGTGCAAAGAAAACAAATGCAGTGAATAGTGGAAGTTTTTGTGGAGGCAGATTCACTTGAGGGATTCATAGGAACATTGGACAATCATTCAGATAGAAATAGTGTGCAAGAATATGGGAGAAAACAAGATTGGCACAAAGTAATGATGCTTGTTTGAAAAGCCAGTGTGCAAATGATTGATCACTACTTGCAACTTAACAATTCTGTGATTCTTCACTGCTGATTTGGATTCACAATTTCATTTTGCACTTACGGACATTCTGCCCAATGCACGTGCCACTTTTCATCAAGTATCATGTATTATAAAGTATAGCCCAAGTCTTGAAATGCTGGAGCAAAAGTAAAAGGGAGATTCTGGTTGAGGATGAACGTAAAGGGAGAAGGATGCATGAGGTTCTCGATTGGATCTCAACTACTGAAATAAAGGTCAGAAATGTTTTAAGTGGACATTTCATTGTTATTACCTGTCTCTAATGTTTTTGTTGATAGTTTAGTTGACCACAGTTGATTTTAAAACTGTTGAGGCTTAGAGATTGGTGAGTTGAAACAAAATTAATATCCACAGATCCAGTGAACCAGTGTAGTAATTTGACTATGCATTGGGATTCTTCCCACAACCTTTCCATGGTTTCAAGTTATCAGCATTGAAAGTCACTTTTCCTATTTTGTCTTTTTTGATATTTTTAACCTGCTAACATTTTATGAATGTGTAAGTTTTTAACTATTTAAGTTATGAATACTTGTACGTTTAATAATTTAGCAGGGAAATAAAATATTGACAGGCATGGTTAATTTATTTTCTGTTTCTTAAAATAAGTGAATTTCCTTTTATAGAGGAACGTAGGCTTGACCAGGATGAAAAGCCTTTGGTTGTACAACTAAACTGGAACAAGGATGACAGGGAGGGAAGGTTTGTTTTGAAAAATGAAAATGCATTCCTCCCACCAAAGGTAAGATGATGGATGAGTTTGTTTTGGCTGTACATTGTTTAATAAATCTGCACAATTTGTAACGTGGTCTCAATCGACCAGTGCATTATACATTGAAACGAGTAATAGGTGTGAAAAGTTACAGATACAACATGTCAGGACAATAAGGAACAGTAATAGCATTAAGACTAACTGAGGTTTGATAGTCTTTGCTCATTGGTATCCTGTAATACTACAAAAACATTCCTAAAATCCATGAATTGCTTATTTAAGGTATGAAAATGCAGCTATCTTTGTGCAGCTGTATTGTAGCACATGCTACTACATTCCATCTGTCAAAACCCCGATCTTTAGGAATAGACAACATTTCAGTTTCTCGAAGATGAGTCTGGATTGTGGAATTATCCAGCTAATGAGGATTAGATTAGTGGGAGAAAATATGTCCTCTCTTTATTTTTAAAATAAATGGTTTTTAGTTGAGAAGTGTGCACCTTCTGGAAAGGTTAGTGTTTGAAGTTGATAATTTTAGATTAACTCGTACCTTCAATTTTTTTTCTTTTTCGGAATCCAAAAATAGATGCCATATTGATGATTAATTACCATAATTTTGTCACTCCCATAATATTGTTTCTCTGTCACATTCTTCCTTCATCTCTCTCTTTACATTTTCCTCCTTCATATATGACTAGTAGGTCATCTGTAGAGTTCCTTGAGTTCTGTGTCTTTCAGGTACATGCTATTATTTAAGTTTTTTGCTAACATAAGGCTGAAGCATGCGCAACAATCGTCAGCCAGAGGTGCCGAGTAGAAAATCCATCTCGGCATCTTCTGGAACTACATGCATCACAGATGCCAGTCTTAAGCCAATTTGAGATTCACTCCATTTGATATCCCCCAAAAAGATTGGAGGCATTAGATACAGCAAAGGCCCTGACAACTGAAGACTTGTGCCCAGAACAGATAGCTAGTTACCACCCCGTCAGTCTACTCTTGATCATCAGTAAAACAGTGGAAGATGTCATCAACAGAGCTATCAAGCAACACTATCTGAGCAATAACTTGGTAACTGACATTCTGTTTGGAAATTGCTAGACCCACTCGACAAAAGGCCTGAATTTTAGAAGTGAGGTGAGAGTGACAGCTCTTGACATCAAGGCTTGTTTTGACTGAATGGGACATTATAGAGCCCTTGCAAAACTGGAGTCAGTGGGAATTAAGGAAAAATTCTGCACAGTTTTGGAGTTCTACCTGACACAAAAAGGAAGATGTTTGTGGCCGTTGGAGGTAAGTCATCTCAGCGACAGGATATTTCTGCAAGAGTTCCTCAAGTGAGTGTGTGCTAGGCCCAACCACCTTCAGCTGCTTCATAATGACCTTCCCCTACTCCCGCCTGAAAGTTAGATGTGCAAATGATTGCGCAATGTTCAGCACCATTGAAGACTTTAGATACTGAAGCAGTCCAAATGCAGCAAGACCTAGACATATCCAGGCTTGGTATGAGAAGTGGCAAGTAACATATGTGCCACATAAGTGCCAAGCAATAACCATCTTCAATAAGAGACAATCTGACCACTGCCTCTTGACATCCAATGGTGTTACCATCACTGAATCCTCCATTGTCAACATTCTGGGGTTTAGCGTTGACCAGAAAGGCAACTGTGCTAGCCATATAAAGACAAGGGCTACAAGAGTCTGTCAGAGGCTAGGAATACTGTAGTGGCTAACTCACCACCTGACTCTCCAAAGCCTGTCCATAATCTAAATGCACAAGTCAGGAGTGTCATGGAGTACTCCACACTTGCATGGATGAGTGCAGATGCAACAGCGCTCGGGAAGCTTAATGCTGCTACACACTTGCTTGGCAACACGTCCATATGCATTCACTCCCTTCACCACTGACTCAGTAGTAGCGGTGTGTTCCATCTATTGATACACTGCAGAAATTCACCAAGGCTCCTTAGACAGCACTTTGCAAATCCCTGACCACCACCATCTAAGAGGACAAGGGCAATAGATTTATGAAGATGCTGTCATCTTCAAGTTCAGCTGCAAATTCACCATCCTGACTTGGAAATATATCACCATTCCTTCAAATTCACTTGGTCAAAATCCAGGAAGCTCCTCCCAAACAGCACTGAAGGTCTCCCCACAACATGTCTCAGGATCAGAATTATGATGGTGCAGAAAAAGGTAATTCAACCTGTCATGCCTGCACCAGCTATATTATCTGATGCCATTCTCTTCTTTCCATATCCCTGCACCCCATTAACATTCAAAAAAAACATCTGGTACCCCCTCGAATGTCTCAATTGAACCTGCCTCCACCATATTTCCAGACAGTGCCTCCATACCCTAACAACTCTGAAAAAAGTTTCTTTTTCTCTCATTAGCCTTGCTTTGTTTGCAATCACTTCAAGTCTGTGCTGTCTTGTTGTTTTGTTTTACAAGTGGTAACCACTTCACCCTATTTACTCACCCTCTCCAGGCCGCTAATAGTTTTGATAACCGCAACCAGATCTCCTCTCAGCCACCTTCTCTCAGGAGAACAGTTCCAACTTCTTCAGTCTATCCTCATAGCTAAAGTTTCCATACCTGGAACCAGTCTAATACATCACTTCTGCACTTTCTTCAGTGCATTTGCATCTGGACTATAATGTGGTACCCACGTCGGCACATAGCGCTTCAGCCAAGGTTTAACCAATGTCTTCTACGTGTTCAACATCCCCTCCATGCTCTTGTACTCTGCCTCTGTTAATAAAGCTGAGAACGCTTCTATTTACTGCTGTTTCCTGCCACTTTCAATGATCTGTACACATGTACCCGGCCACTGCCCCTGCACCACTTTTTAGAATTGAACCCCGCTATTCTATATTGTCTTTCAGCAAGTACAAAACCTCACCCTTCTCTGCATTCCACCTCATCTGCTTAACTTGTCAATATCCTTTTGGAGTTCCACACTGCCGTTTTTAGTTTGTAGTTCTTCCAACTTTCATGTCATCTACAACTTTGAAATTGTCCCCTGCACACTGAGAGCTGTGTAATTATTGCATATCAGGCAAAACAAAGATTCCAGTGCTTAACCCCTGGGGATCTCCACTGCAGTTTTCTTAACAGTCCAAAAAAAGGTTCATTCACTATTACCTGCTCTTCTATCACTAAGCCAATTTTGCATCATGTTGCCACTGTCCCTTTTTATATTGTAGTCTTGCATCTTTACTCAAGTCTGTGTAAAGCATTATATCAAATGACATCT
The DNA here is from genome assembly GCA_024137785.1 of Ginglymostoma cirratum. Classification (NCBI taxonomy): domain Eukaryota; kingdom Metazoa; phylum Chordata; class Chondrichthyes; order Orectolobiformes; family Ginglymostomatidae; genus Ginglymostoma; species Ginglymostoma cirratum. The sequence goes on from JAHRHZ010000059.1 coordinate 3,693,532, forward strand.
GGAAATTCACGTGTATGATGTCCTAATAAACCTGCCTTTTTCCAAGTGACCGAAGAACTGCAGAGGCTGTAAATCAGGAACAAAAACAGAAGTTGCTGGAAGCCTAGCAGGTCTGGCAGCATCAGTAAAGGAAAAATCAGAGTTAACGTTTTGGTCTGGTGTCCTTTGCTCAGAACCAGTTTTTCCTTCACAGATGCTGCCAGACCTGCTGAGCTCCCAGCAACTTCTGTTTTTTTTCCCATGTGACTACTGATTCTATCCAGAGTAATTATTTCCAAAGGTTTCTCCATTAACAAAGTTAAATTAACTGGCTTTAATTGCCAGAATTAGTCTTGCAATCATTTTCGAACAAGGACATAATGTTGGCAATTCTCTCGTCTTCTGGCACCTCTTCAGAGTCCAAGGAAGATAGAAATATTATGGTCAGTGTCTCTTCAATTCTTGCTCTTGCTTCCTTCAAAATGTTTGAATGTCACACATCCGGTCCTTGTTGTCTTTTAAAGTGTCAGCAGTCTATCCAAGACTACTACCTTATTAATTTTGATTTTTCTTTTGTGCCAGAGTTTATTTTTCTGTCACTGTGGCCTGGGCAGCAGCATTCTCTTATGAAGACAAATGCAAAGTTATTCATTTAATTCCTCAGCCATGTGCTTTACCAACATACGTAAATCGCCTTTTTCGTCTCTGGCCATCCCTACTCCCCTTTCACCACTCTCTTACTGCTTCTATGCCTATAGAAGACTCCAGGATTTCCCCTTGTTAGTTGCTTGTCTTTTCTCATAGTTCATCTTTGCCTTTCCTATTTGCTTTTTCACCTTCCACTTAAAGCTTTGGTATTCCTGTTAATCTCAGTTGTATTTTCTGATTAATATCTGTCATAAGTACACCTTTTCTTTCTAATTTTAATTTCTACCAAATTGGTCATCTAGGGAACATTGGGTTTGTCCTATCTTTTCAAGTAAATATATCTCAACTATGGACAAACCATGCACTCCTTGAACTGTTCAAACACTGATCTTCCTGCCAAGGTTTCATTCTAATTGATTCAGCTCAGCTCTATTCTAGCCTCACTGCAGCAGTTCAAGAATGCAGCTCACCACCACCTTCTCAATGGCATCTAGCAATAGGCAATAAATACTGATCCACTCAGTGACACCCATATTCCATGAGTGAACTAAAAAAAAACCTATCAGGAGACAAAATCTTGCACTTTTTTTTTCCCCCTTGAGGGTTGTTCTTGAAGTTTTGCCATGTGCTGTGTTTTGATTTTTGGGGCTTTTTTTCATTTTAGGGGCTACTTTTTCTTTCTTATTAATTTATTTTTTAGGTAATCTAGATACAATAGAAATCAATTCTCTACCCGTGTTGACATACGGGATATATGGACTCTCCGAAAGAGAATTGTAAGAATTCATGTGTATCCTTAATTATCAATCTTCCATTATAGTTAAAGCTGCAATGCACAAAGAATGCATTAATTTCTTCGACACAGTATGTAAATTGATTTCAAAAGAGCAGGCATAAATTAACAACTTAGTAAAAGCTAAGGGACACATTCTTCTGTACACAAACTAATCAACCTGAACACACCTGCAGACTGGTGAGGCAATGTACGAAGATTGCAGATTTTAACCACACTGTTTCTAAACTCTTTACCATATCTGAGTTAAGAATCTCAGATTTAAATCTGTCATCTGTGATTTCAGATTTTCCTCGCTCCTGGTTATTCCTTTTGACAGTTGTTTTCCTTAGTTTACAAATTTCCTGTCGTCCTTCCACATCTCTTCTTGCATCTTTACCTCTTTCTCCCCTCCCTTGCAGCCTCCATCTACTTCCAGGATGGACAAGCGCCCCTCAACCCACCAGATGGATTTCAGTAGATGGCAGCCCCCTGGTCCCAGCAAAGGCTTGCCTCTGGCCTGGCTCCATTTCCCTGACAATGGGGCTTCCCCAGTATCTTGCTGGCTCACTTTACTTACCTGACTCGCTGCTCCTCCAATTACAGGGTGTTCTTGTCCTGCATTTGCTGCTCCGCATGTACCTTCCTAGTTTCTGTCTTATTCACCTATTCTGTCTTTTACTAATGATCTACTTTATACTCAGGTTACTTTTCTTTGCAGTCACTACAGCTTTATTTTCAACAGGTATTTTATAACTTCTTGTAACCTTTTGTCTTCCTTGAATATTCATCTTTGTCGAGTAATCTGATACTTGCTCTGTTCTGTTCTTGGTCTTGTCTTTATTATTTCACTTTTGAAACCTCTCCCTCTATTTTATTGGTTTAAAGTCTATTCTACAGCTCTATTTACCTTTTCTTCCCCAGAGCATTGCACCCAGTCTCGTTCATGTGCTGTCTGATTCAGCAGTACAACTTCTATCTCCACACTGGTGCCAGTGTGCTATGAATTGGGAACACCACCTTTCCATATTATGTTTTCAGCCATGCATTCACTTTGTTAATTTGGTTATCTGTATCGTGGATTAGTATGTAGCTGAGGAAATAATCAGGTTATTGTGACCTTGAGGTCACATTTTTTCACTTGTACCTTAGGCAGCAAGAGAACGTCGTAACCTTTGTTCCTTGTGAGAGGAGTGATGTCTTCCTCTCCTGGGTCCTTTTCCATTCACTTTGATTTATCTTCTGCCACCAGAAGCATCGAAGTCAATGTAGTGCTGCTGCTAGTCTGGCTGAGATTAATATCAAAATAAAGCATTATTTCACCTGGACAATCTTAATTTATTGGGACCACGTATCCTGAAAAATTATTCAGAAAGTTAAATGTTGATTTTTGGTGCTCTATTTCACCACAGATGACCGATTGTGGATGTTTTGTGGAGTATGTTTACAGACCTTACTGACATTTCTTTCCTCCATTGTTTGATTCCAAGGTGCCTTCGTGTCATATGCCAGTAAAAGGTTATTGCACAAAGTAGGAGGTCATGGTGCAGGGGTAACACATGGACAGAAGATTGGCTGGCTGAAAATAGTATGCATAAATAGATCTTTCTCTGATTGGAAGGATGTGACAAGTTGGGGTCCTGCTGAATCCTTTACTTTTTACAGTTTGACAATGATAAGATGAGAGCAAAATCATGTTAGTTAAATTTCCAAATGACACAAAGATAGTTCAGAAAATCAGTTTCAAAGAGCATATGAGATTGCAGCCTGATTTAGAATATGTTTGAGTTAATGGACAGAAGTTTGGCAGATGAAGTATAATGTGGGAAAATGTGAAGATTTGTTCACTTTCACAAGCAGAATAAAGAGGCAGAACATTACCTAATTATTGAGCAACTTGGGTTGAGATGCAGCAGGAGCTATGTTTTTGAGTCCTTGAGTCACAGGTACCACAAATAACTAAGAAGGCTTACAGAATGTTATCCTTTATTATGAGATGACTGGAACATAAAAGCAAGGATGTACTACTGAGGCTTTATAAGGCACTGGTCAGGCCACATTTGGAGTATTGTGTGCAATTTTGGGCCCCATATCTAAGGAAGGATGTACTGGCCCTGAAGCAGGTTCAGAGGAGGTTCATGAGAATGGTCCCAGGAATAGAAAGCTTAACATATGAGGAACGTTTGAAGACTCTGGGACTATACTCATTGGAGTTTAGAAGGATGAAGGGGGATCTAATTGACACTTTCAGAATACTGAATGGCCTGGACAGAGTAGATGTTGGGAAAATATTTCCATTAGTAGGAGAGACTAGGATCCGAGGCACAGCCTTAGGGTAGAGGGAAGACCTTTTAGAACGGAGATAAGGCGAAACTTCTTCAGCCAGAGACTGGTGAATCTATGGAATTCACTGCCACAGAAGGCTGTGGAGGCCAGGTCATTGAGTACATTTAAGACTGAGATAGGTTCTTGATTATCAAGGGTTACGGGGAGAAAGCAGGAGAATGGGGTTGAGGAACTTATAAGCCATGATTGAATGGTGGAGCGGACTTGATGGGCCGAATGGCCTAATTTCTGCTCCTATGTCTTATGGTCTTATCTTCTGTATCAGATATACAGGCATTGGTGAGACCATATCTCAAATAGTGCACAGTTTTTGGCTCCTTATTTAAGGAAGAACATAAATACATTGGAAACTGTTCAGAGGATGCTTATCAGGTTGACAGTTGGAATGAGCAGGTTGCCTTATGAGGAAAGGTTGGACCGAGTTGGCTTGTTTTTGCTGGAGTTTAGAAAGTTGAGGAGTGATTTGCTTGAAGTATACAAGATCCTGAATGATGTTGATAGAGTGCACATGGTAATGACGTTTCTTGTAATGTATGAGTGTGGACGAGTAGGTACTGTTTTAAAATTAGGAGATGCCCTTCTAGGACATAGGTGGAAAAAATGTTTTTGGAGCTCTTTGCGTCCGAAGGTGGTAGAGTTATGTCATTGAACATATTGAAGGTGGACGTTGTGTTAGGCAAGGGAATTCACTTTTAGTGGGGATAGATAGAAATGCAGTGGCAATGGCACCTTGTTTTGGTCCTCTGTGTTAGGAAAGTTCATTGTTATCTTGATCTAGATGTCTTGGAATGGATAAGTGCTCCATTACAAAGTGCCAACATACCATAGTAACAAGGGGCAATGTTCTTGATGTATAGGCTATACCACTTAAATGCTAGTGGAACTCAACTGGAAATTAGATAACTATAGGTATTATTTTCATGATTTAAAGGTTTTTTAAACTAAGTACAAAATCATTATCTGTTACTGTTGTTTACCTCTTGTATTAACATTTGACGTGACTCATTTTCTTCAGCTTCAATGCTGGAGAAAGACATTGTAGCAGATATTGGAGACGACTGAAAACTATGCAAATCAGTTTTTGGCTACTTTAACAGGTGAATCCAATCACAAAGTTGGAAGTCTCAAAGTAGAAGTTGTCTGCATCGCACCTGCATATAAATGAGAAATTGTGATAAAATAAGCTTTTTTCAAAATAGGAGCCGAAGTTTGGGGTGGGAGGTGAAGGTGATTTGACTGTAATAATGCACTAATACAGGAATTGTGCTTAAGTGCATTTCAAACTAATTGATTTGCGTATCTTCATTATTATGCTTAATTTGCGAAGAAGTGGGTTGAAAACTCTGCAATTACCTGAATGCTTGTTTGGTTGACAGAAGTCTCAAAGCAATGGTCCAGAAAAGGAGAAAGAGGGTGTGATCCAGAACTTTAAACGGACACTGTCAAAGAAGGAAAAGAAAGAGAAAAAGAGACGGGAAAAGGAAGCATTAATGCAAACTGTAGATGATGATAGGCCGATTTCCAGTGGTGATGGGTAAGCTATTCCTCTAACTACTTTCCTGTACCCACAGTTCTTCAAATTACAGCTGTTTATCGTTCGTTGAATAATACCACGATGTACTCTTGGCTTTGCTGTATGATGACAGATTAACATTTTGGGATAGTATCTTCAGATGCTTAATTCCTTTATATGGAGAACAATATTTGTATGCAAGCTAAAATTAAGTGTTGAAATAGGTTTGCAATACAAATAAAAAAGATTGGAAATGGAAGTAACACTTCAGCCATGAGGTAAGGTAGTTCTTGTCTTCCTGAATTTGTATGCTAAGTCTTATGATGTAGGAATGATTGCTATTTTAAGCTATACTCTTACTATCACGGTTAATTCTTGCTAACCTTGCAACCTGATCCTTTTTGGTGACCAGAATTTCCTTCTCTTCTAACAGTGTAAGTTGTCCACAATGTAGTTGATACAGAAAAATCCTTTATTTAGTCTTTATTCTTTCATGGGATGTTGACATTCCTGGAAAGGCCAGCATTTCTTGCCCATTCTAATTGCCCTGTAAACTGATTGGCACGCTAGGCCATTTCACAGGCAGTTAAGAGTCAACAATGTTGTAGTGAATTTGGAGTTGTGTAGGCCAGACTGGATTAGAGTGTAAATATCCTACCCTACAGGAATCAAGCAAATTGGGTAGTGTTTTTTAACAATAGTTAATGATGGTTATCGAGACTGGCTTTTAACCCAGATTTATTTATTAAGTTTAAACTCCATTGCTGGTAGCTATGGTAAGATTTGAACACAACCCAGATTATTCGTCTGATCTTCTGGTTTACTAGTACAGTTACATTGCCTCTAAACAGGTCTCTTCTGCACCACTGCTACCTTCTGTGGGATATCAAATTAGAAAGTTGGGAAAGGAAAATAAAATTTATTTACCCAAAATGAGACTTGAAAGAATAATACAGAAAGGATCCTAATGCAGGCCAGAGGGAACTTGGGTTTCTCTTATCTTTTTAAGAAAGAAATTCCTCCATTATACCACAGAGCTAAACTTCTGCAAACAACCGAGAACCTGATAGTTCCTGGTATATACTTGTAATGCTAACGGTTATATAAAATATTGCTTTAGGAATGAAAATATATTCACCTGCTTCTCACCCTGTTAAGATCAGAGTGGTTGCTGATGATCTTCTAAAACAGACGACAATAATCTAAACCATCTATTTAATCTCCCCCAATTATTTTAGGAAAGCACCTATGAGAACCGAATTAGGAGCATTGAGTCCCATTAACGTTCTTATTGCTGTTTTCTGTTCTTGTTCTTTTATTCTATAATCAACCCATGAGATTAATCTGATAAATCCAAACCAAATTTTGATAGCTCCAGTAACTTAATTTCCCTCTGAATGGGAATTGCAGAAAATCATTATAGGAGGGAAATCTTTCTGCAGTCATGATTTTGTTTCCATAAAATAATGTTCTGTACTTTTTTTCTGACTACTTTTCTAACTTTATTTCCATGAAATAATTATAGGCAGGAAAGTCCATCAGTTTAAAAAATCCCTGTTACTGCATCTAATTGCTTCAAATAATTGTAACAATTTTGCTGCAACTATTTTATCACAAAACTCATCCCATGCATTTATCACTGTGCTCTGAAGAATTTCTTAATGGTCCAGCTTAAGTTTAAATTGTCCTAAACTCTCAGTTTAGTTATGTAATCTACAAAATTTTATTTTTCCTATTTCTTTAATTATGTTAAATGTTGTTAAGCCTGTAGGTTGAAAAGCTGCAAGCCACCTTCAGCCTTTCCTTTTAAACTAGATCACTGCCTCTTGAGATTGGCCATGTGATTCTTTTGTGCTGTTTGCAGAGCTTGAATGTCTGTCTTGTATGTTGGTAACCAGAACTAAATAAAGTACTCGAGGTGTAGAGAGATCAGGGAATCTTAAGTGTTGATCATGACTTGTAAGTTCTGTTTATAATTTTGCAGTTTTTTTTTGTTCTGAATCCTTCAAGTTAAGCACAGCTTTGATATAGTTCTGTAGTAACATTTGTTTGGAACTTGGCCATCCGGCCTCTAGAAATCTGGGCAAATGGCATCATCAAGCAGTCCAATCTGCTGATGTGTTATGTTCCCTCATCCATAATGCTGTTCCTACTGCAGTTGAACCCCAGAACCTAAGACCAGTGTTCAGTCTTTAAATCCCTAACTTTGCCATTGTATCTGTACTTTGCTGATAGACCCTAATATGTCAATTTACTGATTCCTGAATGAAATATTCAGAAGCCACCAAAACCCATGAACCGAACAGTTGTCAGATAAACTTCTGATTGTCTCCAAGATAATGCACTTAAATTACATTTACTCAAGCTTTCCATCTGACTTGAAATTAATCAATCATCTTGTCATCTGCACTATTGCACTTGTTTGATGCAAGTTTTTAAATGGTAAATTTTTTTTCCCTACCAGAAGTGAGAACTCAAGTTCACATCTTGCAGCGGAGGTGTACAAAGACATGCCAGAGACTAGCTTCACCCGTACAATATCTAACCCTGAAGTAGTCATGAAACGCAGACGACAACAAAAGTTAGAACAAAGAATGCAAGAATTTCGTAGTGGTGATGGACGGCCTGATTCAGGTATTGTTTGCATAGCTTCCTTAATGCAAAACAACATCCCATACCTTTCAGGGGAGTTTAAAAAAAAAAAAAAAAATTAGTAAGTTGTTCTACTCTGCTTGGTGTTTATATGATCCAGTCTGTTAAATTGGGTTGTCATTTCTGGTTCTGTTCTGTATGGGTTTGTGTATGGGGTCTAATTCCACATGTTTGTTGATCGTACTCTGGGTTGAAAACTGGGCCTCTAGGAATTCCTGTGTATGTATGTGCTTAGCTTGATCTAGGATGGTCACGTTGTCCCAATTAAATTGATGGCCTTCATTGTCCGCGTATGCTGAGATGAGAGAAAGTTCGTCGTGTCGTTTTGCTCCTAGCTGGTGTTCGTGTATCCTGATGGCTAGTTTTCTTCCTGTCTGGCTGATGTAATATTTACAGTCATTGCAAGGTATTTTGTAAACTACGTTGGTCCTGCATGTCATGAGTATGGGGTCTTTGGTCCATGTGAGTGTTTGTCACAGTGTGGCTGTGGGCTTATGTGCTTCCATGAATGGTAGTGGTCGTAGGAGTGTTGTCAGTTCTGATATGTTCTTGATATAGGGTAGTATAGCCAGTGTATTGGGGCATACTGTGTTCTCTTGGTGTTGTCTATCTGGTAGGCACCTGCTGATGAATTTGTTGGGATATTTGTTGTTAGCAAAGACCCTGTATACATGCTTTTCCTCCTTCCTGCATTGTTCTAGTGCGTTGCAGTGAGTTGTGGCTGATTTGAATAGTGACCTAACACAGCTTTGTGGATGTTGGGGTGATTGCTGTGGAAATTGAGGATTTGGCAGTGCACGTTATGACATGCAGGACCAAAGTAGTTTACAAATTCCCTTGCAATGACTGCAAATATTACACCAGCCAGACCAGATGAAAACTAGCCATCGGGGCACACGAACACCGACAACACGATGAACTTTCCCTCTTCTCTGTGCGCCCAGACAATGAAGGTCTTCAATTTAACTGGGACAACGTGACCACCCTAGCTCAAGCCAAGCATACACATGCACAGAAATTCCTAGAGGTCTGGTTTTCAACCCACAATACAATCAACAAACATGTGGAATTAGACCCCATATACAAACCCGTGCAGAACAGAACCAGAAATTACACAACCCAACTTAACAGACCAGATCATATAAATAACAAGCAGAGTAGAACAACACCGCTTCATTGGAGGCCGCACTGATGATGTCACCTAGTGTGGTGATGAAACATCTGTACGATAATCAGCCAGCTCGGCGAGCAAGCCAACAACCTCATGCACGTCGTGAGCTACAAATCTTCACAAGTAGGAGAACTTCCAGTTTGAAGTGTTAAAGGACTAAGGAATGAAATAAGTCTGAAGGGCTGGGTGAATGGGAACTTGTTGATGTTTCTAAGGTCCTTGAGTAGATTTGTAGCTCGGGTTGTGGATGCTGTGGTTGGTTCGCTTGCCGAGCTGATGTGTTAGTTCGTAGATGTTTCGTTACCCAGCTGGGTAGCATCAGTGCAGCCTCCAATGAAGCACTGTTGTGTTTTCCCACTGGTGTTTAAACTCTGTGGGGTTCATTGGAATTGATTACTTCATCTCTGGTATTTCTTCTTAGTGGTGTGTGTATATAGGGTATAATTCTACGAGTTTATTGGCCTTCTTGGTGGAGAGCCAGGTCCCTACAAATTCCCGTGCTTGTCTCTGTTTGGCCTGTCCTAGGATCCAGATGTTGTCCCAGTCGAACTGGTGGTTTTCCTTTTATCCATGTGAATGGAGACAAGTGAGTATTCGTTATATCTTTTTGTTGCTAGTTGGTGTTCATGTATTCTTGTGTCCAGTTTCCTTCCTGTCTGTTCAATGTAATGTTTACCCAGTAATACTTAACGAACGGGACTGCCTCACTAAAGCACAGAAGCTACCAGCAGACTTGAATTCATACCAGCAAGTGCAAATTGACCCAGCACCGCAACTGCGTAATAAAATAATCAACACTCTAAGGAGACTCAAACAGACCGGACAAATTGACAAAGCAAACGCCCGAAAAATGAAAACTGAAGTGACAAACACCCCCCCGATTCTACGGCCTCCCAAAATGTGCACAAACTGGAAGTACCCTTCAGACTCCTAGTCTTCCTCCTAAGCACACCAACACACAGGTTAGCCAAGGAATTACAAGTACCTTGCCAGCAAGTCACCCCACTCAATTCACTCAGCCCACGAGTTCCTCAAATCCGTTAAAGACATAAGAATAGACGAGGACGAGATTGTGGTGTCCTTTGACGTTACCGTCATATTTGCGTCGATTGACCTGCTGGCAACCGAGATACTAGCAACACTACTAAAAGAACGAGACTCGAGTGACACCACCTCCACAGACAACATGCTGAAATTACTGGATCTATGCCTCACAACCCACTTTACCTTTAATAGCCAAATCTATGAACAAATCAACAGGACACCCATGGGGTCACCTATCTCCAGACTAATAGCAGAAGCGGTGATGCAGAGACTTGAAAGCATGGCCCTTCCGTAGATCCAACCTAAACTATGGATCCGAAATGTGGATGACGCTTTGTCATCATCAACTGGACTAAACTAGAGGAGATACACCAAATGATAAACCGCACTCACCGGCATCAAATTCACGAGGGAAGAAGATAAGAACAAATGGCTTCCATTCCTGGACATCCTAGTATAACACAGGGCGAACGGGGATTCTGACAAAGGTACTCGGAAAGGCCACACACGGATCAAGTCCTGGATTTCAACAGCAACCACCCAATTACCCAGAAACGAAGTTGTGTGAAAACGCTGTTTAAAGGAGCAGCAACACACTCCAGCAACCTGGAACTACGCCAAAACGAAGAAGAATACTTCTACCAGACGTTTAAAGACAATGGATACCCAAAGAGCTGTGTCCAACGATGCCTATCTCAAACAACAACAGGAAGATGCGGTATGTCCTGACACACTCGTCATGTTACCATACGTCAAGAACATATCCGAGCTGACCACAAGACAACTCCGACCATTGGACATCAGAATGGCACACAAACCTACGTCAACCCTATGCCAACTGTTAACTCGAACCAAAGACCCCTTACCCATTATGGACACAACCAACGTGATATACAAGATTCCATGCATGGACTGCGACAAATGTTACGTTGGACAGACAGGAAGGAAACTGGCCTCAAGAATACATGAACAACAACTAGCAACAAAAAGATATAACGAATACTCACTTGTCTCCATTCACATGGATAAGGAGAAACACCCAGTTCGATTGGGACAACATCAGGATCCTAGGAGAGGCCAAACAGAGACAAGCATGGGAATTTGTAGAAGCTTGGTTCTCTGTCAAGAAGGTCATCAATAAACATGTAGAATTAGACCCTATATGTATGCACCACTACGAAGAAGTACTGGAAATGAGGTGATCAACTCCAATGGACCCCAGAGTTTAAATACCAGGCAGGAAAACAACAGCACTTCATTGGCAGCTGCACTGATGATGTTACCTAGCAGGGTAATGAAACGTCTGCAGACTAATGAACCGGCTCGGCGAGCAAACCAACCACAGTATGTTGATGTATGTAGAAAATGAAAAACGCTAGCCTTGTCTCGTGAGCATTTGAGTGGAAGTAAGAAGCTGTTAGGGATCAAGGTATCGTCGTCTGATGAGCTGAGTAGAGGTGGACAGTTACAGAGCTGGAAGTAAATATGATTGTGGCGGAGAGGACATGTGGTTGGGAGCTTAGCTTGAGTTCAAACACACTGTCGATTGGATGAACAACCAATTAGCTGCTGAAAACAGTGGCGGTTTTAATTTTTAAAAAAAAAAACTGGTTTATCATTGCTGCACGGAGTGATCTTGTAGGTTTTGGTGGAAGAGTGAGAAGCTATTATGTTCGCCTGAGTGAGGGATATTCATAGAACATTAGCAACTAATTTCTTTGCTAGTGTCACTGGTTGTTTCTGAGAAACTGGCACTTTTCTGCAACTAACTATGGAGAAGGTAGTGAAATGGAATGACTGATCCACCCTCTATCTGGACAGTTAGATTTCTGTACTCTTCCCTAAATTCACGTTAGACAGTGGAAAATTTTAGTGTGGAAGTTTATGGATGACTGGGTATGGATAATGTGTTCATGAGTGTTCACCCTTTTTTTAAAAAGTCAATGTTTCTTCATAATTGATTTATTTTGAAATACTTAAGCTGACAATTATTTAAGAGATGATTCAGTGTACTTAAGTTGAAAACAATGGCCCAGATATTCTGACGGCAAGGGAATAGTTGCTGTTTCAAGACTGGAGTTGTGCACTGGAACATGTGGAATCCTGGCACTGGTTGAGTCTGTGGTATATCTTGGGAAACTGTATTTTCTGCATCTGGAACCCTCTGAAGGAATCCATTTAAAAACTGGAGAGTTTCAAACGACTAAAGATTAATAGTTACCACAGAAGAGTCGTAGAATTCAAAAATCTACTGCAACTGAGTAAACGTTAAACTGAACCCCTGATCCTCCAAACTCCACACCCCAAGACTCCTGATATTCATCCGCTCAACCAGACCCTGCTGCAACTGAACACTCTCATCTTGTACCTGATGCCCCCTCCTGCCTATTGGACCGACAGCCCTCACCACCTTCTATTCCTTTAGCCTAAGCATTCAGTCACTTGTCTGGCATCCTACCTACCTGGCATGCTACTGACCTTGCACTTACCTCCTCACCCAGCCAGTGCCAGCACTACCACCACCCTTCTCCACCCCCCACCCCAGTTCACAGCATGCTGATTGATGCAAAAGAGGGAAGGGATTCCTGGACAGGTTTCTAGCACAAAGGCCCTATCCTGGAATCTGCAGAGCAGAAGACATCTAAATTTAAGTGGGTAATTTTAATCTAAACCAAATCAGAAGGGAAAAGAGGGTTTCTGGTCCTGATTGGAATATCTGAGCCTACGATTTTTCCAAACATTTGCTTATGTTGTTTAACATGACCTGATGCGCCTGTTGGATTATAATAGTTACTAGGTATTATTTTGATGTTTTCACATTGTGGATGAGTTGACTGTGGTAGAGGAAGAAACTGTATAAGAGTCTAAAAAGAATGAGTCCAATTTAATCTGGTTGGTAAACATTTTAAAAAGTTGTTTATTTTTGCATCCAGGTGGAACTCTTAGGATTTATGCAGATAGTTTAAAGCCAAATATACCATACAAGACCATCTTGCTGTCCACAACAGATACATCAGACTTTGCTGTAGGTGAAGCCCTTGACAAGTATGGGCTGGAGAAGGAAAATCCAAAGGAGTATTGTATAGCACAGGTATGTGTACTACTTGTGCAAATACATGCTTATAGCACCTTTCTATTTAGGGTAAACAGTTGCGTGGTCTAGATGATTTAATGTCAATTAAGTGTTCAATTTTCATAACATTGATTATTTACCTTAATGTTACAGAAGTAATTTTGTTCATTGGATTTGAGAACTCATTGTGGATTGCTTGCATACTAAACAACAGAAGCAATCCCACAAGCAACAGATCAGATCAAAGCACTGCAATCCTTCCACATCCTGTGAACATTGGTGTACAATTAAGGGACTGATAGGAAGGGGAAGCTTTTCAACTATCCCCGTTGTTAATGGTGGCAGACCCCAATCTAAATGCAAACACTGAGACTGAAACAATCTTTTCCAATATCTTGTGCTACCTCATTGGTTGTAACATGATGCATCAAGTCCCACTATCCCTGGAGTTGGATTAAATGTTAAAGTTCTTTTAAGGTATGCACTGTTTACCTGACTTCCAGATCAAGGTTGATATAAAGCATGAACTAGATTTCTAATTTCTAAACGATAATTTAAGTAATTAGACTATTGCTACAAGTAAACAGAAACATGATTGGCATTTAACACTAAAACTCTAATTCCCTTATAAACACCCCCTTACTTGTTAATTCTGTGTAATATCATTCAGCATGCCTTACAAAAGGCATATCAGAATTATATTAGCTCATTGACCACTTAAAGATTATTAACTGCCTGGAGTTTTTGCATACCAAAATATAATTGCCCTTTTAGTAAGTATGCCACATCAGCTCATAACCTGATGGTAATCAAAAATTTAAGCTGTAGTACAAAGTACAATGCCCAGGTATCAAATAGCGCACACCACTGTTTAAAAACCATGCATTTGAAATGATTCCTTTATATGCTCATCTCTTCTACAAGATGAAAGCAACCCGCATTTAAATGGCTCATAATGATGCTTTAACCCTGTGAAGAGTATTTTTAATCCCTTCCCCCTCATGCTGTTTCTAGCAATAAAATTTCTAATCAATAATAACATTTTTATTTGTGTAAAAATTCCTGGGCACAGTTCTTTTTCCTTCTATTGACAATGTTTTGGACTATACACACTTCTGAAAGTTAGCTTTGTTTTTTTTCCCCCATGTTACAGGTAGTTAAATGTCCTGTTTCTCATTCCCACACTAAGTCTAAGCCCAGACACACACACTTTTTATTACTACATTAGTTTTCAAGGTCACTGTAATGAGTTTATAGTTCAACAAGAGTTGGTTATATCATATTGTCATTTGTGGGAGCTTACTTTGTGAAAATTGGCATTACTCGTGATTGCAGGATGCAGTAAAGTGTTTTGAACCCTAAAAGGCTTTGGGATGTCCTGAGATCTTAATACTTCTATATAAATGCATATCTCTCAAGTTTCACTTGTATGCTTGTGCTGAGTGCTGCTGCTGCTTGGTTCCCAGAATTTGAAATCTCATTCAAGCCTAGAACTGAGCTTGTGGAGCATTCATAATAAAAGAAATGGAAAGACTCAAATCTAACTGTCACCTTTTACACATGATATCCCAAATAATTCATAGCCAGTGATGTAGCTTTGAAGTGTATTCCCTGTTTGTAATATCGGAAAACTCTTCCTGAAAATATCCTTTAGTCTTCAAATAGACATGAGGAGGTTTGCTTCTGCTAAGTGGTCATTAAGACTGTAAGAGAAAGGATCCGGAGTAGGCAGTTTGGTCCCTTGAGCCTGCTGCTCCATTCAGTAGGATCATGGCTGATGCAACATACCTCATGTCCACTTTCCTGCCCTTTCCCTGTAACCCTTGATCCCCTCCATAAAAAGAATCTATCTATCTCAGCCTTAAATATATGCAAGAACTCTGCCCCCACAGCTCTCTATGGCAAGGAGTTCCAAAGGCATTCAATCCTCTGGGAGAAAAAGTTCCTCCTCTTCTCAGTCTTAAATTGATGCCCCTTTATTCTGAGGCTATGTTCTCTGGTCTTAGAGTCTCCCATGAGGGGAAACCATCCTCTCAGCAATTACCCTGTCAAGCCCCTTGAGAATCCTGTGTATTTCAACCAGATCATCTCTCATTCTTCTAAACTGTGGTGAGTAGAGTCCCAACCTATTTAGCCTTTGCTCGTAAGACAATCCCTCCATACCAGGATAACCTTAACTAACCTTTCACTGATCTGCCTCCAATGAAATGATATCATACCTTAAATAAGAGGACCCAGACTGCTGTCAGTACCCCAGATGTGGTTGCTGTACAGTTGCAGTAAAACCTCCCAACTCATAGTCTTGTATTTCAACTCCCTTGAAATAAGGGCCTTCCTGATTACATGGTGGACCTGCGTACCAGCTTTGTGTTTTGTGCGCGTATCCCCAAGTCCTTTTGTGTTCAGCTTTCTGCAGATTTTTTCTATTTAAATCATATTCTGCTGTTTTGTTCTCTGTTCCAAAATGAACAACTTCCATATTTGCCAACTTTTTGCTACTGATGTCTTATCCGTATACCTCTGTAAACTGATGGTATCTCTCTTGGAACCTGCCTTTCCACCTATTTTTTTCATATGCAAATTTTGCAACAGTTTGTTCACTTCCTTCCTCCAAGTGACATAATTGTGAACAGTTATGGTCCCAGCACTGATCCTACTTGTCATGGGTTACCAACCTGAAAAAGAAATCTTATTCCCATTTGCTGTCTCCAGCCCATGAGCCAATTCCCTGTCCTTGTCAATATATTGCCTCCAACACCATGGGCTCTTAACAACTCTTCTGATTTTGATTTTATTGTCACGTGCACTGAACACAGTGAAAAGCTTTGTTTATGAGCGGTACAGGCAGGTCACAGCACACGAAGGAAGTACAGATCTAGAGGCGTACAGGTTAATTATTTGAAGCTAGAGAGGCCATTCAAAAGTCTGATAACGGCCAGAAAGAAGCCGTTCCTGAACCTGCTTGTGCGTGTGTTCAGGTTTCTGTATCTTCTGCCTGATGGACGAGGTTGTAGGAGGTCATCACCAGGGTGTGATGGGTCTTTGATGTTGACCGTCTTTCCACGACAGCGAGCCATGTCAGTAGAGTCCATGGATGGAAGGTTGGCTTCTGTGATGGCCTGGGCTGTGTGGAGCACCTTCTGTAGTTTGTTCCTGGGCATTATGCACCCAGACAGTATGCTTTCAATGGTGCATCTGTAGAAGTTGGTGAAGGACCTTATGACAAATTTCCTGAGCTGCCTGAGGAAGAAGAGGCATTGTTGTGCCTTCTTGATTATCACATTTATGTCGCAAGTCCAGGACAGGTTGTCGGTTATCGTCACTCCGAGGAACTGAATGCTCTTCTCACACTCAACCTTAGTTCTGTTGATGTAGATGGGGGCGTGTTCTCCTTTGTTTTTGAAGTCGATGTTCAGTTCTTTAGTTCTGCTAACGTTGAGAGACCGATTGTTTTAATTGCACCACGTGAGGCACTTTGTCGAACACCTTCAAACATCAATTGGTTCCCCTCTGTCCACTCTAGTTGAGACTTCCTTGAAAAGCTATAATAAATTAGTCGGACACTTCCCTTTCATGAAGTAATGCTGACTCCTCTTCATTAGTTTATGATTTTCTAAACGTTCTGCTACTTCAATAATTAATTCCAGTTCTTTTCCAACAATAGATGTCAGGTTAATCAGCCTATAGTTACCTGCTTCTTGCCTCCCTCACTTTTCGAATAGGGGTGTCACATTGGTGGTTTTCTGATCTCTGCTACTTCTCTGGAATCCAAGGATTTTTGGAAAAGTACAGCCAGTGCGTCCACTATCTCTGTTGTTACTTCTTTTAGGATCCTAGGATGGAAGCCATCGGGGCCTGGGATTTTACCAGCCTTTAGCCCCGTTAGTTTGTCTATACTACTACTTCAGTGCTGGTGATGATGGTACTTAATTATTCCCTTAGTATTCTCTAGCATGAAAGGCATATTCAAAAATATCTTCCACCGTACAGACTGATGCAAAATATCTGTTTAACTCCTCTGCCATTTCATACTCCCCAAAGCAATCTCCCCAAATTCATTTTTTAAGGGGCATGTGTTTACTTTGACTTTTCTGGTTATCATTTTGGGCTGGAAAGTGAATGATGTGCGAATCTAGACTGCAGGGAGAACCTTAAAATGAATATGCTTTGGGCTGTGTAATCTCACATTAGCACATAGTGATCAAACTGCCAATTATTTAAATGTACAGGTGCTGCAAGGATAAATCACTAGCTCCAGACTAATTTCAATCAGACTGCATCATCAAACAAAATTAAAAGATGCCCATAGGGTTGCTATTTAACAGGAGATGGTGATGGAAGCCGTCATTGTAAATACAAGTTATTGACTGCTGGCATTTTCATGTTCTGTCTCATTGTCTTTTGCTAATGTGGAAGTGAGCAGAATACAAAGAAGCCTCAAGTGGATTTAGGTAGTGGGAGAATGGGCAAGAAATGGCAAGTCAATTATGAATGGAGAAATAGCAAGAAATTTTTTGGCTTTATTTTCTGAAGTCCTGTTATAATAAAGTTTTGGGACAGTTGTATGGAGTTTTGGTGAGATCATATCATTAAAGCCTTGATTCAACCATGGTCAAAACGGCTGAATTCCAGAGGTGAATGTGAATGCTGTTGACATCAAGACTGCATTTGCCTGATTGTGGCAACAGAGAGGCCTAGTAAAACCTGAATCCGTGCCTATTAGGGGGAGAACTCAATGCAGGTTGGAGTCATACTTCACACATGAAGATAGTTATTGTTGGAGATCAGTCACTTCAGATCCTGTACCTCAGGGTGGATATTACTAATTAACCTGGTCAGAGATATTATTGCGCACCTCTGGACTGGTGAGACTTGAACCCAGGCCTCCTAGTTCAGAGAAATCTATCAGTCAATCTCTATCTCGAAATATACTCAATGACTAAGCCTCCATAGCCTTCTGGGATAGAGACTTCCGAAGATTTA
Organism: Ginglymostoma cirratum; assembly: GCA_024137785.1. Classification (NCBI taxonomy): domain Eukaryota; kingdom Metazoa; phylum Chordata; class Chondrichthyes; order Orectolobiformes; family Ginglymostomatidae; genus Ginglymostoma; species Ginglymostoma cirratum. The sequence continues at coordinate 3,711,713 of JAHRHZ010000059.1, forward strand.
CCACCAAGTGAAGAACTGCCTCATCAACTCAGTTCTAAATGGCCAACCTGTCATCCTGAGATCATGTCTACTGGTTCTAGACATCTCCTTAGCTCAAGGAACCCTTTTTGATCCGTCTACCCTGTTGAGTGTTGCAGGAATAGCTTCACTAAGATGATGGTTTATACTTCTAACTCTAGAGAACAAAGGCTGACTATCCTCAAAGACTCCTTAAAGTACAATCCTGTCATTCTAGGAATCAATCTGGTGAACTTTTGTTGTGTTTACTCCATGGCAAATATATCCTTCCTTAGGTAAGGGACCAAAAACTCCAGTTTTTTTTTAAATTCACGCATGCTATGTTGCTGTCAGGGTCAGCATTTATTGCCCATCCCTAACTGCCCTTGACAAGATGATGAACTGTTTTTCTTGAACAGTTATACCTAATTAGTGGTGGGGGTGGAATTCCATGATTTTGACACAATGAAATTGTAGAAAAGGTAATACGTTTCCAATTCGGGGTGATGAACAGCTTGTAGGGGAACTTTCCGGTAGTGGTGCTTTCATGGATCTGCTGTCTTTGCCCTTCATTGTGGAAATAGTCATGGATTTGGAAGGTGCTATCTAAGGAGCCTTGGCAAATTCCTGCAGTGCATCATTAAATGATGCGCGCCATTGCTGCTGAACATCAGTGGTGAAGGTACTGGATGCATGTGGATGTACTGCCAATCAAGCAGGCTGCTTTGTACTGGATGGTGTTAAGCTCCTTGAGTATTGTTGGAGCTGCACTCATTCAGGTAAGTATTCCATAACGCCCAGATTTGTGGCTGGAGAGTAAGGTGGTGAGTTATCCACTGCAGGATTCCTAGCCTCTGATCTGCTCTTGTGGCTACAACAAGGCTTGTCCAGTTGAGTTTTGGTCAGTGGCAATGTAAAAATGTTGATTGTAGGGAATTCAGTATTGGTAATGCCACAATGTCAATGGGCACTGGTTAGTTTCTCTCTTACAGGGATGACAATTGTCAGTTATTTCTGTGTATAAATACTGCTGACCAACTGTCAGTCCAAGTCTGGATTTATCCAGGTTTTGTTTCATTTGGATATTGAGAATCTGAGTCATCACAAATGATGCTGAACATTGTGCAGTCGCTAGCAAACATCCCCAACTTAACCTTATAAGGGAGACAGGTCATCGAGGCAGGTAAAGATGATTGGGCTCAGAACACGACCCTGAGGAACTTAGCGATTCTTATGGTGCAGTGGAACAGTGAAAAATGTAGAAAAATGGCAGAGGCAGAAGATCAGCCATGATCTACTTGAATTATGTTGCAAGTTCAAGGAGCTGAAAGGTCTTCTTTGAAAGGGACAAGAAAGGTCTTGTCCCTATGAAATGCCAAAAAATTACTTTAATGACACAATAATCTGTTTTGTTGGAGTTAGTTGAAGGAAAATTATTGGCCATAATACACACAACTGCTCCTTCACAAATAATTCCATATGACCTCTGTGCTTGCTTGAAAAATTTATTGAGATTTTGTTTAATTTTTTATTCAGAAAGCCCATTCCTCCGATGCTTCCTTAATATCAAGTGGTGGGGGGATTGAGGAGCGGGGGGAAGAGAGAGAAAAGGGTTGTTGGTGCTATACTGGGACCACAGATTTCTGCTTTAAAACTATGGTGTCTGTGATATTCTGTTTTCTTTTCTCAAGGTTACACGAGGTACAAAAGGCTTGGAAATAGCTGTCTGACATTATTGAAATTTGTTTTGTCATACTTATTGTAATATCACAATATCAACTATAGATATTACAATATCAACTATAGATTTTTTCCAGATTTTGTATATCATTAGCATGTGGAATTAAAAGATACTGAATGTTGGTGTTAATTTTATAAATGTAACAGTTTCGAGTTTTATTTGAAGTTCAAGTAAGTTAAAGCATAGAGTCACACAGTATGGAAGCAGACCCTTCAGCTCAATTCATCCATGCTGACCAGGTTTCCTAAACTGAACTAGTCCCATTTGCTTGCGTTTGGCCCATATCTCTCTAAACCTTTCCTATCCACATATCTGTCCAAATCTCTCAAATTTTGTAGTTGTACCCGCCTCTACCACTACCTTTAGCAGCTCTTTCTATATATGCAGCACCCTGCATGTGGAAAAAGCTACCATCGAGTCCCTTTTAAATCTTTCCCCTCTCACCTTTAAACTTGTTCCCTCTAGTTTTGGACTTGCCAACCCTGGGGAAAAGACTGTAGCTATTCACCTTATCTATGCCCCTCATGATTTTACGAACCTTTAAAAGGTCACCCTTCAGGTCACATGCTCCAGGGGAAAAAAGGTCCCAAGTAAAAGCACAGATATAGGCAAGTGATTGGGAAATGTGGGGACTGCGTGAGGGGGATCCGAGGGAGAGACAGTGAAAGAAAGGGACAGCTGCAGGGCAGGTTAACAACTTGCTGATATAAAGCAGGATGAATGCAGTCTTAAATTCCATTAACGCGTAGTAGTTGTATTAACTAAGCTCTTTTAAAATTTTAGTTTTACAAAGTTAAAACAGAAAACTGTAAAACTGGATCCTGTGTGCTTCTGTAAATTTGTTTTATCATTCAGTATAAGTCTGTGCAACTGCATTTACATTGCAGTTAATGTTTGCACTGGAGAAAATAAATACTGCACAAAAAATATTTCTAGTGCATCAGCAAGTTGTTGACTTACCCTGCAGCTGCCCCTTTTCTTTCACTCTGGCCTGTTTTTCCCCATTTGTACCCCCTTCATGGGATGAGTTGCCGGAGGAAGAGAGTTGTGGGCCAAATAGGACTAGTTCAGTTTGGAAACCTGGTCGGCACGATCAAGTTAGCCCTGAAGGTCTGTTTCCATGCGATTTGATTCTATTTCGATGATATTTTTGACAATTCGCCATTAGTACTCCCATGGCTTATTTAGTAATAATAGGCTTGTTGAACTAACCCCAAACATCCTACTCACCAAGGTTTTTGAGTGGGGGGTGGTATGAGTGAGTAGAGTTTCCTTCTGTGCAAAAGACCCAATTTTGGCTGATTCTGTATATTGAAAAGATTCACTAATAATCTGAGTATCAAAATCAATCCTCAAGTTTGAATGTAAGTAAATAATTGAGAATGGATCTAACTTTATATTTGTTTTTAATTTAGATCTTATTCCAGTGTGCCCATTAACAACGGTGCTTAATTAGGGCAGAGGCAATTTAGTTGTATATTTCAGAATTCCCAAGAGAATTGTAAAGACTCATCTCATTAATGCTTTCTGTAGTATATTATGCATCCGTGCTATTAAAACTTCAAACATAACTTGTGTATGGAGTTTCTTATTCATTTCATAATTTATCTTAAGCTTCATTTGCCTCATTTAATAGCAGTCTTTATCGTTGTATCTTAATGCATCCTTACCAAGATGTCCTTCAGGGTGACTTGCTTAACCCATTCACTCCTTCTTATCCAGTTATCTCGGACTATTTTCCCATGTCTAACATTATTCAGTTCAATGGTTGATTGATTGAATCTGTTTAATGATTGGCAGCAATTTATCTCTACCTTGTCTTTGTTCAACTTAAATGAATTAAGAATTGCTCCTAGGTGAGCACCTTGTTTACCACTGTGAATGTTTTCTATGAGCAGTACTTAGGACCATAAGTTGTAGAGATAGAAGTAAGCCATCTGACCCATTGAATCTGCTCTGCCATTTGATGAGATTATGGCTGATCTGAAAACCTTCCATTCCACTTGCCTGCCTTTCCCCATAAACCCTTGATTCCCTTACTGATTAGCAATCTGTCTATTTTAGCCTTGAATATGCTTAACCACACATGCTTCCACAGAGGGTGGCTGTCAGTGGAAAAGGATTCCACTGATCCTTTGAAGAAGTAATCTCTACTGTAGATAAAGTAGAACCAATTAATGCAGAATATTTGCAGAAAGCATTTGACAGGATGCCAATCAAAGGTTTATTGCAGAAAATTAAAGCTCATGGTATTGGGGATAACACAATGGCATGGATAGAATATTGACTGTCTAACAGTAAGCAGAGTAGTGTCTTTCCCCGACTAGAAGGATGTAAGGAGTGGTGTGCCGCACTGGTTGTGCTGGGGCATCAATTATTCACCATTTACATGAACGGTTTGGATGAAGGGACTGATGGTATGTTAGCTAAATTGTTGACATAAAGATAGGAAAGTGACCTGTAAAGAGGGCATAAGGAGCCTACAAAAGGATATAGATAGTTTAAATGAGTGGACAAAGATCTGGCAAATGTAGTATAATGTGGGCAAGTATGCAATTTTCCAATTTGGCAAAAAGAATAAACAAAAAAATCTAAATGGTGAGAGTTTATAAAGTTCAGATGCAGAGAGATCTGACTGGCCTAGTGCATGAAAGGCAGAAGGTCAGTATGCAAGTCTAGCAAGAAATCAGGAATGCTAGTAGGATGTTATGTCTTATTATGAGGGGAATTGAATGTAAGAGTAGGTTATGCTACAGTTACACAGGGCATTGGTGAGATGCTGTATAGTGTACTGACCTGGTCACCAAACTTAGGAATGGTAGCAGATCAGAGAACGTTTACTGCACTAATATCTGGAATGAGTGGGTTACCTTGTGAGGAAAGGCTCAACAGCTGAGGCCTTTATTGCCTGAAGTTTAGAACAATCAAAGGTGACTTAATTGGAACATATAAAATCCTGAGGGGACATGACTGGGTAGATATGGAAAGGATATTTCCTTTTCTGGGAGAATCTAGTACCAGTAGTGGTAGCTTAAAAATGAGATGCCTGTTTTAGAGAGATATGAAGGAAATCACTTTCTCTAAGGGTTGCAAGTCTTAGGGAATTCCTTTTCTCAAAAGGCAGTGGATGCAGAATTTAAAAATATTTTTAAGGCAGAGGTGGATGGACTCTTGCCTACCAAGAGGGTGGAAGATTATCGGGAGTATGCGAGAGTTGAGGTTCAAATCAAATAAGTCATGGTCTTATTGAATGGCAGAGCAGGCTGAAGATCTGATTGGCCTACTCTTTCTTACTTGTATATAGATTTAGTATCCTCCTGGTCTGTGTATTAAATGGATGACCCCTTGTGCTGAGATTGTACTGTCTGGTCCAAAGGGAAAATGAAAAGCTTTTGTGGAATGTGTTAATATGACCAACTTGTGGCTGTAACCTTTTCAGTGTCTTTCTGGCTACTGTTTGAATGGTGCTAGTTTACTTTCCAGTGCCTTGTAAATAACAGTATTTGTTGAGTTCAGGCTTCTTCGCAAACTTTTTGTTATTGTAAAGTTTAACTAGTGATTGTAAAGATGCTGCCCAGCAAATTCCAAAGCATCACTATTGTCGCTGAAGTGCTAATGTTCAAGAACTGGTTGAGAAATTGATGCTATTTGGTTCATTGTAACTATGAAATGCACCTTTGCCTTGCTCTGGCAGTTAAGTTTTTCTGTACAGTTGTGAATTTTTTTGTCAGCTTTTTGCTCTTAGTTACACTTGCAGACAGGTGTGAATTTGCGGTTCATGTCTGGACAGTAATCTAATTTAACAGAAATCAGTGGACACATTCATGTTCTTCCTAAGCTGAAAGTTTGGTTCCTTGTGTAGTTTGAGTGAAATTTGACTTTGTTCCTTAGGATGTAATTCAGGCATTTTATTGATTTTTTTTTTTTTTAATGTACTGAAAATATGAAAATTGCCACCGCAGGGAATGGTTTGTGGCAAATAACATAGTTATATGTAAGGAGAAACTAATAAGCATACAAGCAGAAGAGTACAGAAGATTATGCTGATGGTTAGATGAAGAATAGAAGGCAGCTTGAGTCGAGCATTAATGCTGGGGTGAACTGACTGACTGACTAGCCTGTTTGTCTTGTATTCTATGTATAAATGGCCTGATATACTGGTCATGAGTGGAGATATCTTTCCAGTGCATCGGAATCTGTGCTGTGCTTGGCGTATTTTTTCTTTGTAATTTGATTCCTTTTAGTCTGATCCATTTGAAATGAATTGTTATTAATGTTTTGACTGTTTAGATAGCTGCAAAAGATTTTATGATGCTTTCATATAAAAGAATAAGAATGTCTGTCTGTTTTCTGGCCAGCATTGCTCAACCAAAACCACAAAAACAATCTACTGGTTGTAAATTTTATTGCTGTTGTGGAACATTGCTTAATGCGGATCAATACGGTGTCCATTAACAAAGTGACTGTACTTCAGAAAAAAGTTCATTGGCTGAAGTCCTTTTGGGATGCCCTGCAAATGTGAAAAAGGTGTTTCTAATTTTCTTGCTCTAGAAGAATTCTCTTCACTTGTACTATTTCCTTCTTTGCTTTGCTTTCCTTTTCAATTTCCCCCTAATTTTGTTCCCTACATTTCCTTTCTCAAGTGTGGAATAAAATATCTAAACAAAGTATAAGTTGGTGAGCAAAGCTGGATGCTAATGTAAGAAATTGATTTCTGTTGTCTAATATTTTTCTGCGTAGGTAGTATTACCTCCTGGTTCGCAACAATCTGATGATAAAGGTGCTAAAGAGACTCTACTCGATGATGATGAATGTCCACTGCAGATTTTCAGAGACTGGCCAAGTGACAAAGGTGAGCAGAGCTAGTTTGTCTATGTATGCATTCACGTTAAAAAATTATGAATTGAACCATCATTTTTAACCACACTATTAATATTCTTTGTATCCTTTGTACTTGGGTGAATAAGCATGTTGGGGAAAATCCAAAGAGGATACTGCTCGTTTGAATGCAATCTTTAAGAATTCTTCTGATCGAAGAGATGTGACTGTTAAGTGTAATGTTTATTTCCTGCCTTTCTGACTGTACTCAAATCCACGACTTCTACAGTCTAGAATAAGAACTGCTGACAAACGGGAACTTGAAGTGTTCCTTCCGATTCTCACGGCATCTGACATGGGTCAGAATCCTGTGACTTCCTATTCTAACACTTTGGATGTATCTCCATGATGAAGACTACAGTGGTTGAAGAAGGTGGCTCTATTCCATCTTCAAAATAGTTAGGAATGAGTAATACATGCTGACCGTTCCAGTGATGCTCTCATATCGTAAATAAGATATTTGCCAAGATTATTAGTCAGTTGCCCTTAACAATTTACACTAGGGAGGCTATTTCCAATGATGTTTCACAGGATATGTTAAAGCCGAAGTTATGTTTGAGTGAAATAGGATTGTGGGATAAGCTCTAAATTATTTGCCATTATGGTGAATATTGACCTCGGATACGTTTTTGCCTGTGCAGCTTGATATTGAACTGTTGGCCATTCTGCTATTAAGAACAGGGCACATAGCTTCTATATTTCTCGGTCAGCCTCAGTTTTTATAACTGCTACAAAACGTGTTGTGATCAGTCATCATATTGCAATTTGGTTGAACTTATTTGTAAAATGGCAACAACTGTTTTGAAGTAAATCTACTTGTTATTGGACATTTGAGAGATATAATAAAGCACAAAGTTGAGTGGTTGAAACAATTTGTTTTTCAACTCTCCCTTGTGCTGTATCATCTTGCTGTCAGAAATAGCATTTTTCAGCAGGCTCCAAATGAGCAATTGTGGTTTAGAACATGGCACTTTACCATATAAACTTGCATTTCTCTTTCCTCCCTTCATCTTCGTGGCTTATTTATGCAAGTATGGAGGTGGATATAGAACATCCTTTGAGTCATTTGGCAGTGTGGAGTAAGAATTGAGTTAAGGTGTGAAATTTCTTCATTGGTTAGATTAACCCCCCGAAGGTGGTTTAATATCTTTTTGAGGCTATAGTTTAGAACAATCCTCTGCTTTACTCCTGATGATACTGAAGGTGCCTTTGGCACTTTATGACACTAGTTCCATGATTCTCCGCCACTGGTGACATCACCACTAAATCTGAAATCTGATTTCCCTCCTCCCCCACCCCCCCCCCCCGAGGGGGGGGGGGGGG
>JAHRHZ010000059.1:3720051-3756984 GCA_024137785.1 Ginglymostoma cirratum
CCTTCATCAGAAATGGACCCTTCTGATGAAGGGTCTAGGCCCGAAACATCAAGTTTTCCTGCTCCTATGATGCTGCTTGGCCTGCTGTGTTCATCCAGCCCCACGCCTTGTTATCTCGGATCTCCAGCATCTGCAGTACGTTTTTATCTCGGAGATAACTGGTACTTTTTTTTTAATGAATCTGCAGTCTTTTTGAACTCTCCAGAATTGCATACAGTACTTCAGTTGACGCTAAATCAGTGTTTTATAAATGTTCATCTTAGCTTCCTCCTCTTTGGCACTAAATGCATCAATTATTTGCAAAGCCAAGGATCTTTTTGGTCGTGAATTTGCATCCTATACCTGCCCTACCATCTCAGACTTCTGTGTGGATAAATCCCACAATTCCTGATCTTTTTCTCTTTAATTAAGACTGTACTAATATTCTGATCATGGCCTAATCGTTTCCCTGTCCTTTGTTTTTACATAGGTACTTTGGTTTTCCAGTTAAAGAAGCGGCCATCTGAACATATCCCAAAGAATGTAAGGAAACAAGATGGGAGGTTACCAAAAGGAAAAGAAAGGAATGATAATTCAGGCTACGGTTCTTCATTACCTCCTGAGAAATTGCCGTACCTTGTTGAATTGAGTCCTGGTAAGTGTTATATAACACTGTATTAGGTGTTTAAAGTTTTGTTGTATTGCTTAAGTTCAGCTTTATTTTAATATTTGTTTCTTTTTCTTCTGAAGCTTTGTTTCCATTAATACTGTTGAAGAAATTTAGCATCCACATCCTTTGAAGTCAAAATCACATACTCCGATAGTTATATTTATGCAAAATGTTATATTTTCCTTTTTTATTTATGTTAACCAATAATATTGCAGTTGTAAATGTTCACTATTCGGAAATATGGCTACAGCAGAAATGAAGTCAACAAAAGATTGCCAAAATTACATTTTTGAAGGTAAACTATCAAAAAAAAAGACAGCAAGAGCTTCTTTGAATGTGTAAAAAGGAAGGGGCAGACCAAATTGAACATAAGCCCCTTAGAGAATGAAGCTGAAGAAATAGTAATGGAAACCAGGAAATGGCAGCGGAGATGAATAAATACTTTGCACCAGTCTTCACGATGGAAGACACAATTGCAATTCCAAAAATTTGAACTAATCAAGGGATTAAATGCAGTAACTATACTAGAGGAAGACTGCTGGGTAACCTCATGGGACCAAAAGCTGATTAAATCTCTGGGACCTGATGGGTTGCATCGAAGGACATTAAAGCAAGTAGCAGAAGTTGGTGGATGCTCTGGTGGTAATCATCCAATGAAGGAGATAAACTAAGTAGCTGTAGACCAGATACATGGCATTGAGAAGATATTAGAGTATATTATAAATGATGTAATGAAGGTAAACAAATTTAATTACATAGTTATGAGGACAGATCTGGCCCTAGTGGACAGGGCAGGAAGACTAAATTGATAGGCAGTGATAGATGTTTAAGGAGATACTCAATTGCTTCCCACTAAAATATAATCCAGAAAGGAAGAAAAATCGTAAAAAGGGTGATGGGAAAACATCTATATTTAAATAAAGAAGTTAAAGTTAGTATGAGGGCAAAATCTAAGACATACCATGTTACGAAGACAGGTGGCAGGCTGGAGGATCAGGAAACTTTTTTTAAAAGATCCACAAATGGTTACTTAAAAAAGCCATAAAAGGGAAATGGTAAACTGAAAGAAATCTAGCGCAAACTATAAAAACTGATAGCAAAAGCTTCTACTGTTGGCCCCTTGTGGGGTGAGGCTGAGGAGTTAATAGTGGGGAGCAAAAAGGCAGACTTAATAAATCAATATTTTGCTTCAGTTTTTAGTGGGAGGACAGTAATACCATCCCTATAATAACAAGTAATGTAAAGATTATAGAAAGGGAGGAACAATTGTTATCACCAAGGGAAAAGTACAGAGCAATCTATTAGAATTGAAGGCAAACAAGACCCCAGAGCCTGATGGCCCTCATTCCAGGGTCTTAAAGGTGCCGGTAGAGGTAGTGTGTCCATTGATTATAATCCAAAATTCCCTGAATGCCAGCAAGGTTCCAGTGAATTAAAAAATGCTAATATTATTCAAAAAGGGAGGGAGGCAGAGAGTAGGAAACTGTAGACCAGTTAGTTTAATGTGTGTTGTTGGGAAATTGTTGGAGTCCTTTATTTAGTAGTAACAGGGCATTTGGAAAGTCAAAATAAAATCCATCAAAGTCAACACATCTTTATGAAGGCTAAATCATGTTGGACTAATTTGAGAGAGTTCCTTGAAGATGTAATGAGGAATGTGGATAATGGAGATCCTGCAGATGTATATCTGTCCTTCCAGAAGGTACTTGATAAGGTGACTCATAAAAGGTTAATACACAAGGTAAGATCAAATGGGGTTGGGGTAATTTTCTGGTCATCAAGACATAACTAGTGGGGTGCCACTGTATTCTGTTCTTGGCCCCAACTATTTACAATCTATATTCGTGACTTGGATATGGGGATTGAAGATGCTATAGCCGAATTTGCAGGTGACACTAAAGTAGTTGGGAAAGTAAGTTGCAATGAAGTAATAAGAAATTCACAAGTGGATATGGAAAGGTTAGGTGAATGGGCCAAAAATGGTGTTTGAAATTTAAATAGATATATGTGAGGCTATAGATTTTGGAGGAATAGAAAGCAATTTATTACCGAAATAGAGAAAAACATCACCCTGCTTTGGTGCAGAATCATCTGTGTGGCATCATGCATGAATTACAGGACTAGTATGCAGGTACAGTAGGTAATAAGGAAGGCAAATAGCAGTAAATACTAAAGGCATTGAGTATAAAATTAGGGAAAGTGAAAGGCATTAGTAGGACTGCATCTAGAGTATATGGTACAGTTTTGGTCCCCTTACTTGATGTATGTATTGTATTGGAGGCTGTTCGGAGGAGAATCACTAGATAGATTCTAGAGATAAGGGATTTGTCTTGAGGATTGAGCATTTTAGGCCTAAACTTAAGTTAAAAGAATGGGAGTAGATCTAAACGAGGTACGTAAGATGTTAAAGGTGATTGACAAAGTAGTTAGAGAAAGCAAATTCTTTCAAGGGGTGATCCAGAATAAGAGGTCACTGTTTTAAACCAGGGAGTAAGAGATTAAACAGATGAAATTGTTGCAAATCTGTGAAATTCACCACCCCAGAGTGTGTTGGCTGTTGAGACATTAAAAATCTGTCCGTGTCCTCCTCAAATTTACGCAAGTAATAAAGGGTTGAGGGGTGTGGAGCGTGGTCAAAGAAAGTGGGTTTGAGGCCAAGATTAGATTACACATGATCATATCTAATGGCAAGAGATAAAAGGTACTGCAGATGCTGGAGAATCCGAGATAACAAGCATGGGGCTGGATGAACACAGCAGGTCAAGCAGCATCATAGGAGCAGGAAAACTTGACGTTTCGGGCCTAAACCCTTCATCAGAAAAAAAGCAGGATTGAGGGGTTGAATTGCATGCTCTGCTCCTAGTTATGTTCTTATTTAGAAATGCATAATATAATCAAGCAGACTGAGCATGGCTTCATGAATAGAAATCATATTTGACAAATTTACTAGAATTTTTTAAGGAAGTAACAAGAGGATACGTAAAGGGAAAGCCAGTCCATGTGACATATTTCAATATCCAAAAGGTGTTCAATAAGGTGCCAAATCTTAGACCATTCAAATTAAGAGTTAAGGTGTTGCGGTGAATATACTATTGTGGATAAAGAATTGATTAACTGGTAGAAGACAGACTTGCAATAAGGCAGGCATTGTTAGAATGGCAACCTGTAACTAGTAGAGTGCCGCAGAGATCAGTGCTGAGACTACCATTATTTCCAACATTTATTAATGGGTTGAATAACTGGAATGGCTGGAACTGGAATAACCGTTGGAAAACTTAGCAGAATAATAGATACAGTAACTATTACTAATTAACTGTTCCAATACAGTAACATCCCATGAACAGACCTTTGCCAACAGGCAAATTCAGAAAACAGATTGTTATATAGCCAAAAGCTGGGAGTTCTTTGCCTGCTGTCGGAGTTGCATGTGAAACAGTGTGGGGAGAAAATAGCTTTCAGTACTTTCAGACCCCAACAGCAACTGGTACTGGATCTGTGGGTGGGCGCTAGCCCACACCAATTAAGGCTGCTTCTATTGTTCTAGCCTTTTTTAAAAACAAAAGCACCTAAGGCTTCACAAGTTGCTTATCTCTTCGTAGACTGCTCGGCGTCTGTCCTCCAATCTCTCTCTAAAAGAAATGAGGACAAAACGCACTTCTTAAAGCCATAGTGTTGTCACTCCCCCTTCCTTTTTTAAAAAAAAATGAACCATCAGTATATAAAGATGGTTTTGTTTTCTTTTAAGACCTTTAGTTTTACACTAAAAAGCATACTACAATACATATGCATCACATTGACTCTAAGCATGCAAATATTCACACCTGACAGTCTGCTTCAGTCTTCTTGTTTCCCACTATCAAACGCCTCTGTCTGTCGTCTTCAAAGCCGTGACAATGCATCAACAACTATGTTCTTTCATCCCTGCCAAGTGTAGAATTTTCAAATTGAATGGCTGCAATAAGTTCCATCCAGACAGTCTGGAAGTTTTGTTTTAAATTTCTCAAAACTTTTTAAGGTGTTTTGATCAGTATGTACAATTATCCCAGACACATTACTGGCAACATAAATGTTGAAATGTTGCAATGTCAACACCAAGCTCAAGATATCCTCAATCGTGGAATATTTCTGATGATTATTCAATGTTCTGAAAAAAATACCCAATACGTCTTTCTATCTCCTGTTTGTCATGCAAGAGGTACAGCATCAATACCTACATTACTCACATCGATGGCCACCTTGAATAGCTTTGTGTAGTTAAGTGTGTCCCACGCTGGGGCAGTGGTTAGTACAACTTTCAACACGTCAAATATCTTCTGACAGTCCTCCATCCACTGATATTTTCTGCATTTGTTCAGTAAGTCAGTCAGTGGAGCAACCACGCTGCTAAAATTTGGTACGAACTTCCAATAAAACCACTCAATCCCAGGAATCTTAGTACTGTCGTCTTTGCCGATGGTATGGGAAACTCCCAGTAACCTTTGTTTTCACATCCCATGGGGCCATTGGTCCATGACCAATGACACTGCAGAGGAATGTGACCTGAGCTTTTGCGAGCGAACTCTTAGCCAGATTTACCACCTAGTCTGCCTCCCAACGTCAATCAAACAATTCCATTAGATACTGCAAATGTTCCTTCCATGTATGACTAAAAGTCACCAGGTCATCGATGTGTACCGCACAATTTGGTAATCCAGAAATGACTTTGCTGGGATAACAAGGTGTGGGGCTGGATGAACACAGCAGGCCAAGCAGCATCATAGGAGCAGGAAAGCTTGATGTTTCGGGCCGAGACCCTTCTTCAGAAATGGGGGAGGGGAAGAGGGTTCTGAAATAAATAGGGAGAGAGGGGGAGGCGGATAGAAGATGGATAGAGAAGAGGATAGGTGGAGAGGAGGCAGACAAGTCAAAGAGGCGGGGATGGAGCCAGTAAAGGTGAGTGTAGGTGGAGAGGTAGGGAGGAGATAGGTCAGTCCAGGGAGGACGGACAGGTCAAGGGGGCGGGATGATGTTAGTAGATAGGAGATGGGGATGCGGCTTGAAGTGGGAGGAGGGGATAGGTGAGAGGAAGGACAGGTTAGGGAGGCAGAGATGAGCTGGGCTGGTTTTGGGATGCGGTTGGGGGAGGGGAGATTTTGAAGCTTGTGAAATCCACATTGATACCATTGGGCTGCAGGGTTCCCAGGCTGAATATGATTTGCTGTTCCTGCAGCCTTCGGGTGGCATCACTGTGGCATTGCAGGAGGCCCAGGATGGACATGTCGTCTGAGGAATGGGAGGGGGAGTTGAAATGGTTCGAGACTGGAAGGTGCAGTTGTTTGTTGCGGACTGAGCGCAGGTGTTCTGCAAAGCGGTCCCCAAGCCTCCGCTTGGTTTCCCCGATGTAGAGGAAGCCACAACGGGTACAGCGGATGCAGTATACCACACTGGCAGATGTGCAGGTGAACATCTGCCTGATGTGGAAAGTCGTCTTGGGGCTTGGGATTGGGGTGAGGGAGGTGGTGTGGGGGCAGGTGTAGCACTTCCTGCGGTTGCAGGGAAAAGTGCCGGGTGTGGTGGGGCTGGAGGGGAGTGTGGAGCAGACAAGGGAGTCACGGAGGGAGTGGTCCCTCCGGAAGGCAGATAAAGGTGGGGAGGGAAAAATGTCTGGTGGTGGGGTCTGATTGCAGATGGCGGAAGTGTCAGAGGATGATGCGTTGGATCTGGAGGTTGGTGGGGTGGTACGTGAGGACAAGGGGGATTCTTTTTTGGTTATTATTGCAGGGACGGGGTGTGAGGGATGTGTTCCGGGAAATGCGGGAGACATGGTCGACGGCATTCTTGACTACTGTCGGGGGGGAGGTTGCGGTCCTTGAAGAATGAGGACATCTGCGTGTAGGGGAGTGGAATGTCTCATCCTGGGAGCAGATGCGGCGGAGACGAAGGAATTGGGAATAGGGGTTGGCATTTTTGCAGGAAGGTGGGTGGGAGGAGGTGTATTCCAGGTAGCTGTGGGAGTCAGTGGGCTTGAAATGGACATCGGTTTCTAGGTGGTTGCCCGAGATGGAGACAGAGAGGTCCAGGAAGGAGAGAGAAGTGTTGGAGCTGGTCCAGGTGAACTTCAGGTTGGGGTGGAAGGTGTTATTGAAGTGGATGAACTGTTCGAGCTCCTCGTGGGAGCACGAGGTGGCGCCGATACAGTCATCAATGTAACGGAGGAAGAGGTGGGGTTTAGGGCCAGTGTAGGTACGGAAGAGGGATTGTTCCACGTAACGTGCAAAGAGGCAGGCATAGCTTGGGCCCATGCAGGTACCCATGGCCACCCCCTTTGTCTGTAGGAAGTGAGAGGAATTGAAAGAGAAGTTGTTGAGGGTGAGGACGAGTTCGGCTAAGCGGATGAGGATGTCGGTGGAGGGAGGTTGGTCAGTTCTGCGGGACTTTGCTGGTTAGTCTTTGAAATGTGGTTGGCGCATTTTTCATGCCAAATGGCGTGACTTTCGGCTGGTATGCTCCATTTGATATCATGAAAGCTGAAATTGTCTTCGTTCTTTCAGGTAAAGGTATCTGCCAGTATCCTCTGAGTAAGTCCAACTGAGAAATACAAGTTGCTTGTCCCACCTTCTCAATGCAGTCTTCCAAATGTGGAAAAGGCTATAAATCAGATTTTGAAACTGCATTGACTTTGTGATAATCCCCACATAACCATTGAGTACCATCTGGTTCTAGCACTATTACTATGGGTGAGCTAAAGCCACTGCAGCTCACTTCAACAATATCGTCTTTGAACATACGCTGTCTCTCTTTTTGAACCTATGCCAACTTTACAGGGTTACATCTATAAGGATGTTGCTTAATTGGATAAGTGTTTCCTATGTCTGCATCATGCATGATTAGATTAGAGCTATCCAGCTTATTTGCACATATCTCCCCATGTGGTTGAAATAATTCTTTACTGGTCACTTCAATTTCCTCCTTGAAGGTAACTCAGTAATTTATCACAACTTTTGAGATTTTCCTCACTGTTCAGTTTAATTTGAGCAATGTCCAATTCAGAATCATGTTAACTTTGTTCTTCACTTTGTGTTGTAACAAGTAATACATTCTTCTTTTGCTTTCTTTCCCTAACAAAATGCCTTTTGAGCATATACATATGACACACAGATTTCTTTCTATCTGGCATTCTTATCAAATAATTCACCTCACTGAATTTCCTTTCCATTTGATAAGCTTCACTAAACCTTGCCTTTAAAGGTTCACCTGCCACTATATCTGTACTAGCGAAGTTGTGAATTTTTGATTTCTTATTAGCTTCCTATTTCATCACATTATGTACTACTTTCAAATGCTGTGTAGCCAACTCACCGGCTGTTTAATCTTTCCTTAAAATTTGGCACAAGGCCAAATCTGTGATCTCTGAACCTAACACACCCTTGCCAAAAGGCAAATTCAGAACACAGGTTGTTTCGCATGCAACTTCCACAGCAGGCAGAGATCTCCAGCTTTTGGCTGTAACCGAAAGAGTGAAAGAATAGTTTTCTCTTCTTCCAGACCCCAACAGCAACTGCTACTGAAAAAATTAAAAATCCTGATTCTGTGGGTGGGAGCTTGACCACATCTATTCAGGCTGCTTCTGGTGTTCCATTTCGTTTAAAAACAAACACCCAAAGCTTCTCAAGTTCTCTATCTTCTCGTAGACTGCTTAGCAGTTGGCACCCAATCTCTCAGCAAAAGAAATGAGAAGAGAACACGTTGTTAAAAGTCACAGGATTGTCACAGCACACAGAGTGCTGTGAACAGTTTTGATCCCCTTATCTAAGATGTATTGGCATTAGAGACAATCTGGAGAAGCTTTACTGTGTTGATCTCAGGTATCAAGGGGTTTTCTTATGAGAGTTTGAGTAGGTTGGACGTGTGCTCATTAGAATTTAGAAGAACGAAATATACAAGATTCTGATGCAGCTTGACAGGGTTGATACCAAGAGGTTGTTTACCGTTGTGTGAAAATACGGGATTGGAGGGCAGTAGGAGTTTGGGGTCACCTATTTAAGACAGATGAGAAGGTATTTGTTTTCATAAAGGCTCATTATTCTGAGGAATTCTTTACCACAGAGCAGTTGCAATTAGGTAATTAAGAATACTCAAGGCTGAGCTGCACAGATTACTAATCAGTATGGGAATTGAGGATTACAGGGAAGTAACAGGAAAATGAGTTTGAGAATTCAGATCAGCCATGATTTCGTCGGAGCAGACTTGAAGAGCTGAATGTGTGCTCCTGTCCCTTATGGTGTTAAAGTAACTACAATCTTCAGTCCAAGTAGCCTCTCTGGTGCAGCTGCATCTCTCCAATGATATGGTGACCAGAAGTTCAAGCAGTAATCCAGCTGTGACCCCACTGAGTGTTTACATAGTTCTAGCATAAACTCCCAGTTCTGATGCTCTACATTGAATCTCTAATGAAGTCCACTCTCTTCAACTTTTCAGCCACTTTCAGGGAGCTCTGTATCATTCACTCCATGCTTCCTCTGTTCTGCTGTAATTGTTAGTATTCTTTCTCATGTTGGATTTAACTCCCCTTGCCACTCTTACACACATCTGATCAGACCATTGCTACCTTTATACTTTTGTCATTATCAACCACAACCATTTTTTATAGCATATGTTTTAAAATTATATCCCTACATTCAAATTCAAATCCTTGTTATATCCTACAAAAAGCAATGGATCAAATGTGCTGAGCCTGCAGAAATCTGAATGGACACAACCTTCAAGCTGCAAAACACCCATCAACCATTATGCATTTCCTTCCTGCCTCTGAGCCAGTCATTTTGGGCTCAGCATCTTACACCGCTTTAGATCCCATGGCTGTTTTAAGTCTGTGACAAATCTACCATGCTTTCACCTTGCTAAAATTCATAAAAACTATATCAAATATGCAATCTTCGACTGACCTTGTCAGTAGCTCAACTCTGAATCTTACTTATTAGTTACAAACTTCCCTTCACAAATCTGTGCTGATTCTGTTTGACCAATGTCTTTCAAAACAAGAATTTACCCTGTCCCTAATATTTTTTCAATAACTTCCACCATCAAGGTTAGGCTAATTGGCCTGTACTCAACTAATCCCTTTCTTATATACTTTGGCGGCGTATATGTAACCAGAAGATTTTGAAATTATTATTGGAGACTTTATTTTGTTTTTTAGTAGCCTGAGATCATTTCATCAGGGTCTGTATATTTATCCACTTTCAAAGATGTTAAATCCCTTAATATTGTTCTCGTTTTAATTTTGGTTAATAGTGCACATTTCACTTTCCTCATTATAATGTCTATATTGTTCTTTGTATAAAACAAGTGCACAGAACTAATTTAAGGACAAAGCTAATGTCTGCGGCTTCCACTCACAGGTTACCCTTTTGACCCAAATAGATTCTGCCCTTTAGTTATCTGTTGCTCCTTTGTGTTTATTAAATTGCTTGGTTTTCCTTCATTTTACATTTCAATATTTATCCATATTCTCTTTGCTTTCCTTTTTAATTTCATATATATTTTAGACTCCTTTTAGATTTTCTGCACTTTGAGTCCTCTTTCTTTTCATTCTTTATCTGCTCCTTTTAAGCATCTTTATCCAGGATAAATGATGGTTAGAACTTGCATTTGTTTGATACCTGGATTAGTCAAAATAAATGGTCAGTTCCAAGAAATGTCAAGTATTTACTGTGAGCATTTGCTTTGTTTTTCAGCTTGGATTGTAAGTGCCTTTTCAGTTATGAGATGAGCAAAATTGGGGATGTATGAGTTGATGGACTGGGTCAGTTATATAGTCCCTGGAATTATCTTAATTTTCTTTTGTTACCTTTGTTCATTTTGTTACTTTTGACTTCCTGATACGAATGTGTGCAGCAATTAGTTTATCGGAGGCAATGGTAAGAGTGAGTATTGTGATGCCATTGTAAAGGATAGTTCATTGAGTTTATATTTTCAAGATTGGAAATTACATTTTAATAACATGCAAACTCCTAAACAAAGAAAAATGTGACCGTTGCAATTGAGGATATGCTTCATTGTGATCAGGATTACTTGTTTTGCTTCATTCAAGCATTCTGCCACAGAGATTGTCTTACAATTAACTCCAATATGTTTTAGCTGCAACTGTTCTTGGTTTTAGCTGTTACCAAAAAAATCTGACATTTTGTACTCCTCAAAAGAATTGTTGTATCGGGTGATTCTTTTACAGACTTCTATTTACCTCTTCCCAAGTACGGAAATTCTCTGATGGATCATGTACTACATGTACTAATTGTAAATGCATCTGGAAATTTTATAGGATAATATTCTGAATTTGTAAAGGATATCTGTGAAATCATAAAATAAAGCTCATTAAAGGGTTGTTTTGTTCTAAGTACCCTATCCTCCTCCCCTCTTCTCTCTTCTCCCTTCAGTCCCATCTTATAAACCCGGAGACAAAAATCTTTCTTGTGGAAGAAACACTTTTAGAACTTGAGATGAACATTGTGCAGGGTCTCTGTTCCAGACTGCACACTTTTGAAATTTGCACATTTTAATGTATCCACCAATTTTGATAAACGATGGGTTTTTCTCCCTCTGGAGTATCTCCAGTTGGTACCAAATACTTTTCTTCATTCATTGGTTTTTAGTTGCCCTGCAGTGAATAGGCTCCCAAATTTATGGGGAATTATACTTCAATGGTAATGAATTAACTATAAAGTTAACTGGGTATTCCTAAGGCTGTGAAAAGCGCAGTGAAACTGTAAATAGTTAATGTCTTGAGTTACAAATGATCTTCGATTTGTAAAATAGGTGAGCTAATCTAAACCTTAGTAATCAAATCATCAAAACTGACTCATTCTGAATTCCGTGTTAATGTCTTTGGAAAGTTTTTGATGCATGTTTTTTTGCAGTCCCCAATGGATTTCATTGTCAAAAAAATCCACTCAAATTCTGTGCTAAATTTGAGTGTAGGCAGTTACCAGTGAATTTCTTTTGACTTTGCCAGGTGAAACTTTGAACCTAAAGTAAATTTTCCTGAATACGTCTTAGCAGATGTGCAGCATAACTTTAAAGAGCATGCTCAAGATGTCATTGCTGTATCATGGCATTTAACCTAACGATATAAAGCTCCATCTTACTGAGCTGTATTCTAATGCAACATGGCATGCTGATCAGTAGGCAATTCAAGGGCTATAGGGAAAAGGCAGGAAAGTAGATGTGAGCAATGTCTGATCAGTCATGATCCTGGTGAGCGGTGGAGCAGGCTTGAGGGGCCAAACAGCCTACTGCATTCCCGTTTCTTACAGTCTGAGGGAAGCGTGCTGCAATACATCCTAATTGCATAGCTTGAGCAAAGATACACAAGTGCCTGTGATTGTAATGTGTAGACTTGAGCAAATATAACCTTATCACATGTGCTGTAATAAAAGTTTGTTGAATACTTCTGTACTACATGACCTACTTCTCATCTTTGTTATGGTAACTAACCCAGGTATGGATAGCAGCAGATCATCAGTATGTCTTGCCAAGTTCTGCCAATCAAATCGCCATAACTGAATCTCTTCATCCCAAATCAACAATGAATGTGTCAATATGTCATCGGAAATGTTTTAAAATGTGAATTTGTAACCTTCATGGATTTAGTTGTCAATTAAAACAATATACATTTGAATTCTCTTCTAAACATTCATGATCAGGCAATTACCAATAAATCTATTTTGATTTTGCATAATGAAATGTGCTGAAATGAATTTTCTTAAATGCATCATAATTGAGGTTTTAAGGCTCCATCTAATGGTAGAAGCATGCAACAGCTGGACGACTTGGAATTGTGGTAGGTGGAAGACATATAGCAATGTTTAATAATGGCCCAGAAATGGCTCGGAAATCCCATTACTGTCCCTGATCTGATTTGGGGGAAAAGTACTCACTTCCATTTTAAATGACTTCGGAGCTGGAGATTCCAGAAATCATTGAATCCAGCAGCACAAATGATCATTGTAGCAACCACACTGCTTTACACAGTACTGAGTGTAGTGCTGAGTGAAATAGTAAAGGTGTAAGGTAAGTGAAGGGGGTGGGGGAGATTGTCCTCACCTAGATGCTATCAGGCGCAGGCTGTTTGACCCCTTGAGCCAGCTTTACTATTAATCTGATTCCTCACATTCGTGAGTTATGGGTTCAGTTTAGTGGTAACCCAGAAGCTAGAATAGGCTTTTACTTATTAAGCATAAGTCTGTTGCGACCCCCTGAAGACTTTAAGGACAAATCTTAGAGGATTCTAGGCAGGGAAATTGACCATCGGAATTTTCAGTTTCCTGGGCAATTGACTTGGAGCCCGCAGTGTCCAGAATTCTGCATGGTCCCAATGCACAGCTCCAGTTTACACTGCTGTAATGGCAGTCTGGCTTTTATGAATTCTTCAAATTTTTTTTGTCAACACTTTGAATGTTGAATCAAAAGAACAGGCTTAAAAATCGAAAGTGGTGTACAGTTGGTCGTAATTAATCACATTTGTCAACACTAGTTATGAATTCAGGTGGATAGTTTGTAAGTTCATCTGAAAAATGGGCAATCGTAATGTAATCTCAATACGCTGTTATGAATCTCAGACAACTTTACTTCCTTAAAAAATTGGCTTTAGTAACAGGGATCCATGGAACAAAGTGCTGGAGAAACTCAGCAGGTCTGGTAGCATCTGTGGAAAGAGAAACAGAACCAGGAGTCTAATAGCTGTTTGCACCTGAAGAGATGTGAAGTCATGGATTTTATGCTGGTCAAAAAATGTGTGATGTACTTCTAGAACATATGGCAAGTCAAGGAGAGGTTGAGAGAGCTAGGAGATCAGTGGTGTCATAGGAATAAGAGAACGGGTGGTCTTAATTATCAGTGTTTAGAATTTTGGAATGCAATCATGGAGCACTAATTTGAAAGAAAATCCAGAATTCTGTGTTCTAACGAACTTTTATTTATTTGTATCAGCTTATGGTAATGTCTTAAGTTCACTGAAATGTTAGCTTTGTGTCTGGGTACTTTTCTGGAAATGTAACTTGAATCGCACAGGCTCAGTAGTATGTGAAATAGGTCTGAAATGTAAACCCTAACTTTAACAACTGAAGATAATTTCCATGTTGCTACATGCTGAAATATTTGTTGTCAGCTGTTAATTTTAGTGAATGAAATAACTACCTGTTATATCATTCTGCACATTAAAAACTACTGACCGAAGTGCAAGGTGGCGTCTGTGTTATTAGTATTGTGAAGAAAGGCACACTGATCACAGAACTTTGAAGTGTTTCTGATACAAGTGCTTTTAGGGAAAGTTCTTTTTATGATCTGGTTAAATTCTGAAAATATAGACTTTTAATGACATGCCATTAGTGTCTTTTGTAATTTGATTTACTCCCTACTTGTTTTGAAATTCTAGCAGTGACTAGGAATTGTTTAAAAAATACATAATTGTGTGCATAAGATTAATTTTGCTGTGCAAGAAGCAATACAACCTTCTCTCAACATATTCCAAATCAACCTGTTGAGACGCTATTATACATCTCATGGGTAGATAGGACGTAAACCTGGATCTTCTGGCCAAGAGCAGTTGATGCTACCACTACTGCATCAGCCCTCCTTTTCTCTCATATATCCACTAACGAGTGAGCATGTGTTTAAATGTCTTACACACGTTTGATTTCTAAATCTTTAGACTTGCTGACCACTTAAGATGATCTTATCTGTCCTTCGGCCTATTCTTCTTGACAACTGCATGTGTTTGGCAGCTTGCGACCAATGATGCATTTAGTAATAGATTAAAATGCTTCTAATTCAGTCTAGATTTTAATAGGTGTGAAGAGCAACATCTATGATTAGAGTACAGGAGGAAAAGTCCTATGGAATACAAATGTTCATAGATATTCCGTGGAGGCATAGAGAGAAATAAGCGCTTAGTTTTGTCTACAAAAGCAAAAGCCATTATGCCTTATGTAGAGAGCCTCTACTTTTTTCTAAAGAAAATGCGGATAATCTACCAAGATTAAAAATAAGAAGGCATTCTTCTAATTTCAAGTAATTAAAGCCTAACCTACTTCTCATAAGGAAATCCCTCCGTACCCATAGTGAATGTGGGCAATAGACTGTGAATATTGCGTAGTACACGTCAATTAGCAAATGCAATCAAGGCAGATTTTCTGATCTCTCAGTTCCCTTCGGACATTTCACATCCTAGTAGGTCATCGTATTTAATTAAATTTCATAAGGGGTTACAAATCTTCACCTTTTGCCAATCTACTTTTAAAATTCCTTCTCAACAGTGTCTTCATCGTGAACTGCCTCAATAACTGCTCCCGTTCTGTTCATTTAGCTTTTGCATTCTCAACCTCTTGGTATCTTTACTGACTGTTAGCTTCACTGAGCCACTCCTGTCCTGGATTTTTCCCTGAGCTCCAATCTTGCTGAGTTGCATCAAGCAAATACTGCTTGTGAGCTTTTCGACCGTTTCACACTCAATTGTGTTCAAGTATTTAATGCTTCTAGGCTTCTTCTGAGCGCAAATATGACAATTACCTGCCCACTAATTCCTAAAGCTATTCCTGAGTTCATGCAACGCATAGCCATCTAATTGCAATTAACTTCTCCCAGAGTCCCCTGCATAGAAGCTGTGTAGTTCAGCTACCTTGCAAACAGGATAGCTAACTGCAGCATTGCTCGTATGGGAGTCTGCTTCTATCTCTCCTTCTCGTCAAGTCATTCACTGCCTGTAACCTTTTGAATTCCTCTCCAATGACACAAACTATCCTCGGAGACCTATTAAAAAAACCTTTCAGTTGGTCTGTTTCTTATTTCCGTGGGCAAAATTGCATGTTGCCAGCTAGCAACTCTTGAGGTATGTATTCAGTATATGCCACCTGACATAGCTTGGTGCCAAATAAAGGATTTCATCAAATTGTGAAATGGTGCACACTCTCAGATCCAACAACAATTTAGAAAAACATACTATGAAGCTGTTGAAGTTCCAAATCTGAATTCAGTAACTGATGTCCGACAGTTTATACCTTAACTTTTCATAAATTCATGAGTCAATTTGACAACAAATGCAAAATTTTAACAAAAAATTGTATGAAAATTAAAAAGTTGGAAGTAAGCAAGCTAAACTGCCTATTTCAAAATGTTGCAGATGGTTCAGATTCCAGAGATAAACCAAAACTCTATCGCTTACAACTGAATGTAACAGATGTTGGTACTGAAAAGTCAGATGAGAACTCCATCCAGGTAAGAACAAATTTTCTAATATTATAGTTGTCCTTGTACGTGTGTTATCCTAACTGACCTGGTGCTATTGCATATGATTTTTAAAGATTTCAAATTTAGAATGCTGATAACAGTTCTTTTCTGTCATAACATTTTATCCTGTTATGGGAGTAGTTTTCATCATATCATTAACCAGAATTGAACAAGCAAGCAAAACAAATACATCCTTTGTCAAAGTCTGGCAAGTTCTTTGACTTTTTGTTGATCTTAAGTATTAAGGATGTGTTTGAGCATATTTTTGATCAATTTAAGAGGAAACCGGGTGAAGCTTAGGAAGTGAAAGATGCACAGACTGTCCTGATGTAACTACTGTATGTAAATGATCATGAATAAATAATAACTAAAGCACTGGAAGAGATTATTTAGTCATCATATTGGTGTTGGCTGTCACTCAACGTTCACTTTTATACCTGTCTTCACCAAATTTGTAGGCTGAGAAAATTCTTAATTCAAATCCTTAACCACTTGTTGCATAAAAACTTCCCTGATAACAATTTTGCTACTATTGCTATTTACCTAAATCCATGTCAGCTGACTCTCAATCCTTCCACCAGTGGGAACAGTTACTGTTTACACTTTCTCAATCCTTCATGATTTTGAATACCTCTATCAAGTCCCTCTGAATTTGCTTGAATTAGGAAACCCAAGTTCTCCAATCTGTCCATGCTTGTGAAGTGTCTCAACTGGAACCATACTTTTCTGTATCCTTTCTAAAATGTTCATACCTTTCCAAAAGTGCAGTGCCAAAATTAGCACAAAATGCCAGATGAAGCCAGTCATGAGTTTCCATTTTTCTAGTCTCTGCCTCTGAAGTCCTGTATGCATTTGTTTCTGTACCCTTTGGGATTGTCTTTTATCCTGCATCTCATCTTTTGTGTCAAACTTCGTCTGACATGTAGAAAGATGTTGGAACAGGAGTAGGTTATTCAACCCATCAAGTCTTCTCCACTATTCTAGATCATCGCTGATCATCTCCTTGCCAGATCTTAAATGGCATGATCCTACCTATATCCACCCCGTTACACACTTTAAAAATTATGTAAGTTTCAATGAGATTACCTCTTGTTCTTTTGAAATTCCAGAGAATACAGTCGTCGTATGCTCAATCTCTGCTCTTAAAACAATCCTGCCATCCCAGGAATTAATCTGGCAAACTTCTGATGAACTCCCACTGTGCTGAGTATATCCTTACCTCCTTGGATAAGGAGACCAGAACTACACTGACTACTGCAGATGCAAGGTTCCATAAAATTATGGCAAGACATCTTTACTTCTGCACTTGAATCACCTTGAAGTGAAAGCCAATGTAGTGTCTCTTTTGTAATTTCTTTTTCCAGCTGCATATTGACTTCTAGTGACTCATAAGCAAGAACACTCGGATCCTTTCGGGATTATCACCTTTTCATTAAATTCTTAATTTTAATCTTAAAGATTCACCAAATCCAAAAATACCCCAAATGCATGATTCTTAGTTGGTCCTTCAATGTAATGTTCCAGAAACTTGTACGCTGTTCAGGAATTCATCCTCCAAACCATTCGTGTTGACTTGGTTACTTTGGTCTGTGTGAAGTTGCCCATTTTTACTGTATTACCTATGTTACATTCATATCTGATTTCCTGATTTATAGTGTGTTCAATGTTCGGTATTCATTAAACAATTCTTACCAATGCTCACTTCCCTTAGCTGTTTCCTAGCTCCACTCAAACTGATTCTGCATCTTGTCCCTTCTGTCTAAGTTTCCCTTCATGTACTGATATCATCCTTTATTAGGATGTCTACCCCACCTCCTTTTCTTTTTTGCCTATCTGAACCTTTGTATGTTCAGTTCCCAATCTCATTTGCACTGTAGCCATGTCACTTTAATAGGAATTAAATCGTATCCATTTACCTCAATTTATGCAGTGAAATCATCAACCTTTTCGCCATTGCTACACGCTTTCAGATACAGCACTTTTTAATTACAATAGCCCACCAGTTACTCATGGACCAACTCCTCCTGCACTGAGCTAAGAACCAAATACTGGACAATGATGGCAGTAAACAAAAAGGGGAGTATAAGCAGTTTCTCCCACCTTTCTCCTAACTCTCTACTCACCAAAATCCCTCTTTTGAAATTTTAGCTCCTCTTGCAAGCTGCATAAGAGACCTCCTGAATTTATATCCTCTGCACCTACACTACAAGAACGTGACAGAATTGGTTTACCTAATTAACTAATCTGTTGCTCAGTCCATCAGCCTATCTTTGTCCATCATTATACTCCATCATCTTATTTACAGTACTCTCAATTGTTGTCATCTGCAAATTTTGGAATTGAGTCTGGGTCATTAATACCCATCCAGAGAACCGGATGGTTCAGTTATTGACCCCTGGGAGCCCCACTGCATCGGAAAACAATTGTTCATTCCACCGTTTCCTATCACACCGTGCTGTCTTTTGCATGAACTTCAACTTCTCTGCCAAGCCTATTACTAAGTAGCTAGTTATGATTGTAGAGTTCAAACAAGCAGTGAAACAATAAAGTCTGTCTAGAAAAGTTTTAGGGATGAGCTTGAATATTTGAGACAGTGGATGATTTGCAAAGTGTTCTTGATTCAGCCAGATGAAGTTCCATAATGCATTTATCATGTATATTTAATATTTCTGTTTCTCTTGCACATTAATTAGCGAAATGTAGATGGTTCATAGACTTTTGGATTTGTGTTTGTGGAGATTTTTGTGACCATCAACTGTACAAGCAACAGGAAAATATAATACTTTGCTTTCTCAAGCACGTTGAATCTACACTAACAATTTAAATGTTACAAGGTTCAATTTCAGAATTAAGCACCCCTATTTTAAAAACATACCATAAAACAGTGCTTCAAAGAACACTGCTTCCCGCTTGGTTTACTTGTTCATATGGCCTGTTCCCAATTCAAGACTAAAAGATTAAGCTGGTGATGAGCATCAACTACAACAGTGTCCCGTTGCACCAAATATCTCTCTATGGCTTTTAGTTCTTCCTATTAATAGTCCAGATCTGAGTAGTCCTTTGACATGGAGAGAAGTAAGAAGGAATGCTATAGTCTTTGTGCATGACGGTGACACAAAGCAACAACTGAGAAATGAACAAGAGCCTCGCTAATGTCAGAAGCTACTGAATTGTATTAGAGTCAAAGCCCCCAATGCACTTTTCAGACAGCGTAACAGGATTTGGAATTCAGTGTTGAAATTTTGGTTTGGATTAGAGAGCAGAGTTTATTTTTGTAGGTAAGAAGGTGGTTCAGTTTTATCCCATAATGTTTTTGTCCGGCTGTTTATTTCTTGATCATGTTTGGGTCAGTTTAGGAGGGAGAGTTCCTCAGGCATCCTTAAACACATTAAGCAATACCAACACCTAGTGAACATCAATGATACACTTGAGCAAGATGATTAACTTCATTTTGTGACGTGTTTCATCCTACTTTCAAAGGATGTGTGAGGGCATCCAGAAAAGCTCTTCAAATAGAATTATCATTTGAAGCAGAATTTTTCTTTACACCTGGATTCTTTCACACTATTTTTATTATTGTAGTTGAGAAAATTTGGAGTCTGAGCAGGAAAACATTTAGTTCTGTGCCACAAATGTTTGCATATGTTACATTTCTTATCTAAAAATGTTTGTTATTTGACCACAAGTTGTCAAGTATGACTTTGTCCAGCTGTGTCTCATCGTTTTCTGCCCTGCTTCCACTCTGACCATTTTGTCCTTGGACTCCTACATACCAATGAGGCTCATTGTAAGCTTGAGGAATGGCCCCTTGTTAGCCAGTTAAGCACTTTACAGCCTTCGAGATTGACAGTTGACTTAAATACTATCCAATCATAATTACTCTGCCCGCTTTGTGCCCACTTCACCAGTTGCTGATTCCACTGTTCCTGTTTACACATCCTCTAGTGACCCACCTTTTTGGTTCCTTTCTTACCATGCTATCTCTTTTGTTCTCCATCCTATCATACACCATCACTTTTCTTCTCGCTGCTCCCCCCGCTTCTGTTCCCTGCCTTTGGGCTTATATAAAATTCTTCTTTCTGATGAAAGATCATCACTTGAAACTTAACTCACTGGATGCTATCAGACCAGCTGAGCATTTCTAACATTGTTTTTTTCAGACTTAGTGTCTACCTTCTTTTACTTTGTAAACTTAATGCTTGTGACTGAATGCTGGAGCCTTTTCCTCAAAACTGCATTTCTAGTCTGATTATTGCATATCACTTTTGTGCTATGTAAACATTTACTAATAAGAATACAGTACATTTCATTAGAAAATGTCACTAGAAAAATTTTAAAAATGAAATTGATGACTTGACAATTTTTTAAAAGAAACGGATGGATTATGAACCCAGCATGCCAATTTTTTGAGATGAGAACAATTTTAAATTGCATTATTATGGTTCACTTTAAAAACTTTACTTGATTTTGTAGCTCTTCGGTCCAGGAATTCAACCTCATCATTGCGATCTTACTAACATGGATGGGATAGTAACAGTTACGCCTCGCAGCTTTGATGCTGAAACATACGTTGATGGCCAACAAATCACTGAGACCATCATGTTGCAAAGTGGCATGAACATTCAGTTTGGGTCATCACATGTGTTCAAGTTTGTGGATCCTGCTCAGAATCACGTGAGCAAGAGACCCATGGATGTAGGACCTATGGTCAAGGGCCAGAGAGTTAAATCTGGGTAAGTTATTTTTATGTTAAGAATGTCTAATCTGAACTACGTAGGTTTTAGAGATAGTAGGAACTGCAGATGCTGGAGAGTCTGAGATAACAAGGTGTAGAGTTGGATGAACACAGCAGGCCAAGCAGCATCAGGGGAACAGGAAAGCTGACATTT
This sequence comes from Ginglymostoma cirratum, assembly GCA_024137785.1. Classification (NCBI taxonomy): domain Eukaryota; kingdom Metazoa; phylum Chordata; class Chondrichthyes; order Orectolobiformes; family Ginglymostomatidae; genus Ginglymostoma; species Ginglymostoma cirratum. The sequence continues at coordinate 3,740,851 of JAHRHZ010000059.1, forward strand.
CAGGCCTAGACCATTCTTCAGAAAAGTAGATTTTAGTTTGGGGTATTTAAAATGTTTAGTGGTGTTGTGGGAAGCCCAGGGATTTTGGGGAGAGGAAGGAATGAGTCTTATTAAAACCCAGGGGTTACACATGGTTTTATCCTGTCTAATACTTCCCGGGAAACCATCTAGCTAAGTGATATGTACACAATAATATTACACAATCATATGAAAACATAGAATTTAGGAACAGGAATAAGCCACTCAGCCCCCTGAGCCTGCTTCATCATTGAATAAAGATGATTGATGATCTGATTACTCTACGTTCCTGATAACCTTTCACCCCTTGCTTCTCAATAATTCTGTCTGCCTATGTCTTAAAAATACTCTGATAGTGGAAACTGTGTTCCAAAGTGTCGTGACCCTATGTGACTCCTAGTTCTTTGTAGTCGCTCATGGGGTGAGCACCTTGCTGGCTAGGCCAGCAATTTTTTCCCATCCCTAATTGCCCAGGGGGTAGTTTGAGTTAACAATACTGTCTGTGGGCCTGGAGTCGTATGTTGGCCAGACCAAGTAAGGATGGCATCTCTAACGGGCTTCAGTTAACCAGATGGATTTCTCCAACAATCGACAGTGGGTTCATGGTCATTTTTAGACTCTTAATTCTAGATTTTTTTTTCAAATTCTAACATCTGCCATCACGAGAATTGCACCCAGGTTACCAAGACATTATCTGGGTCTCTGGATTAATAGTCTAGCGATAATACCACCAAGAGGAATACAAGAGGAAACATCCTTCCCACATCAAAACTGTCAAGACCCCTCCAGATCTTTTACATTTCAATTAAGTGACTTATTCTTGTCAACTCCAGTGAATACATGATTAGCCTGTTTAATCTTTCCTCAAAAGACAACCTGCCCATTGCAGGTGTTGGACCATTAAACCTCTGAACTGCTACCAGTACGTTTACATCCTTTAAATAAGGAGATCAATAGGTACAAAGTACTCCACATATGGTCACCTGTGTATATCTAAAGCATATTTTCCTAGATTTTGTATTCTGTTACCCTCTGAATAACCAATAAAATCCAGTTGGTTTTCTCAATTGCTAGCTGTACCTGCATCCTAACCTTTTATGATTCATCTAGAATGCTTGGCTCCCTCTGGATCTCACAGCTCTGTAATCTGTCTCAATTTATGTAAATGCTTTTTTCTTTTCCCTGCCAAGAGGGCAATTTCATATTTTCTCACATTGTACTCCATTTGACCATCTTTATCCACTGACTTAACCTATCTATCTTTTTTGTAACTTCCAAATGTCCTTTTCATAACTTAGCCAACATTGAGTTTTTGAGGAAGTGACAAAGATGACTGAATTTGGGGTGGTAGATGGATACAAACCTGATTTAGTCATAGAAGACAAAGTAGCTGTGGAAGGGTGTTTTTCTGACTGGAGATCTGTGACCAGTGGTGTTCACAGGAATCAGTGCTGAGACCCTGTTGTTTGTAATAAGTATGAATTTTTTTTTTTTGGAGAAGAATGTAGAAAGCCTGATTAGTAAGTTTTCAGGCGATGCAACAAGACTGGGGGAAGCTGCAGATTGTGAAATGGCAGAGGATGCAGCAGGATATAGATACGCTGGAGACTTGGGTGGAAAAGTGGCAGATGGAGTTTAATCCAAACAAATGTGAGGTGATGCAGTTTAGATTATCTAATGCATGGGGGAAGTATGCAGTAATTTGCAAAATCTTTAGTAGTGTCAACATATAGAGGCATCTAGGTGTACATATCTACAGTTGCCCGAGAGTGGAAATACATCTCAGGTGGTCAAGAAGACGTGCTTATTTACATGTTCGGGACATGGAATATAAAAATTGGCAAGTCACATTGCAGTTGTGCAGAACTTTAGTTAGGCCACATTTGGAATATTGTGTGCAGTTCTGGTCGCCCATACGACTACAAGGATGTGAAGACTTTGGAGAAGGTAAAGAAACTGTTTATCAAGACGTTGCCCAGGCAAAAGGTATTAGCTATGAGGAGAGATTGGACAAACTTTGTTTGTTTTCACTTGAATGTTGAAGGATGAGAGGTGACCTGAGAGAAGTTTATAAAATTATGAAAGGCATAGATAGATGGAGTTTTTTTACCCTCTCATGGTAGAAATATCAATTACTAGGGAATATATGTTTAAGGTAAAAGGGGGTAAGTTTAAAGGAAAGGCAAATATTTTATACAGAGGGTGGTAAGTGACTGGAGTGCACTGCTAGACAAGATGTGCAGGCAGATATGATAACAATGTTTAAAAAGCATCTTGGTGGATATATGAATAAGCAAGGAATAGAGGGAAATGGGCCATGTAGAGCCAGAAGGTTTTTAGCTTAGGCAGGCATCATGTGGTGCAATCTTGGCAGATCAAAGGACCTGTTATACCTTTCTTTGTTCTTTTAACTTCACCTACCTTTGCATCATAAAATCTGATGGCATAGTCGTTAAATTTCACACATTGTAAACGGTACAGGCACCTGCACTGATCCCTTTGGCACACTACACATTACATCTTGTCAATCAGAAAATTATTCATTATGACTGCTGTTTCTTGTTAGCCAGCCAGTCATCTTCCCAATCTGTTTCCCACAGCACCATGAACTTTTATTTTCTGTAATAATCTTTTGTATGGCTCCTTGTTATTACTTCAAACAACTCTAACATATTGGTTTCCCTTTCACAAACCGTGATCACTCTGCCTGATTATCTTGCACTTCTCAAAGTGCCCTGCTGTAATCCTGTTTGTGTTAACTTCAAACATCTTCCCTATGACGTTAAACTAACTGGCCAGTAGTTTCCTGCTTTCTGTCTCTTTTTTGAACAAAGGGTTTGTATGACTATTTTCCAATTTAATGGAACCTTCCCCAATTAAAAGGAGTTTGGAACATTAAAACCAATGCATAAAGCATCTCTTAAGCCACTTCTTTTAAGGCACTACAATGAAAGCAGACTTATTGGCCCACAGCTCCAACAATTTGCTGCGTACCACTTTCCTGTGATTTTAATTTCCTTGAGTTCCTCCATTTCTTCAATTTCCTGAATTACAGCTATTTCTGACCATAAAATAGGAGCAGAAAATAAGCCATTCAGCCCATTGAGGGTGCGCCACCATTCGTCCATGGCTGATAAATTTTTTGAGTTCAATTCTCCTACTTTCTCCCTGTAGCCTTTGATCCCCTTGACAATCAAGAACGTATCTATCTCTGTCTTAAACATACTCAATGACCAGGCCTTCATAGCCTTCTGTGGCAATGAATTCCACAGCTTCACCACTCCGTCTGAAGAAGTTTCTCCTCATCTCTGTTCTAGAGGGTCTTCTCTTTACTCCACTCTAAAGCTGTGCTCACAGGTCCTAGTCTTTCATGCTAATGGAAACCGCTCCCCAATGTCCACTCTGCCCAGGCCGTTTGTTACTTTTATACGCCATGGTGGAGATCAATCCAAAATACACGTTCACTAGTTCTACCGTCTCCTTATTTTCCATTTTGATTCCCTTGACTCACTTTATATAGGACTAATGCTCACATTGTTAACTCTTTCCTTTTATGAATATACAGAAACTCCTATTATCTGTGTTTATATTCCTTGATAGTTATTTTTATATACTTTAATTTCCCCTCCTTAATAAACAGCACTGAATTGCAAAATTAATATCATTTTTTAAATATAGTCTGTCCAATCTACTGAGGTACTATCCAGCTTTGTGCAATTAGAAGTTTTTTTCCTTCAACTTTGATATGCAGTTTAATTTCTTTGATTAATTATGGATTATGGTTTCTCCCCTTTGAATTTTTCTGTATCATTGTATCTACTCTGTGTATTCTGAAGTGTTCTTATAAACGTCTGCCTTTTATGCCTTTGTCTAATTTGCCAGGTCATTTTAGCCAACTCTGCGTTCATGCCCTTAAATGCTCTTTTTTAAAGCTCATAATACTAGTTTTTGACCCACTCTTCTCTCTTAGCTGAATATTAAGATTCGATTATACGATTATATTATCACTGCTGCCTAGAAGTGACTTCAGTGAGGTCATTCATTAATCCTATGTCATTGCGTAATACCAGGGCCAGTGTAATTTGCTGTCTGGTTGGTGCCACAACATGCTGTTCTAAGAAACTATCCTTCTGAGACTAATTGTTCTTAAAAATCGGGAGCCAAAATCCCAGAACTTCACTCCTAACAGTAATATGGGTGTTCCTATAACACGCGAACTGCTGTGGTTCAAGAAGGCTGTTCATTGTCACTTTCTCAAGGGCAATTAGAGCTGAACGATAAATGCTGGCCTAGTCAACAATGTACAATCTCATGAGAGAATTTTTAAAAATGTCAGAAAAACCTAGCATATCTGGTAACATCTGTGGAGTGAAACATTTAAAGCTTTAGTTTGATGACCTTGCATCAAAGTTTGGAGAAAAGAATAGAAATTTAGGAGTCATTAAGACAGTGAAAGGGAGAGGAACAACAAATGGGAAGGTCTCTTACACGGCGGAGGCCAGGATATTAAATAATTTCATGACGCAATAGGCAAAGAATTGTAGTGGATTTGGCTTTTAAAAAAGGGTTGCCTTTAAATAAGGGGTGAAATGCTACATCTGAATGCAGCATAAAGGGATAAAGAAAGAAACAAAATTGTGACAAACCAATAAAACAAAAAATCAAAAACGGTAGTCAAAGTAGAGGCAGAGGTTATGATGTAAAATTGTTGAACTCCATCTTGAGTCAAAAATGCTGTAAAGTGCCTAGTCTCTTTTACTTTATAATTTATGTTTGAAATGTGTTTTTGAAAAAAATTGAAATATGAAATTAAATTTGAAGAATGTTCCTTCTAAAGAAAAAAGTTGTGATTTATAGGCAAGGGTCCCGAAATGTCCAAGAAACTACATTTGACCTTGATGGAGACATTCACAGTGGTATGCCATTAACTACAAGCAAGGTAACTTTTTTTGTTTTGTTTTGGCTTTGTGTTAGTGTGAATAATGCACTATCCACTACAACAGTTTATTGTTCAATTCTGGTTCATGGCTTAAGTTATTTCACTTATTTTTCAGAATCTCTACAGTTGGCTAACTTGCATTCAAACAAAGAAATTCCGTGCTGGGTGTTGGGCACTATTTAAAGTGTAGAAGTCATGATGTAGAGCTTAAATCAGCTAAGTCTAAAAACTAGCCTTGAGATTTTGACCTTTGAGATAATGCTTCTTAATTTGGCACCTAGTTGCCTACATTGACAGGACAGGACTTTCTCTTTTGCCCTGCCAATGTCGGCAATACTTAGATGGACCATGACATCTAGATCCCCACCTTCCCACTGCAAGTTTATCTCCAGCCTTAGTTGTCCCATACTGTCACTGGGCAGGCAGTGTAGCCATTTGGAATAATGCTGTGTGCCACAGAGAAAGGTATCAATTCCCAATCCATATATTGTCCTTTACTGCCTCTGTTACTACATTCCTTCTTACAACTGCTTCCAGAATGGCTTCTTATATCATGGTGCCAAAGTCAGTTAGCTCAAGTTTCTTTCCCTCTGCCTCCAATCCCAGTTATGGTACTCACCAAATAACCAACTTCTTTTCCTAAACCGGAGTAAAAATAAATTCCTGAGGCTGAAAAAGATTATGAAAAGCAAAAGCAACAGAAAAGCCTGCTTCCCTTTCTCCTCTTAACTCTAAGTGCTAAGTCACACTAAGTTGGCTAGTTTTATGTGCATGGAATTGAGCTGAGAGAGCTTTTTCAAAATCCATTATAAAATTCTGAAGGGGGGAGACTATCTACTTTTAAACACTCACTTAACTTGCAGATGCGCAAAGCTGTAACTTTTTCAGCAGACATCTTGGTTAGTGGATTACTAGTGCCTAAGTCTCCTCATTATTACAAAATAGGTTAAATTTTAAATAGAGTAACTGATAATTCTGAAACTTTCAGAATTGTGTTTAACTGCACCTGTGTGCATTTCATTACGCTGCCATTGAGTTACTGTAATGATAAATGACTGTCAGATTAGTTTGTACTTCTGTATAAAATCTGGGACATCCTGTTTGTACATTACAATTCTATCAAAGGTTTAGAAATGCCTCACACAAGTATTGGTCATTTTTCTCTAAATCCTGATCCTGCAAATGTTTTTTTCCTTAGAGTTCAGATAGATTGGATAGCGAGCACACTGTTTCCAGTTCCAGTTCAAGTGAGCGAAATGTGGTGAAGCCAATCATCAGGCTGGAACAGCAAGACTACTACAAACAAGAGATCAGGCAAGACAAACCTTTACAATCATTGAAATATTTATTTGTTAGCTATGTTTTAAGATCTTGCAGATTTTCCAGTGAGCAAATTCAGCCTGACGTGGCTATGGAAACATTGTTTATATTCATGCAAATTGACCCTGGTCACCACTGTACTTGATTTGGAACAATTCGAAGGGAGGAACAAAGGAGGGAGAAAGAGGGAAGAATGGCAGGCTGTTGAAACTGCAGAGCTTTTAAGCAAAATGATTGGCCAATTAGGCAATGTCCAGTGATAAATTAAAATGAGACTTTAAAGGGGTCTCGCAGCTTTTAGCACTCAGTCAGAACTCCCCAGCAGCCATTGCCTCAGAGCTAGCAAACCTCAAAAGTTTGGCTTACAATTCAAATTTTGAGATGCTCTGGCCTGACTTATAATGCCTCTCGCGAACCTCGCCCTCCTCTGGGAAGAAAAGCCCCTTGTTCCCCAGGACATCACTAATCCTTGGAGCTCTTCTCGTAAATTTTTTCTGCACATTCTTTACTACGTTCACAATCCATCCTAAAATGTCCCCACAGCGGGACACATCAAGATGAGGCCAAATCATTGATTTATAAAGTTTGATCATAATTCCTTTTGCTCTCTGTCTCTAGTTTCGAGTGCTTGATTCCATGTGCCATTTTAGCCACTTCCTGAACTTTTGACCTTCCATAATTTATGCATATACCACAAAGCCTTGCTGTTCCTGCAATCCTTTAGATTTGTGTCCTTTATTTTCCGTTGTCTCTACCATTTCTCCCTATCCAAATATGACTTCATATTTGCCTGCATTGAATTTAATCTATCTGCTTATTCCACCAGCTGGTCAAATGTCCTCTTGGAGTCTGTTACTATTCGTAGCACAGTTCACGTACTTGAGTTTTGTGACATCTGCAAATTTTGAAGTTGGACCTTGTACACTCACGTCAAGGTCAATATTTATTTATAAAAGTAAATGAGGGCCTGTTACTAACCCCTGGTGAGCATCATTGTTTATCTCCTTCCTGTTGGAAGAAGAACAAGTTCACCACCACTATTGGTTGAAGCCTGTTCTGTTCTTAAGTTTTGAATGACTTTGACACCATGACATATACTAATAATACATAAAGAATCAACATAATTAAATGAGCAATACAACTCAATTAATTAAAAAGTCATTGAAAATTCTGGTTATCAAGGAAGGAATGATGGGAGCTTGTCAAGAGTATAACAATTATCACGTGGCTTTGAACTTGCAATAAGACTGGGAAATGCAATACGGGTGATGTGTCAAAGCTGCAGTATGCGGAAGATCAAGGCTACCGTTGTGATCCAAGGCAAACATACCGGAGATAAACGTTTGAAGTTTGAGCAACTTTGACTAAGAGTTTATGAGCTGGAGGTTCAACTACAGACATTGTGATACATCTGCGAGGGGGACTATTACTGGATTTTATTTTGTACCAGGAGGCAGTCAGACCTTTGGAAAGAAATGGAGGATGAATGGGCTAAATGATGATGGCACCATGGTACAGGAAGCCATCTAAGCAGGGGACCTATAAGGAATGTAGTGATCATGGAGTCAGCATAGTCGCAGGAATTGACTTGTTCACTGCAAAAAAGAGCAAGAGTACAGGTGACTGTTGTCTGCCGAGTGTCAGGCTTCTGAGCATTTCTGGACTGGTGAACAGTAGTAGACCTGGTGTCCTTGTGACCTGTATAAGTAGGAAAGTAAGTGTGGATTTTAAACTAAATGTGGAGGATAAGCGCCAAAATTTGACAAGTGATGGTGAATCAAAGAATGGTGAGAAAGTAACAGAGGAAGTAATGTAGGAAGTAACAAAAGGACAATGACCAGAAGCAACCAAGAATGCAGATACGAGAGCAAATCAGATAAAACTAGAGGTTACAAAAATAACAAGGACAAAGCCCAAGGCACTGTATTTGAATGCACGTAGAATTTAAAACAAAACTAGTAATATAACTTGAGATAAATAAGTACGATTTAGTGGCCATCACTAAAATGTGGCTGCAGGGTGCCTTAGATTGGGACTTGAATATTGAAGGGTGTAAGATATTTAGGAAGGACAGGGAGCTAGGAAAGGGCGAAGGAGTGGCTCTGATAATTAAAGATGTCAGCACGATAGAGAGATGACCTAATTTCAGGGAACCAGGATATGAGCGCAGATTGTGTAAAGGTGAATTATAATGGCAAAAGGTCACAAATTTTATGTACAGGCCCCTTAACAGTAATGACAGGGTAGTACAGGGTATGAAGGAAGAAATGAGCCTGTCAAAAGGGTACAGCAATTGTCATGTAGACTTTTAACCTACATATAGTGTGGAAAATCAGATGGGGGAGAAAGTGTAGGTGAGGAATTCATTGAGTGTTTTCAGGGCCATTTCTTAGAGCAGCGAATTTGGTACCAACCAGAGAGCAGGCTATATTAGAAACAAGAAGAGAAATTGCTGGAAAATTTCAATAGGTCTGGCAGCATTTGAGGACAGAAATCAGTCTAAGTTTTGGGTCCAGTGATCCTGCTTCAGAACTGATAGGTAGGAAAAGGTTGGTTTTTATGCAGAGAATGGGATAAGGGGCAAGGAGGAAACTTTAGATGGGGATAGAGCTCAAAGAGGGAAAAGCACAGTTGGACAAAGGGTTGGATAATGGTCAGTCTAGGGGACTGAATGGATGGTAATGGGGACTATTGGTGGCTAACAATGGGTAACAAGCCCATCAATGCGGGGGTTGGGGTAAGCACATGAGAGAAGGTGCCTCAAGCCCTAAAATTAAGATCGATATTGAATCCAGAAGACAGTAGAGTTCTCGGGTGTAAAATAAGGTGCTGTTCTTCTGGCTTGCATTGAGCTTCGTTAAGTGCTGCAGCAAGCCTGAGATTGTTTCCTGGCCAACATCTATGTGGTGTGCTGAAGTGGTAGGCACCTGGAAGCTCCGTGGTGTTTTTTGCAGACAGAATGTAATGTCGCTGTGAAGCTGTCGCTCAGTCTATGCTTTTCCCAAGGTAAAGGAGACTACATTGTGAGCAGTGAATGCAGTAGATATCATATTGAGTGAAGTGCAGGTAAAGTGCTGCTTCATCTGGAAGGTGTGTTTGAGCCCTTGGACACTGTGGCAGGAGGAAGTAAACAAGGAGGTGTTATATCTTCTACGGCTGCAGGTTGAGATGCCATGACGCTGTTGCGGTGGTGGTAGTAGTGGAAAGTTGAGTGTGAAGGAGCAGTGGACCAAGATGTCCTAGAGGGAACAGTCCTCGCGGAAGGCTGACAAGGAAGGGGATGGGAATATGTGTCCTGTGGTGGCATCCTGCTGGAAATGGCAGCTAATGATCCTCTGGATGTGGATGCTGGTGGGATGGTAGGTGAAGACAAGGGGGGCCCAACTGCTGCTGTGGGAGGGTAGACAGGGGATAAGGGCTGAAGTGTGGCAGATGGTCAGACCTGGATGAGGACCCTGTCAATTATTGTGCTGCAGAATCCTTGATTGAGGAAGAAGTTGGATATTTTGGAGGCCTCCTTGTCAAAGTTGGCACCATCAGAACAGATGTGACAGAAATGGAGGAACTGGGAGAATAGATTAGTGTCTTTACAGGAATTAGGGTGTGAGGATAATCGTCAAAGTAACTGTGTAAGTCACTTGGTTTGTAGTGGATATTGGTGGCCAGCCTATTCCTAGAAATGGGAACAGACGTTAAGGAAGGGAAGGGAGGAGTCAGAGATAGACCAGGTAAAGATGAGAACAGACTGGAAATTGGAAGGGAAATTGATAAACCTTTCCAATTCGGGACAAGAGGGAAGCAGCACTGGTAATATAGTCGATATACCGGAGAAAGAGTTATGGTTGGGGGCCAGAATAGGACTGGAACAAGGAATGTTCTATGTACCCCACAAAGCGATGGATAACTGGGGGTACCCATGACCACCCCTTTGACCTGGAGAAAGTGCCAGAAGTTAAAGGAGGAGTGGTTCAGAGTGAGAATGAGCTCAGCCAGGCAGGAGAGGGTAGGAGCGGGCGGGGTGGATGGGGATGGTTCAGGCCTTTTTTCCAGGAAGAAGCAAAGACCCCTGAGACCATCCTAATTGGGGGATGAGTGTGTAAAAGAATTGCAGGTTCATAGGAGTGGAATCATAAGATGAAATGAGGTTAGTGACCGTTGTGGACACAGTAGCCTGATGTTCCATGGTGGGGACATAGTCCAGGGGGAGATAGGAGGAGTTATCTGAGAGCTGGCGCTCAGCATTTGCAATGAGAAGTTAGACTGCCAGACAACAACCACCCTTGTCAACAGGCTTGATTATAAAGTTTGTGTTGGATCTGAGAGCACAGAATATAGTTCATTCACAGGTTGGAATGGGTGAGGGAGGCAGAGAAATTGAGGTGACCAGTGTCACATCAACCGTTCTCAAACAAGTTGAGTGCAGGTAAACAGCCAGAAGGAGGGACCCAGGTGGAAGGAGAGGGTTGGAAATGAGCAAAGGGGTCTGGGGGATGCAGAGAGGACTCTTGTCCAAAGAAATGGGCACGAAGGCAATGGAAGAAGAGTTCAACGTCATGGTGCCTGAAATTCATTAAGGTTGGGACACTGAGGGCAGAATATTCAGCATCAGTGTGTGGAAGGTCAGATGGAATCATCAATATGTAAATATAGCAGGCTATATGAGACCTAGTTATGACCACCAAAATTGGATTAATCATTGACTCCATCGTGAAACTGACCCTGGGTAGTAGCATCCTTTTAATATAGTTGAATTTTACATGCAGTTAAAGGGAGAGAAGTGGAGGTCCAAGAGTACTAATAGAATTTAAACAAAGACAATTATAAAGGCATGAAAGCAGAGCTTACAAACGTGAACTGGGCAGTTTAGGTTAAGGGATAGGTCAATAAACATGCAGTGACAAATATTTGAGGTGAAATTTCAGATAGGGCACAATAGAATAGACCATAAGACATAGGAGTGGAAGTAAGGCCATTCAGCCCATCGGGTCTACTCTGCCATTTAATCATGGCTAATGGGCATTTCAACTCCACTTACCCGCACTCTCCCCGTAGCCCTTGATTCCTTGCGAGATCAAGAATTTATCAATCTCTGCCTTGAAGACATTCAACGTCCCGGCCTCCACTGCGCTCCGTGGCAATGAATTCCACAGGCCCATTGCATTAGATACAATGCAACAAATAAAAATTCAATGGGACAGACCTGCTCTCTGTGGTTAACTGAAAAACAAAGGTGGCATCAAGCTTGGGAGCGAGGGGGGTCGGTTGGCGAGCATAAAATTATGCAAAGGTAGGTGGCAGGTCAGATTATTGGACAGAATATGAAAAACAGCAAAGAATTACAGAAAGATTAATACAAAGGGAAAAATTGGAGTACAAAAGTTAACATTATAAAACAGAAACATCTCTTTGCATACTTGAGTTAGCAAAGTAATGTTAGCCCTATAGAAAATGAGTGAAGAATTAGTAATGGAGGATAAAGAGATGACACATGAATTCAACTGCTGTTTTGCGGTCTTCACAGATAAATAGAACTAACAACCTGGAAATAACTGTGTCAGGAATTAAAAGGGAGGGAGGAAGCCAAGAAGATTATAATTGCGGGGGAAGAAGTACTGAGTAAATTGTTGAAATTGAGAATTGACAAGACCCTAGATCATGATGGAGTTCATCCTGTGTTCTTAAAAGAAGTAGCTGATGAGACTGTTGTTTTAATTGTCCAAAACTCATTAGATTCAAGAATGGTTCCTTTAGATAGGAAAACAGCTAAGTAACTTTATTCAAAAGGGAGGGAGGCAGAAAGTAGCAAACTACAGACCAGTTTGCATAACACCTGTCATATGGAAAATGTTAAAAGCTATTAAAGATATTACAACTGGGCACTGGATGTGTTCGAGGTAATCAGGTAGAGCCAACATGTTCTTTTTCAAAGGAAAATCATGTGTTATCAACTTATTGGAGTTATTTGAAGTAACTTGTGCTATAGATAAAAGGGAACCAGTGGGTGTATTGTACTTAAATTTCCAGAAGACATTTGATAAGATGTCTCCTGAAAAATTATTGCAGAAAGTAAAATCTTGTAGTGTAGTGGGTAACGTATTATAGAGTCAGAGACCTACAGCACAGAAAAAGGCCCTTCAGCTCATTGTGTCCATGCTAGTCAATGACTTGGATTGCCTTTGAGGAAAGGCTAGACAGACTAGGTCCGTATCCTTTAAAAATAGAACTGTCCATTTAATGGGAGAAATGAGGAAACATTTTTTCTGAGGGTTGGGAATGGAAGTCTTTGGTATTGTTTACCTCAAAAGGCAGTGGATGTAGAATTTTTAAAAAAATTTTAAAGCAGTGGTAGACAGATTCTTCATTACCAAGGGGATGAAACATTGTCGGAGTTGAGGCTAAAATCAGATTATCCATGTCATACTGAATGGCAGAGCAGCATCGAAGGGCTGAGTTGCATAACTCATGTCTTGTTTGTACTTTTTACCACTTAGCCAGCTGACATCTGTCGGATGCACTCTTTTCAACATTTTTGGGACTGTTTCTCTCTCTCCATTTGTATCTGTCTCTTTCTAGTTCATCCATATGTGCATGTCTCATTCTGCTTCCCATACTGTTACCAGATACTCGCCATCAAATTGCTTTTTCATGAACTGATGCGGTTTCTTCCTTGTGTGCAAAGTGCAAACACATTTATTTTAAGTTTTTTGGGTTTTAAACTAATCTCTTGACCGATATAAAGTTTTATGTAGATTAACTTGCATGTTTATCTATAAATCCAGCATCGTTGTCTTGTCTTTGTGTTACACCAGATAAGTAGATTTTGTAACTGGTCTCTGCATTCCTGTTCTCTCCTCTCCACTGCATTTCCAACTTGCTCCTTTGTTTTGTTGAATCATGTTTGATGGGCCAGCTATCTTCGAGAAGCATTAACTTGTCTTTTTTTTTGTTCCTGTGCTGATAAACCTGGATATGTTCAATTTTTTAAGTTCAGATTTCCAAAATTTGTAAATATCAATTTGTTTTCAAGCTCCTTATTTATTTTAAGGAAAGTGATAGGAATAACATTTTACTTTAAAATTCCTGTATAAATTGATGGTTCTGTGTTGTATTTTTAAAGATAGTTGGCTCAGAGGATGTGCACTGTAGATATTGAAAAGGCAATAGAATCAAAACGTCCTAAATCCAGTTCTTATTTTTCTTCTAATACAGTGGTGCTATGAGGAGACACTACTTAGTAGATGTGGAAGCTGAAATCATTCTAGAACTGGTTTATTGAAGTTTGATTTTATTTAGATTGTATAATCTTTGATTTATTCATAACTTGCATTTAAAAATAATTGATAATTCGAAAATTGCATGACAGTTGGAGGTTAGCATCTGTTAAGTGAGATCAAACATGCAGACATTACTTGGTTTGTTGAAAATATACTGTTATTTTGCAGACCACAAAATATACAAGGTCATGAGGTGACTCTGCCAGCAACAATAGAATTTCGAGAGAGTTGTAAGTAACCGCAATATGTATTGTATTAAGCGGTTTCATTTTTCGTGTCAACCTTTGATCCACTGGTCACACGCTTCTCTTGATACACGGATTCAAGTTCCACTTCTCAGGTTTGAGCACAGTTCAGACTGGCACTATTGTGTAGAGGAAATGATACACTATTGGAGGTCTTTCAAATTAAACTTGGTGTTCCCTGCCAAGTGAATGTAAAAGATTTCACTTTAGGTTAGGTGGCTGAGGAGTCCTTTGTGATATTTATCCCTCCCCCAACACCATAAACTGATTATGCAGTCATTTATTTATTTGCTGTTTGTGGGACCTTGCCAATCTTCACACAGCAATCATGTTTCAAAGCTGACTGCAGAAGTATCTTAGTCATTGGCTTTGAAGCATTTTCAGGAGACCCTGAGGGTTTGTAGTGGTTTACCAGCGTAAATTTGTTCCTTTTTAAGCATTTGGGTAATTACTTGAAATTAAAAAGTCCTAACGTAATGAAATTTTATATGGAATGCAATTATATTAGTTAAGGTGATAACTAATTATTTTTATTTTACAGCTGAAGATGCCTTCCTGTCTGCCATTGTTAACTATACCAATAGTTCTACTGTCCATTTCAAGCTGTCTCCGACATATGCGCTCTACATGACTTGTCGTTATGTCCTATCTAGCCAATACCGATCTGATATGAGCCCTTCTGAACGTACTCATAAAGTTATTGCAATAGTTAATAAGATGGTTAGCATGATGGAAGGAGTTATTCAGGTGAGTTTTGATACTCATTGCTTAAACTGCTTTCAGCTGCACTTTTTATGCATATGTCAGACTTTGCAATTATTAGGATGGTTGACTTGCTGTTGGCAACAAGCGTGAACTGGTTAGTATCATCTCACCACTGAAGGCAACAAAAAAAATCAATTGAGTCACGCTTGTATCTTTTTGTGGTGGAAGAAAATAGGTATAGCTTATCTGTTACTTTAGATTCATCAGAAGGCACGGGGAAATAAAATGGTACTTAAAAATTTTCATTTAAAAAGGCATACTTTAAGTAGTGTCCTAGTTTTAGGTCAGGTAAATATGAACGTTGTAAATAGTAATTCTTCTTTCTGTAGACTGTTTTAGGAAAAGCAAACTTTAGTGCACCTGCCTGTTTTTCTTCTGCCATTACAACTGAATTCAAAACTCAGTAGCTAGTGTATTGTTCCTATCTTTTTGCTATGCTGCATTAGTTGTACCACTTAATAAATATAGCAGTTTTGTTTTAAATGGCAATTTCAAATTTAAATCTTAAAGTTGTTAATTTTATCTGTGTAATTTTGTAATAAGTTTTTATGAAGAATATAAAATTAGTGTGTTTTTTGTATATTAAATTATCCAATTTTCATTGGTTTTAAAAAACCTACCATATACACAAATTGTCTGTTTGCTCACTATCATGCAATGACTATTCAGCAAATTCACCCGATTTATATCAATTATAAAATACTTGCAACATGTTTAACTTTTCGTATCTATACCAGCTATCTGTAAGACCAACTAACTTGATCCCACTCTTCCACTATTCCCCAAATCCATGCAATTTTTGTCCTCCAGATAATTTTGAAAAGTGATTCTGCTTCCACTATATATTTGGATTTCATATCCTATCCTAATCACTGCGTTTAAAAAATTGTTTTCCCCTTGAATTTTTTGTAGTTTACCTCAAATTGATGTCCATGGATTCTCTACTATTTTGCCAGTGGGAGCAGTTTCACCCTTTCCTATCAAGACAAATTTAGATAAGATTTTTATGTATTGTGTAAGATGCTTTTTCAGGTAAATAAATTCCTGCCAATGTCCTGATAAACATGGGGCAACTATAAATAATGAGATAACAAGCATGGGGCTGGATGAACACAGCAGGTCAAGCAGCATCATAGGAGCAGGAAAACTTGACGTTTCGGGCCTAAACCCTTCTTCAGAAATGGGGGAGGGGAAGAGGGTTCTGAAATAAATAGGGAGAGAGGGAGAGGCGGATAGAGGATGGATAGAGGAGAGGATAGGTGGAGAGGAGGCAGACAAGTCGAAGAGGCGGGGATGGAGCTAGTAAAGGTGAGTGTAGGTAGGTGGGTAGGGAGGAGATAGGTCAGTCCAGGGAGGACGGACAGGTCAAGGGGGCGGGATGATGTTAGTAGATAGGAGATGGGGGTGTGGCTTGAGGTGAGAGGAAAAACAGGTTAGGGAGGTGGAGATGAGCTGGGCTGGTTTTGGGATGCGGTTGGGGGAGGGGAGATTTTGAAGCTTGTGAAATCCACATTGATGCCATTGGGCTGCAGGGTTCCCAGGCTGAATATGATTTGCTGTTCCTGCAGCCTTC
>JAHRHZ010000059.1:3761984-3821324 GCA_024137785.1 Ginglymostoma cirratum
CCTATGATGCTGCTTGACCTGCTGTGTTCATCCAGCCCCATGCTTGTTATCTCGGATTCTCCAGCATCTGCAGTACCTTTTATCTCTGATACAACTATAAGTAATGCTTGATAAATAATTGGCAAATTAAGCCCAACAAAACTAAATGCTAGTGAGTACATTTTTAGTCGGTAGAATAAAGAGTTCATATTACTTGGAAGTGCAAGTCTTAGATGGGGTGAAGGAACAAATGTATCAATTGCCAAAATATCTGCTACTGATCAGCAAGGCAAAAAACACCAGCTTTATTTCTCGAGCCAAGAACTGAAAAGTAAGGAATTTACATTAAACCTATCAAACCTTGATTAGACCACGCTTCAAGTACTGTCTGAGTTTGCATTTTCACATGATCAGAAAGATAGAAGAGGCTCTAGAGAGGGTCGTACAAGGATGAGACAATAAATATCAGTAAACCTGTCGGGAAAAGAATGACAGACTGTGGATTTCTTTTCCTTTGGCTGAGAGGTAAATTAAAGGCCTTTAGAAGATGATCTGTTTTGCTAAATCCAGACCATCAATATTTTATAGTCCAGTAGGGAATGCAGAAGGAATTCATTTACTCAAAGACTTTGTTACTGGGAACAGCCGAAGCGAATAATATAGATTTACTTAAGGAGACGTTGGACAAGGCAGAGAAGGAAAAGGAATATGAGTAAGATGGCAAATTTAGATGAAAAAAAAGTGATTGGAAACTCAAGTGAGCCATAATGCTGGCATGGACTGTTTCAACTGACTGGACCTGTTTTTGTGCAGTAAGTCTTATATTGTCGTCTGTCGGTACACCTTTTCACTCATTTGAAGTAAATGTATATTTTAGTTACATGACCCGGGTGTTTCTCCAGACCTCCTTTCCATTGTGGTCCCATTTTGAAGCATAAAAATTGGTCTGCCCTAGAGAAAAGGAGAGGGATAGTTGTACCAGAGATAATAGGTACTGCAGATGCTGGAGAATCCGAGATAACCAGGTGTGGAGCTAGATGAACACAGCAGGCCAAGCAGCATCATAGGAGCAGGAAAGCTTGACATTTCGGGCCTGGACCCTTCTTCAGAAATGGGGGAGGGGAAGCGGGTTCTGAAATAAATAGTGTGAATGGGGGAGGCGGATAGAAGATGGATAGAGGAGAGGATAGGTGGAGAGGAGACAGACAAGTCGAAGAGGCGGGGATGGAGCCAGTAAAGCGGAGTGTTGGTGGGGAGGTAGGGAGGAGATAGGTCAGTCCAGGGAGGATGGATAAGGCACGGGGGCGGGATGAGGCTAGTAGGTAGGAGGTGGGGGTGCGGCTTGAGGTGGGAGGAGGGGATAGGTGGGAAGAAGAACAGGTTAGGGAGGTGGGGATGAGCTGGGCTGGTTTTGGGATGTGGTTGGGGGAGGGGAGATTTTGAAGCTTGTGAAATCCACATTGATACCATTGGGCTGCAGGGTTCCCAGGCTGAATATGATTTGCTGTTCCTGCAGTCTTCGGGTGGCATCACTGTGGCACTGCAGGAGGCCCAGGATGGACATGTCGTCTGAGGAATGGGAGGGGGAGTTGAAATGGTTCGTGACTGGGAGGTGCAGTTGTTTGTTGCGAACTGAGCGCAGATGTTCTGCAAAGCGGTCCCCAAGCCTCTGCTTGGTTTCCCCGATGTAGAGGAGGCCACAACCTCTACAGCGGATGCAGTATACCACATTGGCAGATGTGCAGGTGAACATCTGCTTGCTGTGGAAAGTCTCCTTGGGGCCTGGGATTGGGGTGAGGGAGGAGGTGTGGGGGCAGGTGTAGCACTTCCTGCGGTTGCAGGAAAAAGTGCCGGGTGTGGTGGGGCTGGTGGGGAGTGTGGAGCAGACAAGGGAGTCACGGAGGGAGTGGTCCCTCCGGAAAGTAGACAAGAGTGGGGAGGGAAAAATGTCTTTGGTGGTGGGGTCGGATTGCAGATGGCGGAAGTGTCGGAGGATGATGTGTTGGATCGGGAGTTTGGTGGGGTGGTACGTGAGGACGAGGGGGATTCTTCTTTGGTTGTTATTGCGGGGAGGGGGTGTGAGGGATGAGTTGTGGGAGACACGGTCGAGGGCGTTCTCGACCACTGCGAGGGGGAAGTTGCGGTCCTTGAAGAATGAGGACACCCGAGATGTACGGGAGTGGAATGCTGCGTCCTGGGAGCAGATGCGGCGGAGGCGAAGGAATTGGGAATAGGGGATGGCATTTTTGCAGGAGGGTGGGTGGGAGGAGGTGTATTCCAGGTAGCTGTGGGAGTTGGTGGGCTTGAAATGGATATTGGTTTCTAGGTGGTTACCCGAGATGGAGACAGAGAGGTCCAGGAAGGAGAGAGAGGTGTTAGAGATGGTCCAGGTGGAATGTGTTGGTGAAGTGGATGAACTGTTCGAGCTCCTCTTGGGAGCACGAGGCGGCGCCGATACAGTCATCAATGTAACGGAGGAAGAGGTGGGGTTTAGGGCCAGTGTAGGTACGGAAGAGGGATTGTTCCACGTAACCTACAAAGAGGCAGGCATAGCTTGGGCCCATGTGGGTACCCATGGCCACCCCATTTGTCTGTAGGAAGTGGGAGGAATTGAAAGAGAAGTTGTTGAGGGTGAGTTTGTGTTGCCCTCATTTCCTGTTGGGCAACATAAGGTTCCAAATCTCACTTAATTAATAGTTCTTTCTTCTATTTTCCCCATGATACTTAGATTATAACAGATACTTAGATTATAATAATCGATACTGAAAGAAACTTCTGATGCTTTCTCCAAGCCTTCTAAAATGCTGATGTGTAAATTCTGTCTACATTTTTCTTCTGGATTCAATGTGTTGAGAACAATCTTCCAAAAAATGCAATTGTAGCTATGTGTTTATAAGCCAAAATATTGTTCCTTGCAATATTTTCGGGATAATTCATGAATAATGCAATAGCATTACCATTTCAACATGGCCAGTTAAATGGCAGCAACGATCCCCTTAACATGATCGTCTGTGTCAACACACTACACCCAGAATACTGATTTACATAGGAATATTATTTATCCAAGTTCGTAGACTCAAACAATCCCTACAGTGTGGAAACAGGCATTCGGCACAACAAGTCCGCACCAACTGTCTGAATACCAACCCACCCAGACTCATACCCCTTCCCTATCCCTCTAACCGTGCGTTTCCCATGGTTAATCCACCTAACCTGCACATCTCTGGACACTAGGGACAATTTAGCATGGCCAATCCACCTAACCTGCACATCTTTGGACTGTGGGAGGGAACCAGAGCACTTGGAGGAAACCCTGCAGATACGTTGAGAACGTGCAAACTCCACATAGACAGTCGCCTGAGGCTAGAATTAAACCCAGGTCCCTGGTGCCATGAGGCAGCAATGCTAACCACTGAGCCACCGTGCCGCAGCCATGGAAAATTAGTAAAAAAGCATAAGATTGGGAAACAAGGTAACTAAATCTGAGCGTACAGTGTTTTCAGCACTTAGACAGGACAGCAGTTTGGGAAAGTTCAGTTGTAACCAACTCAGCCAACTCTGGGAGTTTACACTGTGGGTCCAGTTTGCACAGGAACAGGTTGGCACTGATTGTGAAGGTATCGCAGTTACAGTCCCCTAACTTGGCATGTGTTGGAGATTTTAGACTCCAGGCTGAGCGGGCGTTAACAAATAGAGGTGTGCCCAAAAGAAAGGTGAATCAAGCTATAAAATGAACAGTTTAACAATCTAGCCGTCCAAGCATGACCCCAATCATTCTTTCCCCAACTCTACATTTGGGTTGGGACCCATTGATGTAGTGAAAGTAAGTACATCACCACAAGATTGTTTGTCAGAATATGGTGCTAAGAGTGATTAGAAAGCAAAGGCTTCCTTTTTTTTGCTTCTACAACCGGTCTGACTTGCATGACTGTAAGGGAAATCACGTAAACTCGATACCATCCACTTATGGATGGGCAAACCTGTATATGCAAAAATCAGTTTCAGGAGACCTGAATTGTCGCATCTTGCATCATATCTCTACTGACACACTGATTTAATTTCTGGGAATTGGTTAGTTTTTACAAACAGCTTGCATAACTTTTATTTGTGTTTAATTAACTGTTGGGATATTTTCATGGACTTGTGGTATTTTAACATTTCTCCACGAGTCTTAGAAATTTTCACATACTTTATCCACAAAAGTTGATATTTTAGTGTTTTACTTTTGCTTTCCGAAGGACTTTCCAGTTCTTTTTATCAATATTATGCATCACTAATACATAGGTATTGATGCAAGATAAACTACTGAACATCAAAATGAATGAATGTATTTTTATATGTCTATCAATCAAACAGCAAAAACCTCTTTCTATTAAGTATGACAATTCAGATATTTTCTTTCTCGCCCTTCTGTCCCACCAAACCCCTTGGCTGGCGAAACTACATCACTACAAATAACAACCTAATATACAAATTGAGAAAGTTTCTTTCTAGATCGTTGCAGTTCTGATGGCTTGTGTTTTAAGTTGCTGTCTGTGGAGTTTCATAATTAAATTTTTAATTTTATGCAGTGTTTTGCATTGTATTAATCATTATTTGTGTACATCGTGACTGTTATTTTTTTTCTCTATTTTGCCTGATTCCTCTTCCCTTTTCTGCAGGATATAGCCCAGTATGAACAGGTAGGACATGTTGCTGGGAACTGTTCCCAGCAGTCAGCTTAGCTCAGTTTCTCATGCTTTTCCATATCAGAAACAACAAATCCAGCAGCTGGACTGAACGGTACATAACACTCATTTAGCAATTGGAACATGCAGCACTAAAACTTGACTGCACAACTATGTTGGCATTTCATTTTATCTGCTTAATGCACTTTTCTGTGGTGATGTACAGATTCAGCCCAAGTTCTCTTGCTTGATGTCTGTGGCCCTGTTCTTTTTGTCAGCCTTGTTTAACATTGCCTAGCCTGGCTCATGCGGTCAGGGTTTGCATTTAAGACTGATCACGTAGAACAAAAGAAGAGTCCTTGAGAATGACATTATTTTTGATCATTACAGAAGCAGAAGAATATTGCAGGTGCACTTGCCTTCTGGATGGCAAATGCATCAGAACTTCTCAACTTCGTCAAACAGGACAGAGACCTGAGTCGAATCACGCTAGATGCACAGGATGTCTTGGCTCATTTGGTGCAAATGGCTTTCAAGTATGAAAATTAAAACACTAGATGTTTTAATCATGTCTTGTCAACTTTCTTAGCTTCTCACTAAAGGCAAATACTGAATTGGTTTATGTTGTGACTTTCTCCACTGCACCACCACTCCAGTCCTTCCCAGAAAGTTGATTAAATATTCATGCTTTTCTGTTCTGTTTTCTAACTTTTCCAATGCAGTCCATGCAATCTTCCTTGAATGTAGAGTTTATATCAGAGGATTGTTGATAGATTTTAAGTTTGAAAGTCCTCAAAGTTCACTTTCTTCATGAGCAGCAGTATGATGGTATGTGTCCAAACAGTGCATCAGAACTACTAATTGACTTTGTATAATATTCTCATTGCTGTGTCAGGAAATGAGCAAAACATTGTCAAAATGCATGCAGATACTTAGTACCAGAGGTAACTGTGTGACTTAGAAATACAACCAAACAATTTTGAAAGTTGGTTTGAAATGACCTGTGCAAGTATTTCGTAAACTGTCTTTTTTGAAGTAGATCAGATACTTCCACTACTGAGAAGTCTCCTTACAGATTTAACCACATCTGACATTGTTCATCTTTGACTTATGCACTACAACTAAATGACAATTTACTGTTTCTTGTTATGCTCAAATATTAGCCAAAGGAAGAAAAATCTTGGTGCTTGCTTATTGATCAAGACTGATGCTGTCAGATTCCAGATGGCTTACCATCTTTATTTTGTATAAATAAATGTGCGGGATTGCAATAAATATTCTAATGAAGTATAGTTTTTGGGACCCCTGGGGGTTAGAATTTTAACGAGGCTGTAGACTTCCTCGCCAAGCCGATGTGTTTGATTTGAAGATGTTTCATCACCCTGCTAGATAACATTGTCAGTGTGCCTCCAGTGAAGCGTTGGTCTGCTTTCCTGTTTGTTGTTTACATGTCTGTTTGCTGGGGTGGTTGGCGTCACTTCCGGTTCTGTTTTTCAGTGGTTTGTATATCGGGTTCAGTTCACTGTGTTTGTTGATGGAATTGCAGTTGGAATACCAGGCCTCCAGGAATTCCTTGGCATGTCTCTGTTTGACTAGTGCTATATTAGATGTGTTGTCCTGGTCGAAATGGTGTCCTTCTTTCTCCGTGTGTATTGAGACCAGTGAGAACTGGTCGTGGCTCTTGGTGGCTAGCTGGTGTTACCTGGCCAGGTGATGAAAAGTCTGCAAACAAATACACCGGCACCAAGAGACACGACCAATTCTCACTGGTCTCAATGCGCACGGACAAAGAAGGACACAAATTCAACTGGGACAACACATCCATAATAGCACAAGCCAAATGGAGGCATTACTGGTCTTCCAACTGGAGCTCCATCAACAAGCACATTGAACTGGACCCAATTATACAAATCACTGAGAAACTGAACTGCAAGTGAGGCTAACCACCCCAGCAAACCGAGGCATATAAATAACAAGCGGGACGGAACATCAGCACTTCACTGGAGGCACACTGATGTTACCTATCAGGGTGATGAAATATCTGCAATCAAACACACCAGCTCGGCAAGCAAGTCTACAATGTCATCAACAACCCAAGCTACAAATCTTCTCGAGTTTTAATGAATTCTTTTGAGAGTTTGCTTCATTTGGTACAGTACTTTTTAGGTATTGTAATTTTTTGCATTTTAAAATCAGTAAAATACCTCTTATAAAAGATGTACTGAATTTTTTTAAGCAGGTAGTTCTGAGGCTGAGTTTTAGTTACTGATGAGGGCATGAATTCCTATGGGGAATGCAGCTAGAGCCAGGGCCATAGCAAAGGGAGGGAGGAGAGAGGATAGCAACTCGGTTAAAACCTAGAAAATTCTCAAATGCTTTCTCTTTGACCCAAGGAGTTTTTTTGAATGACTGTGCCAAATTTCATCTGAAATCTTAAGCCCTGCTAAAGGTTATTTTCTTAATTATTTCTAGAAATTATCCTACCGCGTTATACAGCTTTATTTAGAAGCGTCAAGGAATGGTTACAATTTTGGTCAAGATCAAATACATAGAAAAGTGCTTTCTTCAGTTTTTATTACAAGATATTAGAAGCATTAACACACTAATCCAGCTCATTTATTACACCACTTCTAGGTAGCATTTTTCATATCCTAAATTAAACTTTGTTCCATATCTGGAAAGTGCTTGGCTTTCAGGCTGGTACTCAATTAAGCAAGTGTGACTACCGTGAGGTACCCTCCATATTAACTCTGTTTCAGTGCAGAGTTCTATTCATAGTATTTCACTTCTCCTAGGAGAAAATGCACTTCGCACAAAGTGCTTCAGTTTGAGAAATTGTAAATTGGTAGCATCAAAAACCTTAAGTTGTCTTTGGGAATTTGTCATTTGCAAAAGAGTAATTATTTTCACAGCTGGTAACCCTCAAAGTATTTGCTTTCATTTTATAGCATTTCATAAGGCACTTACTATTACAATTCTACACCTTTATAAGGATTACAGTTCTTATAATTAGCGTTGAACATTAGTTAGGCTTTCTCAATAACTGCTCAAGGAGTAACCGCATTTATAAAATTATCTGGATGAAAGGACCAATAGGAATATTGACTGCCCTACAGATTTTAAGTGTAAAGAAGCCCTTCAGAGTCTGTTAGTTGTAACTTTTTTCAAAATCTCAGGGTTATGGATATATTCGAAAGATTGATCCACACAATCATTTGAGTGTTTGCTGACCTTGAAGAAATGAACTCCCAAGTAGAAAATTACGATAAAGAAAGGGAAAGAGACATTGGGAAAGAGACTTCAAAATGATCTGATGGGATATTTCAAGGATGTTGATGTTACTTAAAGGTATTCACAA
Organism: Ginglymostoma cirratum; assembly: GCA_024137785.1. Lineage (NCBI taxonomy): Eukaryota > Metazoa > Chordata > Chondrichthyes > Orectolobiformes > Ginglymostomatidae > Ginglymostoma > Ginglymostoma cirratum. The sequence continues at coordinate 3,769,989 of JAHRHZ010000059.1, forward strand.
TTTTGGTCAAAAAGTATTGTTTCACTAACTGACATAATTTGATTAGAAAGGAAAGTATTAAGTGACAGGGGAGTGAAGTAGTAGAATAATCCAGTTTTTCTTCTACAGAAAAGAAAATTATTTCATGATCAGTGAAAGTATTTCAATCAAAGAATCATAAACATTTGCAGCAGATAGTGAAGTCACTTATCTCCATGTTTGTACCAATCTATCCAAAGCTATCCAGCCTAATATCACTTCCCAGTAGGTTAGGCTCTTCAAGTACATATCCATGTGGTTTCTAAATGTGATAATTCCTGCCTTGCCCACCTGTGAGACAAAGTTCTAGACCCTACTGTTATTTGGCTGAATTCATTTCTTAACATCCCTTGACCAATAATGCTAATTTATGCCCTTGACCATTGATCACTCTGCTAGGAGCAATAGGTCTATCCCATCCAATCTGGTCTCTCTCAATTTTATCCCCAGTTTAAAGCTGTTTTCAACCTTCTTTGTTCAATGCTTCAAATAAAACAATACCAGCCTATCAAACTTTCTTCATAACTAACGTTTTTCTCATCCTGGCAGCAACATGTGTACCTCTCATCATTTGATATACTGTCATCCTTTCTGCAGTGTAACAGTTGTATTCTAGTTGTAGCATAACTGGTGTTTTATACAGTCCCAGCATACCCTGTCTACTTTTCTGTTCTACACTTCTCATATTAAAAGCAAGTATCCCGTTTGCCTTCACAACTACATCTAATTGTCTGACTATTCCTGGAACTTTGAAACATACACTGCAAGGTCATTATGCTGCTCTGCACTACTTGTGTCCTCCTGTTTATTGCACATCCCTTGCTCTCCCCAGGTATTGCCTAACACTTTTCCAATTCTCCACTTGCTGCTTTCCTGCCCAACCTTAAAGCTTTCTAGGTCTACGGCTTTCTTCCTTACTATTGACCTCAAGGCCCATTTTTGTGCCATCCATATTTTTTGTTTTTAAATGTAGATCCAAATTTAAATCTGAATCATCGACAGACCATGAAAAGCAAGAGACCTGGTCTTGGAAATGAAATGGACAATTTGGTTTGTTCAGAGCACAGTGGAGGTAACCTGTAAAAGTGGTGATTCTTCTGCCGTCCTGGCTAACTCTTGTTGTTCTCTGCAAATGTACAATTAATTTTGAGGATGACCAAAACATCCTTTATTTTCTGAATGTCTTAGGTTCCTCTGAATGTGGGCTATCACATAGATTTTTGTATTTCACATGTTAAGCCTTTTTTAGTTAAAGTTATAAAATGTAAAATTATTGAATTCTGTGTTGCAGATACTTGGTACACTGTCTTCAATCTGACCTCAACAATTATATGCCGGCATTTCTTGAAGATCCAGAGGAAGCAAGCCCACAAAGACCCAAAATAGGTCTGCAAGCTAAATTTAACATTTGCTGAAAATGTTATTCAAAAGTTATAATTTCCCAGGACCACATTACAGTTTTTCTTTAGAATTCAGCATACTTCATTTTGCATATTATAAAGTTGTAAAAGCTTCTTCCTGTCTCCAGTGGGCCGCTTGCATTGTCGATTTACATTTTAACCTACTACATGGTTGTGAATTTGCTCCCAACGTTAGTTCTTTGTATTATGGTTCAATATTAATGTCTGCTTCCCTCCTCCCAAAAAATGAGACTCCCTGTTTACACATCAATTTGCTAATTGCAAACTTGCAATAGTTCTTTAAAATATGATGTTCAGTAAGTCCTACAGATCTGGGTGGAGGAGTAAAAGAACAAGGAATGAGCATTTATGACAGGCTTAATCTGGGCAAAATAAACAGCTTTGAGAAGGTTTTGTGGGATGGAAGGTAAAGAGATTTATGGGCGGCACGGTGGCTCAGTGGTTAGCACTGCAGCCTCACAGCACCAGGGACCTGGGTTCGACTCCAGCCCCAGGTGACTGTCTGTGCGGAGTTTGCACATTCTCCCCGTGTCTGCGTGAGTTTCCTCCCACAGTCCAAAGATGTGCAGGCTAGGTGGATTGGCCATGCTAAATTGCCCATAGTGTTCAGGGGGGTGGGTCTGGGTGGGATGCTCCAAGGTCAGTGTGGACTTGTTGGGCCGAAGGGCCTGTTTCCACACTGTAGGGATTCTAATAAGTGGTCGAATAAGAATTTCTAGAGATTAGGTCTCGAGATCCTGGTACCAGAGAAAGGAGTAAATGTAAGTATCGCTGGAGTCAGGAGATATCATGAAAGGGTGAGCAAAATTAGACAAGATCGGAAATTGCAGAAGTAAGGTGTAACCAGCTGTTGGTGGGTTTGTAAATGAGGTTCAGAATTTTGAATTTGATCTGTTTAAAAGCAAGAATTCAATCCAGGTTGTGAGAGTGGGTTTTTTGAGAAATCTAAGTGAAAGGCAAAATGAAATATTAGACTTTTGGCCAATTTGGAATTGCTACAGGATGGCATTAGAAAAGTCTGGTCTAGAGTTGGTGAAAGCATGGCCAACCACTTTAGGAATATTGCTGCACTCTGATATTCTTTATTTCAATGAAAAGTTATTACTGATATCTGGTTGGAGAGGTAATCGATTCTGTTTTGGCAAACAGCCAATAAAGATAGTGAGGTCTGTGGCAAATGTGTAGAATTTTTTAAGTTGAGACTTCTGATAATCTGGATAAAATTCTAGATCATTCATGACCAACCGTAAGGGAGGAATGACGATATAATCCAGCAATACTGAGGAGGAGTAATTTCCCTGGCAAATGTTCAATTTGGGTCTCTATCTCCCAACTGAAGCTTTCCACCTGAGCAAGCCTGGATATGAGACTGTATTGAGCAGAGGTTGGAGGACAGCAAATTATCACCAAATAAACTGCTTTTCTTGAGGAAATAATGGGAAACAAAAAGTCTCACTTATTTTGCAGCTTGAGACATCCGAGCCTTTTCAGACAAATACATATATTGATTTGAGTCAGAACTAATTTTCAGTAACAAAGCAAAACACCACAGGTACTGGATAGCTGAAGTAAAAATAGAAAATACTCAGCACGTTGGGCAGTACTTGTGAAGAAAAAAAACAAGTTTGGTGACTATTCGTTAAAACAGAGAGTGAAATAGACCTTTCATAATTTCTGAAAGAAGATAATTGACCTGAAATATTAACTGTTTGTTTCATAAATACTGTCTGACAACTGAATCTTCCAACGTTTTCAGCTTTTATTTTGATTTTGAGTAAGTAGCTTCAAAGTACTACCGATGTTTTTGACTGTTCCTATCTAGATGTTCTATGAACTATTCGCATCAACAGCTCAGATTCTTTTTAAACAGTTATATGTTCCTAGAAATGAACTTGTATTAATATTTGGCATACAATGGCATTTTCAAATATTTATCTGAATACCTTCAGATATGCCGTTTGGCTTAGTGTTATGCAAGAATTTCTAATCTTTGCTTTCCTCCCCTGAAAACCTAACCATGTGCAGTAATTGAATGGTTTCTTTGCTTGCTTTTTAAAAAAATGTTTAATAAGAGTCAATCCTTCGGAAGATTTCAGAATATTTTTCTACAGGAATAAAATATCAATTAATGGGAAGCCAGCTCATTTCATTTACATGGGTGTCTTCAAATTTTTCTGTTTAAGGAAATTACTCTTAGCTGCTTTGCGTGAAAGTATCTTGTCAAGAATAAATACTAGAATTTGCAAAAGATTCATTCCTGTAAAGATGCAAACATAGTGTTTTCTTAGTGCAGTATTTTTGTTTCTATGTGGTTATACTATTATAGTTGTATATAAATTTGTTTTGTGTCAAAATAGCGCCACCTTCTGCAGCCCCATCTGCCTTGTGTCATTTTAATTTCGAAGTGGTTTAAATAGAAGGGAATTGCAGTAAGAATGTCAGTGGTACTTGTTGCTTTTCGTGCAAACCAGTGTAGGTCTGATGGACTAAACTATCCTGTACTAATCTAGAATTTAGTTTTGTGTTCTTACTGATTACATCTCAGGAATATGGCTTTGTCGGTGAGGAATATTGCATGATTTGCTCCAACAGAAAAATAAGCAATTCCATTTATTTGCACTAGAATTGTAGGACCATACCTCTTCCTGCTTGACGACACATTTTGAAATTCTCTTTCAGGGTTAGACATTTATGAAATAAATTGTCTTCTACCCATGGACGCAGATTAGGAATGGGAGATTTCACTCTTCAGTTGTGTCTGATCTAGCATTCTATCAGGCAGAAACTGTCCATTCTTCGATTGGCGGTGGTGGGCCAGGTGAACTTTACTAAAACAAAGAAATTGGTGCAGTTGTCATGAGCATCCTTGGGTAAATGTGGCAGAAGTCGGGAAGGAGCAGCAAAGAACCCAGGCAAAAATGAGGAAATAATTAGTTATCTCTGTTGCTATCTGGAATCAGAATACCAAATATATGTTGAGATCTGGCTGGCAACCAGAAACTTTTATTAAAGTAGACAAAATGTGAGATGCAGGGTCTTGCTAAGAGCATAAAGTGTCAAGATTCCAAAGTTTTGAATTACAGTGTGGAAACAGGCCCTTCGGCCCAACAAGTCCACACCGACCCTTGGAGCATCCCACCCAGACCTATCCCCCTATAACCCACACACCCCTGAACACTATGGGCAATTTTAGCATGGCCAATCCACCTAGCCTGCTCATCTTTGGACTGTGGGAGGAAACCGGAACACCCGGAGGAAACCCACGCAGACACGGGGAGAATGTGCAAACTCCACACAGACAGTTACCGGAGGCTGGAATCGAACCCAGGTCCCTAGCGCTGTGAGGCTGCAGTGCTAACCACTGAGCCACCGTGCTGCCCCCGAATAAACAGTTTTTTTTTACTGTACAACATTAGGACAGTCTCACACTTTACCGTGCATGTTTGTTACCATACAAATTGTTTCCGACACCCGAAGTTGGTAAATATGGCCAGTGGACTGATCACCACTCCATGGCATACATCACAGCACTTGTTATCAAGACAGACTCCCACAGAGTTTGCAGCAACACCCCAGATGTTAATGATACAGGTTATTAAATCTCGTTAAACTTTATATGGGATTGCAATGTTTCAATTTTACTAATCTTCATTACCTTTGGAATTGCTGTCATGGATTGCTTCATGATTGTTCCTGCTCTATTTGATCATCCTTGGGCTAAAATCCTCTGCATGCAAAAACTGTACTTCAGTCCTCTTTCATATGCTTAACTATAGCTCTTCAACAGAAAATGTCACTTAGTTAAAACTGCTGCTAGGTGTTCTTTGTATTCGCATCCACTCCCGATTAAACCTTGATTTGCCTGCCTACCAAGAATCTATCTACTTGTCTTGAAGACATTGGATGACCATTTGCTTTCAGTAGCAGAAAGATGTAAACTGTGTCAACTGTCTAAAGATTTCTCCTCACCTCTGCAGTTAGTAATATGCAAGACTTAATGGTTTTGTGGTAACATTTGCAAAGGTGGAAGAAAAAGGCAAACTTTAGTTAACATAAGTTAAGCAACAATATTCTGTATGCTTTGTCAGTGTTAGTTTTTTTTAAATTATGGAGGCTTGAATAAGGTTAAAGGATGTGAAGAAAAATCATAGCAAGATTTTGCATGAGTCTCCCATACCAGTCAAACATGTTTTGCTTCAAGAAATTAAAGAATTGTGTAAAAATAAATTGTCAAATTTAATCTCCGTACCAGTTAAGTAGGTCCCTTCACGTTCACACATTAGAGAGAATTTGTTGCAAATTATATCCATGCATCCTTGAACTGAACCAAACTTTACAATACAGCACAGATATCCAAAAGTCAGATTTCAAAATATGAGAGCATTTGATGTAAAATTGGATATGCAACTGTGTTTTACAGAATTTGCTAGATGTAATGTTTGTTTGTTCTGTTTTCCAGATGATGTCTTGCACACACTGACAGGAGCAATGTCTTTGTTGCGTCGTTGCCGTGTGAATGCTGCTCTCACTATCCAACTGTTTTCTCAGCTTTTTCATTTTATTAACATGTGGCTATTCAATAAACTGGTCACTGAGCCAGACTCCTGTCTTTGTTCTCATTACTGGGGAGCTATCATCCGACAGCAGCTTGGTCACATTGAAGCCTGGGCTGAGAAACAAGGTTTGGAATTGGCTGCAGACTGTCATCTTAGTAGAATAGTACAGGTTAGTTAATGAAATGATGCCTAACAATACACAGTCTCAATTTTATACTGATTCCATCCTAATCTTACACCAATTATTTATTGTTTTACATGGATGCCATAAAAACATGAACATGTTGAACTGACTTATTAACAATCTGCCATTGGCAAAGGACTTAATATTTTTATTCTAATATTTGTAGAACAGTTTAATTGTGGGGAAGAGGAGAAAGGATGGATAATTAATAATACATCAAATTAATTAACTCTTGGAGCTTAACTTTTAGACATCCAGTCTAACTCATTTTCAGAATAGATTTAAAATTCCAAGTCTTTTGGTTCTGAAGTTGAACCACTAGTTCAGTCTGGTAAAGCCTATTAGGTGTCCCTAAATTTTTAAGAAATAGGTGTCGAGTCAGGTCAAACTTAAGTGACTAAATTAGGTGTGCATTGAATGTCTGTCTTTTACAAAGCATGTTAAGTACAGTTGGTGAACGATAAGCACAGATTGTTGCATGAAACTAGGAATTGGCAGTAATGGAAACCGGAGTTAGAACGGGTTAAGAACCAGATATTCCTAAATTAAGGTGTTCAAGAAAAAGTGAAAGGAAACATCACTGAAAAGTATTCATGAAAATTTCCTTGCTTAGTATATATCCAGCCATTGCTGCATCCGACTTTGGAGTATGAAATGGGTTAAGTGGAAACTTCTCAGGGAATGGTGATCATTTTGCTATAAGATGTATGTTAACTGTGGGAAGGTGAAGAGCAACTTAAAGTAAAAATACTTAATTGAAGGAGGGCCAATTTCAGTGGAGTATGTCATATCAAGTAAATGGGAATTTTACTTGCTATTCTAATGAAACAATGGGCTCCGTTTTAAAAGCTGACAGTTTAGGGTGAATTTGATGTGTATTTCCCCTCAGGTATGGCAACCAAAGTCAGTTTCCTGGATGACGGAAGAGAATAAGACAATGCAGAGCATACTTGACGGCTCAGATTGATTACCCAAATGAGAACCAGGCTGAATATGGAAAGTTCCGAGGGGTAATGGGAAAGGAAATGACTAACAATAGACAGTAAGAGGAAAAAACTCCAGCTGCCAAATTCAGGAACCCATTTATCTTCCAAAGGTGTATATATAGTTGAAAGGTAGTATATGATAGACTGGGAACAAAAATAGGCATTTACACAGAGATTGAGGATGCAACTAAAGGACCAGATGATCAATTTGCATGTGTCTTTTCCAAGGAAGATGATATTTGTGGACTAAAATTGATAGAGGATTAGAAAGGCTTGCTGAAGTTGAAGGTAATTCACTAGGACTGAGTGGAGTGCTCTGAGAATGCTGGGGTAAGTAAGTTAGAATTTTAGGAAGCCATGATCTTCCAACCCCCCTTAAATGTGGGGTGATTTGGGAGGTTAGTGGGGCTGGCTCTAGAGGCTCGGAGAATTATAGTTATTGTGGATTTGTTAAAGAAAGAACATAAACCAGTACAGTCCAATAAATTTCATCTCAGGAAACATTTAAAAATGATGATCCAGGAGAAAATTATCAGTGACTTGAATTTATTGTGGGTTAATTAAGGAAAACCAGCATTAATTTGTTAAAGTCAAATTGTGTTAAATCATAGTAACAAGCGAAAATGCTGGCAATAGATTTGACTGCTCCTGTGGAGAAAGAGAGTGAACCATAGGCCCCTAAACATCTTTGAGAAAAAGAAATGCAGATATGTAGGTAAATTTCAGAGAAGTGTAGAAGTATTAGAGAATTTCAACTTCTCCAGCATTAGCTGGGATGGTAATAGTGGGAAAGATTTAGAGGGTGTGGAGTTCTTAAAGCATCGGAAAGAGCCTTTTAAACTAGTATGTAGAAGGCCATACAAGACTGGGTGCTTCACTTAATTTTAGGTAATAAGCCTGGGCAAGTGGTTGAAGTATCATGGGGGAACATTTTTTGCAGAAAGCGATTGTAATTCCATAAGATTCAAAATTGTTATGAGAAAGGACCAGGATGGGCCTAAATCCAAGTTCAAAACTGAGGGAAGGCTGATTTTAATAAAGTAAGGTATGATTTGATCAGAGTGGACTGGGAGCAGATACGTAAGCAAATCTGTGTCAGAGCAGTAAGACCATTCAAGAAGAACACAGGACCGGCATTTTCCAGGAAAAAGACAAATAAATCCTGTGAACCCTGAAGATCAAGGGATGTACAGGATTGGATAAAGAGAAAAAGAGGCTTAGTGCAGGTATCCAGGACACACAACCACAGAAGCCGTAGAGGATTATTCCATTTGCAAGGGAAACTTTTTAAAAAGAAAATTAGGAGAGCAAAAAAATGGCATGAAGGAGTAAGGCAGGTTTAAAAAAAAAATGAAAATACTAAGTTATTTTACAAGCACATTAAGGGTAGGAGGATAACAAGGAAAGAGTTCAGCTCATTAAGGACTGCAGTGGTAATTTGTGTGTGGAGCCAGAGGACACCAGTAGGGTTCTAAATGAATATTTTATTATACTGCTCACTATAGAGAGGGATGATGTGCTTTAAAAATCAGAGAGAAGGCATAAGATATACTGAAAGAAGTTAGTATAGACAGGAAGTTCTGAGTGATCTGCTAGATTTCAAAGCAGAAAAATTTGCAGGGCTAGTTGAAATGTACCCCAGGCTTTTGAGTGAATCAAGGGAGGAAAAAAGGACATTCACAACTATTCTCGCTTCCTCTCTGGCCACAGTAAAGGTGCCAGCTTCTGAAGGACTGGAGGACCACCAATGTGGTACCATGATTCAAGAAGGGAGCAAGGGATAAATTGAGATTATAGAACAGACAGTGTGACCTTGTAGTGGCAAACCTAGTGGAAGCAATTCTAAAGGACAGAATTAATCAAGAACAGTCAGCATGGTTTTTAAAGGAGTCATGTCTCACCAACTTGATTGGATTTTTGGAATTGATAACCAGGCGTGTAGATGAAGAAATGCATTCAATGTAGTCTACTTAGACTTCAGCAAAGCTTTTGATAAGTTCCTGTTTGGGAGACTGGTAGCCGGGATAAGGGTCCAAGGAAATTTGACCAATTGGATCCAGAATTGGCTGAGTGGCAAGAAGCAGCGGGTATTTGACAAGGGCTATTTTTGTGAATGGAGGTGTGTGTGGAGTTACTGGGGGATCAATGTAGGGACTCTTGCTGTTTGTAATGTATATATGTAAACAATTTAGACTGTAGTGTAGGAGAGTTGATCAGTGAGTTTGTGGATGATCCAAATATTGGTGGTGTGGTGAATAGAGAGGACGATAACCTGAGATTACAGGAGAATATAGATTGGCTGATCAGTGGTAAATGGAATTCAATCCAGATAAATCTAAGATGATCTGCTTGGGCAGAACAAGGCAGGTGAATGATGAATGGCAGAATCCTGCAAAGTACAAAGGATCGGGGAATCTTGGTGTGCATGCCCACTCTTACCTCCAGGCAGGAGGACAGGCAGACAAGGTGGCACATATTACATTTGCTTTTATTCGTTAAGGCAATGAGAGTTTAGAGCAGGGAGGTTATGCTGCATAAAAAGTTGATTTGGCCACAGCTAGGGTATAGTGCGTAGTTCTGGAATCCACATAGGATCAAAGTGTTTGCACTGGAGAGGTTGCTGAGGGGATTTACCAGGATGTTGCCTGGGCTGAAGAGTTCTATTTTTATGGAGGAAGATTGTTTTCATTGGTGTAGAGGAGACTGAGGGGGGGAATGTAATTGAGATGTATAAAATTGGGGGGTATAGATAGGGAATACAGAAAGGAGTATTTCCTCTTGGGGGAGAGATCAGTGACCAGACGCCATTGACTTATGGTAAGGGACAGGAAGTTTAGTGTGTGGGGGGAGCAGGAAGTATGGAAAAACATTTTTACCCAGTGTGTGGTGCAATCTGAAACTCACCATTTGTAAGGGCAAGTGCAGGAAAATAGGTTATGATTAGTTAGGTGGTTGTTTTTGACCAACAAAGACTCAATGAGCCAAAATCCTCATTTGATGCTGTAGACCTCTAATACTCTGACTATGACCTGTGACCTTTTTATCATAAACAAAGGGCCAATATAATAAAATTATGTTGTTTTATGTAACTGTTTTATGTCACTGAAAGTGTCATCTTGCTACTTTTCTCCAATTTATGAAGGTACATTTTAAACTTGTATTAATTTTAGTTTTTTACGGCTGTTGGAACTTGAGCTAGTCCCATAATTTTAAGTGGGAAAATAAAGCTATTATTCTGCAGAAATCTGAATTTATTTTTTACTGTTATAGGCGACCACATTATTAACGATGGATAAGTATTTGGCAGAAGACGTTTCAAATATCAACAATACTTGTTTTAAGTTGAATTCATTGCAGTTGCAAGCACTACTTCAAAGTTACCACTGTGCGCAGGATGAGCCCTATATCCCTCAGGTATTTAAATTGCTACGCCACAATCCTTTTATTTTGAGGTTTTAATTTAAGTAGTAATAGAGTTGTCACATTGGCATATTTTTTGGTGTTGAAGCATTTAGCCAAGCATAAAATTTGTTGTTTTGTTTTTTGTGGGGGCGTGGTGGTGGTGAAATTTTCCTGCCTTGAAAAGCCCAAATAGGGATCCTGTCAGGAGGAGCAAATTTTAAGAGGCTGCAGAATCCTAGTCAAAACTACCAGTTGTACGCATTCAATGGACAGTATTTATGTGATATTTTAGGTTCAATTAAAAGTTTAAAAAGTGTTTTTTGAGAAAGCAAGTAAACGGAGATGTGTTTAGGGATATTCGATGACTACTCGTTGTGAAGAACATTAACCCAAACTGAAATTTTGAAGCTCTCCTTTACTTGAAGTGAAAGCAAATATTAAATGTAAACAGAATACCTTGATTCAATTCAAAGTTGCATCACAATGAGTTGAAACCTACAAGTTTGGGATTTACTGTGGCAAAAATCATGATTTTCTTTTTTAAACTTGGTGACTGAATTTTTTTGCTGCCCCAAGGAGAAAGTCCCAACAGTGACATAATCAAAAATATTTTAACTGTAATGTGTGTTGGTTCTCCGTTAGCTAAAGAAGGGAGCAGTGGGTTGGTGAGGAGCATAGTGGGGGAGAAGAAGGGAGCCCTCTTTCTCCGCTCTTCCGCTCTACTGGATTTACTCTCTCTTCTCGTCCTCCCTCACTCATCTCCCCCTACCGACTGCCTGCCTTCTCTGCTGTTCTCCTAACACCTCTCCATCTGCTCCCACCACAAGCTTTCCCTCTTCTCTGTGCTCACACTCTCTCTTCTCCCCCATTCCTCTTGCCCCCTTTAACCTTCTCTAACCTGTCCTCTTCTCTCCCCCATCGCATTTCTCCTTTCCTCTTGTTCTCTCTCATTCTTGCTCTTGCGTGCGCTCTGCCTCGCTCTTGCGGAAGCTCTACCTCACTCTTTCCCTACGGGCATTCATACTGTGGCTTAAGGTAATGTAAACCTGATTTACCTATTAGTGAGTCCTGAGCTGTAGCATATGGTTCAAGCTGAAATACATGGTATCACTTTCTGACACGGTTCTTTAAAATTCTAATGCATCATGTAACCCACACTTGATCAGTTGGTTAGCCAGCCTGAATCTTTAAAATATGATGCAACGTAGCTCTTATTCCTTACCTCCATTTTTAAGTAATGCATATTGACCAGAAATTGGTGGGTTTGTTTTTTAAGGAGCTAATTGAAAATGTAGTGGCATTAGCAGAGAACACAGCTGATGAACTTGCACGGAGTGATGGTAGAGAGGTACAGTTGGAAGAGGACCCTGATCTACAGCTACCTTTTCTATTACCTGAAGATGGATATTCTTGTGATGTTGTCAGGAACATTCCTAATGGCCTTCAGGAATTCTTGGAACCACTTTGCCAGAGAGGTAAGTTTTTTTTTAATTTCTTAGTCTTGCTCTCAGTAGTAGAAAACATCAAAAATGCTTTTGCACTATTACAACTTATCACCAAATGTATTTGTGCTTTTAAACTGACTTGCAACCAGATTGGTTCTCCATATTTTGTATCAAGAATTATCTCGGCATATGTGAATCTTCTTCAGGTAAATTAACATCATATGGGCCAGTAACTCCTAGATCCTATACCATGTCTTTGGGTTTGCTAGAGCCTGTTGAATTCAAGACAAGGCAGTTGGCCAAGGCTGGTGCTGCTGGTTGCTGTCCAATTGGAGGTGCATGTGCCATGATGCAGCAGTGATAAGAGACAAAGCTGAGATATTTATGTATCTGCCACCTGATAAAACTTGGAATCTCAGATGATTAATATTTACTTTTTGAGTGAAGAAGTGAATGTACTGTATTAGCAGTTTGTGTTGCTGGAAGGAGACATGAAGCCAAAATGTTTCATCTTGCACTCATCAGGACTAGGACACAAGAAAGCAGACTACTAATTTATACAGAATAAGAAGAGGGTCCTGATTGGTTAGGTGTTGCTGGCATAGAGGTGCAACAGGAACAAATATCTGTTAGTTATAGATCTCAGACTCAGTGGGTAGAATCTGATTAAATTGTGCTACCATGGGGAAAGCAGCAGAGATTGGCAGTCTTCGTGGCCTCTTTCCTGTTGGAAAAAGTTATGATGTAACATGAAACAGGGTCCTGTGTATTAATAAAAATACTGTGGATGACTGGAGATATGACATACAAAGTGCTGGAGAAACTCAGGTCTGTCATCATTTGTGGAAACAGAAGCGATTAACATTTTGAGTCCAACATGACTCTTCTGAAGAAGTGATTTAAGTTAGTATATGTGGCTTCCAACACATGCAAGTATATCATACTGTGACCCCAACTGATCAATGTGACCATTCACAGTGGGCAGCATGCTGATTGTGCACAACGATCCAGCACTAGCAAGCTTCAGTACCATATCTGATGTTAGTTGTGATATGGCCCATTGCACACCATTTACTAAATAATCCATACGGTGCTAAAAATTGCACTAGAAACTGGTTTAAGATGATCAGTTTTAACTTTGTTTCTGACCAACCAGATTTACAGTACATGCTGATTTATCTCCTCTTTGCCTGTCCCACCACCACCACAACACAGCTATGTGCTTTTCCTATAATTGTGTGATGAGATTTTCAGTCACTGGGAGTTGATGTTAGCTGTTATAATCTAGTGAGATCTTCTATGGAATTTGCCTTGATCTGTATTACAGATTTTTGGTTAATTTCACGTCAAAATATGTAATTTAGTTGAATGGCAGCATAAGATTGAGGAGCTGAACGACCCCACTACTCATCCTATGATGGGTAGTATCTCTCAATACATCTGGCTTTTGTAAACGATAATTCTTATAAGATCATTTGAAGAATTAAATTGATTGCCTCTTCTGAAAATGTCTTGAGATTGGCACCAAAATTATGCAGCAAAAGATTCAGATCTGCTTCATAGATTAAAAAGCCTTAAAGAAACATTTTATTTTTAACAAATGTGAAATTACTTGCAATAAAGTAGTTATTATCATTTTTCCAAACAGTGAGCAATAAACTGGAAACTTGACTGTTTCTAATTAGTGCCTTTTTCCCTTCCCAAACTAATTGTATTTATGAAAAATACTGCCATCCGCCACATTGCTTAAATCCGGTCTTTTCTGTAGGCTTTTGTAGGCTAACAAGCCATTCACGATCACCTGGTACTTGGACAGTTTATTTTGAGAGCGCTGACTATGAAAGTAATTTTCCACCTGATACTGAGCTGGTAAGTTGGTTATTTAGAATGGATTGTGTGTGTAAGCGCACACATATATGCATTTACTCCCTCCATCATTGTTTAGAACAAAGTTCAATACTATCTGGAACAGACTTGTTTATATTTAATTTGTATAATGTGTGAGCATGGCTTAATTTATTGATGAGTTAGTTGGCGTTAATGACTTTGGAAGCTTGTAGTTCTTATAGCAACGTGTTGATACGTAGGACATACAGGGAGTGTTTAAAGGGAGCTGAATCCACCAGGTTTGATTTTGCTAATGCTAATGAATCATTATTGGCATTACCTCTGAATATTCAAAGCATATTCAAGATTATTGGATAATAGATTTATTAAAACAGAAAGAAATGCTATGTTTATCCAAATGTTTCAATCTGATCCAAGATTCATTATTAATTATTCTGATGTTCGTGTTTGGTTTCTCTCAATTAATGGGAATGGGTGACTTTTTTTTTGGTCATTTAGTGTCTGAAAATAAACTATTTGTATCAGTTGTCCCTTTTTAAGACCAGTCATTTCTGATTAGAACCAACTGGAGAAATTTCTCAGTTCTTTCCAAGAACTTCCCATCTTGAACACTGACTTTTTCTGTGTCTTTTATGATGTCACCTGGTTATCTTATTGACTTGCGTATGAATGTGAGGTATGAATTTTTAAGTGTTTGCCTTTTTTGCCTCTAGGCTTCAGTTCATGAAGTGGAGTTTGAATTCCAGTTTAGTATCCTATATAATTTAACTGTCCTGGCTTCAGAATTTTAATAAATGTGTCTAGGTATCCTGTTTAGCTTAATGTGCAAATTTTTCATACATTTATGTATCATTTTGTCTTTCAGTATTTTAACTTTGTTATATCAAATTCTTGCTTGCTGGTAACCTGCTGGCAATGCTGTCTTACCTGAGGTGTATTAATTGTCAGAGGCACAATAAAAGGTTCAGTAAAACTTCGGCATTTTTTGAATGTGTTAGCGTAGCTGCCTTTCAATTCAGCTGATTCTTCATTCAGGTTATTTGTATCCAAGTCTCCCACATTGTAGGTTTATCATGAATTTTGGCAGGTCTGTCATTCCTGACCTTGCTGTTTCTATTTAATACATTATTTTCCAAACTCCGCATTTGAATGAGATATCTGCAACCTTACTTTATAATTGATTATTGCTTTTGTGGCTTCAGGTTCAACCAGAGCCCCTCTGATAAAGATTTGTAATACGTACTTCCTACTGAGCCTAAGAACTCCTTTACCGGTGTTTGAATACAGGATCTTATCAGTTTACTAACCGCTTCTGATATTATTATTCATTGTGTAATGGTACCATAACTTTTTTCAAAAATTGCAAAAATGAGACATAATCAAACAGTGAGCTTTTCATGCAGTTGTTCAGGTGTTGTTACTGATCACAAAGCTGGAAGCTAAAGGGAGGCCAGTTGCACAGCTAACAAATAACTGGGCAAAATATAGCCATGATTACATCAATGATGTTGAGGACAAATTTAATGAGTGAAATTTCAAGTTAGATACTGATTGTGAATTGAATTGCTGAATTTAAAAAAATAAGCTTTTCTTTGTTTTGGTAATTTACAATTCTGTAAATTAGCATTAATTTTCTATTATATTAATTTTCTATTTCATTTTGTCATTAAGAAATAGAATGTATTTCATGTTGTCTCCTTTGACCCTTGTTGATATTGTGGAGTTTCGGATCAGATATTCCAACTGCTGAGTTCAAACTGTTGGACAGTTCCTTCATTTGTTATTAATTGGCAATGGTTAAGTTCTATACAGAATTTTGTATTTTTCACCACGTTATTCTTTTTCTGTTAAGACTGAGCCTAATCGTAAAGAACCAGAGATAATTACAGTTACACTGAAAAAGCAAAATGGAATGGGCCTAAGCATTGTAGCTGCTAAGGTAAGATAACATCTACGTTTAAAGTCCTGTCAGTAATGCTGTGACTTACATAAAAGAAGAACCTTCAGAACTTGGGGGCACAGTGTGAAAAATAGCGATCCATTTAAGTGGAGATGAGAATTTTTCTCTGGGCATAGTGTCTTTCGAGTGTTCAGAGTGAATCCAAGGCCATTGAATATTTTTCATGCAATGACAGATTCTTGGCTAACAAGGATATTAAAGGTTATTAAACATAGATCAGAATCAGGAATTGAGGCCTCAATCAGATCCACCATGATACCATTAAATGATGATGGACCAGGGTTGAGGGGCAAAATTGTCCACTACTCCTAATTCATATGTTGTTTCAACTATCAGGATCAATAGAAAATGGCAAAATGTAGGATGATGCATGCCAAAGCAGTGGTGAAAATGTATTCATTTCATGACTTCCAAAATATGACTTCCCTGTCCTTCCTATCTGTCACAATTTTTAAGTTGTGTGAGAAATGAAGTTGAATGACCCTTTTTATCCGCTGTTTTTGATGTACCAATTTCTAACTACTAAGAATAGATGCTTTAACTTTTAAAATTTCCATATGTGCAGCTGCCAATGGTCAGTCACTCAGTATTGTTGCTGACATTTGTGTTCCATAAAAGAAATTCACAAAGTCATGAATGATTGGTTTTAAAACCAATCCATGTGAAATTGTCTATACTGGCAAAAAAGTAAGAACGTAAGCATATTTTCTAAATTATGTAAGGTTGCAGAGCATTGAGACAGCCATCTCAGTGTCCTAGAGCATGAATTGCAGAAGATTTGTATGCTGTATTTGCAGATATAACAAGTAATCAAGAAAACTAGTACAATATGTTTTTATTGCAAGTGGAACTAAATGCAAGAGTAAGGAGGTTATGCTTAAGTTATGCACAACATTGGTGAGACCGCATCTAGAGTACAGGTAAAGTAACCATAGTCCTACTGGACCGTATGGCTGCTCTTCTGTTAAAAAGAGATGACTAGTGGTGCTTTAACCTGAGGGTCAACAGGCCTGAAGTGAGGGTAGAGATTGAGAAGAAGTGTCCTTCACGGTAACCTCAGTCAGCGTGGGAATTGATCCCACGCTATTGGCATCACTCGGAGCTAAAGAACCACCATCTGTGTACAGTACAGGTCACTGTCCTTATGAAAGGATGTTGATCCGCTTGAAGCAATCCAGAGAACGTTTACTAGACTAATACCTGAATGAGTAAATTGCCTTACGAGGAAAGGCTAGACAGGCTAAGGCCTGTATCCTCTGGAGTTTAGAAGAGTCAAAGATGACTTAATTGAAACATAAAAGATCCTGAAGGGACTTAACTGGGTGGATGCGGAAAGGACGCTCCCTCTTGTGAGGGAATCTAGAAGTAAAAGTCATAGTTTAAAAATGAGGATTGCCCATTTGAGACAGGTGAAGAAACTATTTTTCTGAGGGTTGAAAGTATTTAGATTTCCCTTCCTCAAAAGACAGTGCATGCAGAATCTTTGAATATTTTTAATGCCAATATAGGTTACTGATTACCAAAGGGATGAACAATTATTGGGGTTTTTCAGGAGTGTAGAGTTACTCCTCTACTGGAGTAGGGTCATGATCTTATTGAATGGTAGCAGGGGCTCAAAGGGCCATGATCTGTTTTTGTTCATATGCACTTGTGACCTTTTAGCTTTTTAAGTAAACACCAATGGGAAACAGCTCTGGGTGACGATATTTGAGTGTTGGTTAGGGAAGCTGAAAATCGTTAGTTTTATTTATTCTAGTGATGTGGGTGTCATTGGCTAGGGCAGCATTTATTGCCCAACTTTAATTGACCAGAGGGCAGTTAAGACTCCACTGCATTGCTGTGGGTCTAGAGTCACATGTAGGCCAGATAGCTGGTTTGCTTCCCTAAAGGGCATAAGTGAACCAGATGGGTTTTTCCAACAATGGATAATGGTCAATGTCAGACTCTTAATTGCAGATTTTTAATGAATTCAAATTCCGCCTGTTGCCAGACTGAGATTTGAGCCAGGATCCCGAGAATATTACCTGGGTGTCTCTGGATTAATAGTTTAGCAATATTACCACTAGGCGATCCCTACTTGTTTATCATGATTACAATTTTATTGTTTGGTAGAATCCTGTTATGCTGATGCTGAATGATGAGTCACTGAACAATCTTCTGTCTAAATTTACAATCTATCTGATGCATCAGTTGAGCGATTACTGCAATTTGGTTGCTAGGATCACTTAAGTGATATTCACCAACTGTTGAGACAGACGCCTCTGTTGTAATGCATATATATCAACCTATAATCCTTGAGAAACATAATCAAGTTCATAAGGAAGTTGATAGAAGGTAGTTGTCCTATAACACAATAGTTGCATTCTTGTATGACCTTGCGCTATAGAAAATCACATTACAGGGAATCACTATACATATACAGCAGAAAGTTTGCGTTATCCAAACAGATTCCACTCTTCATCAGTCGCGTTACAGCCAATTCACGTTAAGAAAACGTGTTACAACAGAATCACCTGTACTTAAATATATCTGCAATATGAAGTAGTGATTACACCAAAATAGCAGTGAAATTATCGTCTCTTTGTAGTTTGATCAGTCAGTGTATTCAGGGGAGCTGTGCATATTTTCCATGATATGGAGGTGCCGGTGTTGGACTGGGGTGGTCAAAGTCAGAAGTCACACGACACCAGGTGAAGGTCCAACAGATTTATTTGAAATCACAAGCTTTCAAAGCACTGCTCCTTCATCACCTGATGTGATTCCAAATTGTGGTTTCAAATAAACCTGTTGGAATATAACCTGGTACCATGTGACTTCACATTTTTCATGCCCTCTATTTTCTTGAGTTCTGTGGAAGAAAAAAAATTCGTGAGTGGAGCATTTACTACTTCCTGCTACTATTGCATACCTGAGAAATTTAGATTGATATTCATGAGTTTGCACAGAAAATGAAAAAAAACTATTCAATACAGATGTTGAATGTGAGAAGTATATTGTCTGGAGCATGTTTGTAAATCATTTTCTAATTAGTGTTTCACTGTATGCCCTCTGGAATCTACATCAGTCTTTTCTTGCCCAGGTGCAAACTATCTAGTAAATTTGGATGTGTTTCTCCAGCTAAGAACTGCTATGAGACAGGAAATGTTGTGGAACAGTTGCTGTTATAATCCTCCTTTTTGAGCTGTTTGATTCTAACTTGTTACCCAGGTGCTTACAGGAGCTAGCTGAGCATTTAATGAGAGAGACCATCTTGTGCATCGCTGATGTTTTCCCTCCATGTGAGCTTGAAATTTCATTGCCAGCAAATGAAAAATGCAAGCAAATTACACAGCTGCCTAATACTTTATGGACTCTTATCAAAGAGTTGACATTTTGTTTTGGTTTTATAAGTACAGGTTGGTTCAGTACAGTCTATACTCCACTATATGAGCAACCAAAGAAGCATGCTGTTTGAATGATTAGCCAATTGCTGATACAGTGCCAGGTACATAGGCTGCAAGTATCGGTTTGGAAAGGAAAACACAGCGTTGTTGAGTTGTGTGGTAGGCAAAATGCTGTTTGGACAGATGACCGTATCCTGTTAGAGGAAAATAATATTCATGTCACCACTGCAAAGCAGCAACATGAAATTGTTTACTTAACCTG
This sequence comes from Ginglymostoma cirratum, assembly GCA_024137785.1. NCBI lineage: Eukaryota > Metazoa > Chordata > Chondrichthyes > Orectolobiformes > Ginglymostomatidae > Ginglymostoma > Ginglymostoma cirratum. The sequence continues at coordinate 3,789,454 of JAHRHZ010000059.1, forward strand.
TTGCTTAAATTTTTGATGTACTTTGCCTTTCCAGGGAATTAGCATCTGTTAGGTTTGATTCCATAATTGGGCAACACTTGTTGGAAAAAGAAAATGCTGCATGTGTTATTAACTGCACAAAAATCAATTTAAAATAATCCAAGGAGCTTTCTAGAAATGACAGACGACCAACTTCAGGAACTCATTCCCTGCAAAATAAAGGAATATCTCAAACTTTGTGCTTTTTTTGAATTACTGGCCAGTTTAAGGAGCCTGTTGCTTCCCATTGGCTGAGGTGTTACCATGGCGAAAGCGATCAATACCCTTTTCTTTGATAATATAAATGGTTGTGGATATTGGAAATTTGACATTCTGTTGCATTTATACTGATGGATGCAAGATGAAAACTTTGAGCAAATATCTGTCCAACACTGTTCAAGTTCTGTACCACTATACAATTTATTATTTTAAGAGATGCCATGTTAATAATTTTATGAGACCAAATTGCATAATAACAGTTGAACTTTATCTATCTTAAAAGTCTTAAAAGTTTGTCGCCAGATGAATGAAATTATTTGATTGGCATAGTAACCATTAAATAATCTGTTTATGCTGAGTTCTCAAAAATCTATTATCTGACTGTTGCTTGTTGGTTAACCTTCTATCAATTCCTGTGCTTATTCATTAAAGCATAGAGTCTCGCTTCTTCTCTGACTGGCGTCACTACTGAACAACTGTACTTAAATAGTTGCTATGCAGTAAAGCTGTTTGAGAACCAGATGAAAAGCTTGCTGATCTGATCCTTAGGATGCAGTTTAGTCACCCTGACCTCGAAGTACAATGACAGCAAACATGAGAACATTTAAAACTCACAAGTTACATACCATCTGCATTTGTAAATATGTTGCAGTTCCTGCATTGTCACTGGGTCAAAATTCTGAAACACCCTTTGACCTGAAATGAAAACTCTTTCCCTATTCCCATGCACTTCCAGACCTGCTGAGTAGGTTCAAGATTTTACATTTTCATTTGATTTCTAGCATACAGTTGATTTTCACTTTGGATTTCCAACATCTTCAGTAGTATTTTTTCATAAAATCAAATTAGTTTTTTTAAAAATTATCAACTAACTCAACTTATGCACCATTTTGGAGAAAAACGTTCCCTTTTTTTAATGGCGTATTTTTGATACTATTTCAGGAGCAGCCTAGCTCATTTTCTAAGGTAATGGCTAATTGTTATGGGTGGCATGATGGTTAGTGATTAGCACTGTTGCCTCTCAGGGCAGTTTTTTTAAGTCATGGCCAACTAACCTAACTTATACATCTTTGGGAGAAAGCTGGAGCATGTGGAGGAAACCCTTGTGGATACAGGGAAAACATGCAAAGCCCACACAGTCACCTGAGGCTGGAATTGAATCTGGGTCCCTGGCGTTGTGAGGTAGCAGTGCTAACCACTGAGCCACCGTGCTGCCAAGGAATCAAGTTAGTTCCTCCCTATAAATTTACTTTCAAATTAACTATTTTCTCCGGTACTTCATCCAGATTTGAATATGAATCCAAATACTTGTTTTATGTAACCTTTTCCTGATGTCCAGTTGTATATTATTAAGGGACCCACATTTGTCTTAACCACCAACAATATTTCCAAATGATCCAAATAAATAATTCAGATGTTCTACAACATTTAACATATATCTTATGATTGTAGTTTAGTGTGATTTAGCTCAAGTCAGTTTGTTCAGCTATTTGACACTGATGATCTACTTTCAATGTTCTCAGGGTGCAGGACAGGATAAACTAGGAATCTACGTTAAATCTGTTGTGAAAGGAGGAGCTGCAGACTTGGTAAGTGGTCTCTATTCCTGTTCCGATTAAGCAGAAATGTCCTACATGTTGAAGCACTCGAGGACTGATCCAGGTTGGATGAGTGAATTGTGAACTCTTTTATCAGGTGAGGCGTAGTGTAAATACATTTTGTCATTGTTTATCTGGCTTCAGTAAACTACCTGAAATATTTTTGGGCAGTCTGATTCAACTATTTGGTGTATGCAGTGTTAAACTGACTGTTTCTGCCGTGGGCAAAACACTACTCGAAAATGTGTTCTTCTGGTATTCCAACGCCCTTGCTTCCCTCAACAAGCATCGCTTTGTGGGTGGGGTGCTTGAAAAAAATAAGGAGCACCACGATGGCTTAGTAGTTAGCACAGCTGCCTCACTGCGCCAGGGACCTGGGTTCAATTCCACCCTCGGGCGACTGTCTGTGTGGAGTGTGCACATTCTCCCCGTGTCTGCGTGGGTTTCCTCCCACAGTCCAAAGATGTGCAGGCTAGGTGAATTGGCCATGCTAAATTGCCCATAGTGTTCAGGGATGTGTAGATTTAGGTGGGTTTATAGGGGAATGGCTCTGTGTCGGTGTGAACTTGTTGGGCCAGAGGGCCTGTTCCCACACAGTAGGGATTCTGTGAGCCCATATCTCATTGGTCATTTATCTCTCTTGATATTTGTGACCTTGGCAAATTAGCTGTTACGTTTCCCTACATTCCAGATATCCCCTCTACATCAGGACTCCATGGATGTCAAGATACCTGAATTACCAAAAAGTATTTAAATACCAAGTCTTTCTTTAAATGAATGGCTAGAAATGTTTATTGAATAGAAAGTATTGGTTCAGTAAATTGCTGATAAATTTAAAACCTTCCCAATTGAGCATTTTTCCCCAGCTACTCCTGAAAGTAACACTTGAAATGAGAAAAAGACACATGCAGGTCATGCAATTCAGTACATATTTGGAGAGTTTTAAACATTTGCTGAAATTTTAAAAGTGGAATAAAAGTCTAATTTTGTTGAAACTGAAATGTTTATCTTCCTCCTCATTTTAATAACAGTATAAATAATGTCATAAATAAAACAAAAACAAAATCTAATTATTATTTGTAATCCAATTATTGCAAATGGTTTCCATCACACCTCAGTCTGTTAGAAATGCAGGTCCTATTAGAATAGCCTGAGAGTTGATTAAAATTAGCTGCTGTTCATGTTACACAGCAGTAATGTCCCTACCTCTGAACCAGGAGGCCTGGGTTCGAGTCGCACCTGCTCCAGAGGTATATTATAACATTTCTGAATAGGTTGATTTGATAATATCTAACAACAGAAGTGAGGGCTTCTGTGCCACCATGATGGTGTCCAGGAGCCCCTGGGTCATGAGAAGAATGGGTATTTAGTTGGGCTGGAAACCCTTAAACTTTGAGCTGTTGAGGACGATGTATATAAAATTAATTGCGTTAACAACTACCATTCATATTTGCTCTGGCATTATTATGAGGTACCATTCATAATAGCCACCTATTAACATGCTAATGAACATGACACAGGCTTATCAAAAATATGCCTTGGCCATTGATGTTATTAAAAATCGTAAAACTGGTTATTTGACAACTGATGTAAATGAATCATTTTAGCAATTATAGTTAATAAACATTGCATACCAGTAAATGTTCGTTAGAAAATATTCACTAGATCATCATGATTGTCTTTTGCTAGGCCAGGTAAATTGTAGCTTAGTAACTGAAATAAATTACTTGTGCAATGCTCACTGGTATTCTGAAACAGACTTAACTGAAAGTTTTAATTCTTAACACATCTCGGCAAATACTACTCACATCTTCTCATCATTCTTGTTCTCATTGCTGCTCCTTGTGCGCTCACCTCCTGTCTCATGGTTGCAGCACTTTGTTTCTAGTTCACAAAAACAACCTTCGTTGACTTATGACAAAGTATGGAGCTGGAGGAACATAGCAGGCCAGGCAGCATCAGAAGAATAGGAAAGCTGATGTTTCAGGTTGGGACACTTATTTTTCTGAAGAAGGGTCCTGACCCAAAACATCAGCTTTCCTGTTTCACTGATGCTGCCTCATCTGTTTTCCTCCAGCTCCACACTTGTTATCTCTGACTCGAGCATCTGCAGTTCTTGCTATCACTCCGTTGACTTATCTTGGACCATTTTCTGTGAAAATCAGAAACTCATATCCTTTTCCTCTTAAATTCTGTGATTCTTAGTGTATATATTTAAATAACTACTATAACACAATACAGCTCTATAGTGGGATGAAAAGCTCTTGCAGGTCAGATGCAGCCTATGGGCCATTGTTTTCTCACCCCTACCCTACATAATTTAACTTTTGGAATGAATGGTAATTAAAATTTATCTATAGGCTTTTTTTTTCCTTTTTCCACTCTAGTACATAAGACAAGATGCTGCCTAATTGTGACTTTCATTCATTGTTTCTGCAGGATGGTCGTTTGGCTGCAGGAGATCAGCTACTGAGTGTAGATGGTCGTAGCCTTGTGGGACTTTCACAAGAAAGGTAACGAGTACTTCAGCTTGTTTACTGGTTATAGTGAGCTTGATTTGAGTTTTTTGAAGAGGTAATAAAAAAATTGAAGGCCGTGCTGTTGACATTGTGTATATGGACTTCAGTAAAGCTTTCGAGAAGGTTCTGCATGGTTAGACTGGTTAATAGGGTTAGATTATATGGGATCTGGTGGGAACTAGCCAATTGGATACAAAATTGGTTTGAAGGTGAAGATAGTGGAGGGATGTTTCTCAGACTTGGAGGTCTGTGACCAGTGGTGTGCCATAAGGATGATTTTCGTCATTTCATATAAATGATTTGGATATGAATATAGAACGTATGATTAATAAGTTTGCAGATGATACCAAACTAGATGGTGTAGTGGACAATGATGATTATCTCATGGTACAATGGGACCTTGACCAGATGGGCCAATAGGCTGAGGAATGGCAGATGGAATTTAATTTGGATAAATGTGAGGTGTTGCATTTTGGTAAGGCACACCAGGGTAGAACTTGTACAGTATATGGTCAGGTCCTGGGGAGTGTTGCCGAACAAAAAAAACCCTAGGGGTGCAAGTTCATAGTTCCTCGAAAGTGGAGTCACAGGTGTTTGGCATGCTTACCTTCATTGGTCAGTGCATTGAGTATAGGAGTTGGGGTGTCATGTTGCTGCTGTACAGGACAGTGGTGAGGCTGCTTTTGGCATACTGCATACAGTTCTGGTCACCCTTCTATGGGAAGGATGTTGTTAAATTTGAGAGGGTGCAGAAAAGATTTACAATGATATTACCAGGACTAAAAGGTTTGAGCTATAGGGAGAGGCCAAATAGGCCGAGGCTTTTTTTGCCTGGAATGTCAGACACTGAGGGGTGACCTTGTAGAGGTTTATAAAATCATGAGGGACATGGATAGAGTGAATAGCCAAGGTCTTTTTCAGAGGATAGGGGAGTTCAAAACTAGAGGGCATAGGGTTAAGATGGTGAGTGGGGGGAGGGAGCGGAATTAAAATGGACCTGAGAGGTAACATTTTCACGCAGAGGGTGGTGCATGCATGAAACAAACTGCCAGAGGAAGTGGTGGAGGCAGATACAATTACAACATTTAAAAGGCATCTGGATAGTTATACGACAAGGAAAGGGATAGAGGGATGTAGGCCAAATACTGGCAAATGAAATTAGGCCAGATTGGGATGTCTGGTCGGCATGGATGAGTTGGGCCTAAGGGTCTGTTTCCATGCTGTATGACTTGACTGTCAGTGATAGTCATTTGGAAAATAATTTTAATGGAAATCTTAAGCTGTGTGCTCTAAACATTTAGATAATACAGTATGGGGAGTATGAATAGTATAAAAACAAGTACGTCACTCCATGCTGGATGTTAGTTCGAGTTTCTGCCTCATCTCTACAGGTAGGCAAGAGCATGAGAGAGACAGACCGCTTCCCCCAAGACTGACCATGCAACTTCCTCGTGCTCTGCTAACAAACGATAGAGTTTAGGTAGGGATCAGGTTTGGTCAGAAATTAGGCTGGTAGATACAACATGTGGGAATGAATTGAAGAATGCAAACTCTAATTTTTAAATTGGGCAGATTTAATTTTAATAAAAGGAATGGTGTTTTTGTGCTATACCAGCGGTTTATCAAATATCATTTCTGAAAATTCTTAAATTCTGGCATTTAAAATTTAAATTATTAAACAAAAATCCTCTCTCTTTCAGGGCTGCAGAGTTTATGACAAGAACAGGTTCTGTGGTCACTTTAGAAATAGCAAGACAAGGAGCTATTTACCATGGTTTGGCTACTCTACTCAACCAACCTTCTCCAATGATGCAGAGAGGTACAAATAGTTGGAATGTTGTATTGCAAAAGGGATGCAAATAGTTTACAGAGAGGTATTGATAGGTTAAAGTGGGCAATAAGTTAGGAAATGGAGCATAATGTGGAAAAATGTGAAGTTGTTCATTTTGAAAATGAAAACAAAAAACGTATTATTTAAACAGAGAAAAACTGCAGAAATCTGCAACAAAAAGGGACTTGGGGCATTTGTGTGAGAAACACACAAAGTTAGCACACGAGTGCAACAGGTAATCAGGAAGGCAATGGAACGTTGGCCCTTGTTTCAAAGGGGTTGGAGTATAAGAAAAGGAAAGTCTTCCTGCAAATGTACAGGTGCTGTACATCTGGAGTACTGAGAAGTTTTGGTCTTCTGATTTTAAAAAAAAAAGCTATTGTTTCATTGGACGCAGGTGAGAAAAGGTTTAGTAGGGTGCTCACCAGTATGGAGAGATTATGTTGTGACCAAAGGTTAACCATGTTGTGACTCTACTCATTGGAATTTAAAAGAATAAGAGGTGATCTCATTGAACATGTAGGATTGCTAGAGAGTAAATGCTGAGAGGATGTTTCCACTCATGGGAGAGTCTAGGACCAGAGGGCATAGTTTTAGGATTACGGGCTGCCAATTTAAGTCTGAGAAGAGAAATTTATTTTCAGAATTAAGAGTCTCAGGAATTCATTGCCACAGACAGCTGTGGGGGCAGAGTCCTTGAGTATATTGAAGGCTAAGATAGATCCTTGATCAGGAGGGGATTCAGGGTTATTGCGAAAGAGGGTGTGAGGAATGTAGGATCAGCCATAATCCTGTTGAATGGCATAGCAGGCTCGAGGGGCCAAGTGGCCTGCTCTTGTTTCTGTTTTTGCTTATTACACTCATGTTCTATCAAACAATATCTGAGAGCATAATATTACCTGTCCAATATTATTGGCAATATCTTTGGTAACACGCCTTTCCAGCCTAGAGGGTGAAGTTAAATAACTCTTGGTCCTAGTGATGAGCAGGGTATTTTCTTAGTGCAAGAGCAAAATTATTCTAGTGAAATGTCATTGACTCTAGCATGAACTGTGGCTGGGATAAAGTCAGGGTCACAACCGTTTATTGTGTGAGGAACGGTAATGGAAATAATTTTTTTCCCCACACTGGCCAATTTGTGGGTGGTAGGTGGAGGCCCTCCAGCACTAAGCATGATAATTTAGGGGAAAAGCTCTCAATATTCAGGCTTTCATTGTGGAGAAGAGTCCCTCCATTGAGCAGCCTTCATTTGTAGTCAAGCAGGTGGAAAAGGATCTCAAAGATTAGAATATTGGACCCCTTGTTCTGCTATCAAGAAACTGCTTGCAGGCCTAGGCCATGATGCCCCTCAAGACCTGGTTTAATTTGGTTACCATTGATGATAGACCTTAAGTGAGCATTAAAACTCTTAACGGACCACTTATCATTCACCCTAAAATATGACCCTAGGGTTGGGGTTGTGCTGGCAAACTATGAATTCTCTCACCCACATGCCTTCCAGTTCATCCCTTCCCAAACCAGGGGGCCAAAGTCCTGCTTTTCGTCTCTCTCCACAGATGCTACCTGACCTAAGTATTTCCAACATAGTTTGTATTTGTTTTCTTAACATACCAACATTTTACGTGCAGTGAGTGCCAGCAAAAGCAAGTTAACTTGTCATTCATCTTAGACCTTGTTGTGCATAAAATTGACTAAATTTGTTTTTAATAATGCTATTAATCTCATAGTTAACGTTGATATTAATCATTGCTTCCATTGTTGAATAAACTACTGTTTAATACAAGTTTTATTCTTCAATTCACAAGCTAGATGAAAATGTTCTGTGAATTTGGAAATGATCTGCTTACAAATTGCAAATTACTTGTATTTTTTGTTAAGGTATTTTGTTATTTTTGAATCTTAATCAGTCATTCCAAAACAGTTACAAGTAAATGTACAGATGTATTTGTTTCTTGTTTTGTGCTGTACAACTGAGCTGTAAAGCAGGGTTTGTCCAACAGGTGGTCCACTGAGGGATTCTATCTGGCCTGCATCCCATGTTTCAAATATAGCTAGGTAGATGTGGAGAATTCTGCAAAGAGATGCTCCTCCAATCAGAGGGAGTTATTCTCCCATATTTGTTGCTAACAGACTCAATGAGCCTGCTCCTAGTTTCCTATGCTTCAAGTCAGCGAGTGGGCCTAAGGTGGAGGCGGGGAACAGGTTGTGGAAAAACAAGACTCCTTCATGATTGGGCACCAGACAATTGAGGCCTGCATTCAGTGTGGTGAAATGGGTCACCTGAGTAGGTGCAGCATGGAAGTATGTTGAGAGAGATGTGCACAGTGGGGGTGGCAGTAAAAAGTGTGTTGAAAACAACAAATGCTGGGGATCACAGTGGGTCAGGCAACGTCCATGGAGAGAGAGCAAGCTAATGTTTCAAATCTAGATGACTTTTCATTAGAGTTGAAATGAAGTGTGGAGGGGGCAGCATTTATGCTATAATTTGGGGACATGTGGGTGGGGTTGGGTGGCGAGTACGAGAAGCGAAAAGACATTGATAGCTCAGATTGTGATCTGCATGTGAGAATTACAGTCCCACTGGGGTGGGGGGAGGTAAGAGAGGACGTCGTGACAGAGAATGTAACAAGTAAAGCTAAAAGAATAGGAAGGAATGAGAGCTGGTTCACAATTTGAAGGTGTTGAACTCAATATTAAGTCCAGAAGGCTGTAAAATGCCTGGTCTGAAGATGAAATGTTGTTCCTCCAGTTTGCGCTGGAGCACTGCAGCATGCTGAGGATAGACAAGTGGGCATGCAAACAGGATGCTGTGTTAAAATGACCTGATATGGAAAGGTCAGGGTCATACTTGCACACAGACCAGAGGTGTTCTATGCCTCCATTCCTCAGCAGGATGGTCGATACATTCTTGGCTTCTTCCTTCACCGGAGGCCTGAACACTCCCCATCCACCATCACTCTCCTCTGCTTGGCTGAACTTGCTCTTTCACTGAACAATTTCTCCTATAATTCATCTCACTTCTACCATGTCAAAGGAGTGGCTATGGGCACCCACATGGATCCCAGTTATGCCTGTCTCTTTATGGGGTATGTGGAACAATCCTTGTTCCAGTCTTACAGTGACCCCCTCCCATATCTCCTTTCTTTGATACATCGACAGTTTCGGTGCCGCTTCATGCTCCTGCCAGGACCTTTAAAACTTTGTTTATTTTGCTTCCGATTTCCACTCCTCTAACTTTCACATCATCCACCTCGATACTTTCCTCGAGCCCTCTTTCCATTTCGGGGAATAAACTGTCCGCTGCCATCCACTACAAAGCCACTGACTGACTGCCATGGTTAACTTCACTACAGCTCTTCACACCCCACGTCCTGCAAGAGTTCCATCCCATTCTCCCAGTTCCTTTGCCAATGTCACGTGTTTGGATGATGCCACTTTCCAAAACAGTGCTGCTGACATGGCTTCCTTCCATAACCATTGTTTCTCAACCTCTGGTTGACAGGGCCCTCAACCGCCTTTCGGACAACTCCATCATAGCGCCATCACCGAACACTTCTTCCCCTCACTCCCACTGTCTGCATTTTACAGGGATCATTCCCTCTCGGACATGCGAGTCTATTTATTGACCACTAACATGCACACACGCTCCCCACGCCACCTTTCCATGTAACACCTGCCCCTTCATCTCCTTCCTGCTCACCATCCAAGGACTTAAACAGTCTTTCCAGGTGATGCAGCATTTCACCTGTATCTCCTCTAATCTTGTATTTGCTGCATCCAATATGGCCTTCTCTACATGGAAGAACTAAACGCAGACTGGTTGACTACTTTGGAGAGCACCTGGTCTTTGTGCAAGCATGACCCCAACCTTCCTGTAGCCGGTCATTTTAACACAGCATCTTACTCACATGCCCACTTGTCTGTCCTTGACATGCTGCAGTGCTTCAGTGAATCGCTGTAAACTGGAGGAGCAACATCTCATCTTCAGACCGGGCACTTCACAGGCTTTATGGACTTTATTGAGTTCAACAACTTCACTTTGTAAACCAACTCCCATTCTTTTAGCTTTACTTGTTACATTCTCTGTTACCACATCCTCTCCTCCATCCCCCCCCCCCCCCCAGTTGGACTATCTGTTCTTTCAAGTCTGGCACACCATTGTTCTGCCATTCTCACATTCTGATCACTTAATGTAAACTATCAACATCTTTTCTCCACCAGCAACCCCCCACCCCGCTGCATAAATGCTGCCCCTCCACACTTCAGTTTGGCTCTGATGAAAAGTCATCTAGACTCAACATTGTCCCCCCTCCCTCCCTCTCTCCCCTCTGTGGATGTTGGATGTTGCCTGACCCGCTGTGATCTCCATCATTTGTTGTTGTCAGTACAGATTCCAGCATCTGCAGTAATTTGCTGCCATATTGAGTAAAAAGTGCATGTTGGATAGGATTTGGGATCTAGTCCATAGAATCATTCAGATGGAAACAGACCCTTTGGTCCAATCAATCCACACTGACCATGTTTCCAAACTAAACTAGTCTCACCTGCCTGCTCTTGGCCATACTCTTCCAACCTTTCCTATTCATGAACTTATCCAAATATCTTTTCAACATTGTAACTGTACCTGTATCCACCACTTCCTCTGGCAGCTCATTCCACACATGAACACACTGTTTAAAAAACAAAGTTGCCCGTCATGTCCTTTCTAAATCTTTCTCCTCTCACCTTAAAAATATGCTCCCTTGCTTTGACCTTCTTCCACCCTGGAGAAAAGACCCTTGTCGTTCACCTTATCTGTGCCCCTCATGATTTTATAAACCTTAATAAGACGATCTCTCAACCTCACCACCTACACTCCAGTTTAAAAAGTCCCAGCCTTTTCAGTCTACTTTTATTTCAAACCCTCGACTCCCATCTCAATCTCCAGACCAACTACTAGACCCCTTAGTTACTCCTTTCTTCGAATTTTTAAAACGTATGATTACTGTGCCAAACCTTATTTTTCTGAGAAACATTCAAAAGCGTCCACCCCACACCCAGTACAAAAGATTATCCTTTTTGCAAATACAAAAAGGAACAATTGATATTTTAATGCTTTCAATTTCCACATATACTTGGACTTTGGAAGTCATTCAACTGAGATTTTGCAGGAGGAGAGAGGAAGGAATTAACTAGGGACATTATGAAATTTCCTTCTTTAGAAATCAAGTTGCTCTTTGTTTTATTGTAAGTTCAGACCCATGGTACTGGGATGCGTGTTATTTCACTTTGTCATTTGTTGCTATTTTCTTACCTAATCATTGCCAAAATGTTGTATTTGTCTCCTTTTCATTTTTGTTACCTTGTTTATATCTAATTGAAAACAAATATATTTCCTAGTGGCAATCATTTTGCCCAGTTATTAAAATCTTACAATCTTAGAATCCCTACAGTGTGGAAACAGGCCTTTTGGCCCAACAAGTCCACACCAACCCTCAGAGCATCCCACCCAGACCCATTCCCCTATAAACCTCCTAATCTACACTTCCCTGAACACTGGGCAATTTAGCATGGCCAATCCACCTAGCCTGCACATCTTTGGACTGTGGGAGGAAACCGGAACACCTGGAGGAAACCGGAACACCTGGAGGAAACCCACAGACATGGGGAGAATGTACAAACTCCACACAGACAGTCACCCAAGGGTGCAATCGAACCTGGGCCCCAGGTGCTATGAGGCAGCAGTGCTAACCACTGAGCCACCATACACTGGGTGTGGGGTGGACACTTCTTATTTTTCTGAGAAACATTAAAATTTGGCACAACAGTAATCCATAAATTTTAAAAATTCCAAGCAAGGAGTAATTAAGAGGTCTAATTGTTGGTCTAGAGACTAAGATGGGAGTAGAGGGTTTGAGATAAAAATAGACTGGAAAGTCTGGGACTATTTAAATGATCATTGCTCTGCAGTTTCTATTTTAACCAACTTCAATGAAGTGCTAGCATCAGTCTTAAAAATGAGACTGTTAACAATGGAATAGGGTAATAAAACTCATTTTTAGTTGGAAAACCAGGCAATTATTGTAATTTTAGTTGCCATAGTCACAGAGGACTGCTGTCTCATTGGAGAGAGATGACTGTTGGTCGATTTAACCGGAGGGTCACCACAGCTCAGGTGAGGGGAGAGATTGAGGAGGTGTCCTTTCTGGTCATCTCAGACAGTGGTAATTGAACCCACGATGCTGGCATCAACTCACGTTGCTAATGAGCCATCCAGCCAACTAAACTAACTAACCTCTTGTAATTTTAGTAACAATGTATAAAGTCCTTTTCCACTGAATATCTAGTTTCAGACTTGAAGAATCTTAAGTTTATAGATTACTCGTTAAAAGCGCTTCTAAGGTAATTGTGGTACCCAACTCTTTATACAAAGCTTGGAAACAACTAAATTCTTTTTGTCCACGTTCAGCCTCTGATCGTCGTGGCACAGGCAAGCCTCGCCCCAAGAGTGAAGGCTTTGAATTGTACAGCAATAATCCTCAAAATGGAACACCAGAAAATTCCCCGATGGGTTGGACAGAATATTCTGAACCAAAGAAACCACCTGGGGATGATAGACTGTTGAAAAACCGAGCAGATCATCGATCTAGTCCCAATGTTGCAAGTAAGCACGTAGTCCTGGATTTAGCTTCATAGTTACTCTGAGGTACACATTTAATTAGTAAGAGGAATGTATAAGTAAACAAAGAATAATTGATTCTGTTGCATTTGGCAGGAAAACTCCTTCATGATATTAACAACTTAGACTTGCTTGCATGATAACAGTGAAGTTTCTTCTGGTCTGTCTTTACTCCTGGATGGTACAGTTTGGTTTCATAGATGGTAATCCTCCAATACCTTATTTCAACTATTCAATGATAGTGAATCTAGAAACCATGTTTTAATAGAATTCCAGCTCAGTAATAATCTCAAGCACTGTCTATACTCCCATGCCTTCTAATAGTGGTTAGCCTTTGGGACTCCTGATCTACTGCTATAGATCATAATGAAGCATTTGAAAACACAGCATTGTAACCTCATGGAAAATGGGTATCTATGGATTACTATTAGATCCAGAATTATTACTAGTATTAGGTTGTGACTAAAAATAGTTTCCAGCATAAATATAGAAATTGTGATAAGCTAGGCAGCCTTGACTTTTGCTTAACTTGCAGGGTTGAGTAGTGTCCTTAGTAAATGAGATTGTGTACGGGTCTCTCTCAACGTAGGCTTAATGAGCAAAATAAGCTTTTTGAGAATTTTGAACTTTTAAATAAAACACTTTTGTCATGTAATGCCATGGCAGGAGCATTGGGATTTTTGTCACTTGGGGCATGATCATAACAGAAAAAGGATAGGTTATGTAAAGAAATTTGTAGATAAGTGCCTGAATCTGAAACTATATTATATTAACTGGACCTACCAGTTGTCCACCACAAGTTGTAGAGTTGCTACACAGAATGTGGTGAGTTGACCACAATGTATGCTGGTGTAACCAGGTGTAAGTTCTGTCACACTAACAGAACTTGAGATTTTAAGTTTTGTTCCATGATTGTTGAGGATGATTCACTTAGGAAACACATATTGTATAAGTCAGTTGAAGAAAACAGTGCAGGTCTTGGTATTACTAATTTCACCTTTGTTCATTTAACTCATTTTTGGTAATGTAAAGATAAATCTTTGTGTTTCTTGACTGGAATATAATGTAACACTTGAGAATATTTCTGCATTCAAAGGTGATGTAACTTCATTTGTATTTATATTCAGGTTTGAAATTTATGAAAACCGTTATCAAAACAAGATAGAGCAATTTTTTTAAAGACATCAATGAACATTAAACATTTAATGTTTAAAATTCTAATTAATTTTTTATCCTAGTGTTATTAAACTGAGAAAATTACTAGATGTAGCTGTTCAGTTAGTTCATAGAATGGTTACAGCATTGGAGACCATTCAACTTGTTGTGTCCATGCCGTCTCTTTGGAAAAGCACCTCAGGATATCTCTCTCCCGAGCCCTTTATTAAGGGCAGTAGACCCTATGGCACTTTAAATGTATCTTTTAGGGCTTATCTAATTCCCTTTTGAAACACCTGATTTTATCTGTTTCCACCAAATTGGATGCATTTGAGATGCTAACTGAATGCTATATAAATTTTCCTTGTTTTTGTCTGTTTTTTTGCAACCAACCAACTTCAATTGGTGTCCCCTGTTTTTCGTTGTCAGTAAGAACAGTTCCTGTCTTACTACTCTGTCTAGACCCCTTATGATGTTGAATGTTTCTATTCAGTCACATCGCAACATTTACTTTAAAATAGCCTCAGTTAAAACAGTGTGTGCAAGAGGAATTTGGGTCTGGCAGCATCTGTGGAGAGAGAAACAATGTTAACATTTAAGTCTGATATTACTACTTTGGAACTAGTCTGGATTTTCCACGTACCTGAAGACTTTCATTACTGGAGCCATTCTAATTGATCTTGCCTTCTCTAAAGTCTTGAAATCATTCATAAAGTGCAGTGCCCAAATTGGGCAAGGTATGTCCAGCTGATGTTGAACCAGAGTTTTACAGAAGTTTAGTTGTTAATTTATCTATTAAGCAGTTTATTTATTCATTGTTTATTTAAGTTATCATTTTAAAATTATTAAAGTCAGAATAGGGTTAGAGTTAATTGTGTAGCTCAAAGATTGTTATGGGAGAATTGACTGCACAGCTGGAACTAAACGGGTATCTAATTGCTGTTACGGAAATAGGGCCACAGGGTGACCAAGGTTGGGAACTGAACGTTCGGTGGCTTTCAACATATTAGACAGAACTAGGACTGGTGAACTGATTTCTTTCCTTATCCCACTCCCTCTGTGGTCACTATAAAGCGTGAATTTCAGATGACAGGTAAAATTTTCAATCTTAACTATAATGTATTTTATAGTTGTGATCTCAGCTGATGGTAATATTGAACAAGTCAGCTCCCAGAACAACACCTAGCTTTGAGAGATCATCTATTTAGATTTTTTGCAGTATTTCGTCAGATTCTGAAGTCAAAAGAATTGCAGATGCTGTAAATCTGAAACAAAAACAGAAATTGCTGGAAAAGCTGGGCAGGTCTGGCAGCATCTGGAGAGAAATCAGTGTTGACATTTCAATTTGAGTGACCCTTCCTCAGAACTGGCTGGGCCAACATTTAGTGCAGGTTCCTAGTTGCTCTTGAGGTGGTGGTGGTGAATGTGAATTGTGGCTTTGAACTACCATTGTCTATTTCATTTATATAGACCCACAATGCCATTAGGAAGGGAGTTCCAGAATTTTGACCCAGAAAATCTGAAGCAATGGTGATATTTCCAAGTCACGATGGCTTGGAGGGGAAGCTTACAGGTGGTGGTGTTCCCATGCATCTGCTGCCCTTGTCCTTCTAGGTGGTAGTAGTCATGGATTTGGAAGCTGCTGTCTAAGGTATATGAGTTACCGCAATGCATCTTGCATGTACAGTCCATCTTGTACAGTCTGCTGCTTGTGGTCCCAGTCAAGTGGGCTGCTTTTCTGGATGGTGTCAAGCAGCTTGAGTGTTGTTGGAGATGCACTCATTCAAGCAAATTGGAACGATTCCATCTTGACTTACACCTTGTAGATGGCAAATACTTGTGTTAAAGCTGTTGGTTTTTGACGTCCACGTATTAGATCATGTGACCTCAAAAATATTATGCTGCATGATTTGACTTGAGCAACTTTAGTGTTCTTTGCAAATGCAATGGTTTACTTGATGAAGCCAGTCGCCTGCCCTAGATGTTCTTTCCAAAAGTTCCAAAATAATAATAATATCAATATTTCAGGGAACACATTCTCATGGACATTTAGGAAAAATAAGGAAAAGGAGGTAGAGTCATGCAGTTAATAAAAGTTGCAATCAATGCATTAATGAGAGGATCTTTTTTGGAGGATCAAGATGTAGAGGAATCAGTTTGGGTTGAACTTATAAACAACAATGGGTAGAAAATCTTAGTTGTTTTATAAACCACAAAATTGATAATGTAAGGCATGATATAAATCAGAGGTTAATTTAACAAAAGTAGTACAGTAACTATGGGAGTCTGTATATAGACAAGGTAAATGTAAATAGCAGTAACACTCTGGGCACCAGGTCTTGCTATGTACATGAGATGGTGTTCTAGAACAGTATGTTGAGGAGCTAACTAGAAAATGCACTATTTGAAATCTAGTATTGAGCAGTAAGAAAAGGCAAATTAATAATCCTGTAAAGGAGCATCCTGGAAAGAGTGACCATAATGTGAGAAAATACAAACTCATGAACTCAGCCCTTGAGCCTGCTCTGCCATTCAATAAGATTCTGACTGATCCGATTGCAACCTCAAATCGGCATTCTCGTCTTCCCCTATTAACCTTCTGCCCCTTGTTTAACAATCATTCATTTATCTGTTGCTTAAAAATTTTCAAGGATTCTGCTTCCACCATCTCTTTAAGAAGTGTTTCACCCCTTTTTGAAAGAGAAAATTTTGCTTCATCTCTGGTTTAATGGATGACCCCTGGATTTTATTTGTTCTAGATCACCCCAGAAGAGAAATCATCCTCTCCAAATCTGTCCTGTCAAGACCTCTCAGGATCTTGTATGTTTTAGTCAAGTCACCTCTTACTCTTCTAATATCTAAAAGATACGAGCCTAGCCTGTCCAACCTCTCCCTATAAGACACAATCCACCCTGTCCCCCATTCCAGCTCCTCGTCTAGTAAACTTCCTCTGAACTGTTCCTTAAGGAATCTACAGGAATAAAAAAGATTAACACAAATATGGACCTATTACATGCAGAAACACAAGAGTTGTGATGGGAAGTAAGGTAATTGCAGGGAATCTAAACAAATACAACCAAGGGAAGAGGAAAGAACGAGAATAATAAACCAGTCATAGAGAAACAGGCTATTTGGCCCAACACATCCATGCCACCAGGTTTCCTGAACTGAGCTAGCCCCATTTGTCTGCATTTGGCCCATATCCTTCTAAACAATTCCTGTTCATGTACCTGTCCAGATGTCTTTTAAATGTTGTAATTGTACCAGCCTCTACCACTTGCTCTGGCAGCTCATTCCACGTACAACCCCTCTGAGTGAAAAAGTTGCCAGTCAGGTACATTTTAAATCTTTCCTCCTCTCACCTTCAACCTATGCCCTCTAGCTTTGGACCCCCCTACCTGGGGGGGGCGGGGGGGCACACCTTGGCTGATCACCTTATCTATGCTCCTCATGATTTTATAAATCACAATCAGGCCACTACTCAGCCTCCTGTACTCCAGAGGGGGGACAAAGGTCCCAACCTAACCAGACACCCCTTTATAACTCAAACTGTACAGCCTTGGTAGTATTGTTGTAAATCTTCTTTGCATCCTTTTTTAATAACATCCTTCCTAAAGCAGGGCAACCCGATTAGTTCGCACTACTCCAAATGTGTCGTTATCAATGTCTTGTATAGCTTGAACATGATATCCCAACTCCTGTACTCAGTGCTCTGACCAATGAAGGCATGTGTTCCCACTGTCACCTTCACCACCCTGTATAGATGTGATGTCACTTTCAAGGAGCTATGTACTTACACCCCCAGGTCTCTATTTGACAACACTCCCCACGACCCTACCATTAACTAAGTCCTGCTCTAGTTTGTCTTAACAAAATCTTACCTCCTAATTTTCTGAATTAACCTCTATCTGCCATTCCTTCACCCACTGTCCCAATTGATCAAGTTCCCATTGTACTCTTAGATAACATTCTTCACTGTCAACAGCAAACTTACTAACCATGCCTCCTATATTCTTATGCAAATCATTTATATAAATGATGAACAATAGTGAACCCTGCACTGATCCTTGTGGCACACAGCTGTCGCAGGCCTCAATCTGAACAACAACCCTTTACACCACCCTCTGCCTCCTATCATGAAACCAATTTTGTATCCAGTTGGCTAGCTCTCCCTGGATCCCACGTGATCTAACCTTCGTGCCGGTCCGCCAAGCAATGCCTTGCTGAAGACCTTGCTAAAGTCTTTGTAGACAACATCGACCTCTTGGTCACCTCTTCCAAAAAATTCAATCAAATGTGAAAGATGCAAATTTCCATATACAAAGCCATGCTGACTATCCCTAATCAGTCCTTGCCGTTCTAAATGCATGTAGATTATACCTCAGAATCTCTGCTGTCGGGTGGCTCACTGGTCTTTTAATTCCTTGGCTTTTCGTCGCAGCCTTTCTTAAATAATGGCACAACACTAGCCACCTTCCAGTCCTCTGGCACGACAACCATGGTTGTTGACGATATAGACATCTCTGCTAGAGGCCCTGCAATTTCTTCCCTATTTCCCCACAAGGTCTTGAAATACGCTTGATTAGGTCCTGGGTATTTATCTACGTTAATGCAGTTTAAGACCTTCTCTTCTGTAACAGTGATTCTGTTCAAGATATCACCATTTACTTCCCTGAGTTCCCTCGCTTGCATGTCTGTCTCCACAGAAACATATCATTTAAGATCTCGCCCATCTCCCATAGCCAAAGCTATCTCCTATCCCCTTTTGCTGTCCGGATTTCCTTAAGTGTACTCCAAACCCCCATAGTCCTCAAGGGATTCACTTCATCACAGACATCTTTCCCTGACTCATGTTGCCTCCTTTTTCTTCACCAGAGCCTCAATATCTCTTGTCATCGAGTATTGCTTACTCCTGCCAGTCTTGCTGTTCACACTAACAGGAACATGCTGGCCTGAACACACTCTATTTCGCTTTAGAAAGTCTTCCACTTGCCTGATGTCCCTTTATCTGCAAACAGTTTCCCCAGTCAACTTTTTGAAAGATCCTGTTGAATATCATCAACATTGGCCTTAACTTTAACTTGTGGACCAGGCTTATCCTTTTCCATAACTATTTTAAAACTAATAGAATTGTGATCACTGGTTCCAAAGTGCTCCCTCATTAACACCGCAGTCACTTGCCCTGTGTTATTTCCCAAGAGGATGTCGAGCTTTGCCCTTCTGTCATAGGGCCAACAACATATTGATTGAAAAATCTTTCCTGAACACACTTAACAGATTTCTCCCTATCCATAATCTTAACATAGACTGAAACCGCCATAGTGGTTGGAAGTTAAAATCCACAACTATTACAACGCTATTATTCTTATAGCTGTCTGCAATCTCCCTACATACTTGCTCTTCAATATCCAGCTATTAGGGCACCTATAGTACAACTCTTTCAGCGATCACCCCTTCTCATTTCTCAGTTCCACCTGTATAGTCTCACTGGACGATCCCTTGGGAATATTCGAAGTACTGCTGTAATATTTTCCATATCAAAAACGCCACTCCCCTCCTATCTTTCCCGTAACATCTGTATTCCAGAACACTGAGCTACCAATCCTGTCCTCCTATCAGACATGTTACTGTAATGGCTATGATATCCTAGTCCCATGATCCTATCCATATTGAGTTCATCTACCTTGCCTGTCAGACCTTTTGCATTGAAGTAAATGCAGTTTAATTCATCAGTCTTCGTTCCCTATTGCGTTGTTGCCTGCCTTGTCTACTTAACTTGCTCTCTTTAACTTTGGTACAAGCCTCAACCTTCTCTTTTGCCTCACTACTGTTTAGGGTCCCACCCCACTGCCAGATTAGTTTAAATCCTCCCAAGTAGCATGAGCAAATCTCCCCTTTAGATATGGGTCGCCTACTGGTTCAGGTGAACTTGTCCTCTTATACAGGTCACCTGTGTCCCAGAAGAGGTCCCAATGACCCAAAAATCTGAATCCCTGCCCTCTGCACTGCTATATATCCGTTTGTCTTATCCTCCTATTCCTACTCTCATTAGCACGCAGCACAGCAAACAATCCATTGGTTAATCCCCTTGAGGTCTTGCTTTTTAACCTCCTACCCAACTCCCTATATTCACTCCGCAGGACCTCATCCCTTTTTCTATCTGCTCATTGGTGCCAGTATTTACAACGACCCTTTTGAGAATTTGCCGCATCCATTCCAAAACGTCCTTTTCCCTAACAGCGGGAAAGCAACACACCGTCCTGCAGTCCTGCTTACATCCATTGAAATGCCTAACTGTGCCCCTGACTAGAGTCCCCAATCACAATTGCTTGCTCAGACTTTGCCATACCCTGCTTTACAGAAGAGCTAGTTATGATGCCACAGACCTGGCTGCTGCTGCTTTTTCCCGTGAGGGGCTATTCGCACACATCCAACAGTATCCAAAACTGTATAATTGTTTGAGAAGGGGATAGCCATGGGAGAATCCTGCCTACCTGTGCTGGCAGTTATCCATCTACCTGATTGAATCTGCAGTGTGACCACCTCCTTTGAAGTTACTACCTATCACACTGTCTGCCTCCTATATGAACCTCAATGAATCCAACTGCTGCTCCAACCAATCCATGCGGTTTGAGAGGAGCTACCCCGCCTCACTTCCTATAGACATAAGCACCAGGAACACTTGACTGCTCCCTGACCTTCCATGGTTGTCAGGAGGAGCATACTACTCCACTGACTACCATCTCTGCCCCTTTAACAACAAGCAGACTTTGAAAATAAAAAGTCTTACCTTGCTCTTGTTTCTGCTCGCTGTCCTCAACAAAGCCCAACATTCACCTAAGCCCACACTTAGAAGTACCAGCAACATTTGCACCACGAAGCAGCCTCTCTCAAAAGTGGCTAGAGCCTGCCTTCCTTTCATTTGCTGCCTGGACAATCACTGATGTAACATTCTTTTTGAATGTTTGGTGTATTCCTGACCCTGCTGGACCTGAGGAAGTAGTAAGAGAAACAAGACACAGCAATGCCTCCCTCCCTCACTTCACTAAACTGTTACACTTAGCTTAAGTCTCAGTGTTTCACTCTCTGCAGCTTGCACTCTGACATTCCATAACTAGCATTGGAGAAATTAAGGGTGATGAATTCCCCTGGACATTATCTACATTGCAGAGTATTGAAAGAGGTGGCCATAGTCTTGGGGGATGTGTTGGTGATTATCTTCCAAAATTCTGTAGATTCTGATTCTGGAACGTTTCTTGCAGATTGAAAGATAGCAAGAATCAGAATCATAGAATCCCTACAGTGTGGAAAGAGGCCCTTCGGCCCAATAAGTCCACACCAACCCTGCAGCATCCCACCTGTCCCCCTATAACCCACCTAATCTACACATCCCTGAACATTACGAGCAATTTAGCATGGCCAATCCACTTAGCCTGCACATCTTTGGACTGTGGGAGGAAACCACAGCACCAGGAGGAAACCCACGCAGACGCGGGGAGAATGTGCAAACTCCACGCACGCAGTCATCCGAGGCTCGAATTGAACCCGGGTCCCTGGCGCTGTGAGGCACAGTGCTAACCACTGAGCCACTGTGCCGTGCCGCCCCTAGCAAATGCAACCTTTTTTTTTAAGAAGTTGGAAGGGAAAATGGGAAAAGACATAATGGGAATCCACATTATGGGAGGGATGTGTTTACACTGAACATGGTGCAGAGGAGATTAATCCAGAATGCTGCCTGGGCTGGAGAGAAATCAAATAGACTGGGCCAAAAACCCAAATTGCTGGAGAAACTCAACAGGTCTGGCAGGATCTGTGGAGAGAAAGCAGAGTTAACATTTCGTATGCAGTGATGATTTTCAGATGGGGATTATTTTCCATGGAGCTGAAGAGACTGAAGGGAGCATGGTTCAGATGTATAGAATTGTGAGGGGCAGAGACAAGGAAGAAACCTTTCACCCAGAGGCTGATGGGAATCTACAGCTCACTACCTGTAAGTGTGGTAGGGGCAGCAGCCCTCTCAATGTTTTGGTATTTAAATGTAGACCTGCATACAAGGCAATGGGCCAAGTGCTGGAAAATGGAATTAGAATAGTTATTGTTTTTGACCATTACAGACTCGATGGACCAAAGGGTTTTTACTTTACTTTTCTGTGTTGTAGACCTTTATAACTCTCGGGTCTTTTAGACTGACAGTAGGAAAAATGTTAGAATCAAAATAAAGCATGTAATAATTGTTCACTTAGTAATGATCTAATTAGACAAAGTCAGCATTAATTTATTGCATGATTGACAAACCTGATGGGGAGTTCATAAGGATGTAACTAGCAGGACAGACGAGGGGAACCAGTGAATATGAAAATATTTGGATTTCAGAAGGCTTTCAATAAAGTAAGTGTTTTCTTTTGAGGATTGGTAATCCTATCTTTATGCTAGGTGCCGCAGACTATTGAATATAATCTGGGGCTCCTACTTTTGATTTCTGCTCATTCCTAGCTTCCTAAATCCCACCTGTAAGACCTCATCCCTGAATGTCCCTATGTCATTGGTCCTGATTTACCAGGAAGTCTGGCTATTCATCTCCCCTTCAGCGTGTTCTACAGCTGCTCAATGCTATCCATAAACCTGGAAAGGAAGTAGCACAGCATCATGGATTCAAGCCTGAGAGTGCAGAAATACTGGCTTCTCTAATAAGGTTCCATTGTAACTATTGTTTTCCCCCTTGTACAGCCTAACCACCAGTGGGTTATGGCTGCACTCCCCCAGATGAGCCATCACTCTAGCTAGTCTTAAGGACTGAATACAAATTGAGTTGCACTCCAGGATTCCTGCAGTACCTGGCTGGTCTGACTGCCTTAAATGCCTGGTGCTGCCTATTCCCCCTCTACACACCCTTAAACTCTGAAATAACAGCAACACGTTATGGATGTACCAGATTGATGCCACCTGCTGCTGTTGCACTGAAACCCAGACATTGAGCTGCTCAGTTGACAACAGTTCCTGCACAAGCTTCCTGGAGTTTCCAAATAAAAAAGAATAAGCACTCCATAGAGCTGAGAAATCCTACCACACTTCTATCTAGGCGAAATGAGCAAAAGACTAACTGAAGACGTTTCTATAACCCTGAGATTTGTGCTGCCACCACTGTGTTTCTTCCCTTGTGTGGAACTGATCTCTTTAAAGCATAGGCTCCTCATCTTCGGGTTCTGTGGACAACTGATCCCCCATCTATTCTATGGGGTGTTGATCTGGTCTCTCGCTGCTCATTGATTCCCTGCCTCTGTTTTGAAGTGTTCGCCTCCAAAACTCGCTCTTCTCGGGCTTACACTGACAAAAAGAAGTGTATCTGCTTTGATGAGCAGTGTGTTGCCAACTATTTGTCATTAAGTATCAATCATACAAAATAGCTGTGTGTGAATTTTTTAAGAAGTTTCTTATTAATTGTGAGATAGAGGGAACTGCTGATGCTGGAGTCTTGAGATAACAAGATGTGGAGCTGGATGAACACAGCAGGCCAGGCAGCATTAGAGGAGCAGGAAAGCTGATACTTCGGGTCTGGACCCTTCTAAAGAAGGGTTGCAATTGTTTATTGTGTTGTGCATAAGAAATTCATTGATATATGAAGTAAATAATTAATGTTGTATTAATTCTGTTTGGATGAGAAGACCAACCTCCAAGTCCTGGTGTGAAGCCTGTTTATTCTACCGCACCTACCTCCAAGATCCAGTCAGTCTCCACGGGGAACCTTTGTGCTGAGGTCAGTATTTTATGTAGGTTATGGCAAACAGCTATTTGATCTGTTTTTTAAAAAGTTAGAAGGTTTTGAGTACTAAAATTACACTGGTGTTTGAACAGCCCCCTAATATCGTCATCCTCTTTTTTAGTCAGTCATGGGATGTACATGTCACTGGCTGGGCCAGCATTTATTGCCCATTCCTAGTTGCCCTTGAGAAGGTGGTGAACTGCCTCCTTAAATTGCTGCTGTCCATTTGGTGTTTATTGACCTACAATGCCATTAGAGAGGGCGTTCCATGATTTCTACCCAACAACACTGAAGGAATAGTGATGTATTTCCAAGTCAGGATGATGGTGACTACCTTTCTGGAGGTAGCCATACAGTGCTGATGGTAAGCCACCCAGCAATGGCAGGAATGCAGTCAACTAATTAGCCACTCTACAGTATTGTAGAAACATTGCAATTTTGCCAGCAGGATGCAGATGCCCCCCAATGTGTCTGCACCCAAGGAATTGAGAAAGCAACTGCAAAGAGGGAGGTTGAGGTGGATGTACTGTTGAAGGAGATCTAAATATTTGTCAGAAGATGTTAAAGGTTGCTGTCTTATGCAATGGTGTTACCGATGAATATGGCATTCCTGGAGAGGGTGGTCTCCAATTGTCATAGCTCCAACGCGCTACTGCCCTGATACTGTTGAGCAGAACTGCTGGGTACATGCTGGAGAAGTTGTCCCAGCAATACCCTCACTAGTTACAAGGTGTCAGCTACCAGTCTGTCTTGTAGTCGGCTATGACCGCAACCCACCTAGCATTCACAATAGGAGTGTAATTGCTGAGCCTTAAACTCCGCCTATGGATGGCTCATGATTCTTTTAAAAAGGGAAGAATCTTTTTTGTTTTGTTATGTTTTGCAAGTATGTAAGTCAGAGTTATTTAACCAATACTCCTAACCTGTAAGGCTGAACAGTGGATTTGACATGGTTCCCGCAGCAGAACCTATAATGTAAAAGCCCTTTTTTAAAGAAGGTCTTTAAGAAAAGTTCAATAACAATCATATATTATGCATGATATATTTCTTGTAGCCTCTAAACTATTTATGATTGATATTTTTAATTCATGTATCATTAATGCATGTCTCTTCAATTAAATAAATTGTTAATTCTACTTTAGGAGCAAGTATTACCTACAAGACCAGAAGCCTATCCAATTCCCACGCAGACATATGCCAGGGAATATTTCACCTTCCCAACATCTAGATCCCAGGACAGAGTGAGTCCTGTGCCTGGACAATGGCAACACTATGATGAGAGAACAGTGATACACGAGCAGCCTTTCAGTGGCACCATACAGGTAAGAGTATTTTTTTTAGAACACTGTCTAGATATTAGAATAGAATAGAATAGAATTACATAGAATAAATCACGAGTGTTTTTGAAAAAGATTTAAAGATGTTAGGATAAACTGCAGTATCAGTTGCATATTCTCCTTGTGTTATAGAATGATTCATAATTCAGTATATGATAACTTCTGGTTTCAAATGTATTAGTACAACATTTCTCCAAATACAACAGGTGAGACTGGATTTTAACACTGCTTGATATATAAAGCTGTTTATCACCTATGCTGAGAATAAAGGGAAATAAAAAGTGAATGATAGCTCCTGTAAAATGATGGGCTGTTTTATTTCAAAGCTATTAATGATGGCAAAACTGTTGAGTGTGCTTTAAGTTTTGGATTTAGTTATATACTCCAACTTAATATTGAGTGCAAAATAGCTTGTTTTAGCTGTTCTTGGAAGGATAATCTTGACATACTTAAAACTTGATGCTACTTCATTGAAAATTCAGACAACCTAAGTCTCTGTACCTTCTTTTGAGAGGATACTCGTTAATTTTGGATTTACTTATTTAGCTGTATGTTTAGTAGCTACAGAAATATCCCAAGTGGTTCCATTCATAAGATAGAGAAGCAACTTCACGTTCAAAAACATGAACTAAGATGAACCAAGCTAGAATTGATCATGCCAAAAAGCATGAAAAGGACAAAATTAAATGATTTTAAAATGAGACATTTTATCAAACTCTTGCATAGGTTGCCAGAATAGTTTATTTACTTTAGCCATAGCTGTTTGCAGGTCTTGCGTATAAGCTGAATGCAACAACAGTCTTGCATATCTTCACTATGAAAGTTGAAGAATTCTCCTGAGCAAATTACTCAACATGAGTTTGATAATTCAGTGTTGACTGCACTTCAAAGTTAATTCATTCATTTGAAGCACTTTATGAAATTCTAAAGATATGATGAGGCATTATATAATTGAAAGCTGCTGCTTTAAATATGAAGGTCGGTAGGAACTGGTTGCTTCATTCTGGTTCAGTCTCCCATTTTGCTGGTACCACTGGATTTGCAGAATAATATTGCTGTTCATTTTTAGGGTTGACCATGGACCAGTGATTCTGGAGTATGTTCATTTTAACCAGCAGCATGGTTGCTACTGATTAGGAGCAACAGTAGAATAAGAGAGACTGGATATTGCCCAGATTCAACTGCAGATTGAAAACTGATCCACTATTTGTCTATTGCAGGCCATAGTTAATGTAACTAAGTGACTTCATTGTGTGACTGCAACTAATTGGGTGAATCTGTGGATTAGAGTCTGGTTTTCACCTCTGGAACCTGCAGTATAGCTCAGCCTAGAAGAAAATCTGTGTTAGCTACAGTGGTTCAGTGTGAATGTCTTTGAACATGAAATTATATCAAATTGTCTTTACTGCAGTCCTAATTAAAAATGTCATGGGTTATAGCACAATTGGAAAATATCCACAGTTATACTGTTGTAGCTGGAGGCGAAACATGGGACAGAATAGCTGGAACTTTGCTACACCAAATAAGGTCAAATCAGTTCCATTTTATGACGAAGATTTCTTTTTAAATGTTCCTAGAGTGTCCTGTGTCAATTGTCCAGTAGCATTTCCCTGATGGATGCCTGCATTCATTAACTAACTAGCTTATTTTGCTCACATTCGCTTGCATTGTTAAATGGGAGCAGATATGCTTTTCTTTAAAATCATCAACCTGCAATGTCACCATATGTATGGAACAGGTGAATGAAACGAAAGAGTGTTTGCTGAGGTAAATGCATCCAGAGATTCCGTGTACATTTTTTTTGTTTCAGGTGCCCTTATTTAGTACATCTGGGATTTTGAAGTTTTGAGAAATAAACCTAAAATATATTTATAATATTTTTAAGTTTACCAATTAAATTATGCATGGATAGAATAGATCTTAATAGGTGTAAAAGGTGATGGTTAGGGAAATGTAACTGAGGTAACTTATGAAAGTATAAGCCCTCCTTTGTTATCTTTGTGCGCCTCTGTAGGAGCTATGAAGTGGGGACTATATATGAGAAAATCTGGAAGGCATAGTTTCCTTGATATAGCACATTAGTTTATTTTGTATGAGCAATGTAACCTGAGGAGAAATTTAAGACGAGCTTAAAAACAGTGAGTAAAATAGTTTGGGGCAGAAATTGTTATTGAAACAAATATTTGTGTAATACAATGCTGCCAACTATTGGACTTGCAGCATAATACAACTGTTATGAAGATTCAAGTTTGTAGCAATACAGATATAATTATTGAATTTATGCAGTAATGAGAGATGAACAATTTACTATCTTTGATCTAAATTTGTTATAGAAATGTGAAGCCCTGCTGTACAGCATAATAGGTTTCCACTTTATTTTGCTCCATCAAAAGTTGACAGAACTGGACAAATAATAGGATAGCAACTACTCGGTAACAATTAGCATACTGTTGTTATGCATTGCAACCTAAATATTCTTCGTTCCCTGGACCTTTGTCACCATTGGTCAAAGGCAACAATTGCCAGCAGCAGGTTTTAATTTTGCCTTCTACTTGTGCACACTGTCAACAGTAAATCTTGGATTATTATGAATGCCTTTGGCAATACAATAGTCTTGTACCTTGACTGTTTAACCACATAACAGCCTCTTAAACACAGTTTCCTAAAGAGTACTGAGCTCTCACTGGGTTAATTGTCATCGTCTTTTTCCTCTCTCTGGGTAATTACACACTGTAGACAACTTGCTATTACGCACGCATGCACACACACCCTGGCCGAAACATTCTGTTTTTTCCTTTTCAGATGCTGCCAGACCTGCTGAGCTTTTCCAGGAACTTTGTTTTTGTTCCTGACTTACAGCATCCGCAGTTCTTTTGGTTTTTATTTGCTATTACACACATTGGGGATTTCTCTCATAAACATTTAGAGTCCAGTGACCCTTCAGCAGAACTGCTGGGACTCAAAAAGTTAACAATGTTTCTTTCTCAGCAGATGCTGCCACAACTGCTGAGTTTCTCCAGCACTCTTTTTGTTTCACATTTCTAGCATCCGAAATCTGTTGTTTTATTTTGGGAATTTCATACTTGTTTTATAGGATTAAACCCAATAGAAAAATTTTTAAGATTCCTAGTTTGAGCTGAATTGGAAGTATTTGAAACAAGATGTATTCCTACTACTTTTTCCTTCACCCTATGTGGTTCCGTGATATGAAGTGGCTAGTGATAGTACCACTAAACTAGAATCTGGTCTACTACAGCAGTAGGGTTTCTAATTATGTGCGAGTTAACAGCAAGACTTCAAACTGCTTTAAATTTACGTATTCTCAGTTCTTAGCATATTTCAGCTGTAAAATGTTTTTGTTTTTACGTGTTTAAAACAACAAATTTTAGCATGTATTTTCATTATAATGTATTTTTAATTGCTTAACAGCGTGGAACTCGTTCACAAGAAGAATTACATGAGACAAAAGCTTTCCACCCAGAGAAATTGCGACAGGAAGATATGCTTCGCAGAGATACAGAATACCAGAAAGACTTGGATCGGAAGCCAGATGTATGGGCTCATCAGATTTCCTCAATGGATTCTAGTGCATCAGGTCAGGAACAGCTGAACTACTCTTCAAAATCACTCCCACCAAGTGCAATTGCACCTCATAAAAGTGGGCCTGGGCGCTGGAAAACTCCAGCTCCAAATCAGGCTACTCCAGTTGCTGTTTCCCAACCCATCCGTGCGGAAAATCAGTTGCCACCACCCCCACCACCTCCTCCAGTACATTATGCAGTTGACTTTGATAACTCCCATAGTGATCTACCCTTACCACCTCCCCCACCACCACCACCTGCTTCACAAGGATCAAATCCAAGCTCTGTGATTGATCGTAGAAAACGAGAAGATCAGCAACGTTGGTATGAGAAAGAAAAGGCACGATTAGAGGAAGAGCGGGACAGGAAACGCCGGGAACAGGATAGGAAAATTGGCCAAATGCGTGGCCCGCCCCCTTTGCACATAACTCCATCTCAACCTGTTCATGTTACTCCAGCAATTCAGCAAACAAGGCCAGAAAAAATGGCTAGCCTATCACGACCACAGGATACAGTAATCCGTGAGTTACAGCCTCAACAACAGCCTCGCACTATTGAGCGCAGGGACTTGCAATACATTACAATTAGCAAAGAGCAGATGCCTGGCAGCGATAGTCTTTCACCTGATCCTTGGAAACGTGATGCAAAGGAGAAAATGGAAAAACAGCAGCAGCAACACCTCTTGGAGATGCTCAGCAAAGAGATACAGGAGCTACAGAACAAGCCTGATCGCACATCTGAGGAGAATGACCGTCTTCGCAAACTTATGCTTGAGTGGCAGTTTCAAAAGCGGTTACAAGAGTCCAAAGAAAAGGATGATGATGATGAAGAGGAAGAAGATGATGATGTTGATGCAGCACTTATCATGCAGAGATTGGAAGTGGAAAGACGGGCAAGGGTAAGGAGAATAAAATTAGGGCTTGGTTTCGGTTCACTTTTGAAAATGTTTATTCTGTTCTTCTTTTGGCTTAAAGATCGGTGTTCCAAATAGAGCATGTTTCGTAGTGAGCTCTTGAATCAAATTTTAAGTATCTCAATAAGTGGGTGACCGCAGTTTGTTTCTAGGTTTCCTTTGTCATGTAAAGTATTTGTGTAAAATCCTTAAAGGTAAAAATAGCAGAAGATACCTATTAGAACATAAATAATTTGCACATTATTCAGTTTAAACTGCACTATGGCATAAGCAATCATATCAAGAATAATCCACTCAGAAATAGTAAGAACTGTCAATGCTGGTGTAACACAGCAGGCCAGGCAGCATCAGAGGAGCAGGAAAGCTGATATTTCAGGTTAGGACCCTTCTTCAGAAATGATCTTTTAGCTAAGTTGTTCTTCATTTCTTGAAGGAAAATTAAGTATTCTCTGAAATCGAAAAATCAGTTATCCTTTTAGGATTCTAACTTCTATTTGTTTCAATACAGGTCATCTTTATACATCAACAATTTCACATCTCAAAAACAAAGCAAAATATGATTGGTTCAAATAACAGCTGTCAATTAAGTTTTGTATTTATCCGGACTATTTGAAATGTCAAAATCACCACCATTCTTTCTGGATAGTAAATCCATCAATTCAGCAACAATCTCAGAAGCCACCACAAAGCAAACCAACCAATATAGTTGCTCATTATGATAAGCAAGATGAAATAGGACTTAGGTTTCTAGTATAATTCTATTTACTGCTTACAAATTAGGTATTCCTTTTAACTATAATGTTACAGCATAAAAAGGTAGTTCTGGTTAGTTCAGAGGTTTCTAATTTGCAGCATTCTACAATAACTTCATTCCTGTGATGAAACTTAGAATGCTATCACCTCAGCCACTTTCTTTGTCTCAGAGCTTATCCCCTCCAGGATTTAGAACTACTTTTTTCCCTGGAGTTTTGGCTATGGCTGGATTGACTTGTCATTTCTGACCACTGTATATGCAACTGATGAGGTACTTTTTCGCTTTCCTTCTCATCCATCATCCTCTGTCCAAAAAAGGTTGCAGCCAGCCTACTTTGTCAGATCTGCAGACAAATCCGAAAAGGTTCCATGTGGTAGATTTGTTGGGAAGGTTACATGACATGGAATCCATGGAGAGCTAGCCAATTGGGTACAAAATTGGCCTGACAGGAGGAGACAGGGTCGTTGTTCAGACTGGAGGCCTGTGACCAGAGTGTGCTGCCAGGATTAGTACTGCATCCATAGTTGTTGATCACTTATATAAATGATTTGGTTGAGAACATAGGAGACGTGGTTAATAAATTTGCAGATGACACCAAAATTAGTAGTACAGTGAACAGTGATGAAGATTATTCTGAGAGTAAAATGGGATCCTGTTCACTTGGGCCAGTGGGCCGAGCAATGACAGAGTTTAATTTAGATAAACGAAGAGTGTTGCATTTTGGTAAGACAAACCAGGGAAGGACTTACACAGTTAACAGTAGGGCCATGGGGAGTGTTGTTGAACAGAGTGACCTTGGTGTGCAGATACATAGTTTGCTGAAAATGGCATCACGGGTAGACTTGGTGGTGAGGGAGATGTTTGGCAAACTTGCCTTCATCAATCAGAGCATTGACTACAGGAGTTAGAATGTCACTTTATGGCTGTACAAGACATTGGTAAGGCCACATTTGAAGTACGGTATAAAATTCGGTCATCCTGCTATAGGAAGGATGTTACTAAACCGGACAAAAAAGATTTATCCCTATGCTACCGAAATGGAAAGGTTTGAGTCATAAGTGGAAGTTGGATAGGCAGGGACTTTCCTCCCTAGAGTGGAGAAGGCTGAAGGGTGACCTTATAGATGAGGGGGGTAGATAAGGTGAATAGGCAAAGTATTTTCCCCAAGGCAGGGGAGTCCAAAACTAGAGGGCATAGGTTGAAGGTGAGAGGGGAAGATT
This sequence comes from Ginglymostoma cirratum, assembly GCA_024137785.1. Classification (NCBI taxonomy): domain Eukaryota; kingdom Metazoa; phylum Chordata; class Chondrichthyes; order Orectolobiformes; family Ginglymostomatidae; genus Ginglymostoma; species Ginglymostoma cirratum. The sequence goes on from JAHRHZ010000059.1 coordinate 3,821,017, forward strand.
TAAAAGGGACCTGAAGGGCAACTTTTTTTTCTTTTTACAGAGGGTGGTGCATATGTAGAACTAGTTTCCAGAGGAAATTGTAGCGACAAGTACAGTTGAAATATTTAAAAGACATTTGGACAGGTACATGACTAGAAAGGGTTTAGAGGGATATGGATTAAATGCCGGAAAACGGGACTAGTTCAGTTTAGGAAACCTGGTTGGCTGGACCAGTTGGACCGAAGGGTCTGTTACCATGCTGTTTGATTCTGTCTTGACCTTTGTAGTTGTCTTTCCTACTATGCTTTTTTTGCCTCCTTCCCCCCCCT
>JAHRHZ010000059.1:3821724-3894889 GCA_024137785.1 Ginglymostoma cirratum
AGTAGCAATTGAAGGCTGGTGTACAAATCAAACATGCATGTTTAGAGAAGGGGAACAGCAATAACGCCTTACAGGAAATCCTATCTGCCACGTCAGTTGAACTTGCCAAGTCCCAGCTGTAAGATCATGTCTTGGACCATTTCCAGACCCCTCTTCCCAATCTGTTTTCACAGCCACCTCCCATCACTGACATACTTATTTATCCAAGCTTATTCATTCCAATTTTAGTGCCCAGTTCCATGAGTTCTCAGTCTTTTGTATTTTTATTATGTTTTCCTGCCATCTAAAGTGTTTTGATTCCTCGGCTTCTTCCATCGTAGCATGCTGTTTGTGCCCATTCCCACGGGTTCTCTTGTGGCTCACTGTATTCCCTGACCCTACTACTCCATCTTGTGCAATTAAGAACAAGTTAAACACTATTCCTCTTCCCCTCCTCTAAACATGCATGTTTGATTTGTACACCAGCCTTCAATTGCTACTGCTCTGTTGTCTCTTTAACCTCGCTCCATTTCTACATGCTGTCATGTAAAGCATATTGTGGCACCTGTAGAAAGAGATGAGGTGAATGTAAAGAACTACTTGCCTCTGTAGTAGATGCATTCAATAGCCATGAAGAGGGAAGAAGGGATAGAAACAGATTTTTAAAAAACTATAGAAGGAAAGGGGAGTAGCTTTTCACTATGAGCAGCACAATGGAGATAAGCTATAAAACTTTGTACAGGGGGATCTGCTACAATGCGATAGTTGTGCAAAACCGTGCTATATAAATAATGGGGCCAATGGGAAAAGTGGGGTTGGGGCACAAAAGATACAATTTTATATTTTTCAAAATTGTTCCTCACCTGTGTAGCTTCATTCTTATAGCTGTGGTTATAATGACAGGTAATGCTGCAAAGAGGCAATACATTTACAAATACGTCCTTTGTATTTGCAATGAAGTGACAGCTGGGCTTTAAATAGAGTTCTGCCACTGGCTATCTCAGCAATAGTTAGTGCAAGCATGATCCAAAAGAGGTGAGCAGTGCAAAATTGTGTGAGATAGAGCTTACAGTTAGCAATCTTGCACGAAACTCCCCCAAAATTGACACATCGGCAATTTCAGGTGTAATCTTTAACACCTGCTGAAATAAGTGGAAAGTTATTCGAGTGGCTGTGATCCAAAATTTTGTGCGATAGAGCTCATTGCCAGCAACCCTCCATGAAACTTCCCTGAAATTGACACATCAGCAATTTTTAGTAAAATTCCCCCCTCCATTTAAATGCTGATCTGACCCAGCATTCCATTGGCACAGACTTCTAGATAGATCTTCAGATAAGTGAAGCGGAAGAATCTGTCCTTTCTTTGCTATGTAGCCCACTGACGTTGAAGTTAATTGTAGGATTAAAATGCATTGTAAATCTGAGAACATTGTTTTCAAAATAGTGCTGGAAACGAGCAGGTTGTGGCAGACAACTTTTGGTATACATGAGCAAGTTAAAAAAATTCTTAGATATTTAGTATGTAACAAAATCTCAGCAAAAATACTACACACAAAGGTGCATGTTTTAACAGCACTCATTATTTTAAACTATAATTTTTACTTATACCATCAATTTAGCATTGGAGTCCATTCTTGTATTTCAATGAGCTGCATTTTTAAATAATGCTGAATCACGTTATAGCCAATACAAGCTTGCGATTTAGAAATAGCGTTCCCCCATTCGTCAATTGCGTTATAGCCAATTCGCATTGCTTGCACACGCATTATAGGACAACCCCCTATACATTAAATAGTGTAATGTTTGTTTAACAAGTATCTGCTTCATATGAGAATATAAGTCCCACAAGAGATATTAAGTATCTAGTTGCTTGTACTATGTGCATACAGTCACATGTCTTGGAAGGAAAGGCTTCACAAGCAACTCTGAGTAAAAGTTTAGAGTGAACGGATCTATAAATTATCAATGCTGTAAACTATTCTTTTGCTCACCTTCAAGTTTCATTATTAATCTCTGCTCATTAGTAATCTTGAATTATTTTGATTCTTTTCAGTCTCTGTCTCAAGTATGTTTTAAAAAGAAAGCACAGCCTTCTTTCTTATGTCTGTTCTCTTCTGTATGCCTGACACTGAGCTCTTCCTGATCTAGCAAGAGCTTATTGTTCACAATGCAAAATTTTCTAATTTTTGTGCCAGAAGTAATTAAATCCGATCGATCAAATAGCTATGGGTACTGACTGAACTAATGATTTTGCTCCATATTTCCTTTCTTCTTATCCCTGCTGCAGACTGTTCCAGCCATCTCAGTTCTAGATTTGGTATGTTCTGAATTCTTTCTCCAGCTAGTTTTCCTGCTTGTTTATTCTCCTCATGACTGATTTTGGAAACTACATCTAAAAATAGTAGTAATTTAGTGTTACATGTGCCTTGTAAATGTGCCAGATATTGATGATATTTTCTTTCATTGTGTGTTGTCTTGATCCTTTTTTTGGTGGCCTTTATTTTAAATAGCATGTTTATGATCTGGATGAACATTGAAATTGAATTTTTTTTAAGGTTTGGGAACAACATATGCAACAAGTAGTTCTGAAATGCAAACCATTTGCCTCTGTCGTCCCTCTTCCAACCGTCTTGATCTGTAGCATCACTGATTATGATTGATATCATAATTTCTTCATTATATCAACCAGATTCATGCACGAACCTATCACAAGAATTTATTGATCTAAGACAAGATACCCTAGTTAATTGCAAACTTTGAAGCACTCTCCTGAACAAACTCTAAACTTTAAAATGAGAACAAATGTTATAGGTACTCACCGGATCTGGCAGCATCGGTGGAGAGACTAGAGTTAACATTTCAGGTAGTTGACCATAGACGTTATGGTGCAAAGCAAAAGGATTGCATATAATCTGATTTTTATCTTACACCCTCATCTTTTTGCCATTTAATTTTCTATCATCTATCCAATCACAAACTACATTTTGTTCTCCATCCCACCCTTCCTCTGTATCCTAGCTTTGCATTTATTTAAACCTGTAATCTCACTTCTTTTTAGCTCTGATGATAGGCCGTTGCTCTGACACATTAACTATCTTTCTTTCTCAGCAGATGCTGCTGGGCTGGCTGAGTACGCCCAGTATTTTCAATTTTTATGTCAGATTTTAAGCATTTGCAATATTCTTCTTTTGGCTTCACTACAAAATTCTTGTAATCTTTAAATAGTATCACATTTTCATATGTGGCACAAATTAGTTGTTATGCTGTTCTGCTTTTGAAGCAGTATTCATTCAGTTTGTGTTTGAAGATGTAAATCTCTTTTTTTGGTCTCCTGTTGTTTTTTAACCAAAAACTAAATGTAGAATTCAACAGCACTGTCCCAAAGCTGTATGTATTTTGTCTTTCCTGTTCTCCTGTAATCAACAGTTTGTAGCTCATGCAGATAGTTGAAGTAAGGATTCAAACATGATGATTCAGTCCTCACCATGCAGTTGTGTATTTGTTGCTTAAATATCTTAAATTGTGGATTAATTTTTTTAAATGATAATTTGTCTTTCACATGTTTTATGCACTTTTATCACACTGAGCTTAATGCTGTCAACTTCCCTTTGGTCCGTATGGAAAGCTTTGTGATTTGCTTTTTAGAAACAAGATTTGATGTCTTTCCTTTCATTTGATCAGTGTGATTTTGAAGCAATATCCATAATATATTTTATATTCAAAATATTAAAACAAATGCAATAATGACCATTTAATACTTAATTATGTTTTTACATAGAACTGCATATACTATCTATCTTTACTGTGCCTTTACACATAAGCAGCCAAACCAAAATGTCCCATTTCACTATTTTATCATGAGGTCTTCAAAGAAGTGGCTTGAGGTTTATGCAACAATAAGTCACTAAAGAAAACTAGATGTTATTTGAAGTAGAGATAAAAGGTACTGCAGATGCTGGAGAATCTGAGATAACAAGCATGGGGCTGGATGAACACAGCAGGTCAAGCAGCATCATAGGAGCAGGAAAACTTGACGTTTCGGGCCTAAACCCTTCTTCAGAAATTATTTGAAGTAAATTCTGTTACAATTAGAAATTACTGTTTTAATTGAAATGGCTGAACAGTTGAGCATTTATTCTACATATGTTCAACTGTTTTTTAATTATTTGTAAACAACTGGTCTTATGATTGGTCTGAAAATTGCTGAGGAATATAAGTTTCATCAGGCTCATTGGTTAACTGGTGTTTTTCATCAGATATAGTGTTGTCAGAATTGATGCAAGGATGGGAAAGGAAGTTTCTTTTTGAAAAGAATTTATCAAATGAAAGCGCTGGTTCAGTTGCGTTACAGGTTAAATTTTATTTAATATATTACTGTCTTTTATATCTCTTAGATTTTGGTTTGAGGCATGATTAAATTAAATTTTAAAGTATCTCTTGTTGTATAGATGTGTCTAGAAAGCTAAATATTATAATGAGGGCAGGGTAATGTTTTTGTTGGACTGAAATTTATTCCAGCTTTTCTCCCTATAACATGGTCTAATTCACTATGCAATTTATTGGGTGTTAACATTATTTGAAAGTGTAAAGCATGTGGTAGAACTTGTTAGAAAAACATGCTCTGTGAGTTTAATGGTAGTGACATGTCAGAACACAACTTTTAGCATTGCAGTCAGCATTGCCCTCGTCAGTGTCAGTGTTCTCTGCTGTTTTATTTCAGTTGAAATGTTGAGCAGAATTGCTCCATGTCGGAGCTGACTGACGCCTCAAACAGTTTTCAGGTGTTGTTGATAGAACAATTATGCTAATAGAAGTTGTTAATCTGTACTTAGAACTAAAGGAAGTGTGACATGCGTAGAATGCTTTGGCAGTGGAGGAGCAAAATAAAGTAGATAAAAGACTTGGCAGGGCAAACTTTAGGCTGCACTTTGTAATTTTGATATTTTTTGGATCATTTTTTTAGACCACTGTAGTATCTCTTTCTATTATTCAAATATCAAGGTAAAGCCTTGTTTAATTTAATTGTTCAAAAACTTCAGGATTGAGGAAGCTGTAAAACATAAATTATTACTTGGAAAATTAATAACAATGTCCCATTTTTATTTAAAAGCATAGTCATCTTTAGGGGAAAAACTGATCCCATAAATGAGTTACATTCTGCAACATGTTGAGAGAAAATTACCTGACTAGTTAAAAGTTGCAATTTATAATGTCAGTGCAGGGGGATGTTCTGCTGGTCATAGTCATTTCTGGCAGTGCAGAAACAGAACTTTTGCTGTCTGATGGCAGACTGCTGATATATTAGCATTTGTGGTAATGTTCTGCAGAGTAGCATTATGGTTATCCAAATAAGAACTCATATATGCCGAATGTGCCGTGAGTTACTGGCAACGTACTAGAAACAATTTTTCAGGGGATCGCCAGTTGTTGGATTTAAAATTTAAATATCAATAAATTAATTGCAGTTGCAAGATGAAGAACGCAGGCGTCATCAGCAGCTAGAAGATATCCGAAAAAGAGAAGCAGAAGAAAGAGCAAGGCAAGATAATGAGCGTCATCGTCAAGAGGAGGAGCAAGCAAGGAGAGAAACTGAAGAAAAGGTTGATTTTTACTTGAATGTGCATTTTCTTGCTTTGCCCCTGTTCTTTTTCACTACATCTCCTTACAGCAAATGTGTCAGAAAGCTGTTCTCTTTAACACCATTTTTTTTTAACATTGACTGAAATTTCTGCTTTCCATAGAGAAGACAGGAAGAAGAATATTATACGCGTTTGGAGGCTGAAAGGCGTAGACAACAGGAAGAAGCTGAGAGGAAGTTGCTGCAACCTGATGAACCTGGTCTGTACAGGCCTCCCCTTCCAAGGGACTATGCTTCTGAAACCCAGCAGTATGAGTTCCCTCCCCCACCCCATTCATCTAACGCTCCTACCCCTCCTCAGAGAAACATCTCTTACATGAAAACACAGATCGTCTCCCCTGACACAGTTTACACTGCCAAGTTTGTCCCATACAATGATGAGGACGAGGAAGATGCAAATCTTTCAGGTCAGGATAAGTACTCCGTCACAAGAAAATCGTATGGTGATCTCCCTTCTGCCCCTAAGCAGCTGCCATTCATTCGTCAACCCCGCCCGGTTTCAGATGGCTACTATCTTTCAAACTCATTCCGACCACCATCTGCCAATGCCAACAGTACTGCTCCAAAAGCTGGTGTTGCCCCTCCCCCTCCAACCAAACCGAACTTCATGCCACAGAGTGGTTCAAAAGGTAGAGATAAAACGTAACAATCTTATATTCCTTTTTGATGTTTGGACTTTCTAAGTTCTTCCAACTTCCTTATAGAGAATGCAACAATAATTATTTCCTGATGTAAGTCTCTTTCTCCAGAATAACACACAAATTTCACTTGATACTTGAATCAATGAATCATTTTGCAGAGTATTCTGTTTTCAACTTCTAAGCTTCTATCTCAGATTCTCCTGTCCTCACAAATTAGATATTTTTGTGCACTCCCCTAATATGCTTAGTGATTGCTTGGTCCTTTAATTTGTTCCAATAAGAGTACTGTTGGTTTTGGTTTTTAATCTGTTCTGTGAATGAATGCATCTCAAAAGCCCCTCTCCATGTACTGGAAGAGAATGTGGCATGGTACGCTTGCAGTTTTTATCCATTTAGAGAATTTTAAGCCTTCTCTTTTACTGTTCATGTGGCAATGGGGAACTGATCTGGTTTGACATAACTTAGCATTATGAGTAGAATTAGTTGTGAACCTACAACAAACACGCTTGTTGCGATTCTATAAATGTCTGCCTCTTAAATTTTAAATTTGTTATCTATTGATTAACTGATAACTATTGAACCAACAACTTGTTGATAGGTAAATGAAGATTTCACAACTATTTGTCCATAATGCATAGAATGCAATCTGGCTGTAGAATTTGATTACTCAAAATTATAGTCTATATTGCATTCATACTCTATTCAGTCATTACCTAACACTGTCATTTGCCTTACTCGTTTCTTCATTTTGTGCTTATCCAAACTACCTGCTGTGCATTTTTATAAAAATAAATTGCCAATGCATTAGTAGTGTTTTTGAATGGTAGCAAAAGAAACACAAGTTTATGTTGTCATCTTTTGTTTTACATAACAGAAAATTATACTATAATTGTTACAACTCGCATGTAAAACATTAGGAAATCTCTGAAATAATAATTTTGAATATGTAGCATATTGGTTTTAAAAACATGTTCCAAACTGTCCATAATTAGTCAACATGTACAACAGGAAAAATAATTTTTAACTTAGTTTCAGTAAAGGGAAAGAAATATTGACCTGATTCTTCCAACGTCCAGTTCAAAGAAATCTGGGCTTGATTTTGTGCCACCAATCAGAACTCTACTGAAACTCTGACACACACAGGTGCACTGTAGTTTTAGCTTTCTTAGCAGTAATATTCATGCCCAGGGAGCCTCCATGATTTTCTTTTCTTACTTAATTCACTATCAAAGATTTGGTCTGAATAGATGGAATTTACCTGAAACCTTGGTCTGAAAATGTTACACAGTTTCAGCTCTGGTACAACTCTGTGATTAGCCAGCATAACTCAGTTAAATTCTACAACCGACTACCATGTGTTACTGTTCCTTCCTTCTCTATCACCTCTTTCTCTTCCATCACCTGAACCATGTCTTTCTCCATCTCCACTACTGCCTTCTCTATCCCCATCTCCGATGCCATTTTATGTCTGCATCTTTCCCCAGATAGCATAAAATTGAAAATTGGTTTGCCTTCAAGTTAAAACTTTAATGAGCATATGACTTGATTATTAAGATTGCACACTACGTTTGCATCCATCTATTTCTCTTGTCCACCAAGCTAAACTTGCCCCAGTCCTGAATTTTCACCTTTCTTCTCTTCTACCCCTCATTATGCGCTATTCACCTTTTGACTCCATTCCCTTTTGAACATCCAATTTGTTTTTTCTTCATGCCAATTGATAGTGTAGACAGTTCTCTCATCTCTGGTATTGTCCTGCTCCCTTTTAACATTTATTTCCATTAACAAAAATCCCACCTCAAACCCCTGGTTGATCTTGTCTTTACAATTTATTACGTTTCCTCAAGTTCTTGAATGTATTGCTGAATATTTCTATATTATTGAAAGTCCATCTTTGAACGTTTCCGATCAGGATTCCACAAATTTCTAATGAAGATTGCAAGATATTTGCTGAGATCATGACGTACTGTCTCCTGTTGATCTGCATGTGTGCCAAGGTTGATCATACCAAATACTTTTTGTTGGCCAATTGATGGGACTTCAGCACCTTTGTTTATTATCTCTGCAGTGTATCCTGCAATGGGTTCTTTTATCATATATCATTAACTCTGACCACTAACCTCCTTCCTTTCTGTCTTTACTTTCTTCCACTCGTTTAGTTACACCCGCCCCCCCCCCCCCCCCAAAGGAAACAAAATTATACTTGGTCCTATGTGTCGATGAGCTACTTGTCTGCTACCCAGTCACGAATAACTGCAATTACCACCAATCAAGTGTGTGGAAGATCCAAGTTACATTCTTCTGCCTCCAACACAAATTCAGTTCTCCTACAATTCCCCAAGTCAGCCAACACCTTGAATCTAGAATTCCAAAATTGTGTTCAAATTCCTCCATGCCTTCTCCTCCTTATCTCTCTAATATTGTCTTGCCCTACAACCTTCCAAAAACTCTGCATTCCTCCAGTTCTATCCTGTTATGTACCTCCAGTTTCTTTTGTCCCACCATTTAACCATTTTCTTTCTAACCTTTTCCAATGCTTCCTTAATTAAGAATCTTATTAAAACCTACTTTTATAACTGAGCATATCATTCATCTTAATCGACCCTTCGTTAGACGAAAATCATATTTTTCTGACAACACCCCTCTGATGGCTTGGGACATTATCCAGTATTAAAAGTGTTAAGTAAAGGTAAATTATTATTCTGTAGCAAACCTTTTAATTTATTCAGAGAATTTTCAAACCTGAATAGTAGGACTAGGACTACTGTTAATTTGAGACTGGAGTCTCTGATCCTGGACCCGACCACATGGTTTATCACGAATGCTCAATGTGTGCAAGTCGTTTTGTTGCTTTATCTGGTTTTAAAATAAAAATTGAAAAGTCAATGTTCAGCTTTTTAACATGAGGTTTTCCTTTCTAGAATTTGTAGCCCATTGTTATGAAAACTCTTCTCAGTTTATTTTCCTACCATTCAATTACCAGTATTGAAAGTTCATATTTTGCATGGGTTTTTACACTTAACCCTTCCTAATTGTAATCGAATCCTTTCAAGCTAAATATTTTATTTGTTAATTAGGATTTGGTCCTTATGGCGGATCAACTGCAAGTAGCATTGGAGCAAATGAAGTTTACAAAGGCCCAAGGGAGAAGCATCTTGAGCAGAATAAAGGGTAAGGTTGACTGAAAAGGTAGTGTTATAGGAAGTCGCCAATTGTTCTCCAAATATACAAGCTTTATATTTGCAAATTCCTGGTACTGTTTCTTATTTATAGGATGAACCCCAAATTTTTTTTAAAGGTACAAGACACAATTAAAACTTTTTCCTCAGATACTTTCTGAAAATGTCTCTCAATGATTCCCTGTTGGAACAGTCAATTCAGTCTTGGGCAAAGACCATAAAAGTTACATGATATATAAAGCAGGAAAAGTCTGTCTTGGCCCAATTAGTCAGAGCACATGTTTATTTTTGGCACAGATTATTATTGCAGCTTTGTTATTACAAGTGTACTCGTATGTTTCTCCAAAGTTTGCAATATTTTGGGAAGCATATTTGGATGAAAGCAATTACAGCTTCAAGACTGCAGAACTCAAGATTAATAAACAGTGAAACAAGGAGCATGGTGGATTATTCTAGAAGGGCGGGAGATGTAGTTCATAACACTGAAATCTAGTAGTGTTGAGGAATTATCACATCCATATGAAAACACAAATCATGTATATGTCCCAGTGACAGATTACCTAAATAAGAGGTTGAAAGGGTAGTATACGGGTAGCAAAATTCAGGTTTATTGGAAGTAGTTTCATTGCCCATTTCTAGAAATTGTAGGTTTGATTGTATCTTCTTACTGAGCATTATTACTAGGAGATAGATAACAACCAGTTTGGGACCACTGTTCTACAGTGCTGTAGTATGGAATGTCTCAATTCAAGCAGTTTTTAAATTCCATATTTTATCTTTGGTTGCATTGTTGGAACCTATCTTCCGTGTTTCTATGATGTGGAGTTGCCGGTGTTGGACTGGGGTGGATAAGGTCAGAAATCACATGATGCACTTTATAGTACAACCTTGAATATTTCTAAGTTATTTGACTGGGTTGTGTTTTGGTATGCCAGCAAGCTTATCTTTTGATTAGCTTTCTTTTTTTCACTTTGGACTGAAGGAAAGCTCCAGATTGCATTTGTTCTTTGCCAAATTTCCATCTCCAACTTCAGGTGTATCTGATGTTGGGCAAAGACTCAACCTATTACATCAGCAAGTGAAAACGATGTGCCAGATGTTTTAAGATTAGAGATATTTACGACCTAAGGGTGCAGTAATCTCCAGGAGCATAAATTCTCATAAAATGATTGAGCCCCTCCTGTGCAATATCAGCAAATTGTTGCAGCTGTTTGAAAGAGCAAACCAATTAATCTCACTCCAGTTCTTGAGAGCTTCAAAATGCTTCCTATAATCAAGTCATTCACCAAAATCCTTAATAGAGGCTACTATTCCTTGTTCAGGTCCTATCCTGGCCACCCCCAAAACTCTTTCTCTGGTATGTCGATAATATCATCGATGCTGCTTCCTTCCCTCATCCAGAATTGGAAAAGTTAATTGATTTTGCTTCCAATTTCCACCCCACCCACACTTTCATCTGGTCTGTCTCACACTTCTCCCTTCCCTTTCTCGACATCTCTGTTTCCGTTTCTGGAGATAGACTGGCCACTAATATCCTCACTAAATCCGCCGACTTCCACAGCTAGCTGGACTGTACATCCTCACACCCTGCCTTCTGTAAAGACTCCATTCCATTTTCCCGTTCCTCCATCTCTATCGCATATGTTCTAATGAGGCTAACTTCGACAAGGGAGCCTCTGAAATGTCCATCTTTTCCCTCAACCGGGATTCACCAGCACTGTGGTTGACAGGGCCCTCAACCAGATCCAAACCATTGCCCACACTTCAGCCATCACCCCCTCTCTTCCCTCCCGCAATAGGGTTCCCCTTGTCCTTACCTACCATTCCACCAGCATCAAGTTCCAGAAGATCATCAGCTGCCATTTCTGCCATCTCCAGCGAGATGCCACCACCAGACACACATTCCCCTCCCCTCCCCTCCCTTGTCCACCTTCCACAGGGACCATTGCCTGTAGGACACCCTTGTCCACACTTCCTTCACTCCCAGCACCACCCCACAGCATCATCTTGACCAGCGAAGGTGCAATACCTGCCCATTTACCTCCTCCCTCCCTAATATCCAAGGGTCCAAACGTAAGTTCCAGGTGAAGCAACACTTCACCTGCACTTCCCAGAATCTAGTCTATTGCATTCACTGCTCACAATATGGTCTCCTCTACACTGGGGAAACGAAGCATAGACTGGGTGAAGGCTTTGCAGACCATCTACGTCTTACCTGCAAAAAAAGACAGCCGACGCAGACGTAACTCCGCCCACAGTCTCCACAGCCAGCAACTCCGGAGGAGACGGCAACACTGAGCCCTGCCGAGTGTTCACCATCCCCCCAGACCTCCCCCTTACCGAGGACGACCGGTCAGTCCTCAGCAAAGGGCTCACCTTTGTCCCCCTCCACCCACATATCAACGAATACCGCTCACGCTTGGATATTGAGCAGTTTTTCCGCCACCTCCGCCTCCACGCTTACTTCTCCAACTGTGAATCTAACCCTCCCTCTACTGACCCCTTCTCCCACCTCCAACACAAGCCCTCCTCCTGGACACCACCCCAAGGCCTCCTACCCTCCCTCGACCTCTTCATCTCCAACTGCCGTCGAGACATCAATCGCCTCAACCTCTCTACCCCTCTCAAACACTCCACCCTCTCCCCCGCAGAACGTGCAGCCCTCCACTCCCTCTGCTTCAATCCCAACCTCACCATAAAACCCGCGGACAAGGGAGGGGCAGTCTTAGTATGGCGCACTGACCTCTACATTGCTGAGGCCAGGCGCCAACTCTCTGACACCTCCTCCTACCGCCCCCTAGATCATGACCCCACCCCCGAGCACCAAACCATCATCTCCCAAACCATCCACAACCTCATCACCTCAGTTGACCTCCCACCCACCGCCTCCAACCTCATCGTTCCCCAACCCCGCACCGCCCGCTTCTATCTCCTCCCCAAAATCCACAAACCTGAATGCCCTGGTCGACCCATTGTCTCCACCTGCTCCTGCCCCACCGAACTCATCTCCACCTACCCAGACTCCATTTTCACCCCCTTGGTCCAGGAACTCCCTACCTACGTCCATGACACCACCCACGCCCTCCACCTCCTCCAGAACTTCCAATTCCCAGGTCCCCAACACCTCATTTTTACTATGGACGTCCAGTCCCTATATACCTGTATTCCCCATGCTGATGGCCTAAAGGCCCTCCGCTTCTTCCTGTCCCGCAGAACGGACCAATCCCCTTCCACCGACACCCTCATCCGCCGAGCCGAACTCGTCCTCACCCTCAACAACTTTTCTTTCAATTCCTCCCACTTCCTACAGACAAAGGGGGTGGCCATGGGTACCCGCATGGGCCCAAGCTAAGCCTGCCTCTTTGTAGGTTATGTGGAACAATCCCTCTTCCGCACCTACACTGGCCCTAAACCCCACCTCTTCCTCCGTTACATTGATGACTGCATCGGCGCCGCCTCGTGCTCCCACGAGGAGCTCGAACAGTTCATCCAATTCACCAACACTTTCCACCCCAACCTGAAGTTCACCTGGACCATCTCCAACACTTCTCTCTCCTTCCTGGACCTCTCTGTCTCCATCTCGGGCAACCACCTAGAGACAGATGTCCACTTCAAGCCCACTGACTCCCACAGCTACCTCGAATACACCTCCTCCCACCCACCCTCCAGCAAAAATGCCATCCCCTATTCCCAATTCCTTCGCCTCCGCCGCATCTGCTCCCAGGAGGAGACATTCCAATCCCGCACATCTCAAATGTCCTCATTCTTCAAGGACCGCAACTTCCCCCCACAGTGGTCGAGAACGCCCTCGACCGTGTCTCCCGCATTTCCCGGAACACATACCTCACGCCCCGTCCCCGCAACAATAACCAAAAAAGAATCCCCCTCGTCCTCACATACCACCCCACCAACCTCCGGATCCAACGCATCATCCTCCGACACTTCCGCCATCTGCAGTCAGACCCCACCACCAAAGACATCTTTCCCTCCCCACCCTTATCTGCCTTCCGGAGGGACCGCTCCCTCCGCGACTCCCTTGTCCGCTCCACACTCCCCACCACACCCGGCACTTTTCCTTGTAACCGCAGGAAGTGCTACACCTGCCCCCACACCACCTCCCTCACCCCAATCCCAGGCCCCAAGAAGACTTTCCACATCAGGCAGAGGTTCACCTGCACATCTGCCAATGTGGTATACTGCATCCGCTGTACCCGTTGTGGCTTCCTCTACATCAGGGAAACCAAGCGGAGGCTTGGGGACCGCTTTGCAGAACACCTGCGCTCAGTTCGCAACAAACAACTGCACCTCCCAGTCGCGAACCATTTCAACTCCCCTTCCCATTCCTCAGATGACATGTCCATCCTTGGCCTCCTGCAATGCCACAGTGATGCCACCCGAAGGCTGCAGGAACAGCAAATCATATTCAGCCTGGGAATCCTGCAGCCCAATGGCATCAATGTGGATTTCACAAGCTTCAAAATCTCCCCTCCCCCAACCGCATCCCAAAACCAGCCCAGCTCATCTCCACCTCCCTAACCTGTTTTTCCTCTCACCTCAAGCCACACCCCCATCTCCTATCTACTAACATCATCCCGCCCCCCTTGACCTGTCCGTCCTCCCTGGACTGACCTATCTCCTCCCTACCGCCCTACCTCCACTCACCTTTACTGGCTCCATCCCCGCCTCTTTGACTTGTCTGCCTCCTCTCCACCTATCCTCTCCTCTATCCATCCTCTATCCGCCTCCCCCTCTCTCCCTATTTATTTCAGAACCTTCTTCCCCTCCCCCATTTCTGATGAAGGGTTTAGGCCCGAAACGTCAAGTTTTCCTGCTCCTATGATGCTGCTTGACCTGCTGTGTTCATCCAGCCCCATGCTTGTTATCTCGGATTCTCCAGCATCTGCAGTACCTTTTAACTCTGAGCTTCTAGTTGCCTGCCACCTTAACACACCATCCTGTTCCCTGGCCAACATCTCCCTCTCAGGCTTGCAGCAGTGCTCCAGCAAAGCTCAGTGCAAGCTGGAAGAACAACACCTCATTTTCCACTTGAGGACCCTGCAACGCTCCAGACTCAATATAGAGTTCAATAGTTTTGGGGCCTGTACTCCCCCATGTCCTAGCCCTCTCCCCCACACACCAGGCCTTGTTATCACATAAGAATAGAATCATAGAATCCCTACAGTGTGGAAGCAGGTCCTTCGGCCCAACAAGTCCACACTGACCCTTGGAGCATAGTGTGTATTGGCTAACGACCTAACAGTCTCCATTAACAGCTATTCACCCTCCCAACCAGGTTGTTATCCACACCTTTGTCTCTCCAACTATTCTTCTGTCTCTTTAGGCTCTATCCCCACCTATCATTTACTCTTTACCTCATCTTCTTACCCCCTCATCTGCATATAAACTAACATTTTCCTAGCTACCATCAGTTCTGAAGAAGGGTTTCCAGACTTGAAATGTTAAATTTGATTTCTTTCCACAGATGAAGAAGACCTGCTGAGCTTTTCCAGCAACTTCTGTTTTTGTTCGAGGTTACTATTGACCTGTTTACACGTATTCCAGATCACCACAACTCTGTGCTCAACAACTGTTTCCTAATGTCATCTCTGGTTCTCTGTCATTTACTTTTAATCTGTCTCCTTCAGTTACAATTCTTCTGGCATTGTGAACAGTATTTCCTTAGTTATGCTTACTTTTAATGATTAGAACATTTCTATTATATCTCCTGTTAACCTCTCAGCTCAAAGACAAACCACGGTAATTATAAAGTGCCCCAGCATATAAATGACCCCTTTTTTAAGCACAGAAATACATGTTTAAGCACCCAATTTTCACCTTAAAAGATATCCATGCTTATGTTCGTACTTGCCCTTATAAATTGGAACAAGGGATTGAGCAAGGTGAAGCAGGTAGTGTTTCCAAGAGATGCATGATATGATGACTCTCACAAAAGTAAATAGCCCGTGCCAACTGCTTAACAAGTGGGTCAGACTGCAAAAAGACTGATGGAAAAAGTGTTTTCAAGTCAGAACATAACATGCTAATTTCCAGGATCAAATGCAGCATTAAAACTGAGGTCATATACTGGCCTGATTTTGAGAAATCTTTAATGGAATGAGTCCTTGAAATGAAATTGTCACCAATAATGTGATGCATATATACTCAAATGGACCAAATCAAATGTTGAGTCTAGCAAAGAAATCAATGCAACAGCTGGATGATGTAGCAGATTTGTGGAACAAAATGCCTGGCAAAGTGACAATACCAAGAACAGTCAGAGGCTTCCAGAAGACCTCAGCCAAAATGATCAATTTCCAGCAACTCTTCATCAAACAGCAGCAAAAAAAAATCCATTTTCAAATTGGCAACATGGGTAGGATGTCCATGAATTTCAATTTGCCCACCATCTGAAATGAGGAATGGAAAAGTTCCAAAATAATTCCAGTGAAAACTTCAGGACGTGAAAAGGCAATATTGGCCGGTTTGCATTGTCAGCTGAACAAAATTAAAATGCATAAGATCAAGAGATGCCTACAAAGAAGTAAAATGCAAATTGCAGTTATGTTGAGGGGTCTGCCTTCTGTAAATAAATCTTTCAGAAATGTGCCTCAACAAGCCATTCGAGAATCACATTCCTGCTAAATGGAGCCCAGAATGGATCAAAATTTTGTCAATCACAGCATAAGGTTTGACAGAATATGAGAACAACTTTTTCTTTCCCTTCGAAAGTTATGCCTAAAAATTGTATGTGCTTTGGTTTGTTCCTCCTCAGGCTAAATGGTTAATAGAGAAAGACACTTCATGAAGAGTAGAAAAATATTTGCTGCCCTACTTGATATTTGTGAGACTTCATCATTAATTCTCGGGGATGTGATAAATACACAAAATAGGAACAGGAGTAGGCCACTCAGTCCCTTGAGCCGTGCCATTCAGGATGATTGAACGCTTCAATGCCTTTATGCCAATAACCCATCCTCGTAACCCTGTTGCCACTGTTAGTCAGAAATCTATAATCTCTACCTTAAACACACTCAAAAACTGAGCTTCCCCAGACTTTTGTGATAGAGAATTCCAAAATTCATAACCCTCTGTGTGGAAAAGAATCTCCTTACCTTGGGCCCAAGTGGCATCCCTCTTATTTTTAACTTGTGCCCCAGTTTTCCAGGAGAAACATCTTACCTGCAATTAGCCTTTCTATTCCTTTTAAGTCGGTTTTAATTAAATCACCTCTCGTTCTTCGAAACTCTAGAGAATGTAGACCAAGTTTGCTCAATTTCTCTTCATAGGACAGTACTAAAACAATGGGAACAATCTAGTGTACATTGATTGCACTCTTCCTACGGCAATGATATCTTCCCTGAGATAAGGAGACCAAAATCACTAAGTACTTCAGCTGTAGTTTAACCAAACTCCTAAACAAATGAAGCAAGACTTTGCTCCTCCTGCACTCACATTCTGTTGTAATAAAGGCTAACACTCCATAAGCCTTCCTAATAGCTTGATGCACCTAGATATTAGTCTTCAGTGACGCATCAACGATGAAACCTAGGTCCGTTTTGTACATTTACACTTTCCAATTTGAAAACCAGGGCACAAGTTAAAAATAAGAGAGATGCCACTTGGGCAGAGGGCTATGAATTTTGGAATTCTCCACTGCAAAAGTCTAAAGAAAAATCTTAAAAACCAAAAGAACTGCGGATGCTGTAAATCTTGTTTTTCCTACTTAGTGGATAACCTCAATTTTTTCAAATTGTAAATAGCTATGTCCTTGTCCATTCACTAAACCTGACAAGATGTTCTTGAAGCAGCTTTACAACTTCCTCATGATGGATTTCCACTTATTTTCAAATTTGCAGATAATATAAAACTATTACATTTGGTCCCTAACTCTATATCATTGATATAAATTGCAAACAGCTGACCCAAGTGGTGATCCTTGCAATAGCGCATAAGTCATAGCCTGCCAACATGGAATGACCCATTTATTCCTCCTTTGTATGTCAGTCATGAATCCAAGCCAGTACATTACCTCCTGTCCCCATGCTTTAATTTTTCTAACCAGCTTCATTTGGGAACATTCACAAAGTTCTTCTGAAAACCTAAGTATAGTACATCCATCAGCTGTCCTTTTAAAATTTGATAGTAACATCTTTTTAAAAAAAAACTCAATAACTAAATTTGTCAAACTCTATTTCCTATTTGCAAATCCAGATGTCTATTAATCACATCTCTTATAATAGATTCTAGCATTTTTTCCCACTACTGATGTAAGGCTCACAGGTCTGTAGGTCCCCATTTTTTTCTCTCACTTCTTAAAAGTGGGGTGACATTTGGTACCTTCCAATCCACAGGGATCGTCCCAGAATGTAGAATTTTGGAACATAATCAATGTATCAGTTCTCTTATAGTCACTTCTTTCAAAACTGGGATGGAGACCATCAGCTTCTAGGGATTTATCAACTTGCAGCCCCATAATTTCTCCAGTATAGTTGTCGTATTTCTTTCAATGTCTCTTTCCCCCTAGCCACTTGGATTTCTTGTTCTGGGAGATTTCTCGTGCTCACTGAAAAAAGACACAGTAATCATTTAGCTTAAAGGCAAAATACTGCAAACGTTGGAATTCTGAATCAAACAGGGAGAATGCTGGAGAATCTCAACAGGTCTGGCAGCAACTGTGGAGCGAAAGAGAGTTAACATTTTGAACCCGGTTTGACACTTATAATTTCTCTCTCCACAGATGCTGCCAGACCTGTTAAGTTTCTCCAACATTGTGTTTATTTTCATCATTTAGCTTATCTCCCATGTCTTTTTACCACGTTATAAATTCTCTTGACTCCTGTAATGGATCTATTTTCATTTTAGCCAAACATTCCCTTTCATTTACTTATGGAAGTTTTTGCAGTCCATTTTTATGTTTGCTAGTTTGCATTCATATTCTGTTCTCCCTCTCCTTATCAGTTTCTTGGTCCTCATTTTACGTTCTATAAACCTCCCAATCTCTAAATAGCAGTAATTCTGCGTCAGAGTTGTACATGGAAACAGACCCTTTGGTCCAACTTGACCAGATATCCTAAATTAATCTCGTCCCATTTGCCAGCTTTTGGCCCGTATCCCTTTTAAACCCTTTATATATCCATCCAGATGCCTTTTAAATGTTGTAATTGTGCCAGCCTTCACCACTTCATCTGGCAGTTCATTCCATACGTGCACCACCCTCTGCATGAAAATGTTTTGGACTCCCCTACCCTGGGGAAAAGACCTTGGCTATTCACCCTATCCATGCCCCCCCCCTATAAGGTTGCCCCTCAGCCTCTGAGACTCCAGGGAAAATAGTCCCAGCCTATTCAGCATCTCCCTATAGCTCAAACCCTCCAACCCTGGCAACATCTTGTAAATCTTTTGTGAACCCTTTCAAGTTTCACAACGTTCTTCCTATAGCAGGGAGACCAGAATTGAATGCAGTAATCCAAAAATGGCCTAACCAATATCCTGTACAGCTACAACATGACCTCCCAACTCCTATTCCCATGCACTGACCAATGAAGGCAAGAATACCAAATGCTGCCATCACTATCCTGTCTGCCGGTGACTCTAGTTTCAAGGAATATGGATCCTACACTCCAAGATCTTTGTTCAACAACACTCCCCAGGACCTTACCATTAGGTGTATAAGTCCTGCCCTGATTTGCCTTTCCAAAATACAGCACCTCACATCTATCTAAATTAAACTCTGACTGCCACTCCTTGGCCCATTGGCCCATCTGATTAGATTCGGTTGTACTGTGAGGTAGCTGCCTTCGCTGTCCACTACACCTCCAATTTTGGTCTCATCTGCAAACATGATAAGC
The DNA here is from genome assembly GCA_024137785.1 of Ginglymostoma cirratum. Classification (NCBI taxonomy): domain Eukaryota; kingdom Metazoa; phylum Chordata; class Chondrichthyes; order Orectolobiformes; family Ginglymostomatidae; genus Ginglymostoma; species Ginglymostoma cirratum. The sequence goes on from JAHRHZ010000059.1 coordinate 3,841,010, forward strand.
ATACCTCCTATGTTCGCATCCAAATCATTTATATAAATGACAAAAAGCAGCGCACCCAGCACTGATTTTTGTGGCACATTGCTTATCACAGGCCTATAGTCTGAAAAGCAACCCTCCACCACCACCCTCTGTCTTCTACCTTCGAGCCATTTCGGGCAACTTTATAGGCCACTTCTTTTAATTATAAGCAAATACAAACTTCCTTTGTAGTTCTGTAGTTGACTAAATTTTCTGAAGGAATGTAACAGCCTTGTAGGTTATGTAGTAGTTCTTTAAGACTGTCTATTGCTGATGTACAGACGTGATATTTAATGGATTGTTCCGGTTAATCTCAACCACCTTGGGTCTTGTGTCTTCATAGCTTCAATTATTCAAATTAAACATCCTTGCTTCCTAATGAACCACCTCGTTCGTAATTTTAAATTATACCATACTGTGGTCACCCATCCTGTAAGATACTTTTACAGTAAGGTTGTGAATTAGCTTTTTTTCATTACATAATACTGTATCTAAAAAGCATGTCCTTCAGTTGGCTCCTCAACATACTGCTCTAGAATACTATCCCCAGCACAATCCAGAATGTCATCCTCCACGGCTTTAGTGCTAATTTGTTTCCCCAATCAATATGAATATTGAATACTGTCTTCCCCATGGTATATAAGTCTCTCATCTCTCATCTGATATATACTGTTCTCCATACTACCACTGCTATGTGGCCTATAAATAACTTTAACTGATGTTTGCTGTCCCTTGCTGTTCCAATCAGACATTCAACTCATTGTTCTTGTGATCTGGGGTTCTCGTGCTAATGTACTAATCCCATTCTTTAGCATCAGATCAGCTCAGCTCCACCTCCTTTTCCTTCAAGTCATCAAATTATGAAAAAAATTAAGGGATATCCATCTCCAGGATAGAGTAGATGATAATTTGTGATAGAAGAATAATTCTGAAAGTGAATATGCCACATCAGGTCTACAGTAGAATCTTTATGCCATAGCCAAATGAAATTTGCATTGGGTCCTAAAGTAAGCATCTAACGGGGTTTTAAAAACACTGTAGTTCAGACTTGCCTGTAGAATTATTTAATTGGATAGAACACAGGAAATCAATTTGAATTAGTTTTTCATGTTTCAAAATAGTAGCCACCTACATGAACATCAGCCATTCATGTCTTAGATTACGCATGTTGAAAGTTGTATACTTTTTTGACTAAGCAACATAATTAGTTTGGAATGATTGTCAGACCGAGAAAAAGTACATTAGTGATTCTGAAAATGCAATAGTGCTTCCTGTGAAGGTGATTATGTAAAATGGAACTGGAGTTATCCCAACAATTATGATGACCAGCAGATGTAGACTTCCAGACGATAGTAATAGAAGAACCCATTAGCACATTTCTCAACTAATACATCAAGGAAAGGGAGCTTGTTTGTTCACACATTATTTATATCTATCCGGTTTCAGCAGTGAAATGACACATTTTAGATTGTGAAGTATATGCAGACCTTTTACCTGAATATTTTAATTGTTCGAGGTCCACAGAGGCAAAGAAAAAAATACTGGAGGTCTGAATTTTTTTTGTGTTGGGGAGATCGGCGGTCCTTTTCAAGAGATTACCCCAAAGTATATTTACATATCCATAATTTATCTTGAAGCTTTGCAGTTTCATGTACAGTTACTGTCAGAATGGTCCAATTCATTTGAGACACGTTTTGCAGTTATGGTAGTAGTGCAGTGAAAGTAAGTGTCTTCAATATCCTACCGTCCATTATTTATAGTATGGGTTTATTAGATTGTGCTCAATGCACAAACCTCAGATGGGGGTATGCAAGCAGAGGAGGTTTGTCAATTATATTTTCATGATTTTTGAACTTGTTTACAGTTTAATACCTTGAAGTAGAAAGGTACTGATGCATAGGAAAGTATTTTTTAATTTAAAAAAATACAATCAATCTGAAATAAAGATATATTAAAATTAGTACTACATGCGACTAGTAATTGTGAGAAGAATGAATCTGAGCTATAATTATGTATATCCCAGTAGATTAACTCTCTCTTATTTAAAAAAAAACAGCCAAGAGCCAGAAGCACCAGTTGTGAAAGGATCTCCAGAAAACCTTACATTTAAAGAACGCCAGCGTCTTTTCTCACATGGACAGGATATTTCTAACAAAGTGAAGGCATCACGAAAACTGATGGAACTAGAAAATGAGCTGAACACAAAATAAAATTGGTGTCTTAATAATGTGGTAATGAAACAGAGTATATAATCTATGCTAGGTTGTACAGTCTAAATCTTTGACTCCTGCAACTGTACAGTAGGATGCAGGAAATCTTTCACTATGGCAAGTTGCATACCAAGCATATTATAAGTTAGCTATACAAATTGAGCACTGTTAAATGTTTTAATAAAATTAAATGAAGGTAATGGTCACTTATACGAAGTTTTGGGGTTCTGATTTTCTGACCGAGTGCACTGCACCTGGAAATGGCATACAGTGAAGCAAAATGGTATAATAGAGCTGTAAACGTTGTAACGTAGAAGCTTTTAAATATATTGAAAGAAACCTTGCTTGTCCAGCAGCTGGTGCCTCAGTTGTTTCAGCTATGCAGTAGGTGGCTAATAAATGGGAAGTGTGGACCTCATTCTACTTACAAAAAAGAAAAGCTTTCTTCTATGTGCATTTTAATAAAAAAAAATTATGATTCCAACCAAAATGTCCTCTTAGCTAGGTGTTCTGAACTGGATTTTAAAGTTGAACAATTTTCTGTATGATATTGTGGTCTATAATTGTATTTAGGGATAAATGCACACTTATAAGCATAGAATAGACTTCCACTGCCTTAGGAATGGAATCACTTTATATGAAATGTACAATAATTAAAAATGTCTAATGAAGATTGGAGTGTAAATATTTTTTTTACTTATTAAGCTGTTTCACATGTGGAACAGAAGAGTGCTGTACCATTTCAGCTGTGTAGCAAGAACCAGTAGAGAAGAGAATGAGAATAAACCCTCTCATGAAGGAAATGTTTGAACCTTGCTGTATTTAAAGTTGGACAGATGATTTGCTGTTTGCCAGAGTCCTGAATACCAACAGCGCGATACAAACAACTGGAACAAATTAGTGTAATTTTATAACTGAAAAATAAATCACTATTGTTTCTGTGCTGCTGGCATTCAGAGCTTTTGGAGGAAAACTGTTCTATTTCATGGATTCTGTTGGGTTTACAGAGTTCTTTTGTGTGATCACCACTCGTGTGCTGTTATTAAACTGTTTACTGAACTCCAGAACTGCTGTAGTATCTTATTTCTACTGTATTTCACTTGCAACCTATTTTTAATAAATTACTTTGTATGTATTCAGAAGTTGTCCTGGCCTGCCTTTGCCTGTAAAGCTTTAAGTGTGCACTTTTAGATCCAAAACGTACAGACTAACTGGGTATATACTTTATTAGAATGCCATACTTCTCATGAAACATAGATTTTAAAATTCTGTTTTTAAATATTTTGCATTACAATGAACAAGTGATCATTTTTGATTAAAGAAATTTGTGTTTGAAAAGTTGATCCCTTCTCTTCCTCCTAAATTAACAGTAGCAGCCATTCAAAGGAGGTGGTGTTTCACATAATCCTAGAGTAATACAGCATGAAAACCATGCCAACCAGATATCATAAACTGATCCAGTCCTAATTGCCAGTATTTGGCTCATATTCCTCTGAACCCTTCCTATTTGTGCACCCATCCAGATGCCTTTTAAATGTTGTAATTGTACCAGCCTCCACCACTTCCTATGGCAGCTCATTCCATGTGAGCAGCACCCTCTGTGGGAGAAGTTGCCCCTTGGGTCCCTTGTAAATCTTTCCTCTCTCACTTTAAACTTATGCCCTCTAGTTTTGGATTCCTGTACCCTGGGGAAAAAATCTTTGTCTATTCAGCCTATCCATGCCCCTCATGATTTTATAAACTTCTATAAAGTCACCCCACCACCCTGGCGACATCCTTGTAAATCTTTTCTGAACCATTTCAAGTTTAATAACATCTTTCCAATAGCAGGGAGTCTACTAAAAGTGGCCTAACCAGTGTCCTGTACATCTGCAACATGACATCCTAATTCCTGTCCTCAGTGCACTTTCCCAATGAAGGCAAGTGTGCCAAACACCACCTTCGCCGTCCTACCTACCTGCGACTCCACTTTCAAGGAACAATGACCCTGCACTCCTAGGTCCCTTTGTTTGGCAACACTCCCAAGGCCCTACAATAAGTTCTGCCCTGATTTATCTTACCAAAATACAACACCTCATTTCTCTAAATTAAACTCCATCTGCCACTCCTCCACCCATTGGCCCATCTGTCCAAGGTCCTGTTGTACTCTGAGCTAACCTCCTCCACTGTCCACTACACACCTATTTTGGTGTCATCTGCAAACTTGCTAACCATTCCTCTACTCACATCCAGAATCATTTATATAAAATGATGAAAAGCAGTGGTCCTTGTAGCACAGCACTGGTGTCAGGCCTCCAGTCTGAAAATTAACTCTCTACGTCCAGTCTCTGTCCTACCTTCAAGCCAATTTTGTATCCAGTTGGCTGTATCTGCCTGGATTCCATGTGATCTAACCTTGCTGACCAGTCTACCATACAGAACCGTGTCAAACGACTTGCATCTACCATTCTGCTGCCATCCATCTTATTTGGCGCTACTTCAAAAAACTCAAATGAAGTTAGTAAGACACTGTCCCCCACACAGTCATGTTGACTCTCTATCATTAATCCTTGCCTATCTCAATGCATGCAAATCCTGTCCCTCAGAATCTCCAACAATGTCAGGAAGACATCGGTCTATAGTTCCCTGGCTTTTTCTTTCCACCTTTCTTATATTGTGGCACCACATTAGCCAACCTCCAGTTTTACTGCACCTCACCTCTGATTGATATGTCATCTTCTGGGCTCCCTGCTCGAAGGAGGATTGTTGTGAAAGTTGAAATGGTTCAGAAAAGATTTGCAAGGATGTTACAAAACAAAGTTACTGGAAAAGCTCAGCAGGTCTGGCAGCATCTGTGAAAGAAAAAAAAAAGTTAACGTTTTGGGTCCGGTGACTCTTCCTCAGTTCTGAGGAAGGGTCACCGGACCCGAAACGTTAACTGTTTCTTTTTCCTCCACAGATGCTGCCAGACCTACTGAGCTTTTCCAGTAATTTTGTTTTTGTTCCTGATTTACAGCATCTGCAGTTCTTTCAGTTTTTACAAGGATGTTACCAGATAGAAGGGTTTGAGCAATAGCGGGAGGCTGGGGCTATTTTTCCTGGATCGTCGGAGGCTGAGGTGTAACTTTATAGAGGTTTATTAAATCATGAGGGGCATGGATAGGGTAAATAGCCAAGGCTCCCCCAGGGTGGAGGTGTCCAAACTACAGGGCATAGGTTTAAGGTGAGAGGGGCAAGATTTAAAAGGGATCTAACAGGCAACTTTTTCACACACAGGGTGGTGCATGTATGGAATGAGCTGCCAGAGGAAATGGTGGAGGCTGCTGCAATTACTATTTAAAAGGCATCTGGATGGATATATGAATAGGAATGGTTTAGAGGGAAATGAGCCAAATGCTGGCAAATGGGACTAGATTAATTTGGGATATCTGGTCAGCATGGATGAGTTGGACTGAAGGGTCTGTTTCCATCTAGTACAGCTCTATGACTCTATATGTATCGGCAAGAGGCCCAACAATCTCTTCCCTAGCTTCCCACAAGGCTCTGGGACACCTGATTAGATCCTGGTGATTTATGCACCTTTATGCATTTTAAGATATCAAGCACCAGCTCTTCTGTAATATGGACACTTTTCAAGCTATCACTGTTATTTCCCCAAGTTCTCTGGCTTCCATATCCTCCTCCTCAGTAAATACTGGCACTCATGAAATGCTCATTTAGTATCACACCCATCTCCTGTGGTTCCACACACAAAACGGCCTTGTTGATCTTTAAGAGGACCTATTCTCCAAGTTACTCTTCTTTTTCCCTTAGCATATTTGTAGAATCTCTTTGGCAAATAGAGTTAAAGATAATCCATAGATATCTCATGTCCCCTTTTGCCTTCCTAATTTCCCTCTTAAGTGTACTCCTACTGCCTTTATACTCTTCTAGGGATTCACTCAATCCGGGCTGTCTATACCTCTTCTTTTCTAGACCACAGATTGAATTTCTCCAGTCATCCAACATTCCCTACATCTACCAGCCTTGCCTTGCACACTTAATAGGATCATACTGTCTCTGAATTTTCGTTATCTCATTTTTGAAGGCCTCCCACTTTCCACCCGTCCGTTTACCACAAAGTCTCTCCCAGTCAACTTTTGAAAGTTCTTGCCTAATACTGTCAAAGTTGTTCTTACTCCAATTTAGAACTTTAACTTTTTGATCAAATCTATCCTTTTTCATAACTGTGTTAGAATTATGATTGCTGGCCCCAAAGTGCTCCCCTCAACTGACACCTCTGTCACTTGCTCTGCTTTATTTCCCAAACGAAAGTCAGGTTTTCTAATGGGTACATCCACATATTGAATAAGAAAATTTTCATGTACACACTTAAATTCCTCTCCATCCAAGTCCTTAATGCCAAGGCACTCTCAATGTATGTTTGGAAAATTAAAATTCCTTAATGTTACAACTCCACTATTATTTGCAGATATCTGAGATCTCCTTACAAATTTGCTTTTCAATTTCCTTGAGGGGCTTACAGTGCAATCCCGATTATGGTGATCATCCCTTTCCTATTTCACAGTTCTATCCATAGAATTTCACTGGATGTTTCCCAGGAATATCGGCCCTAAGAACAGCTATAATGTTATCCTTAACCAAAGTGCTACTCCCCCTCCTCTCTCACCTCCCTTTCTATACCCTGGAATATTAAGCTGCCACTCCTGCCCCTCTCTGAGCCAGATTTCTGTACTAGGTATGATATCCCAGTCCCATGTTCTCAACCATGTCCTAAATTTGCCTTACCTGTCAGGCCTCTTGCATTGAAATCAATGCAGTTTAATTTATCAGTCTCTGCCTTGACTTTCTCCTGTTCTCCACTGTACCAGCCTCAGACTTACCTCTTTTTCACATTATTTGTTTGGGTCCCACTGACACACTACTCCCAACCCGCATTAAGTTACTAGCAAATCTCCCCGCCAGGATATTGGACCCCTTCCAATTCAGGTGCAACCCACCCTCCTCCCTGTAAGACTTCCCAATTATACAAAAATGTGAATTCCTGACCTCTATACCAGCTCCTTGGCCATCCGTTTATCTGCCCTATTCCCCTAGTTCTACTGTCACTAGCACATGGCACCAGGAGTAATCCAGATATTACTACCCTTGGACCTACTTTTTAACCTCCTGCCTAGTTTCCTATATTCTCTTTGCAGAACTTTGTCCCTTTCTCTTCCTATGTCATTGTTACCAACGTGTACAATGACCTTCTGCTGGTCACTCTTCCCTTTGAGAATATTCCGCACTTTCTCAGAGACATCCTTGACTCTGGCACCAGGGGCATAATACATTATTCTGATGTCTCGCTGTTAGCTGCAGAAATGTCTGTCTCTGTCGCTGCCTGGAGAATCCCCTATCACAATTGATCCTTTGGAATCCTGGCATACCCGTCATTACAGTACAGCCAGTCTTGGTACCAGTAACCTGACAGGCCATCACGATCGATATTATCCAAAAGAGTATACTTTAAAGTTTTTGAGAAGATTTGTAGTTTAGGTTGTAGATGAGGTTGTGGATATGCTCACTGAGCTGGTGGGTTTGGTTGCAAACGTTTCATCACCCTGCTAGGTAACATAGTGCACCTCCGGTGAAGCATTGGTGTCTGTCTGGCTTGTTATTTATGCACCTCAGTTTGTTGGGGTGTTCAGTACCACTTCCGGTTCTGTTTCTTGGTGGTTTGTACACAGGGTCCAATTCAATGTGTTTGATGAATAGCCAAACAGACTCCAGGGAATTCCTGGAGGCCTGGTATTCTAACCGGAACTCCATATAAGTAACAAGCAGGATAGAACACCAACATTTCACCGGAGGCGCACTAACAATGTTACCTAGCAGGGTGACAAAACGTTTGCAACCAAACCCACCGGCATGGTGAGCATGTCTACAACCTCACAGTATACTTGTTTGAGATAGGGATAGCCACAGGAAACTCCTGCACTACCTTTCCTAGCAGTAACCGATCTACCTGACTATATCTGCGGCTTTTCTCCCTGAAATTGCCATCCTGCACACCCCTGGCTTCTGTAAACTTTTCATTGCCTCTAACTACTGCTCCAACCGATCTACACAATCTGATAGGATTCGCGTCCAAGCACACTTTCTGCAGACTGTAATCCTCAGGAGCATTGAGATTCTCCCTAATCTCCCACATCTGTCAGGAAGAGCACCTTATTAAAAGCCATCTCTGCACTTTAAACAATAACAGAATATACCCAAAAAAATCACAACACACTTTCTCAAAAACTCAGCATTAGCACAGTCTTACTGTTCAAAAATACTGCTCTAGGATAACTTAATACCTACCTTTTACATTAAAAATTAAATCAAGAGACGTCTCAGTAAAACAAGAAAAGCTCACTTGATTCACTATTACAGATACAAAAAGGAGATTTAAAAGTTGTATATGTCTTTAAATCACTTAGCTGATCAGGCTGTGCAATCACTGATCATTTGCAACTGCTGTGCGTAGTTCCAATAATGAGGTGTCTCAAGGTCAGTTGTAAAACTGCCCTGTACTGTTTTTCTTTGACCTATCAGCAGAGATGTTTGTAATTTTACAGTCAGCTGCGAAATTTCATTGCCTGATTCTTATGCTTTTTGTTGAACTCCAGAGCCTTCTCCAACCTCTCCACATGGTCACTGTCCTGCAATGTTGTCTCCTGTTTTCTCTCTTTCTCCTCCTGTTTAAAGTCTCATTTTTTTTTGTCTTGGTAAGATGTAAAGACAAGACATGGTTTAGAATATGGTTTTCACAAGGTAAAATATCAAGGTTGTATTTATTGTCTATCCCCAGTTGTGCTAGAAAGGTGTGAAGTGCTGCATTTCTTTGTGATTCTGGAACTTGCGTAGAAGTCTTAGGAAATGAATTTTTGGAGATACACTCTTCAAGAGTGTATGTCTAGGTCAGGATGGTACATGGATCTAGAAGGAAACTTTCTGGTAATAATGTGCACACGTGCTCTTGTTTTTTCCCTCTAGTACAAATCACTGGGGAGGTCAGACTGAATGTGCTATTTTGATATTAAATTGAAGTTCATCCTTCACTGTTAATGCTACGACCTCATTGTAAGTAATGAAGAGTGGTAGATATTGAGTCCATTGATATTTACAGTAATTACCTTTCAGAAAGAAATTATCTTAGTCTACTTTTTAATTTGTTCTGGGGTTACAGTTATCATTACCAAGGCCAGTATTTATTGTCCTATAAATGATCGTGTCAAGCAGTTTAGTTGTAATTTAGCGCAAGCTACAATGAAAGAAACACCCTTTTCAAGAAAGATACTCTTAATCTTAGATGTTGGCTAAAAGAGTTAAATATTCTCATTAACTGAAGGACTGTACTACTAGTGACTTCAATCTGACAGTCACGGGAAAAGTTTTTGGTGTAATACTTAGAGCTGAAGAATATCAGAATCAGTGAATAGTGAGATGAAATAGTTAAACTTCAACTTCTAGAGATGTATCTCTTGAATCAGGATTCTGCAACTGTAAGATGGTTGGAGAAGATTTCAAGGGACATCTTCACCAGAGTTGAACAGAAAATCCAATAAACCCCGCCTTTTACTTCAATCAGGACTCAGACTTGACAGTTAATCCAATATCAGTACCTAACTTTTATGAGGAGCATAAGCCTATTGGATGTAGAAAAAGTGAATTTGAATTTGGTCTTAGAATATAAATAACTTTATTTGTTGTTTTACATTAGCTTTAACAACTATTTAAGAACAACAAAGAACAAAGAAAACTTACAGCCCAGGAACAGGCCCTTCGGCCCTCCAAGCCTGTGCCGATCCAAATCCACTGTCTAAACCTATCGCCCAATTCCTAAGGATCTGTATCCCTCTGCTCCCCACCTACTCATGCATCTGTCCAGACGCACCTTAAATGAATCTACCGTGCCTGCCTCTACTACCTCTGCTGGCAACGCGTTCCAGGCACCTACCACCCTCTGTGTAAAGTACTTTCCGCGTGTATCCCCCTTAAACTTTTCTCCTCTCACCTTGAACGCGTGACCCCTCGTTATTGAATCCCTCACCCTGGGAAAAAGCTTATCTCTATCAACCCTGTCTATACCCTTCATGATTTTGAAGACCTCAATCAGGTCCCCCCTCAATCTCCTTTTTTCTAATGAAAACAATCGTAACCTACTCAACCTCTCTTCATAGCTAGCACCTTCCATGACCATTTAAATGCCCTTAAAGTTGGCAAGTCTACTACTGTTGCAGGCAGGGCATTCTTTACTACTCTCTGAGTAAAGAACCTACCTCTGACATCTGTCCTATATCTATCACCCCTCAATTTAAAGCTATGTCACCTCATGCTAGCCGTCACCATCTGAGGAGAAAGGCTCTCACTGTCCACCCTATCCAATCCTCTGATCATCTTGTATGTCTCTATTAAGTCACCTCTTAACCTTCTTCTCTCTAACGAAAACAGCCTCAAGTCCCTCAGCCTTTCCTCATAAGACCTTCCCTCCATACCAGGCAACATCCTGGTAAATCTCCTCTGCACCCTTTCCAATGCTTCCACATCCTTTCTATAATGCGGCGACCAGAACTGCACGCAATACTCCAAGTGCAGCCGCACCAGAGTTTTGTACAGCTGCAACATGACCTCACGGCTCCAAAACTCAATCCCTCTATCAATAAAACCTAACACAGCGTACGCCTTCCTAACAACTCTATCAACCTGGGTGGCAACTTTCAGGGATCTATGCACATGGACACCGAGATCTCTCTGCTCATCCACACTACCAAGAATCTTACCATTAGCCCTGTATTCTCTATTCCTGTTACTCCTTCCAAAGTGAATCACCTCACACTTTTCCTCATTAAACTCCATTTGCTACCTCTCAGCCCAGCTCTGCAGCTTATCTATGCCCCTCTGTAACCTGCAACATCCTTCCGTACTATCCACAACTCCACTGACTTTAGTGTCATCCGCAAATTTACTAACCCATCCTTCTACGCCGTCATCCAGGTCATTTATAAAAGTGACAAACAGCAGTGGCCCCAAAACAGATCTTTGCGGTACACCACTAGTAACTGAACTCCAGGATGAACATTTCCCATTAACCACCATCCTCTATCTTCTTACAGCTAGCCAATTATCAACTTGAATCGGAAGAAAGAAATACCAAAGTTTGAAATTGAATGTGATAGAAAAAGGCAGCAAGAAAGGAAACAGCATATCACATTGAATTTAAGTCTTCTAAGTTCTAAGGAAGAAAGAAAAATAATGGGCTGAATCTTCTTTTTGCTAAGTGTAAGTTGCATCAAGCTTTTTTGGAGGCTTTTTTGCCATAAGGCTGATCGTGACTTGGTATCTTACCAAACTCACTTCATTAACTACCTGTCCATTCCTATGGCCTCATGTCCAATTCTAGTCCCATATTACCATATGCCATTCCCAGAGCAACTTGCTACTCAGTGGATATTGCCAACAGACTGGCATCCCTTGTGTCTGCACTATCTTCGAAAATCTGTTGTTTCCCATACTGACACAGAATTTAACAAAACCAAGTTGCTCATGACACAGTTAGCATAGCTGAAACTGTCTCGCACGTACAACCCATTCTCTCACCCTATTTGTTGTTTAACCACTGATCCATACAGTTTACATGTCATTAGCTACATCCCACCTAAACATTCTCTCTAGGACATCTTTCTCTCAGTGTCCACATGACAAAACTTATCATAGAATTGCCAGTGTGGAAACAGGCCCTTTGGCCCAACAAGTCCATACTGACCCTCAGAGCATTCCACCCAGACCTATCCCCCGTAACCCAACTAATTACACATCCCTGAACACTACGGGCAATTTAGCATGGCAAATCCACCTAACCTGCGCGGTGAGAATGTGCAAACTCCACATAGACAGTCGCCCGAGAGTGGGATCAAACCTGGGTCCCTGGCGCTGTGAGGCAGCAGTGCTAACCACTGAGACACCATGCCACCAAAGTAGACATTACAAACTTGACTTTGTGAGCTCCTGCCTAGGTACATCACACGCGACTCTGGTAGCAGTGGGATTCGAACCCACGATCCAATAGCGACTGGAGCTTAAATCCAGTCACTGTCAATGTGTGACTTCCCTTTACAAACAAGCAATTGAACAATTTCAAACATGAATAAATGGATAGAGAATTGTTGTCCCCAACAATGTGAAAAAAATGCTGACATCTTGACCAATGACAATATCACAGTTCATCATGGTCTGCTGCATCCAGCTCTTACGTACTGAATCCAGGTACCATAAGACATAGGAGCAGAAATTAGGCTGTTCAGCCCATCAAGTCTGCTCCGCCATTCAATCATGGCTGATAAGTTCCTCAACCCCATTCTCCTACTTCCTCCCCGTAACCCTTGATCCCCTTGATAATCAAGAAACTATCTATCTCAGCCCGAAATGTACTCAATGACCTGGCCTCCACAGCCTTCTGTGGCAGTGAATTCCATAGATTCACCACTCTCTGACTGAAGAAGTTTCGCCTTATGTCCATTCTAAAAGGTCTTCCCTTTAGTCTAAGGCTGTGCTCTCGGGTCCTAGACTCTCCTACCAATTGAAGCATCTTCCCAACATCCACTTTGTCCAGGCCATTCAGTATTCTGAAAGTGTCAATTAGATCACCCCTCATCCTTCTAACCTCCAATGTGTATAGTCCCAGAGTTCTCAAACGTTCTTCATATGTTAAGCTTTCCATTCCTGGGACCATGCTCGTGAACCTCCTCTGAACCTGCTCCAGGGCCAGTACATCCTTCCTCAGATTTGGGGCCCAAAACTGCACACAATACTCCACATGTGGCCTGATCACAGCCTTATAAAGCCTCAGTAGTACATCCCTGCTTTTATGTTCAAGTCCTCTCAAAATAAATGCCAACACTGCATTTGCCTTCCTGGCTACTGACTCAACCTACAAGTTTACCTTGAGAGAATCCTGGACTAGAACTATTTGCACTTCAGACTTCTGAATTTTCTCTCCATTTAGAAAATAGTTCATGCTTTTATTCTTCTTACCAAAGTGCATGACCTCACACTTTCCCACGTTGTAATCCATCTGCCACTTATTTGCCCATTCTCCTAGCCTGTCCAAATCCTTCTGCATCCTCCCCCCCCCCCAAATACTACCTGTCCCTCTATGTATCGTCTGCAAACTAGGCCAGAATGCCCACAGTTCCTTCATCTAGATCATTAATGTATAAGGTGAAAAGTTGTGGTCCCAGCACTGACCCTTGCAGAACATCACTTGTCACCAGCTGCCATCCTGAGAAAGACTCCTTTATCCCCACACTCTGCTTTCTGCCAGACAGCCAATCTTCTATCCATGCTAGCACCTTGCCTCTAACACCATGGGCATTTATCTTACTCAGCAGCCTCCTGTGTGGCACCTTATCAAAGGCCTTCTTGAATTCCGGGTAGATAACATCCATTGGCTCTCCTTGGTCTACCCTGCTCTTTACTTCCTCAAAGAATTCTAGCAGATTTGTCAGGCATGACCTCCCCTTGATGAAACCATGCTGACTTTGCCCTATTTTACTATACACTTCCAAATATTCAGAAATCTCATCCTTTACAATGGACTCCAAAATCTTACCCACGACCGAGGTTAGGCTGATCAGCCTGTAATTTTCTATCATTTGCCTTACTCTCTTTTTAAACAAGGGTGTCATGTTAGCAATTTTCCAGTCCTCTGGGACCTTCCCTGACTCTAGCGATTCATGAAAGATCACCAATAACGCTTTCACTATCTCTTCAGCCATCTCCTTTAGAACTCTGGGGTGTAGTCCATCTGGTCCGGGTGATTTGTCCACCTTCAGGCTAATCAGTTTTACTAGCACCTTTTCCTTGGTGACGGCCACCATACTCACCTCTGCCCCCTGACTCTCTTGAATTTTTGGGATATTACTTGTGTCTTCCACCGTGAAGACTGATGCAAAGTAATTATTCAGTTCCTCAGCTGTTTCCTTGTTCCCCACTACCATCTCTCCACCATCATTTTCCAGTGGTCCAATGTCCACTTTTGCCTCTCTTTTGCCCTTAATATACCTAAAGAACCTCTTACAGTCTTCATTTAAATTACTGGCTAGCTTAGCCTCATATTTAATCTTCTCCCTCCCTTTTTTTGTTGCCCTCTGTTGGTATTTGTAAGCTTCCCAATCCTCTGGTTTCCCACCGCCCTTTGCCACATTATATGCTTTCCCTTTTGCTTTTATGCTATCCCTGACTTCCTTAGTCAGCCGTGGTTGCCTCATCATCCCTGTACCATGCTTCTTTTACCTAGGGATGAATCTTTGCTGCGTCTCTTGAATTACTCCCAGAAACTCCTGCCATTGCTGTTCCACTGTCTTTCCTGCTAGGCTCCTCTTCCAGTCAATTTTGCCTTTATTCAGCTGTAATACCGTTACTTCTGATTCTATCTTCTCCCTCTCAAATTGCAGAGTAAATTCTATCATCTTATGATCACTGCATCCTTTGGGTTCCTTTACCTTCAGCTCCCTCATCAAGTCTGCCTCAATGCACAACACTAAATCCAGTTTTGCCTGTTCCCTAGTGGGATCCACCACAAGCTGTTCCAAAAAGCCATCTTGTAGACATTCCACAAACTCCTTTTCTTGCAACCCACTACCAACTTGATTTTCCCAGTCCACCTGCATATTGAAATCCTCCATGATCACTGTGACTTTGCCTTTCTTACACAACTTTTCTATCTCCTGGTGTATGTTGTGCCCCAGCTCCTGACTACTGTTTGGAGGCCTGTACACAACCCCAACTATGGTTTTATTACCTTTGTGGTTCCTCAATTCTACCAACACAGATTCTACACCATCTGACCCTACATTGTTTCTTCCTATTGATTTAATTTCATTTCTCACTACTAAGGCAACCCCACCCACTCAGCCCACCTGCCTATCTTTTTGATAGGACGTGTATCCTTGGATATTCAGTTCCCAATCCTGATCCCCTTGCAGCTCTGTGATGTCTACAACTTCATACCTGCCAGTTTTGATCTGCGCCACAAGCTCTTTTACCTTATTCCTTATACTGCATGCATTCACCTTCAGTGCTGTATTAACCCTCCCTCTTCTCATTTTCATTCATTTTTTGAATGTTTGATTGCTAGCCTTTTCCAAACACTGTCCTATTTGTGTCTGTGCTGGAGACTTTACTAACTTCTCCTGAATTCTCCTTCCCTGTCATTTCTTTCATATTTTTCCACTTAGTTGAATCCACCACTACAGATGTTAACCTGCTGCTTTGTCTCCCACTGGGGCAAGTTCCACCCTGCCCTCCCTCTGCTCCCCTCCCCCACCACCCCCCCCCGCCCCCCCAACCCCACTTTATAGTTTAAAGTCCTGTTGACCAGCCTATTTACCCTTTTCACTAGAACATCGGTCCCAGCTTGATTCAGGTGGAGACCGTCCCAGCGGTACAGATCCCTCCTGTTCCAATACAGATGCCAGTGCCCCATGAAAAGGAACCCCTCTTTCCCATACCACTCTTTTAGCCACGTGTTTACTTCCTTTCTTCTCATGTCCCTATGCCAATTAGCACATGGCTCAGGCAGTAATCTGGAGATTATGACCCTTGACGACATGTTCTTTAATTTCGTTCCTGGCTCCCAATAATCTCTGAACAGGTCCTCTTTCCTAGTCTTGCCTATGTTGTTTGTTCCAACGTGGACCACAACAACTGAATCCTCCCCCTCCCTCTCCAATATCCTTTCAAGCTGCTCAGAGATATCCCTTACCCTGGCACAGGACAGGCAACACACCATGTGGGACTCTCGAGATAAAAGGTACTGCAGATTTCTGATGAAGGGTCTAGGCCCGAAACATCAAGCTTTCCTGCTCCTATGATGCTGCTTGGCCTGCTGTGTTCATCCAGCCCCACACCTTGTTATCTATGTGGGACTCTCGATCCTGCTCACAAAGGATACTACCTATTCCCCTAATTATAGAATCCCCTACAACTACCACCTGTCTTTTTGCTCCCTCCTCTTGAATGGCCTGCCGTACCACGGTGCAGTGGTCAGTTGGCTCATCCTCCCTGTAGCCCTTTTCCTCATGCACACAGGGAGCAAGTACTTTGTACCTGTTGGACAAGGTCAAGAGCTGAGGCTCCTCTGTTCCTGACTGCAGGATCCCTCTACCTGCCTCGCTTACAGTCACACCCTGCTGTCCCTGGCGACTGACCAAATTTGAATTACTTAATCTGTCGGTGTGACTGCCTCCTGAAACAAATCGTCCAGGTACTTCATCCCCTCCCGGATGTGCCGCAGTGTTTGAAGCTCAGATTCCAGCTCATCAACTCTGAGCCGAAGTTCCTCAAGCAACCAACACTTGCTGCAAATGTGGTCACTGCAGTTCGCAATGGAATCAGCCAGCTCCCACAAAACATGGCTACAATACATCACCCGTCCAGCCATTTCTACTTAGTTAATTACTTTATTAATTTATATAATTTATTATAATGAGTTAATTAAGTTTGTTGATACTTTCCTCCCTCCGACAGCTTCCTGCCCAAAATACCTGAATATAATATTTCACTTCCCGACTCGCACTCTCACCACTCCGGCCGCTTGAATCAAATATCAATCCAGTCCTGACGCAGTTGTAGCACCTGATGCAGCTGAGCGCTATCACAAACAAGGAAAGATTCCTCCTCCCCTGTGTGCTCCTTGGAAGAGTGCTGAGGAGCTGGGGGGAATGGAAGCATCTATCACATTGACTCATTGTCTGCTCCAATTGTGCAGAGCACAACCCACCAGGAAGATGGGACCCATTCTGTCCAAATTATGCTGATGGCCTCACAGATCCCACCAATCGGGGAACTGTAGTCCTAATGTTCGCTCCACCATAGCCCTTGTCAAAGCAAGGGGCAATATTATATCTATGCTCCATGTCAGTTAGGGATTGTGCAATGTTGCCATGAGCCAGGGCCCCAGTGTGTATCTCTTCTCCCACAGTAACCAACCTCAAAGGCACCTGGACCCTCAAATGCATCAGATACACATCAGTGTTCCAGGATGTGGGAGTCATAGCAGCTGCCAGTGTAGTAGGCTGGAAGTGGTAACAGTGATCACAGATTACCTGAACATGAATTGAATCTCTTTCTGTTGAATTTCGCAGTGTTGTGATATGGCCCTCTCAGAGCCATGTGTGCAATCAATGGCACCCTGTACCTAGGGGAAGCCAGCTATTTTTCTGAATCCCACTGCAGCAGTGACCTTGTCATCAGGAAATGAAATACAGGCTATGGTCTTGCACAGGTAGTCACTGTCTTGTGTGGGTGTACAACTGAAAGATTCTACACAGGTCATCCATCACTGCCCTGAAGGAGCCAATTGTTTAGATGTTCAAAACATAGCCATTGGGAGAAATGGCCTACCATTCCTGCAGCCCTTTTGTCCCGCTTGAGCATCTGGCATAGTTCCATCACAGTGTCCCAGAACATGCTTAGCCTGCACCAACACTGTACCTTACCTATCCTGAGGCAATGGAGTCAGGACCAAAGGATTTTGAACCTTATGTAAATATCTCACATTCTGAGGGGCCCTATGGCTGTAGCATCCCCCTGAACTGTGTGCTCCTTATCTTCCATTGTGGTGTGCTGCTGTTCTTGGGCTTGCTGTCAGCCTTGGTGCTCCTATATGCACCTTCGTTGCCTTGGAAAGCAGCTACAACGACCAACATCCCCCAATTGGCTAAGTACAAAACTCTTACTAGAACTGACCTATTTTTGGATTGTAAGAAGTGAGAAATGTTGCTTAGAATCATACAGTAAAGAACAGGCTCTTCGGCCCATCAATACGGTGCCACCAGAAAATACACTACTACCTCCAGTAGTCCCTCTTTCCTGCACTAGACCCATAGCCTTGAATGTTTCGACATTGTGCTCATCCAAGTACATTTCAAAGGTTGTAAGGTTACCAGCCTCAATTACCCTCCTAGGCAGTGCATTCCAGAAGCCCATCATCCTCTAAGTGAAAATATTCTTCCTCAAATCCATATGAATCTCCTAACATTCACTTTAAAATTATGCTCCTTGTTGTTGACCTCTCAGCTAAGGGGGACAGTTGCTTTCTATCCACCCTCTCCATGCCCTCATAATCTAAATACACCTCTATCAGATTCCCCCTCAACCTTCTCTGCTCCAAAGAAAACAATGCAAGCTTATCTAGCCTCTCTTCATAGTTGAAATGCTCAATCCCAATCTCCTCTGATTGGGATTGGAATCTCCACTGTACCCTCTCCAATGCAATTACACCAGTCCTATATTGTTGTAACCAGAACGGCACACTGTACTCAATCTGTGGCCTAATTAAAGTTCTGTTCCGCTGTAACATAACTGCTCTAATAATCTTTGCCTCGACTGATAAAGGCAAGCTTCTCATATGCCACCTTAACTACTCTACTAACTTGTCCAGCCACTTAGAGGAATAGAAACCCAAGATCCCTCTACTCTTCTGAGCATCCTGGTGTCCTGTTATTCATTAAGTACTCCTTTCCAAGACATTTTTATCCTCCTGTAACTTAATATCTTCTTCCTCACTGTCAACCACTCGGTCAATCTTTGTGTCATCTGCAAATTTACTTGCCATTATCCCCCATTTTCTCATTTACATCATTTGTAGCTAAAACAAACAATAAGGGACCCAGATCTGTTCCCTATGGAACTCCACTGGACACTAGCCTCCAGTCACGCAAACAACATTCTACCATCACCCTCTGTCTCCTTTCATTAAGCCAATTTTGGATCCCGCTTGCCAAGTTACCCTGGATCCCATTAGCTTTTACCTTCTTTATTAATTTCCTACATGGGTCTTTGTCAAAGGCCTTGCTGAAATCTGAATAAATTAGAGCAACTGTCCAACCCTCACCTATACACTTCTCAAAAAATTCAATCAAATTTGTTAGGCATGACCTCCTTTGTTCAAAGCCATGCTGACTATCCCTGATCAAACCTTGCCTCACTAAATAAAGATTAATCTTTAAGGTTTTAGAGTAGATTTGTAGCTCGGGTTGGGGATGTTGTGGTTGGTTGGCTCGCCGAGCTGGTTCATTGTTCCGCAGACGTTTCATTACCCTGTCGTGTAACATTATCAGTGCAGCCTCCGATGAAGCGCTGTTGTGTCTTCCTGCCTGTTATTGTCCTGCCTAGACACCAGAGTTCAAATAACAGGCGGGAAAACACAACAGCGCTTCATCGGAGGCTGCACTGATAATGTTACCCAGTAGGGTAATGAAACGTCTGCGGAACAACAAACCAGCTCGGTGAGCCAACCAACAACAAAAGATTAATCTTCTTCACTACTATTTTCTTCAATTGTTTCCTTACCACTGATGTGACATGCATTTACCTATAGTTCCCTAGTCTAAATCTACCATCCTTCTTACAAAGTGGAACTACATTAGCTGTCCTCCCAATAGCAAGGGCCATCATTCATTCAGTTTCAGCTGCAGCATGTGTAGCAATTGGTGAAGATATTGTACTGGCTGAGTGAACAACACATTACATCAAAAGGGAATACCTGATGCGCTATGACCCCCATTCCTGTCCCAGACCCACATCCCTGTCCCAGGCCAACATCAACCATTCAACTTTTCATTGTATTCAGTACAGACAATCATTAAACATCCATGACAGATGATGAAACAATGGTCTCCACCTCATATAGCTTCCTTGGAAGTTGCACAGGTGGTGAGTCATCTTTGCCCATGATTTGCCTCTTTTTCAGTCTTTCACATCTCAATGAAGCACTGAGGATGTCACCGAGTAAGGGGACAAAACGTCCGCCATCAAATCTCCCAGCTCAACGAATATACCAACATCTACAACCAGCATCTACAAATCTTCACTCAAACCCTGAACATCTCAATGATGCTGAAGTTAGCCACAATGTTAAATTTGCAAAGGCCAATGGCATGGTGCAAGTCGTCTTTGAACAGCATTTGACCCTAGGCACATTTACTCTGCATGCATTACAAATGAGAAATGAAATGATTGCAAAGGCACTGTAACCATAATTTACATAATTTGCCTTTCTATTTCCAAGCGACGAGCAGATATTTACTCCATACATTTGCCCATCAAAATGTCATTGACTCTATCTACCTGGATGTTGTTCCAGTCATTTTCCAGTTGCATTTTGCATTTAAAGAAGAGCAAGTTATGGCAGGCAATGTAGCTTGCAGTGGACAGGGACCACCCCTTGCATATTTCTAAACAATCAACAGGTGGATTCCCAGGATTGTATT
Organism: Ginglymostoma cirratum; assembly: GCA_024137785.1. Lineage (NCBI taxonomy): Eukaryota > Metazoa > Chordata > Chondrichthyes > Orectolobiformes > Ginglymostomatidae > Ginglymostoma > Ginglymostoma cirratum. Next base: position 3,861,516 of record JAHRHZ010000059.1, read on the forward strand.
CACCCCAGATCTCTGGTCAACTTTAATGGCTGACCAGACTCTTGACCCATGTGTTTACAACTCTCTTACTGATGATATGTGATTCCCTGTCTAGGGGGTCTGTCCCTACAGGACTGACCATTGCCCACCTTTCAGAATGTAATCAGAAACATCCCCTAAGTGTCAGCAGACAACTGACCATGTCCAAATCACTGGACTGTGTGCAAACTATACCCTTGACTGACGGTGCAAGGATACCCTTCCCATGCCCTCAACAGGACTGAGGAGTAGTTCCTTCCCTTCTACTGACTTTTAACCGGATAAACATGTAGTGTGTTTGCCATGCAGGTAGCTGGTACGTGCTGTGGGTGTAACATTGACAGGATGAATCCGCCCCTCCCTCCACACAGGACAGGTGCCTAATGACAAGGAGCTTGCCTAAGTGTCTGTACAAAACAGCACATTAATACAGCAGTACAGATAGCCCAAGGATCTGACTCAACTGCCAATGCAATAACTGGAATGGCATGGCAAGGCATGGATTCTGTGAGCATGCAAGTAAACACTAAGCAAGCAAGAGAACAGCCCTGAGATGCAGCCTGGTTAAATCCGCATGCTGGATGCCTGCCCTTGCATGCAAAATTTAAAGTCTCCTTGCAGCAGCCTTTCAATGCTAGTTGCCAGAGCACCCAGCGATTCAAGAACCACGTGAGACCCCACAATAACTTTTGATACCTACTAAGTTACTAGTTTAAAACAGGAAGACAGGAATTAGAAGTGAAACAGGCAATTCAGCCCTTTGAACCCAGTCTGCCATTTAATATGATCATGGCTGATCTTATTCTGGTCTCAACTCCACTTTCCTGCCTGCTATCCGTAGCCCTTTATCCCATTTTCATCAGAAACATATCTATTTCTTTCTTGAATCTGTTGATTGATTCTGCCCCCACTGCACTCTAGGACAGTGAGTTTCACAGATTCACAACCCTCTGAGAGACGTAGTTACTCATCAACTCAGTTTTGGACGTACTTCCTTTCATTGTATATCTACGATCTCTTCTTCTAGACCATCCCACAAGAAAGAACATCTATTCAACATCCACCTTATCAATCTCCTTTAGTATTTTATATACCTCAGACAGCTCCCCCCTCATTCTTCTGAACTCCAGTGAGTTTAAGCCCAAGCTATTCAACAGTTTCTCTTATGACAGCCCTTTCATCCTGGAATCAACCTGGTGAACCTCCTCTGAACTGCCTCCAGAGCCACTCCATCTTTCCTCAAGTATGGAGACCAAAACTGGACATAATATTCCAGGTGCGGTCTCCCCAACATCTTATATAATTGTAACAACATTTCTTTAGTTTTATAATCCAGCTCTTTTGCAATAAATGCCAGGATTTCATTTGCCTTTCTTATTATATGCTGCACCTGCAAAACCACTTTCTGCAAATCATGCACAAAAACACCCAGATCCCTCTGCACTGATGCACTTTGAATCTGCATCCCATTTAAATAATAATTTGCCCTTTTATTTTTCCAGCCAAAATGGACAACTCACGCTAATCTACATTAAAATCCATCTGCCAGATTATGGCCCTTTCTCCTACCCTATCAATATCCATTTGTAAACTCTTTTTCTGCTAATCACGGCCTGTTTTCCCACTTATTTTAGTATAATCTGCAAACTTTGCTGTTACACTTTGCCCCTGCTTGCAGATCATTTATATAGACTGTAAATAGGTGAGGTCTGAGAACTGAACCCTGCAGTCCCCACTAGTTACAGTTCACCATCCAGAAAAAGACCCATTTACACCAACTCTCTGCTTTCTGACAGTCAGCCAATCTTCTATCCAAGCCAATTCTCTATTCTTAACACTCCCCCACTCCACCCCCATAGGGCCTAATCTTCTGGATCAGTCTTTTATGTGGCACCTTGTCAAATGCCTTCGGTAAGTCCAGATATACCACATCCATCAGATCCCCATTATCCACCTTGCTAGTTTCATTCTCAAAGAATTCCAGCTAGGTCATCAAGCATGACTTGCCCTTCATGAAACCATGCTGACGCTGGTGAATTGAGCTTTGTTGTTCCAAGTATTCAGTTATCTCCTCCTTTAAGACCAACTCCAGCAACAGCCATATCTTTGAATGAAATCATTTTTTCCTCAAAACATTCTTGCATGTGTTAGCTTAAATTTATATCAGCTTGAGCTACAAAACAGCAATATGGTTTACTTGCTACAGAAACTATTCTACAACTAACTATAATTAAACGGAATATAATTCAATTCATCAGTTGTTTAATCAAGTCGAAATTAAAATTATTGAAAAAATCTCAATCCTATAAAACCCAACACAAAGCTCTGAATGCCTCACTATTTGCTTCCTCACATAGTATATTAATTAATTAATATATTAATTCACCATGCCAATCAAGTTTGTAAGCCCCAAATTTGCAAATAGAACTCTACAATAACATGCTTCCAATAACTCTTTCCAAACCCTCTTTAATCCGTTCCAAAACTCCAGATTCAATTTTCCCATTATGCACAATTTGTATCAATCATGTACAAATTCCTTATTTTGTAACTTATTTCTGTTCCTCCATACTCTTGCATTAAATTTTATCCCAATTATTATAAAACCATTTTCTCTAAGATGTACTTAGAGTGTTAATGTCTTGATCATCTGAAAATTCCTTCTTATATCTGGCCACTTTAACCTTATTGTGCCAATAACTGAACATGATAAAAACCCATGTTCAATAACAAGTGTATAGGAGACTATTCAAATTCATGGGTACATCCATACATCTGTTCCCTACTTCCATAGATTCTCCCACCAGATGACAGTATCTACATGTTCAATGTCATTGGCAAAGGCTTGAGTCTACTGGAATGTGTAATATATCCTAGACACTCATTGTGCCTCATCGCAAATTAGGGTGAGGTATTCGGACAAAAATGGGATAACATGGGAGAACCGTTTGGGTATGGTGTTGGGTTGTCTTTTATGCTTTCTACAGCATGAATTTTAACTGTTCCTCTTTCATATATTTTAACCAGTTCTACTTTCCCTGTTCTTGCCAACATCTGAGAGTGTAAGTGCACTGAATATAGCATAATCAGTTGTTCCTGTACTGGAACTCCTGCTGCCATGTAGTAATGCAGTATCTCCCATTACCCATGAATGTGACATATGTTGGCTCTTTACTGCCCATATAGTCTCCCTGGTACAATTAGTTGAAGGATTCAATCTGCGTGTTGCCTCTTTTACACTTATTGGATGAAGACATACTACTGAGATTACTTCTACACATCCATCTAGTGCTTTACTAACTACACTGCACTCTATCTCTACTCTGTATGGTGGTATATTATGATATTTTACATCATGATTTCCTCTAATTACCCTAATGTTTTCTACACTATATAATGCCCTGCTAGATGCCGTCAGAAGTCACACAACACCAGGTTATAGGCCAATAAGCTTATTTGAAATCATGGGCTTTCGAAGTGCTGCCCCTCTGTCAGGGCAGAACCCTTGACTTTGGACAGAGCCCTGGACTTTAAAAAAACTTTTACAAAACTGTGCTGACTCTGCAAGGAATAAACAAAATACCTCCTCTCTGAAACAATCATCTCAAAACCAAAAGAGTCTAGCCCTGAGGCGGCTTTTACACCTCTGGCTACACAGCCCAGACAATACGAAGCCTAGAGAGGTGATGTGAAAGACCTTGGCATCCAACAGGCCTGTTCCGTTGCAGATCTCTTGGTTGGCTTCCCCTTCGTGGATGTCCTTTGTTCCGATGGTGCTGTTGGTTCGGCTTTCTAATTCGGCTTCTCTGTTTGGCCTCTTGATTCAGCATCTTTTGGGGCTTGGTTCAGAAGCTGCTCAGATGAGATTGGGGCTGACAGTTATACTGACTATGAGCTCTGTTATGTGTGCACCAAATCTGTAGGCTCATTGATCAGTTGATGTTCTCTTTGAGACTATTTGGCTTTCAGATTGTTAGATTTTTAACGTTGGATGCCGAGGTCTTTCACATCACCTCTCTAGGCTTTGTATTGACTGGGCTGTGTAGCTTTTTTATCTTCTGAACAAACAGCTTTTGTCTTTTCAAACCGAGAACACCAATGACAAGAACCTCGACAACTGACCACGACCATCAGGACCAAAGACTGATAACCTGAAGCAACAACCAACTTAACCAATACCATAGTCCTCCAACACAACTGGAGGTGAAAACCGGGTTCGCCAAACCAGCAGAAAATAGAGAAAACCAGGTACTTAACTGACAGATCCAATACACGCCTAACCACATCAGTGGTCACAACCCAAACTGAAAGGACTGCGCAGCTCCAAGTCCTCAACCACGCTGCAGGAACAGCAAGCCAAACTGCATGGCAAACTTCAAAAGCATCTTCTGAGTGGTGAGCATCAATTCCGAGACCCCAAAGCTCCAACATAGTTAGGAGTGGGAGGTGGGTAGTATCAATGCATTGGGACTCTACAAGTAGGAATTCTGATTAATAGTGTATTTAAATATTGATGTCTTTTCTGTGTTACAGTAGCTGGTTGTTATTCTAATAGTGGTAATATAATTAATTGTGTATTTTAAAATACTACTGGTTCCTGTATATCAATTGTGTTAATTTCCTTTACTTATTGAATCACCTATTTCTTGCATTGTTATTACATTTTTGTACATAAATAAAGGCAAAGTTTCTTTTGCCCCAAAACACCTGTCTATTGTCTCTTCATTACATCCTAAGTAATATGTCAGTGTCCAGAACCAGAGGCTGGGAGCGATTCAAACGTCTTGAATGTCAGAAATATAACTGATTGCAAACCACACCCCTACATGACAGATATCATCAAGACAATGCCCATCAACAACCTTCTATGCATTCAACAGCAGTTCCATATACATCTGCTTTAAACCCCTGAGATGGTAACTGATCAAATCAAGACTGTGTCATGTGCATCTGCTATCCATAAAGGAACCATATCCTCATGATTTAGTCTCAAATTTTCACTGTTTGTTCAAGTACTCATGACCCATTGGTACTGCAAGCATTATCCCAACTTGCACATCTGAAATGTTTTTAACCTATCCTAATTAATTTGTTAACAATGTCTGTATGATCCTCTCATACAGTAGTCATGCCCTGAAATTTTCCTATCATATCTTGGTCTAAACCTAATTGGACATCTTGAATCCCTCATCTACCTTCATTTCTAAAATTTTCTTAAGCTGTGAATTTAGGATTTGGAACTTCTGGTCCACAGTAGCTAATTAACTATTGAGGTTCCTGTATTGAATGCTCTGGCAGCATCATTATCAGGTCATGAATCAACCTGTCCCTTCCCTGGGCCACTAGTCACAAGTTTTCCACCACTCAGCTGTGCTTCGTTTGTCATTGACTGACCCATTCCAGTAGTATACAGTGATTGAGTATCAGTCAGGGTGGGAGATACATCAGGTCAGGCAGCTAGTCAGGGTTAGATTGGTTAAAAAGGGTAGATTGACTAGCTGCCTAATCTGAGTGTTGGGAGTAGTTAGAGTTGGCCAAGTTGAGTTGGGAGGGATATTAGGTCAGAAGCCAGATTGCATCAGGGCTATCAGGTGTTGAGACGGAAATCAGATCTAGTCTAGATCAGCATAGTCAGGAATGGGAAAAGTTTAAAGGGATATGGGCTAAACACAGGTAAATGGGTCTAGTTCAGTTTAGGAAATCTGGTTGGCATGGAAGAGTTAGTCCAAAGAGTCTATTTCCATGCTGCATGACTCTATGATTCTACGACTGTAAGAGGGTCGTCATAGAATTGGTGTTCTCAGCAGAGATAATGAGGAGCAACAAACACCCACACTATGAATTGGACTATATCACACCACAAGAAATGTGGAGCGCAACATCCAACATGGAACAATGAATGTAACTGTAGGAGCAAGAAAATGTGCATTTTAGAATGGGTCTACTTAAGTTCAGATGCAGAAGCAATAATTTGACACAAATGAATGATTGATGGGAGATAGTAGGAACTGTCAATGCTGGAGAATCTGAGATAACAAGGTGTAGAGCTGGATGAACACAGCAGACCAAACAGCATCAGAGGAGCAGGAAAGCTGACGTTTCGGGTCTAAACGAAGGAAGAAGGGTCCAGGCCCGAAACGTCAGCCTTCCTGCTCCTCTGATGCTGCTTGACCTGCTGTGTTCATCCAGCTCTACACCTTGTTATCGCTGAATAATTGATGGGATTCTTTGGAGAGATATTTGCGTAAAGGAGGACTAATGAGAGATTGTGGAGATGCACAAAGGCACAAGAGATGGATATTGTATGTGTGACTAGCTGAGCAAAATGGCAGAAAGGGAAACTGCACAAAAGTATAAGTACAAATGAAAATAAAGTCCAGCAAAGCAAGAGCCGATCTATTGCATTGTCCCCTTCCTGCAAATTCCGGCACACCCATCTTTTAAACTTTGAAAAGCTGGGTCTTGACTGATGAAATATCTAATTTCCCACATCATCTCAGATCCGGTGACAAGTCAAAAAATTGAAGATTGCTAGATTAGAAACTCATCAACGAGTGAGTCAGCAGCACTTTGAGGTAAGCCACTCAGTTTTCTCGGTACTAGCCATTCAAGTGTCGAAACGTTTAATAATGAGCGTCATGTCCTATCAGATAATCGGATCCGCAAGCACAGGCTTCTTTCACTTGTACAGGACAGAGAAGGGCAGGGCTGCCCACAACGAAAATGTGCTTCTCTATTTTCCAGCGAGAATTGTACAGAAAGGTCAAATAATTGAAGCTCTAATTCTCTACATGGAGCTGCCAAAACTGCTGAAGTACCCTGCATTTTCTGTCTTTTTCGTACATGACAGAGACAGTATAAGAGAACGTAACAAGAATGAACAGTCCAGGCGCCTGCATTGAGCTGATGGTGAATGTGGAATCGATTGGACCTTCTATTTCTTCAGAGGGTCAATTTCACGGAAATGTCGCTATTTATGTTTTTAAAGTCTGCAATGCAGGAAACAAAACTTCAAGACGGTGAAGGCCCATCTTTGGAAACTTCCAAAAAGTGAATTGAAACTTTCCCCTTGAAATAAAAGCTACGAATGTTTAATAAGAAGTATTATCATCTTGTGACATCGGACATTTCGACGGTTAAAACGACAATGTCAACATATTCGGAAACCTGCAACGAGACACAATTTTACGATACATCTGAAGTCACCTATACGATTTCCGCAACATTTTACAGCCTTATAGTTATTGTGGGAGTGCCGGGAAACGTCGCAGCACTTTGTTTTTTAGTATGCAACAAAAAAGAGCTGACCGAAGCTAAAATCTACATGATAAGTCTAACAGTGGCTGATCTCCTCTTTGTTATATTTCTTCCTTTCTGGATTGATTACTATAATCGCGAAGGCAACTGGATCTTCTACAGCTTTTTGTGCAGCCTATGGGGATCTCTGTTCTACATCAACACTTATAATACTATCTTCTTTCTGGCTGTCATCAGTTTTATTCGTTATCGTGCCGTCTCACAGCCGGTAAAGGTAGTTCAATCGAGACAGATTGTGAGAGGCTTAGCTTTAACTGCTTTAATCTGGACATTAACAATTTGCTTTTCTTTACCGATTGTGATCAATCACAAAGATTACCTTGTCAAAACAAATACCAGCAAGGTAAGATGTTTTGAAAGTTATTCAGAAAAAAACACCAAAACTCAAGTAATAGTTATACATATGCTAATGGCGCTGGGTTTTGTCGTTAGTTTTGGCGTGGTCATTGCTAATAATATCCTCATCCTTCGAACACTGTCTGATGACCAGAAAAAATTGAGAACTTCGCAAAATAAGTTCAAGACCCGCGCTTTTCGGTTGGTGCTTATGGTTCTGATCATCTTCACTGTTTCGTTTCTACCTTACCATTTAGTCCATCTGCTTTGGACGCTTTTAGTACTCGACTTCTGGAAATCTGACGACTGCGCTTTCAGAAAAACTGTCAACGATGTTCATCATATCTCTCTGTGTCTGATGTGTACCAACTGCATTCTGGACCCCATTCTTTACTGTTTCATGACAACAAATTTCAAACAATATTTTAAAAAATTAAGACAATCCTTCACACGTAAGTACATCCTCAGGAGAAATCCTAAACCTCAAGAAATTCAGCTGGCATGAAATGGTACCCTAGTACAGTAACTTTATTATATCAATTATGACCCTCACATGAAAATCATCACTGCTCAACTTATGCATTTTATTACCAGTTCCTTTAGTTTATCATAAGATAAAAAGGTTAATCCTAAAAACATCTTATTTACAAGATTTTGGATTTTTGAATATTCTGAAACAACAAAAGAAGTAACAGACCAGAGAAAAAAATTCTTCTTTATAATATTTGTGAAGCTTATGGTGTGTAACATTTCAGGAATGTTTTAGAGCCTTCACTGAATAGGTGATAGTTCCCTTTTATTCAGTTCATTCAATGGGGGCAACAGATAGGAAATTAGAACTGGTTTCAGCAACTTTGAGCTAGGAGGTGGAAATAAAAGCATTATTGGCACCAATTTTGATTTCCATTGCTAAATGTACGGTGTTGAGACTAGCAGCTTCATCCCAAATGCCATTTATGAAGTGCCATTGATGATTGTGTATTATAAACATACCCAATTAATCCTCACCCAACTAATGTGAGTTTTTAATCTATCATTATATGTAGACCACACCCAAAAACCATGTGATCTTCTGGGAGTAGCAAAAAAAACTCAAGTTAGACTTGGTTGGACAAATTCTAGGTGATACAGCTCTGACTTTCAAGAAAGATGGATAGAGCTCTTATAGATAATGGAATCAAGGGTTATGGGGATAAGGCAGGAACAGGGTACTGATTGTGGATGATCAGCCATGATCATAATGAATGGTGGTGCTGGCTCCAAGGGCTGAATGGCCTACTCCTGCACCTATTGTCTAGTGTCTATTGTCTATTGACTTGGGGCTTCTGCTCCTCATTGCCAATTGCTGTTATCTCAGGAGTTCACTTTGGCCTTAATAATACTGCACAGTGCTTACCACTTAATTAGGAACAGGAATAGGCCATTAAGCATCTTGACTTTGCTTCACCTTCAGGCAATAAGATTGTCTCTGATCTGCAATCTAACTGTGTTTACCTGCCATTACTCCATCCATCGAAACATAGAAAATGAGAGCATTAGGCCATTCAGCCCTTCGATCCCGCTCCACCATTCATTATGGTCACAGCTAAACATCAAACTCAATAACCTGTTTTCACTTTCTCCCCCTTACCCTTTAGCCCCAAATGTTAATTCCAACTCCTTCTTCAAAACATACAATGTTTTGGTCTTGATTGTCTTCTGTGGTAGTAAATTCCACAGGCTCATCACTCTCTGGGTGAACAAATTTCTCCTCATGTCAGTCCTAAATGGTTTACTTCATATCCTTAAGACTGTTAACCCTGGGTCTGGACAGCCCTACCATTGGGAACATCCTTCCTGCATCTACCCTGTCCTCGTCCTGTTAGAATTTTAAAGGTTTCTATGAGATCTCCCTTATTCTTCTGAACTCCGGTGAACATGATCCTAATCAATTCAACATCTCATACATCAGTCCCACCATACCAGGAATGAGTCTGATAAACCTTCTTAATCCCGTTGGTTAACAAAAATCTATTTGTAATATTTATAATTGATGTAGCATCTTTTATCATGAGCAAAAGAGAATTCCAAACTTTTACACCTCTTTGCGTCAAAATCGTTCCTAGCTTCACTCCTGAAAGTCTGACTTTAAGTTTTAGGCTATGCCACTAGTCTTAGACACCCAACTAATGTAAATAGTTTCTTTCCATCAACCCTATTTTCCTCTTAATACAATGAAAACTGAAATCAAAACATCCGTAACCTTCTAAATTATGGGAAAAGCAATCCTAGTTTGTGTGATCATTCTGTGTAAATTAATTCGTAGAGTCCAAGTATCATTATGATGAACTTGAATTACACACCCTCCAAATCCAATATGTCCTTCCTAAGGTATGGTGCCTAGAATTCCCATACTCCAGGTCTTATCTGACTAGATATTTGATTAAATGTGGCATAGCTGCCAGTCTTTTATATTTGAGTTCTGAATATAGAAGTCAGCACTTCATTACCGATTTTTATAACTTTTGGTACCCGTTCATGCCATTTCAATGATCTATATACCTGAATGCTTAAGTCTCTTTGGACATCTATTGTTTAAAAATTTTCACTGTTTAGAAAGTACTAACCTTTCCAAAATGTATGATCCCATTTTGCCTAGATAGAAATCCTCTTTCCTTAGTTTTGTCCACTCACTTAATCTACCAACATATCTTTGTAACTTTATGCTACCAGCTGCACTGGTTACAATGTTGCCTATCTTCCATCAGCAAACTTGAAAATGTGGCTTTTATTACATCCATTGAGTAGTTGAGGTTTTAATACAGATCCTTTTGAGACACTACTGGTCACATTATATTAATTAGTTAATCCGTGCTGTTACTACCGGATGGTTGTGTCTGCATCCACCATTGCTCTCCTCACAAATGAAATCAACGATCAAGAGAAAAAGGAATGGGCACAGTGTGCAGCTTTGCAGTATTCCTCTTATAATGTTCAAGAAGCCTATAGTGCCCATCCTGATCTTGGCACAGGAGTTGAGCGGCAGTATAAGTCTTTGAAGGTATTAATATACCATTGCAAGAAATTAGAACCTATAAACTTGACATATTAGGCATTAGCTAGCTACAGTGGACAGGTCAAGGATAAATCAACAGTAAGTGCATGACAATCCTCATTGTCAGCTTCATACTCGACAGATGCTTGGCACAGAGTTAGTGGAGTGGAAGCCAGTCATTCATCACATTTTCACTGCTAGTTTTCAAAACCAGGCATGCCAAAGTCACTGTCATGGAAGTTTACACACCAACAGAGGGAGAGGGATAAAAAGATTAATTCTACCTCCAATTACAGAATGTGCTGGTCAAGACACCTAGCTCTAATATCAAATGACGAATAAGTGACCTCAGTGCTAATCTGAGTGGTATGATAGAACCTCAAGGGTTAGCAGCATGTGCATTGGAAACAGTGAGTACCTGCTAGCTTTCTGCAACAGCAATTGGCTCAACATTAAGAAAGCCTTCCTCAAACACAAGGATACCTACAAAAAAGACATGGAGGCTCCAGGTGATAATACCCTAAAAGTAATTGACATTTGCATCAGTAGCAGATGGAGCACAGCTCTAATAAGAGGTTTGGATTTGTCAAGGTGCTGATTTAGGATTGACTACCATCTTATGTTAAGGAAGATCCGCCTGAAGCTGAAGAAAGCAACCATGAAGTCACAACAGCCAGCTGAATGGAGAAACTGTAGAACAAGGCCATATCAAACAATTTACAGCTGGCGTGCTTCAACAGTTTCAAAGTACTACTAAGGTTGGGCAATATTGAGTCAAAGTGGGAATTTCTTCATAAAAGGGATTAAGACTAGTGCAGCATCTGCTATTTCTTTTGCTATGTACTAGAGCTTTCCTAAACACTTTTTCACAGATAGAAAGTTTCACTGCACTGTTTCACTTTGAATCAAGACAGTTCAAATTTTTGTAAATACCATATTTTTTCAGATCTTTTGTTTATCATTATTTGACAAAACCATTTCTGTTCATTAGCACTTGACTAAAGATTCTTTTATTTCCTGAAGTTTTTACATTATTAGCAAACCAAGCACAGAGTCATATTAATACATATTTTTACTTCCTGAGGATGGTACTTGAGAAATTCTGAATTCTGTTCAGTAATTTTCATTCTGGAACCATAATTCAGAGAAATTCAAGCTGTGTTTCCAGAGACTTCTGATTTTCATAAAAATGTGATGAAAGTGATAACCATGTTCTGATGAAAATGGTAATTGCATTCTTTTTCAGTTTTTCATCAGACTTAAGAATTCATCTGCGTTGGAATTTATTTTCTTCTGCCAGCCTAGATTTTAAAACTTATGATCATTTATGGGGTGTAAAAATGGTGTTTGTAAAATGTCTCAAAAATGTCTCAAAAATCTTAAAACTAAAATATCTAAAATCCAGGTCTACTTGTATCTCCTCAGATTGAGGGTGAAACACGTTTTTAATATATTGATCTCTCACCACTTAATTATTGCTTTCCAATGTAAAGGAAAAAGGTTTTCTCAATTTAAGCTGCACATTACATGTGCTGTTTAAGTCCTTACTCATTCCACGATATAAACATAAAAATACAGAGATAGGAATCTAAACAAACAGTTGGATTACAACAGCATATGTAATGATATTCTAGTCCAAGGCATGTTAATTCAATATGAAATCTAAGGGTTCACCAATGTCACAGGACCAACATCACACAGTTCTTTCGTGATGTTTATATTTTATTGTTGTATTGTTTATAAGTGTTGTAGGAATCAATCCTATCAATTCAGTCAGGTGTTCAGATAATTGATGAGTATAATATCTAAATCTAATAACATACTCGTGAAGTTGTTCCTTCATACTGTCCCTGGCTGTAAAGTTGAACTGTTGGTGACTGCCACTGTAGCTATCATTTCTTAGCTTTTGCTACAAACTTGCTGTGACTAACTTTCAGTATGAACTTACAGCCCTTGATCTCTAATGCCCTCTTACTATCACCATGATGAGTTTTGTAATGTTCTGTAAGTTGGTCTGCATAACACATACTACAGAGAGGTGGGTTTTTATTGAATCATATATTTTGAAGTTTATTAACAACCATGTACTGTCGTAACATTTCAGATTCATGCATGGTCTGGTTTTATGTTTGTTTATATTAATAGTATATACAGAGTTCAATGGTTGATTGATTGACTGACTGACTGACACTGACAGACTAACCAACTAATTTCCTGACTAATAGACTCTTGTACAGAGAGTATTTTGGAGACCTTTTATACAAGAGCATCACATGATATGACGTGGTCTACTTTCTATAAAGGTATAGTAATTCTGAGATCTGTGGCAAAATGCATCAACCACCTTGGTTGGTCTGTCATCTTGGTGGGACAGGAGAGACCTTGAATTGGTGATGATAGTGAAACCCATCAGGTCTGGTTCCATCTGTGGAGAGAAAGCAGTTTGCAAATGGAATTCAAACCAGATATATGTGAATGATGCACTTGGACAGGACAAACAAGGCAAAGGAATATATAATGAATGGTAAGACCCTGGGAAGCACCAAGGATCAGGGGAACCTTAATATTGTTAGAACCCTTGCTGATTTTTCATTATTTTCCTTTTATTCTTTTATCAATTTTGAATTATGAGCTGGAAATGACTGGTGGACTTTGGGACAGCTTGTGTCAAAAGGAAAAGATGTGTTTGTGTGTGAGGCCAGGTCTGGCGACTACTTGCAGGCTAAGCCTTGATTAAAAAGATTCTAACAGATACAGCGACCCCCGGGAAGAGAACTGTGTTTAAACAGATTGCAGAAGTCAGCTGTTAATGAGGTCAGTACCTGGCAAGTCTGAAGGAGACTCTATGCTCAAGCAGATAGCTGTTATTGAATGATAATTGAGGCCTCGGGAAGAGTTGATCAGTCTAACAAGCTGGAACCAGAATTAAAGTTTTAACAATATTTTCTGAGAGATGGCTCTGGGAGGCTGCTGAAATAGCATGAAGACTGGAAAGCTCCTTGCCCAATCTGATACACCAGCTTCCAGAAGACCAAAGAGAGGGAAGCTGAGTTTGAAGTATGGCTGCCTTCACCTAGATGATCTAAAAAGGTGATCCTAATCAACATTTCAGAAAAACAGCCAAGGAGTCCACATTTATATCTGTGAAACAATGCACCGGCAATGATGTTTAAGTAATCTGGGCAGTTTTGCTATTTTCTTTTAGTCACTCCTTAACTGCTTGTCTGTCTTTATTGTGAATGGAGCCTGGAAACAAATGATTTGGGTTTAAAGCGCAAATATTAATCAGCTTACAATGTTGTTTAATTTTGTCTCTGTTATATTGTTTTGCATTTAATAAATTGTTAAGTCATTTATTTAAGATATAAAACTGCTGCCTGGTTATTAATTATTCATTAAGTCTGGAATTGATTATTCACATAGTGTGGTTAAGAACAATTCGAGTGATTATTTGGATGTCTTTTTCAGTTTAATTTTGCTGTGTTGTGAATACGGAAGTAGAAAGGTTGATTTGGTTTGGCTGTTGTCTGCGTGTCCTAACACAATTAGGGGCTTGTTTGGGATTTTGAAACATAGCCAATAGAGGGTCTGGAATTGGAGTTTGGTACTTCAAGTGGGTAATCAGACACTGGATATGTACTCAGACTTAAGATGGCACTAGAAATTGTTAGAGTTTTTTAACGGTCAGATGTTTCCCTTGTACAGTTGCATCCTATGGCTAAAGGTAAACTAGCAGAGTTAGCAAGCAGACTGGAAGTAAAGTTGCCAGAGCAAGCTAAGAAGTCAGACATTATAGGTTTAATAATGAAACAGCTGGGTTTGGTGGTACAGACATTGTATTGGATGCATCAGTAAAATATGAGTTGCAGTTCAGACAAGTGGAAATGAGAAAATTGGAGATGGAATTCCAAAAGGCAGAAAAAGCCAGGGGAATTTCAAGAAGAAATAGAACTTTAAAAACTGGAATTCCAAAGTGAAGAAAGAGAGAGAGAAAGGGAAGAAAGAGAGAAAGAAAAGGAGGAAAGAGAGAGAGAATAGGGATTTAAATTAAAAATGATGCAGGTTTGGCAAGCTAAACCAGAGGTTTGGGAAAGCACGGAAGCGGATGGTTCTAGTTATAATTTACGGTTCAGTCAGGAGATGTTTAAGGTTATGCAGGCTTTGCCAAAATTCGAAGAGAATCACATGGAAGCATTTTTCATGATGTCTGAGAAGATAGCAACAGAAATGAGGTGGTCAAAAGTAGATTGGACCTTGTCCTTGCAAAGTAAATTAACTGGTAAAGCACATAAGATTTATACACCTGTATCAGAGGAATATTCTGGGATTATGATGAGGTGAAAAGGCTAATTTTAAGTGCATATGAGTTGGTCCTAGAAGCATACAGACAGCTGTATAGAAATTTAGGGAGGGGTTGGACAAACCTACACTGAGTTTGAAAGAGTTAAACAGAATAATTCTGAGATGTGGATAAGAATGTTCAAGGCTGAGAACATTTACTGTGCTCTCCGAGAAATCAGTCTTTTAGAAGAGTTTAAAACTTCCTTACCTTTTGCAATCAGAACTCATGTAGAAGGCCAAAAGGGTAGCAAAGGCAATACAAGCAGCTATAATGGCTGATGATTATGAACTGATCCATAAATCTTTTTTCTGTCATCCTGAGATGTTTGAGAAGAATAAAAAGTGGGAGAGTGAAAGGAAGGCATGTAGCCAGGGAGGGAATGGACAGTAGGGTCATTCTAAGAAACAAAAACAAAGTTGCTGGAAAAGCTCAGCAGGTCTGGCAGCATCTGTGGAGGAGAAAACAGAGTTAACGTTTCAGGTCCGGTGACCCTTCCTCAGAACAGAACTCAGTTATGGGTGGGTTATACAGTGTGAGTTATAGGAGGATGGGTCTGGGTGGGATGCTCCAAGGTTCGGTGTGGACTTGTTGGGCCAAAGGGCCTGTTTCCACACTGTAGGGATTCTAATTTTAATAGACCAGGTTGTAACTATAACAAAAGGCCCAGGGTGAATTCTGTCATATAAGGAGATATGTAAGGTAGATGAGAGGTATGCAGGACTTTTGTAAAAATGGAAGGTGAATGCTTTTTCTTCAAGTAAGGTTAGCTAAACCTACAACCATATTAAGACAGCGGCACAGTGGCTAGCACTGCTGCCTCACAGCGCCAGGGACCTGGGTTCAGTTCCACCCTTGGGTGACTGTCTGTGTGGAGTTTGCACATTCTCCCCGTGTCTGTGTGGGTTTCCTCTGGGTGCTCCAGTTTCCTCCCACAGTCCAAAGATGTGCAGGGTAGGTGGATTTACCATGCTGAATTGCCCACAGGGATGTGTAGATTAGGTGGGTTATAGGGGGAATGGGTCTGGGTGGGATGCTCCAAGGGTTGATGTGGACTTGTTGGGCCGAAGGGCCTGTTTCCACAAAGTAGGGATTCTGTGATTTTCTGAGGAAGAAATATAGGGGCAACACAGTCACCTTTACTGGAGAAAGAATTGATTTTCCCTCCAGAGTTTATTGGGAGCTAAAGTATTAATAAATGGGATTAGTGGAGAATATATTCCCATTCCATTATGTAAAGTACAACTAGAATGTGATTCGTTATCATGAGAAGTAATTGTTGGAGGAATGAAAATATTATTGTTGAGGAAGTAGACTTATTTCTGGGTAATGATTTGGTAGAA
Organism: Ginglymostoma cirratum; assembly: GCA_024137785.1. Taxonomy (NCBI): domain Eukaryota; kingdom Metazoa; phylum Chordata; class Chondrichthyes; order Orectolobiformes; family Ginglymostomatidae; genus Ginglymostoma; species Ginglymostoma cirratum. Next base: position 3,877,903 of record JAHRHZ010000059.1, read on the forward strand.
CTAAGGATAGTAGCTTCACCCGAATGTCGAAAGTAGATACAAGAAACACAGCAATTTTAGGAACGGGTTCCTGTAACATTCCTTCATGTGTGGTAACCAAGGAAATAGATAAATAAAATCCATCAATGTGGGTCGATGTGATACCACAAGCAAGTAGAAGTACAGCTGAAACTTTCCTAAAGGGTAAAGATAACATAGGTGGAGTGTTTGCTATAGCATCCTTAATTATGGCACAAAAAGCAGACCTTTAATTAAATAAGTTAGCACAGTAATCTCACACTGAGGTAGAGAGCAAAGAAGTTGCAAAGTACTATTATCTTAAGAACAAAGTGTTAATGAGGAATTGGTGATCCCCTCATTAGACCCACAAATGAAGAATGAGTGGTTACACATCAGATAGTGGTACAGCCCATCTACCTATCTAGGGAGATATTGTGAGTAGCACATGAGATTCCTATGGCAGGACATGTGGGTATTTGCAAAACTCAGGCATCCATAAACAGTTATTTTGCCTGATCAAAATTGCATGAAGATATCTTGCAATTTTGCGAAGCGTGTCAAGCTGGAGGTAAACCACAACATATGATTAGACCAGCATCCCTAATTCCTATACCAGCTTTTCAGACCCATTAAAACTGATTAGAGATAAATTGCTAAGCCAGAAAACTAAACTTCAATGTTAGTGTATGTGTGTCCACATTTCTCAAAAGGTTCATAGGAACATGCAGAAGAACATTTAAAAACTTCCGAAAGCAAGAAGAAAGAGTGGCCTGATAAACATGCCACAAGCAGAGTTTTTAAAGCAGGAGATGACATTTTAGTACTTTACAATTACAAGATGAACCATTAAAAGCAAAATTCAATGATACCTACAAAGTAATTAAAAGGGTTAGTCAGGTAACATACTTAATTAATACTCCTGACCATAGGAAAAAGAATCAATTGTGTCATGTGAACATGTTAAAACAGTGCTACTGTAGAGAAGACAATGAAAATGTATAGGTATGTCAAGCAGTAAGTGTAGTAGAGGAAGATATTTTTAAAAAGGATGAAAGTCAAAGAGAATTAGACAATTCCCAAAGTGAACGTCTTATTATTAAGTTAACAAATTCAGAGATATTAGCGAATTCTGGCACTGCATTTTCATACCTGGAGAAATGTCATCAGGGAGATATAGTGAGATTGCTCAGAAAATACAAAGAAGTTTACAAAAGTACACTTGGATCTCTAGCATCCGCATATTTTGCTGTTATTTATATATACCCCTACATGACTCTCTTGTTTAAAAAAAAAGACAGTCAACATAGTTAGACTCTTGAAATGGCTGCTATAATCACATGACTGAAATTAACTGGAACCTTGCAAAACGTTCTGCATCTCCAAGCCAGCTAGACATTAACACCTCTAACTCCTGGAAACTTGCCCTGCTATTAATTGTGGCTACAAGCTACCGAGTGATGACCTGACTCCTATGAAGACTATGACAGAAACAATTGCAAAGTGTTGCTGTCTGATACCAATGTTATAATGACATTCCAGTTAGTCACTGAGATGGATCATTAGTATCTCACAATCACCATTTGAGGGCAATCAAAGTACCTTGTTTCTGAATGATTTAGCAGAAGCAGCCTGTCACATGACTGGAACCTGCATTTGGTCAAGTGTTTAAGCATACAATTTGGATTCCTGACTTCAGTTGCTGTTTGAATACCATGAGAAGAGCACCTCTCGGCCTTGGCAGCTAAGCAGTCTGCTCTCCAGCTTTCTCTCACAGGTCTCATCTCCAAAGTAAAATCTTGCATTTTGCCTGAAAACTGGCCTCACTACCCAAGAACAAGAAATATTGCTGTACCTTTGACTTCAGTCAATCTACATCCCAGTTCCCACGACAAGAATTGCTATGAGATCAGTCAACTGAGAAACACTCATATGGTTATTGATCTATTGGATCTAAGTTATACAAATCTATACTCAATATCTTTGATTTTTAAGAAAACAATTGTAACTTCTTCCCTTTCTACCTTGCATGCTTGCGTATATGAGAATGAAGTAGTGAATCAATTCCCCCATATTTTGAATGTTCTGTTAATAAATTCTACCTCACCTGTGGGTTTTTCAAAAATTGGAATCCCAAAACAGTACTTCGGAGAACACCATCTGGCCTGCCATAGTGAAAGGACTGCAATAAAAAGGGATAAGTAAATTAAATTGCTGTTGTTGGGTTTAAATAGGTTCTATCCATCTTAACAGCTTCTTTGATCATTTTAAATGCGTCAATTAGATCACTATTATATTAAAGAAGTACAAAGCATTTTCTTCAATCTTCCCTTAAAATATAATGCTGGTGAAACTACGATGGATGCGTCAAAGCCTAGATATCTTTGACATGCGCCGAAGACCGAACACAGGACTCTGTATTGCTATACTATAATTTCCACTGCTTTATATTCCAGCTCTCTTGATGAAAACGCCAACAATCCATTTGTTCTAATTTTTGTTAACATTCACTTATATAGGGTCAAATGTTCCTTGAATCTTTCTTCATAATGGGTGTGCTACAAAATCCTCTGAGCATCTCATTTCCCTCCATGTATAGTTAATATTTTAAAAATTATTGAACTTGCCTGAATTTATGAGCAACCTGCTTATTTCAATATGTGGAACATTCCAGATTGCAATGTGGATCTTAGAGGGAGCATTCCTGTCTATCCATTGTTCTTATTCATTTCATAAATCCCATTTCAACTCTCTTCTTGTTTAACAGATCACATTATACTCTAATATATCCCAATATACCTCTCTTCTTCTTTCCTATTCTTCTCTTCTCATATGTCCCATTCTTTCTTCTATTGTGCAACCTGTTGTCCATCGGTTCTCATACATCCCATTCTCTGACTCCTCCCAGGTGACCAGTTTGCTCTCCCCTCTCATGCATCCAGTTCTCACGTCCCACACCTGAATCATGGCTGCTCTTTCCAACTTTGTCAGAACAGTAGAAAAGAGCAAAGAGGATGCATAATCTGGATTTGCTTCCTAAGAAACTTTAAAAATCCATTAATCTTTCCAAATAGTGAAATGAAACTGACGTAACATGATCTCTCATTTATTATCAATTAAACAGACAATTTAAATTCACTTGCTATTTCCAGCTTGGTTCATATGACTCAATCAATGCTTAAGGAAAGTATTTAGCAGGCATACCTCAGATCTATGGTCCATAACCCAATCTGCGTCATAATCTTGAATCAAGGCTCATGGAGATTAAATCCACACATCAAATTCACCCTGATTCTGTGGGCTGAATTTTGCACAAAATGGCTAAGTGTCAATTTTGTTGAGCTCCATAGCTGGTTTCTCCCCAGTTTAGTCTCTTAGTTTTTTAAGGCATAAGTACTGGACCAAGACAGTGGAGGATAAACCCCCGACCATCCGTTCTATTGCCTGTGAGATCCTTTACGTTTGATCAAGAGGGCAGAATGGGCCTCAGTTTAAAGTTCATACTTTTCAGAGGTTCCATTTTATTCACGAGTATTTTGTGCTGTTCTCAACTAGTTAGCAAACCTGATAGAGGAATGAATTGTACGCTGATGTTTCACAGATAGTAATTGTCCAAGGTAACTGATGATAATATCCAGAGGATATATAATATTATTTCAAACTGTAATCCCCAAGATATTACGATAGTTTACTCACAAAGAACATAATTATTCTAGATAAATGTTGACAAAATCGTTCAATGCTTCCTCAATGGGGAGATTTGGAGGGTGGGGGAAGATTAAAACAACTGTCACCACAACAACAGATGCCATTACTAGATTAAAGAGGAAGAGGAAGTTAAAACTAGCAGCAAGACTCAAAGTGAGAACACACAGCAGATCTGTCCAGAATAAAACTGTTGGACAGACCTATAATAAGGCTATGTATTTATATAGCAAATTTCATAGAGATAGACATCCCAAAGCATTTTTGAAGGAAGAGAAGAATATCACAATAAGCTAAATAAAAAAAGGGCAGAAATTTGCATTGTTTTGACTAAGTGTCAATTTTGTCAAGTTTCATGGTGGTTTTCTTGTGCATCTTACCAAATTCACTTCATTAACTACATGCCCCACTTGTCATACTCAGAACAGCTTACCACTTCTGGGATATCCTGGAATGTACTGGCATCCCTTAGGGCTGGCACAGTACACTGAGAAAAACACTATTAATCCATAGATACCCTGCACAATTCCTGACATTTGCTCCAGACATGGCAGAGAGGGGTAAACTGGCACACACTTTGCAAGTTGGAACCTAGAGGCCCCGGTGGATGGGTGACGCAGAGTCTGGATGTTCTCTTCCCTCTGGACTGGCAGTGGAGGCCATGAAACCAGACCATGTCAGCCAGGAACCTGGGTCAGTGCAGTTGCAGCTCTCTGAAGGAATGTCTAGCAAATAGGAAGACAGTCACTGACCTTCTGTACTCCACCAGCATAACTACCAACATCTCCTCTCCAATACTACATACTCCCTATCTCTGCTATTGAACCACCTCCTAGCAATCTGCAACACCTTCCCTCACTCACTCTCACTTCCCAATCCCAACACTACTAACTTTACATGGCCTCTGCACTGCCTACTCACTTGCTGGGATCACCTCCCTATCTGCAACAAAAATAATAGTCGTGTCACCCGCTTTCATCCCCCTTAAAAACCAGCCTCTGTCTAATTCCAAGAGGAAAACTGCTTACAATAGGGCAGAAAAAAATTAGTAATGGTGATGGGCTGCCTCATATTTGGCTCCTCATCCCTTATGGGGACAGGATTCTGATTCTGGCCACCCGAAGTGTCCAAGTCCTGGACTGATAGTGTCCAAGTCTTGGACTGATAGTGGAGACTGCTCTTGACTTACTGTGTTTAGGTTTCTCCTTTGACTTGACTGAGGACTGTTGCCAACAATGACGAGCTTCCTGGTTTTGTGTCCGTGCTAAGCAGCAAAGCAGAAAAAGGCAAGGCAAGGCAAGGAAACTGTGAACATCCAGGTAGGCTCAAAGTGAGTAAAGTGTAAGGAAGTAAGCAAACAGCCCAGAGATGCAGTTTGGTCCAGTCCATGAGCTGGGTGCATATCTCTGAGAACGTGGTGTTGTTGCTGCAACATTACAATAATACTTCAGGGCATACTGTTAGTAGAACAGAGATGTGCCATGAGGGTTCTTAGAGGCTGGCACATGTTGGATGTGAATGTCCGCAGATGTGATGTATGTGTGGCTTGTGCTTGTGGAGTGTGCCCTGACATTTTGATGCCTAAGATCTAACATGGAGACATGTGGGCTGAAGTTGCCAAGTACCAGCTCTGACTTCCAGGTCAAGAAATCTCAGCATCTTGTTTGCATGGGGCAGATGAAAGAAAGTAAGTTAATATATAAAGATTGAAATAAACTTAAACGTTCATAAAACACTCCCATTGGAAAATCATAAGAAAAACATAAAAAAAGAGCAGGAGTAGGCCATTCAGCCTGTTGAGTGTACTGTGGCATTGAATAAGTTTGTGGCTAATCTTCTACTTCAATATGATTTTCCTGCACCATCTCGTGCCCTTTGACGTTTTTAGCATATGGAAATCTATTGATCTCAGTCTTGCACACTGTCGCAACTCATTGGGATAGCACATTGGAAATCAATCCCCACTAATCCTGCAATTGTCACAGAAGTTAAAGATATTATCAAAATTCACAAAATCCCACAGTCTGCCTATCTTTTCGACGCAGGTTGACAGACAGCATGGACTAGGTTCCTGTGCTGAACAAGATTTATAACTTATTAGAAATTACTGTGTTCTATCTGCAGGTAAACAAAAATGAACTGTTGACATGTAACTCCACTAAAACTCTTAAACCCTTATAAAATTGTCCTTGCACACACATAGTGAAAGATGCAAACAAAAAACAAAATCGATGTTATGGATGGAGAAAAAACTGCGAACGAACTTCAATAGTCCCAGTCTTCAGGGTTCACTCAGATGTTCCTTTTGGTTCACAATGACTTGCTGGTCCTCGATTTCTCTTTGACTTGCTTTGACTTTGACTTGCTATCAGGAGGCACAAAGTGACTGGCTCAGAAATTATAAAGTGACTGACTTACTGGCCACAAGCCGCAGCTTACAGCAATTGATGAGAGAAATAAACTGACTTCTGGGTATGTTATACTGCAGAAAGACAGCCTTTCCCTTTCCGGAGGTCCAAAGGCATCTTGCTATACCATTCACCCCCAAAAACTGTCCAACTGTTTGTAAGCCATTCACATAGTTATTGGCAGGAAGAAGGACTTTGTCTTTGACAATTTGTCACCACTCCACAGATTAATGATCTACTTGTTGCTGACTGAACCCCACTTTGCACACTGGTGCAAGTTTATCAACAACTAATCTTCCCCACTCGTGAACAAGCAATAATCTAAATAGCATTTACAATAAGTGCTGGTAGCTTGCTTTTAAAGAGTAAAGCAATCCCTTTTACATTTTTTGGTTTTTAAAATAGACCTTTACTCATTTCAGTCCACAATCAAAAATACAGCTGTGCAGTGAAGCAGTCTGGGAACAGTGTCTAACAGTTGGCATTACAGTGAAGCAGTCTGGGAACATACCTGACAGTTGACTTTGCAGTGAAGTAGTCTGGCAATAATGTCCTCTAGCAGCATTGCACTCAAGCATTCTGGGGAGGCAGTGTTTGCTGACATCAACAACTGTGGCAATGCTGCATGCACGCTCATTCAGAAACATATAGTTCCGAGCACTGACATCAAAATGTAGACTTTACTTGTGATGTCATGTAGAAATGCATTACCGTTCATGTGCATGTGTGAGTTTGAATTGGGCTTCAGTGGTGTGGAGAAGGTACTCTGGATGGGAGGAAGCTCCCAAAGTGAGAAGGGAACATAAGAGTGCAGGAGTCGGGAGGGAAGGTGGGGTGTTGGGGGAACGATTTAACAAAGAGAACCTAGGAGCCATGAGGGGATGGAGGAGTGGCAAGGACAGCCAAAGATAGAAGGCCCTCTCCACCTCTGCCTCCTTTCTGAGTTCACCTCCCAGTTCTCTCTCCAAACCTCCTTCATCTCTAGTGCTCTGCTAGATCATGATCTCCCCACTTTCCTCCTGGGACCTCATGATCTCTCTCCGGCCAACCCCATATCTCCGTCCATCCCATCACCTCATCACCTACTGCTCCCGACCCAGTCCCAATTTCCCAGTCTGGAAATAGTGACCTGTAGCAGCATCATAGTGAAGCAGCACAGAAAGAGCGTCCAACAGTCATCACCACGGTGAAGCAGTCTGGGAACAGTGTTTTGTAGCATCATTATAGTGAACAAGTTATGGAAAAGTGTCCAACAGTCAGCATTGCAGTGAGGCAGCCTGCTAGCAGTGTCCTGTAGCAGCATTGCGGTGAAGCTGTCTGGGAACAATTGTCTGACAGGCAGCACCATTGTGAAGTAGTCTGGGAACGGTTGATTTGCTCAGGTGGCTGGATAGCAGGTTGGCAACACAGAGTGATGCCAACAGTCTTGATTCAATTCCAGCACTGGCTGAGATTACCATGAAGGACTTGCTTTGTCAACATCTCATCTTCTGGTAATCCTCAAGTTAAATCAGCACCAGTCATCTTTCTTTGGTGAGAGAGCAGCCATATGATCTGGTGAGACTATGGCAACTTTACCTTTTAGAAGCAGTCTGGGAGTAGTGTCCTGCAGCAGCAGCAGCACAGTGAAGCAGTTTGGGAATAGTGTAAAAAAAATGGTGTGGTGCAAGGGGAAGTAACTGATTGTGTAAGGCCCAGGGATAATTTATACTATTTTTATTGCTAATAGCTTGTAAGGTCTTTATGTTGGATTTACAGTTAGCAAAGGTCCAGAGATAAAGAGCCTTAGAGTAATTACATTAGTGATTCAGAAGAGGGAACAAATGCAAACAATTTTGCAGACAACACAAAATTGGGTGGGAGGGTGAACTGTGAGGAGGATGCAACAATGCTTCAGTGTAATTTGGAAAAGTTGAGTGAGTGGGCAAATGCGTGGCAGATGCAGTATAATGTAGACAAATGTGAGATTATCCACTTTGGTAGCAAAAACAGGAAGGCAGATTATTATCTGAATGAATAGATTGAGAAAGGGGAATTGCAATGAGACCTAGACGCCCTTGTGCACCAGTCTCTGAATGTGAGCATGCAGCTACAGTAGGCTGTGAAGAAGGCAAAATGTATAATAAAGCAAAGAGCTTCAGACGATGGCAATATCATAAAACAAAAATTGCTGGAGGAACTCAGCAGGTCTGGCAGAATCTGTGGAGAGAATATACAGCTAACATTTCAAGTCCATTGATCCTTCGCAAGAGCCCTTTTCTCGAAGGCAATTATATTTTGGCCTTGATACCAAGAGGATTTGAGTACAGGAGCAAGGATGGCTTGCTGCAAATGTACAGAGTCTTGGTGAGACCATATTAAGTGTATATAGTGCAGTTTTGGTCTTATCTATGGAAGGATTTTCTGACGATGGAGGAAGTGCAACAAAGATTTACCAAACTGATTCCTGGGTTGATAGGACTCATGTGTGAAAAAGTCTGGTTCAGTTCATTGCAATTTAGAAGAATGAGCGGGCCTACAAAAGCCTATAAAATTTTAACAGGATAATCAAGGCAAATACAGGCAGAATGTTCTTAATGACTGGGGAGTCCAGAATTCTCCAGGAGTCACAGTCTATAGATATGGGGTGGGCAATTTAGGACTGAGGTGAGGTGAAATTCTTCATCCAGAGAGTGCTAAGGCTATGGAATTTACTGACACAGAAAGTGGTTGAGGCCAAACATTGAATGAGCTCGAGAAGGAGATAGATATAGTTCTTATGGCCAAAGGTATCAAAGGTAGGGAGAAAGTGGGAACAGGGTTTTCAATTGGATAATCAAGCACAATCATATTGGCTGAATGGCCAACACCCGCTCCTGTTTTCTATGTTTCTATGAGACAAAGCAATACCTAATGCTGAAAAGCCTGAAAGATAATTTGGTTACAAAGTTTGAGGAATCACACCACCACCCATTTTTAAGATGGAAAATAAAAATAAGAAAATAAAATAAAAAGTACCTCTGTTAGGAACTGAAGAAGAGAGAATTAAGAACAATTCAAATCATCTCTTCCTCTTGTCCATAACCATTTGCAGTTTCGTAGAAATGAGAACTGTTAAAAATTGAGAAGTTCAAACTACATTGACATTAACCACTTGAGGAACTCTGCTACACACAGGAACAATCTTGCAACTGAGACAAGAGAGGACACGTCACATTCATCTATTCCAGATACTGTCTTTCATCAAACCACTGCTGCTTTTGCATAGACTTGTTTACTGACACTTTTCAAAAGCGTTAACCACTACCACAACACACAAGACATTAAGGTACTTTGTGCTGAAGACAACAATTCTGTACAATTTGTAACAACATCAGTGCTGTTGACTGGCAAAACATCTGGTCCCTCATTTAATTGCTCATGAAGTGCCAATGGAGACAGTCTTCTTTTCACTTGGGATATGTTGGAAGTATAGTTTTCCAATTTCAGTTATTATCAAATGAGATTCATGGCATATGGCAACATTTCTTGTGCAACTGTCTGCTGATAGAATCAGATAATCCCTACACTGCAGAAAGAGTTCATTCAGCCTATTGGTCTCACCAACCCTCCAAAGAGCATCCTACCCAAAGCCACCCCCGACCCTATCCCCATAACCCCCCAATTACATTGCTAATCCACCTAGCATGCACATCCGTAGACATGATAAGGAAATTTAGAATGGCCAAACCTAACCAGCACATCTTTCAACTGTGGGAGGAAACTGCAGCACCTGATGGAAACCCATGCAGACATGGGGAGAATGTGCAAACTCCACATGTACAGTCACCCAAGGCAGGAATTGTACCTGGGTCCCTGGTATTGTGAAGTTGCAGTGCTAAGCACTGAGCTACCGTGCCACCCTGCTCATTTCATTTACTATGCAACTGAGCTGTTAAGCTTCTTTCTTAGGAATTGTATGACTGGAGAGGCACAAGTGCTCACCACTGCTGCGACCCTTCAGCTGTTACACCATTGAAGTTCTGCACGCTACCTCAGACATTGCAAGGCAGGAACTGCTGCTCACTCTGTACATCTCTACATTCAGGACTTAGCCCAGAGGAAAGAAAAGATCATTCCCTGCTTTGTGCATGGCAACATGCAGGTAGACCAGGTGGTGGCAAGGAATGCAGTCCTTTTGCTAGCTGACCACCACAGAAGGCCATACCACCAGATCAGAGCAGGCTGGACATATATTGCAGTCCTGACAGTGCTGTGTCCCAGTGAAATGGGACGTCCAGCAGTGCAGGAAAAGGGTTGCTGATCCTCTGCACTCCAATTGGGTAAGTGCCAGCATTTTCTCTCTGCTACCTCACACTCACAGAGCTACCATTCAGTCAAACTCTACTACTGAACACACATCTCGCCAAGGCTTACAGACTATAACTCTGTAGTACATTAATCATGTTCACTCAATGGCTCTCATCCACTGAAAACTATGAAACTTTGCTTCCCTCTGTGCTTCCTTAAGAGATAGGAGCAGAACTAGCTCATTCATGCTATTGGGTCTGCTCTGTATTCAATGAGATCATGGCTGTTCTGAATCCTCAACTCTATTTTCCTGACCTTTCCCGGTAAATCTTCATTCCCTCACTGATTGAAATCCGTTCGATCTCAGCCTCGAAGTTACTTAGTGATCCATTTTCAACACACCTTTTCAGTAAAGAATTCCATAGATTCACTATCCACTGAAAGAAGAAACTTCTCAACTTGATCTTAAATGTGCAACCCCTTTATTCTGAAATTAGTCCTTGTGTCCTAGACACTCCCACAAGGGAAAACAACATTTCCATATCTATCTTGTCAGTCAACACCATCAAGGTTGTGGCATGATGAACTGGTGGAGAAGGAGCAAGAAAGCTGGCATTCAGCGAGATTTTGGTGAGACCAAATGAAGCTTAATCCCTCCTGATTTGTCTGAAACCTTTGACACAATTGATTACATCATACACCTCTAACATTTCTCCACCTGCCAAAGTCAGTGTGAATGACATCAAGACCTGTCTGCAAGAGCAGGCACAGAGACTAATTAAAAACCCAATGCTGTTGCATCGTTGGTGTTCACATTTCAACAAAGTCCATGTCTTCCTGAAGAATATGGTACTGAGCCAGAAAATAGTGTGACCTCAGGTTGATAAGCCAACTTGCCTGATTTTAACTGACTGATGGGCAGTAAAATCAGCTCAAGCCCTTTACATGAAGATCTGGGTGAAGTAGTTATTGGTGAGTAAGATTAGTTTCTTTGATTCACTTGCAGAAAGTGGGCATCACTGACTAGCCAGCATTTGTTACCCTTCCCAGTTGCCTTGAGAAGTTCATGGTGATTTGCCTTCTTGAACCACTGCAGTCCCTATGCTATTGGTTGGCCCATAATGCTCTTATAAAGGGAATTCCAGGATTTTGCAGTGACAGTGGAGGAACTACAATATATTTCCAAGTCAGGATGGTGAATGGTTTGGAGGAAACTTGCAGGCAGTGGTGTTCCCATGTATCTGCTGCCCTTGGCCTTCTAGATGGAGGTGGTTCTGGTCTTGGAAGATGCTGTCAAAGGATCTTTGGTGAATTTCTGCAGTGCATCTTGCAGATTGTACACACTGCTGCAGAGTGTTCTTGATGGAGGGAGTGGATGTTTGTGGATATGGTGCCAATCAGGTGGGTTGCTTTGTCCTGGATGGTGTCAAGCTTTAGTGTTGTTGGAGCTGCACTCAGCCAGGCAAATGGGGAATATTCCATCACACTCCTGACTTGCGACTTGTAAATGATGGACAGGCTTTGGGGAGTCAGGAGGTGAGTTACTCACCACAGTATTCCTAGCTTATGATCTGCTCTTGTAGCCACTGTATATGGCAAGCACAGTGAGTTTCTGGTCAGTGGTAAGCCCCAGGATATTGGTAGTGGGATTCAGTGATTGTAACACCATCAAATGTCAAAGAACGGTGGTTAAACTGTCTCTCATTGAAAATGCTCATTGCCTGGCATTTATGTGGAGTGAATGTTACTTGCCACCAGTCAGCCGAAGCCTAGGTATTATCCAGATTATATTGCATTTGACCATGGACCACTTCAGTATTTCACAGGTCGCAAACGATGCTGAACATTGTGCAATCATTAGCAAACATTACCACTCTGGCCTTATGGTGGAGGGAAGGTTATTGATAAAGCAGCTGAAAATGGTTAGGCCTAGGATACTACAATGAGGAACTCCAGCAAAGAGGTCCTGGAGCTGAAAAGACTGACCTCCAACAACCACAGCCATCTTCCAGGAATGACCCCAACCAGCAGAAAGTTTGCTCCCTGATTTCCATTGATTCCAGTTTTGCTGAGGATCCTTGAGGCTACTTGGTTAAATGTGGCCTTGATGTCAACGTCTGTTACTTTCACTTCACCTCTAGAATTTAGCTCTTTTGTCGATGTTTGAACCAAGGCTGTAATGGGGTCAGGAGCAGAATGGCCCTACAGAACCCAAACTGGGTGTCACTAACCAGGTTATTGCTGAGCAGATGGTCCTTGATTGCACTGTTGATAACGACTGCCATCACTTTATTGATGATCGAGAGCAGACTGATGGAGTGGTAATTCACTGGGTTGGATTTTTCCTTTTTGTGTTCAGGACATGACTGAACAATTTTCCACATTGTTGGGTAGATGCCAGAGTTGTAACTGTACAGAAATAGCTTGGCTCGGGGAGCACCAAATTCTGGAGCATATCTTTGTACTATTGCATTTGTTGTCAGGGCCCATAGCCTTTGCAGTGTCCAATGCTTCCAACCTTTTCTTGATAACACATGAAGTGAATCAAGTTGACCGAAGACTGGCATTTGTGATGCTGGGGACCCCTAGAAGTGGCTGAGATGGATGATGTACTCGGCATTACTGGCTGAAGATCGCTGTAAATGCTTCAGCCTTACCTTTTGCACTGATGTGCTGGGCTCTTCCATCATCAAAAATGGGGATATTTGTAGAGCTTCCTCGTCCAGTGAGTTGTTTAATGTCCATTGCCATTCATGACCAGATGTGGCAGGACGGCTGAGCTTAAATCTGATCCGGTGGTTATGGGATCACTCAGCTCAATCACTTGCTGCTTATGCTGTTTGGCATGCAAGTGGTCCTGTTTAGTAGCTTTACCAAGTTGACACCTCAGTTTTAGATATTCCTGGTGCAACTCCTGGCATGGCCTCCTTGCACTCTCCATTGAACCAGGGTTCATCCACTGGCTTGATGGTAATGGTTGAGTGGGGGATATGCCGGCCTTGAGATTGTAGATTGTGTTGGAGTATGATTCTGCTGCTTTTGATGGTCCACAGCGCCTCAAGGATGCCCAGTCTTGAGTTGCTAGATCTGTTAGCAGTCTGTCCCATTTAGCGTGATGATAGTGCCACACAACATGATGGAAGGTTTTCTTAATCTGAAGGCAGGATTTTGCCTCCACAAGGACTGTGTGGTGGTCACTCTTACTGATACTGTCACCAACAGATACATCCGCAGCTGGTAGAATGGAAAGGATGAGGTTAAGTACATTTTCCCTCTTGTTGGTTCCCTCACCACCTACCGCGGACCCAATCTAGCAGCTATGTCCTTTAGGATCCGACCAGCTTGACCAGTAGTGCTACTGTTGAGCCACTCTTGGGGTTAGACACTGAAATCTCCCACCCAGAGTACATTTTGTGCCGTTGCCACCCTTGGTGCTTCCTCCAAGTGCTGTTCAACATGGAGAAGTACTGATTCAATCAGCTGAGGGAGGACAGTCCGTAGCAATCAGCAGGATATTTCCTTCCCTGTGTTTAACCTGATGCCAGGAGATTTCACGAGGTCCAGAGTCAATGTCGAGTACTCTCAGGGCAACTCCCCCCCAACTGTATATCACAGTGCCACCACCTCTGCTGGGTCTGCCCTGCCACTGGGACAAGACAAATCCAGGGATGGTGATGGTGGTGTCTGAAACATTGCCTGTAAGGTGTGATTCAAGAGTATCACTATGTCAGGCATTTGCTTGACTAGTTTGTGAGACAACTCTCCCAATTTTGGCACCAACCTCCAGATGATAGTAAGAAGACTTTGCAGGGTTGACAGGGCTGTTTTTGCCATTGTCATTTCCGGTGCCTAGGTCAATGCCCATTGATCCATCCGGTTTAATTTCTTTGTTGAGACTTTGTAGCAATTGTTCCAACTGACTTGCTAGAATATGTCAGAGGGCTGTTGAGAGTCAACCATGTTGGTGTCACTCTGGAGTATGCACACAGGGTTTGGACACCAGAAATATCAAAGCAACTGGAACAATGCAGGTTACTCTGTGTAGGCCCTTCCATATCAGTCTGAACATTGTTAGAAGATTGTAGCTGAAGGACATTGCCAGAAGATTGGAAATGAAAACAAGCTGTCATATCCAGATCATTAGGTCGATAAAGTGTTAAGTGTTCAATAACATGTGAGTCTCCCTCTTAAAAAGGAGCTAAGGACTCCTCGGTATCTGGCTGGTTGCAATTCACCAAACCCGCTGTAGTGGATTCAATAATGTCATAGCTGACCTATACAGAATGCATCACCTCAGGGTATTGCCGATGGTTATGATACCCAACTTAAAGAGGTGAGTCCCTCACTGGAAACTGGAATTTTTCCCACTTTGTTCCAGATGTTGGTGGGGTTGTAAGTAGTGAGGAGGATAGCCTAAGATTACAGAAAAATATAAATTGTCTGGTCAGATGGGCTGATCAGTGGCAAATGGAATTCAATCTGGATAACCGTGTAGCGTTGCACTTGGGCAGGATGAACAAAACAAGGACCTACATGATGAATGTAGGACTCCCTGGGGAGTACCAAGGATTAGAGGGACCTTGGTGTGCATGTACACCAGTCCCTTAAGGTGGCAGAACAGGTAAATAATGTGGTTAAGAAGGCACATGGAATACTTGAGATAACAAGCATGGGGCTGGATGAACACAGCAGGTCAAGCAGCATCATAGGAGCAGGAAAACTTGACGTTTCGGGCCTAAACCCGAATACTTGTCTTTATTAGTTGCGGTGTAGCGTAAATGGGCAGGTAAGTTTTCTGGAACTGTATAAAATGTTGATGAGGCCACAGCTAGGGTAATGTGTGCAGTTCTGGAATCCACAAGATAGGAGGATTGTTATTACACTGGAGAGGGTGCAGAGGAGATTTATCAGGATGTTGTGATTTTACTGCCCATCAGTCAGTTAAAGTCAGGCACATATTTAGGTAAGGGGCAGAAGTTTTGGAGGGTAAGTGAAGAAACATTTTTCCACCCAGAGGGTGGTGGGAATCTGAAACTCACTGCTGGTAAAGGTGGTAGAGGCTGAGAACTTTATAACATTTGAGAAGTCTTTAGATGTGCCCAGGTTTATGAGACTATGGGCTAAGTGCTGGAAAGTGGGGTTAGCATAGGAAAGTTAGAGATAGTAAGAACTGCGGATGCTGAAATCATAGATAACACAATGTGGAGCTGGAGGCACACAGCAGGTCAGGCAGCATCAGTGGAGCAAAAAAGTTGACATTTTGGGTCAGGACCCACTTCTGAAGAAGGGTCCCGACCCGAAACATCAACTTTCTTGCTCCTCTGGTGCTGTCTGACTTGCTGTATTCCTCCAGCTTCACACAGTGTTATCTCTTTGAATAGGAAGGTGGTTGTTTTTGACCAATGCAGACATGATTGGCTAAAGAGATAGCAAGAACTACAGATGGTGAAGCCAGAGACAACAGTGTGAAGCTGGAGGAACACAGCATCAGAGGAGCACGAACAACCTGAAACATCAACTTTCCTGCTCCACTGATGACGATTGGCTAAAGAGCCTTTTTCTACCTGTAGACCTCTATGACTCTATGATCCATAAACTAATCCCTAAAGGTTCAAATAGTTGTCTGTGTAGATAAGTAATAGAAGATTTATCAATGATATATATTGGTAAGTTGTGCAATTTTACCTGTCTCAGTTGTATTCTCAGCAGTACCTCTGCACACTTGAGTGCAACCAGACCTTGGCCCTGCCAGCCTACACATAATCTCTTTGGGATTACGTGACGAAAGTGTCAGGAGAAAGGGTGCATACTGTGTGGGAAAACAGAAATTCTTTAACTGGGCCTTGTTCAGTTGTTTATTTGAAAGATTCTGAAACACAATTGGGTTTTTGCTATAATGAAAATATTTTCTGAAGAAGGGTCCAGACGCGAAACGTCAGCTTTCCTGCTCCTCTGATGCTGCCTGACCTGCTGTGTTCCTCCAGTCCACACCTTGTTATCTCAGTCTCCAGCATCGGCAGTTCTTACTATCTCTGGGTTTTTGTTACGTTAGATAGTCTAATGATGAAATTTTAATTTAGCTAGTTGCATCAGAAGTGGTTTGGATGCTTCCTCTTTTTCTCAGTTTATACCCTTCTAAGTACCCCACAGGAAATTTCATTTGTCATGGTCATATTTCTGCTGGTTTTCTTCCACTAGCCTTTCATTACATCCTGCTACAATAACTGTGCATCACCTGGGATGAAACTTTGGTTTAGTGGTTAGCCTTTTCACTTCTGAATCAGAAATAGGATTCATTGTTTAAATACTGCTTTAAACTCTTAAAAAGTCCAAATGAAGAACATCCAGCAGTTTCCAAATGTTATACTCACATCTGGTGGGTGTGGGTGGCTCTTCCAGTTGGATGGGTTGTGGAATCCCATGAAATACACCCATCATGCAGATTTAAACAGTATAAAAACAACTATGGAGAGGTTATGGAAGTAACAATCACATTGATTGGTGATACCTCAATTCCTTCGCCTCCGCCGCATCTGTTCCCAGGATGAGACTTTCCAATCCCGCACATCTCAAATGTCCTCATTCTTCAAGGACCGCAACTTCCCCCC
>JAHRHZ010000059.1:3895289-3909169 GCA_024137785.1 Ginglymostoma cirratum
TATCCCGCCCCCTTGACCTGTCCGTCCTCCCTGGACTGACCTATCTCCTCCCTACCCCTCTACCTACACTCACCTTTACTGGCTCCATCCCCGCCTCTTCGACTTGTCTGCCTCCTCTCCACCTATCCTCTCCTCTATCCATCCTCTATCCGCCTCCCCCTCTCTCCCTATTTATTTCAGAACCCTCTTCCCCTCCCCCATTTCTGATGAAGGGTTTAGGCCCGAAACGTCAAGTTTTCCTGCTCCTATGATGCTGCTTGACCTGCTGTGTTCATCCAGCCCCATGCTTGTTATCTAAGATCAGTGTGATTCACTTTCAAATGCCCTCTGAAGTAGCCAAAGCAGTTAATTGACTATTTCAAACTTTCATGGCAAGGAATAAACAAACAGTATATGTCAACATTGTTGTTCAACTCTGTTATCCACCTACTGATATTCAGAGAGACTTTGTTTGCTTCTGTGGATGAAATTCAGAAATTAGCATTTTGTCTTTTCTGATCCAGTCAAAGACCAAAGACAGTCCAAAAGTAAACATTTTAAATTGGTGAAAGGTCAATTTTACCAACCAGGGATGTGACAGTGAAAGTGAAATGAAATCTCCTCCTTGAGGATATATTTGTGCCAGAGAAATGGAAAGGGTTCAGCAAGGCAATAAAGGGGGATCCTGGACAAGTATGTTCCCACAGAGAAAAATCTAGGCTCTTGAAGATGTCAAAAGACAAAATTAAGAAAGTTCATACCCAACACTTAAGACTGCAGCAAGTTATAAGCGTATACAAAATATAGGGACTAAATTAAAAATGGAATTAAGAAATCAATCAAACAATGCCAAAATTTATTGTCAAATAAGATCACAAATGCCTAGAGATAATTCATACATAGTAGGTCTAATTTGAGACCCTAAAGGTAACATGAATGTGGAAGCACATAGCATGGCTATAGCTCTCAATGAATACTTTGTCGGTCTCTTTTGTTAAAAGATAAAGTATATATTTACTTAAGGAGGAGTGTGAAATATTGGATGAGATAAACATAGTGAGGGAGAAAATATTAAGGTGCTTATCATCCTTGAAAGTGAATAAACCACCAGGCCCACACAAAGTGTATCTCACGCTGCCAAGGGAAGAAACTGAAGAAGAAGAGGAAATTCTGTGAAGTGTGTGACTATGCAGTTCCATCACTGGGAGGCTAAGTCTTGATCTAGAAAAGATGACAGTCCACATGATTGGCAACACATCAAAAAACATTAAATACCTAAATGCTCAGTAACTGCAAACTGTACACTCTACAAGATGCACTGCAGAATTTCACCAAGGCTCCTTAGACAGTATGTGGGTAGGTAATGAACTAGTAGTATTATCGCGAGACTATTAATCCAGAAACCCAGCTGATGTTCTGGGGACCCGGGTTCAAATCCCACCACGGCAGATGGTGGAATTTGAATTTTAAAGAAGTCTGAAATTAAGAATCTACTGATCACCATTAAATCATTGCTGAAAAACCCATCTGGTTTGCTTATGTCCTTCAGGGGTGGAAATCTGCCACCCTTACCTAGTCTGGCCTACATGTGACTCCAGACCCACAGCAATGTGGTTGACTCTCAACTGCCCTCTGAAATGGCCAAGCAAGCCACTCAGTTGTACCAATCGCTACAAAGTCACAAAGAAATGAAACTGGACAGATCACCTGGCATCAATCTAGGCACTGGGAAAGACAATGGCAGAAACAGCCCTGTCAATTCTGCAAAGTTCTCCTCACTAACATCTGGGGGTTAGTGCCAAAATTAGGAGAGCTGTCTCACAGACTAGTTAAGCAACAGCCTGATATAGTCATACTCATAGAATCATACCTTACAGACAATGTCCCAGACACCACCATCACCATCCCTGGATATATCCTGTCCCACCAGCAGGACAGATCCAGCAGAGGTGGCGGCATAGTGGTATACAGTCAGGAGAGTGTTGCTCTAGGAGTCCTCGACATTGACTCTGGACCCCATGAAGTCCCATGGCTTCAGGTTAAACATGGGCAAGGAAACCTCCCGCTGATTACCACATACCGTCCTCCCTCAGCTGATGAATCAATACTCCTTAATGTTGCACAACACTTAGAGGAAGCACTGAGGATGGCAAGGGCACTCTGGGTGGGGGATTTCAATGTCTGGTTGAGCTGGTCGGGTCCTAAAGGACATAGCTGCAAGACTGGGTCTGCGGCAGATGGCGAGGGAACTAACAAGTGGGAAAAACATACTTGACCTAATCCTTACTAATCTGCGAGCCGCAGTTGCATCTGTCCATGACAGTACCGGTAAGGGCAACCATCACACAGTCCTTGTGGTGACAAAGTCCCACCTTCACATTGAGAACAACCTCCATTGTGTTGTGTGGCGCTATCACCAAGCTAGTTGGGATGGACTTTGCACAGATCCAGAAACTCAAGACTGGTCATCCATGAGGCACTGTGGGCCATCAACAGCAGCAGAATTGTACTCCAGCACAATATGTAACCTGATGGCCCAGCATATCCCTCTGTCAACCATTACCATGAAGCCAGGGGATCAACCCTGGTTCAACGGAGAGTGCAGGATGGCATGCCAGGAGTAGCACCAGGCATACCTGAAGATGAGGTATCAACCTGGTGATGCTCCCAAACCGGGCTACTTGCATGCCAAACAGCGAAAGCAGCAAGTGATAGACAGAGCTAAGTGATCCCACAACTAACAGATCAGATCTAAGTTCTGCAGTCCTGTTACACCCAGTCGTGAATAGTGGTGGCCAACTCATTGGAGGAGGAGGCTCCACAAATATCCCCATCCTCAATGATGGAAGAGTCCAGCATATCAGTGCAAAAGATAAGGCTGAAGCATTCGCAGCAATCTTCAGCCAAAAGTGCCGAATGGATAATCCTTCTTGGCCTCCTCCAGTGGTCCCCAGCATTACAGATACCAGTCTTCAGCCAATTCGATTCACTCCATGTGATATTAAGAAATAGTTGGAGACACTGGATACTGCAAAACGTATGGGCTCTGACAACATTCTGGCAATAGTACTGAAGACTTGTGCTCCAGAACTTGCCGGTCTCCTAGCCAAGTTGTTCCAGTACAGTTACAACACTGATATCCACCCGTCAATCTGGAAATTTGCCCAAGTATATCCTGTACACGAAAAGCAGGACAAATCCAGCCTGGCCAATTACCGTCCCATCAGTCTACTCTCAATCATCAATAAAGTGATGGAAGGTGTCATCAACAGTGCTATCAAGCAGCACCTGCCCATAAATAACCTGCTCAGTGACACCCAGCTTGGGTTCTTCCAGGGCCACTCAGCTCCTGATGTTATTACATGGACAAAAGAGCTGAATTCCAAAGGTGAGGGGAGAGTGACAGCCCTTGATATCAAGGCTGCATTCGACCGAGTGTGGCATCAAGGAGCCCTAGCAAAACTGGAATCAATGGGTATCGGGGGGAAAACTCTCCAGTGGTTGGAGTCATACCTGACGCGTAGGAAGATGGTCGTGGTTGTTGGCAGTCAATCATCTCAGCTCCAGGACATCTCTGCAGGAGTTCCTCAGGGTAGTGTCCTAGGCCCAACCATCTACAGCTGCTTCATCAATGACCTTCCCCCCATCATTAGGTCAGAAGTGGGGATGTTCGCTGATGATTGCACAACGTTCAGCACCATGCATGACTCCTCAGCTACTAAAGCAGTCCATGTTCACATGCAACAAGATCTGGACAATGTCCAGGCTTGGGCTAACAAGTGGCAAGTGACATTCACACTACACAAATGACAGGCTATGACCATCACTAATAAGAGACAATCTAACCACCGCCCCTTGACACTCAATGGTGTTACCATTACTGAATCCCCCACTATCAACATAATGCGGCTTACCATTGAACAGAAGCTCAACTGGACTCACCACATCAACACAGTGGCTACAAGGCCAGGCCAAAAGCTAGGAATACTGAGGCAAGTAACTCGCCTCCTGACTCCTCAAAGCCTGTCTGCCACCTACAGGCACAAGTCAGGAATGTGACAGAATACTCTCCACTTGCCTGGATGAGTGCAGCCCCAACAGCATTCAAGAAACTTGAGACCATCCAGGACAAAGCAACCTCCTTGATAGGCACTACATCCACAAGCATTCACTGTCTCCACCACTGACGCTAGTAGCAGCAGTGTGTACTACCTGCAAGATGCACTGCAGAAATTCACTAAAGATCCACATACAGCACCTTCCAAACCCACAACCACTTCCATCTGGAAGGACAAGGGCATCAGACATATGGGAACACCACCACCTTCAAGTTTCCCTCCAAGTCACTCACCATCCTGACTTGCAAATATATCGCCATTCCTTCACTGTCACTGGGTCAAAATCCAGGAATTCCCTCCCTAATAGTAGGGTCAACCCACAGCAGGAGGACTGCAGCAGTTCAAGAAGGCAGCTCACCACCTTCTCAAGGGCAACTAGGGATGGGCAAGAAATGCTGGCCAGCCAGTGATGCCAACATCCCACAAATGAATAAAAAAAAGGGTTTCAAACACGTGGTCACTACCATCTAGAAAGACAAGGGCAGCAGATAAATGGGAACACCACCAACTGCAAGTTCCCCTCCAAGCCACTCATCGTCCTGATTTGGAAATATATCACTGTTCCTTCACTATTTCTGGGTCAAACCCTGAAACTCACTCCCAACAGTTGTTAAAGAAGTTGTAGTGATTGTAACAAGGTCAGCCAGTTGGACATCATTGAATATGAGCTCCCTGATTGAGGCTGTTAATCGGGTCCAATCAGGGTGTCCTGGTTGACAGATAAAAAAGTATCAGAGTATCAGAGATACTGCACTCTGAGAGCTGATTCTGAATAAGGCAGTACTACAGTTAAGGACTGTTTATAAAGGGTGTCTTGGAATACCAGTCTCTGTGGAGTTATTTCAGCGGCAGCGAGACTAAAGAATGATCCTGATGAAAACCACTTGCAACAGTCATCTTTGACTTGGGATAAACATTTCTTACATCATGCCTTTATTTGGGAAACTTGACTTGTTTGACTCTGTCATTGAGGACTGGGTCCAGTATGTGGAAAGAATATGTTATTTTTCTTGGCAAATTGTGGCAGACAAAAAGTAATGAGTAAAGCCTGTGGAGCTGAAGTTTTTTTCTGTTATTATGAGATTAATTTTTCCTGAGGCAACACTCAAACCTTTTAAGGATGGCCTGACATAGTTGCCTCAAGCCTCCTTTAATTCTGAGATGCTATCATCTTTACTTAGCAATTTGAGAACCAGAGGAAACCATATTGAGATTTTTGATTAGGTTAAGATGACTGAGACTTTGCTTTAACCCTTAATGAGATACTTAGAGACTACTGGCATGTGGGATTAATGACATGACTATGCAATAAACACCTAGTACCTGAAGCCCAACTGGACTTCAGACAGGCGCTACAATTGGCTTTATCATTGGAAAATGCAGCAAGTGGAGCATATGAGTTGCAGGGTATTCTGTTGGAAGTGGACGCCAGTCTGACTGAGCTTGGGGAAACACCATTTTAGTGTAGGCAATTGCATAGCCTCATTCAGTACATATCCTGATCAGTGAGATTCCGGGTCAGCCCACAGCAAAACCCCAAAACAAAGCCAAGTCTTGGCCAAATGATTAAAATTTTGTTCAGAATCCTGGCTGGGAAGCCATTGTAGTCACTGCCAGTATGTGGACACAGGACAGTTAAAGACTGCTATGAGACCTAAATTGAGTAAGGTAACTCATAGGCCGGTATTGAGGAGGATATCAAGGAGAGTTCATACCCTGGAAAGTTTACCAAATCTGGTTCGGAGCAGCTCAATTGCTTAGCAACATCAAAATCAGAACCAATCAAAACATCTGGTTAAATGGTCATCTACTTCTAATGGAAACTGAAATCAGTGTGGCTGCATCAGTGATTGCAGAACCAGTTTTTAATAAAATTCACTCAGGACGCCAGCCTTTAAGTTTGCGCAAGAACTTGGATAGGTTGAAAATCTATACTAGGGAACCTTTGTAGATTAAAGGTCCAACTTTGGTTTCAGTCTCTTATGAAAAGCAGCTGGCTCAGTTACCAAGGATTGTAGTAAAAGGCTCAGGCCTTAATGAGATGAAATTGGTTGCAAGAAATTCACCAATGTTGGCTTAACATTTTTCATTTAGAAAATGGCTGCCGAGTGATGTCCTAATTTAATACCCAGAAGTCTTCTAGGAAGTTCTAAAGACTATCAAAGGAGCCACAACCACCTTGCAATTTTTTTTTCTTTTCTCATTAGCCAAAGTCTGGGAAGTATATGTATTGGGCGTTCCTCTCCACAGGACACCGGTGAGGCAACACTATCCCAATACTGTACAGGGAGGCATCACATGTCAGCACCACATTTTTTTAATTTATTCAAAGGATGAGGGCGTGACTGGCTAGGCAGCATTTATTGCCCATTCCTAATCGCCCAGACAATAGTTTAAGAATTAACCACATCATTGTGGATCTAGAGTCACATGTAGACCAGACCAGGTAAGGATAGCAGTTTCCTTCCCTAAAAGGACATTAGTGAACCAGATGGGGTTTTCCAACATCAACAATGGATTTGTGGTCATCATCAGACTCTTAATTCCAGATTTTTTTTTACTGAATTCAAATTCCACCATCTGCCATGGGAGGATTCAAACCCAGGCATCGAGAACATTATCTGGATCTCTGGATTAACAGTCTAACAATAATACTACAAAGCCATCACATCTTCTTTGTCTTGCTTGGGATTGTAGGTGTGCCAACGCCTTAGATGATGATAGCTGCTTCTTCACTTCCCCAAAAGTTACATCTTGGCTACAAGACCATTTCCAGCGTTGATCCTTTTGCTATAGCAGAAGTAAGGGTGCCAGGATGGAGGGCAAGTTACATATGAATTTCCTGTAATAATTCACAAACCCAAAGAAAGACCTAAACTCCAGACATGGGAGCAGGGGCGCCTTTGATCACCCTCACTTTATCTTCCAACAGGCATAACCCAGTCTTGTTGATTCTGTAGGGCAAGTAGTTTACTTCGGGTGGTGGGAACAAACATTAAACATTTTTCAAAGGCAGGTGTGTGCTTACTAGGAAAAAGTGCGCATACCCAATCTTGGAGAAATGTTTAAGCACCATATGCAAACTCTCTAAATGCCCTTTATTGGTCTTCCCAGTTATTAGCAGGTCATCTAGATTAATGGCAACCTGGGGTAGACCTTGTAAAATGTTCTCAATCATTCGCTGGAAAATGTACAGGCTGATGATACCCTAAAAGAACATCTTGTATATTGGGACAAACCCTTACAGGTATTAATCATAGCATACTTCTGGGAATCCTCATCTGAGAGGGATGAGGTGTGAGTGGGAGAAGGTGCAAAGGAGGTGGGGGAGGATGGATGTGGGAGTGGGTGAGAGTGGGGACGAGGCGGGGGGTTAGGAATTGGGAGTGGGGAGGAGGTGGGAGATGGTTGTGTGAGTCAGGGTAGAGGAGACAGGAGTGGGTGGGATAGAGGAGGTAGGAGTGAGTAGGGGAGAGGAAGTGGGAGTTGGGGGCAAAGGTGGAAGTGGAGGGGGAGAGGAGATGGGAATGTGTGGGGAAGAGAATGTGTGGGAGGTGGTAGGAATGGAGGGGGAGAGGTGGTGGGAGTGTGGAGGGGAGAAGAAGTGGGACTGGGTGGGGGAGAGGAGGTGGAAGAGGGGCAGGAAAGGTGAGAGTGAGGAGGGGAGACGAGTTGGGATTGGGGAGGTATGAGAGGGGGACAGAGGAGAGGGACAGAGATGGGGGGAGGCAGGGAGGCAGACAGAAGGAGAGAGAGGTGGGGGATGGAGAGGAGGGGGTAAAAGGGAGAGATTGGAGAAAAGGGGGGAATGTGAAGGAGAGAGATTGAATGGCGTGGTTGGGGAGAGCAATTCGGATTGGGGGAAAACAGATGGGAGTTGTGGGGAGAGGACACAGGACTGGGTGCGAGAGAAGATGGGAGTGGAGGGGAGATGGGAGTGGGGGTGAGTGGAGGTGAGAGTGGGAGAGGGGTCAGAGGAGAAGGAGGGAGGTGAGGGATAGAGAGATTGAGAGAGAGGGAAGAGAAAGTCGGGAGAGGGAGAGAGATGGGGAGAAGGAGAGAGGAGTGGGGAAGAGGGAGAATGGGGGAGAGGGATGGGTGTGAGTGGAGAGAGAAATTGGAAGGATGAGAGGGGGAGCAGAGGGGAAGAGGGAGAAGAAGGAGGAGGGAGTGAGGTGGGGGAAGGGAGAGGGTGGCAGGGAGAGAGGGGTGTGGGGGCTAGAGGGGGTGGTAGGGCAGGAGAGATGGGGAGGCAAAAGGAGATAGGAGGGAAGGAGTCAGTGGAGAGGAGGTGCAGAGAAGGAGGGGGTGCAGAGGGAGAAAGGCATAGAAAAATAGAGTGGAGAGACATGGAAGAAGGGAGATGGAAGTGGGGGAGCATGAGAGGGAGGGAGTGAGAGAGAATGGGGAGGCAAGGGTGTGAAAGAGGGGTATTGAGAGAGTGGGGGAGGGAGTGAGCAAGAGAGGTGTTAAGAAAAGGGGAATTAAGAGAGTGGGGCAAGAATTGGTGGGTGAGCAAGTGAGGGGGAAGAGAGGGAAGGAAAAAGGGGTGGGTAGAGAGAAAAGTAGGGGAAAGAGGGGGTGAGTGAGATTGGGGCCGGACAGTGATAGGAGAGAGAGAGTGGAAAGGAGGGGAGGGGAAGAGAGGGAGGGAGGTAAGAGATGGAGGGGGAGGGATGGGTGAAGGAGAGGGAGGAAAGGGATAGATGGAGGGGGAGGGAAAGGGAAGAGATGGGACAGAGGGAGGGCGGAGGACAGAGAGCACAGGAAGGGCAGACAAAGGGAGGAGAGAGTGGGGGAATACAGAGAGGGGAGTGAGAGAGGGAGAGAGGGAGGAAGAGAGACATTCAGGATGGGGACGAAGACGGATGGAGGGGCTGGGGGGAGGTGTGGGGGAGAGGGTGGATGGAGCAGCAGCAGGCGATGGGGAAGCATTGGAGGGTGAGTACATCAAGAATGTAGGTGGTGTATGTTCCTTTGACTCTGAAAAAAACACAAAGAAGTAGGATTTTTAAAAAGTGGATCTTGTGTGAGAGGGGCTCCACGTGTTTGTCAAGTAATGATCTGTAGATTTTGTTCTCTTTCTCTGTTTTAAACTTTTGTATTTCTAAAAATACACATCTGAGAAATAAAACAAATTAAACACAGTTTGGTTTACAATCACAAAGGAGAGCTTTTGTCAATGCTGCTCACAATGTGGTCTCCTCTACATTGGGGAAATGAAGCGTAGACTTGGCGACCACTTTGCAGAACTTCTATGTTCTACTCGCAAAAAAGACCCTGAACTACCCGTTGCCTGCCACTTCAATGCACCACCCTGCTCCCTGGCCAACATCTCTGTCTCTGGCTTGTTACAGTGTTCCAGTGAAGCCCAACGCAAGCTGGAGGAACAACACCTCATTTTCCACTTGGGGACCCTACAGCCCTCCGGACTCAATATTGAGTTCAATAATTTTAGGGCCTAAACTCTCCCATGTCCCAGCCCCCCACCCCACACCCCAGGCTTTGTTACCACATAGCCTGCCATTACACACCCGCTGTTGTTAGTCACTAACAGCCCCCATTTACAACTATTCACCCGCCCAGCCTGATAGTTAGCAACTCCTTTGTCTGTCCAACTGTCTTTCTCTCACTTCGGGCTCTATCCTATCGTTTACTCCCTACCCCACCCACCTCCCTATTTTCTGCATATAAACTGACATTTTCCCAGCCACTACCAGTTCTGAGGAAGGGTCACCGTACCAGAAATGTTAACTCTGTTTTCTTCTTCACAGATGCTGCTGGACCTGCTGAACTTTTCCAGCAACTTTGTTTTTGTTCCTGATTTATAGCATCCGCAGTTCTTTTGGTTTCTTTTTTCAAAGTAGTTTGTGTTTGTTGGATTTCAATTTACAGAGGTTTTTTTAGTTTTTGAACAAAAAAGTTAATGTAAAAAGATATGTGAAGGAGAGATTCTTTATATATAGAGCTTATAGATGCCTACATGCGGCAGCTCTGGAGAGTTTTTTTTTATCTGGAGTTTGAATCTTGATGTTGGATTATTTGAGAAGCAGTTGTTTTCTCATTTGTTCAGCTAAGTGTTTGATTTCTTTTTAATATTTACAAATTTAACATTTTTTCAAATTTTTGCATGCTTGATATTAAATCTGTGGGTAAGAAAATGTAGGTTATTTTTATATGTAAGGTGCTATTGAGAGCTTCTTCTTTTTAGGCTTAAGGTCAATGAGGGTATACAAGAGACACAATGTGATGACTAGTAGATTTAGGAAAGTGATTACACAGCAGGATTAGTCAGATAGATAGTTGACAGTCAGGAAAGGTAAGAAGGTACTTCAGAAGTCTCTTGTGGCTATTCCTCTCTCAAAAAGATAGTCCGTTTTGGATACTGTTGAAAGAGATGGTCTCTCAGAGGAAATAGAAGTGGTAGTCAGATCTTGGGTGCTAAGAATGAATCTAATGTTAAATGGGGTTTGTCAAGATTTAAAAGAATAATTGTTATAGGGGACTCTCCCGCCTGGGGCACAGACAACAGATTCTGTCGTGGTGAGCATGAATCTAGGAGAGTATTATGCTTTCCCAGTGCCAGGGTTAAGGACATCTCAGAATGTTTGAATCATATTGTCAAAGGGGAGAGTGAGAAGCCGGAAGTTGCTGTAAACATTGGTAGGAATGGCATAGTTAGGAAAAAGGTTAAGGCTTTGCAGAGTGAATATAACAGGTTAGTTGGAAGGTTAAAAAACAGAATATCAAAAGTAGTAATCTCTGGCTGATTTCCAGTGCCAAATTCTAATGAGCGAAGGAATAAAAGAATAGCGGAGATAAATCAATGGCTGAAGAGGTGGTGCAATGTGCAGAGATTCAATTTCTTGGGTCATTGGGATCTCTTCTGGGTCAGAAAAGACTTGTTCAAAAAGGGTGGGCTTCACCTGAACTGGAAAGGGACCAATATCCTGGTGGGGAGATTTCTTAGTTTTTTTTAATAGAATCCCTTCAGTGTGGAAACAGGCCCTTTGGCCCAACAAGTCCACACTGACCCTCAGACCATTCCATCCACACCCATCCCCCTATAACCCACCTAATTTACACAACCCTGTACACTACAGGCATTTAGCATGGCCGATCCACCTAACCTGCACATCTTTGGACTGTGGGAGGAAACCAGAGCACCTGGAGGAAACCCACACAGGCGTGGGGAGAATGTGCAAACTCCACACAGACAGTCGCTCAAGGGTGGAATTGAACCTGGGTTGCTGGTGCTGTGAGGTAGCAGTGCTAACCACTGAGCCACTCTGCCGCCCCTAAATTATAGGAGCCTCTAAACTTTTGGGGGTGGGGTCTTAAATAACAGTAAAAATAGAAAGCAAGATGAGGATGGTTCTGAATAAAAAAAGAACAAGTTAATTTGAAAATACAAACGACATCAAGTCAGAGAACAAAGTAACTCTGAAGAATTAAACTGCATTTATTTCAATGCAAGAAGTCTTACAGGTAAGGCTGATGAATTCAGCGCATGTATAGGAACATAGGACTGAGATGTTGTACCTATTACAGAAACTTGACTGAGGGAAGGACAGCAGCTCAATGTTCCAGGTTTCAGATGTTATAGGAAGGATAGAAAGAGAGGCAAGAGGGGAGTGGGGAGTGGCGATTTTGATTAAGGAAAGCATTGCTACTGTAATTAAAGAAGATATTTCTGAGGGATCCTTTAGTGAAAATATATGGGTTGAAAATAGAAATAAGAGGGATGATCACCTTAACGGGATTGTACTATAAGTTCCCCAATAGAGGGAAATTGAGAAGCAAATATGTAGAGAAATCTCAAATATGGTTAAGAATAATAAGGTTGTAACAGTAGGGCATTTTAATTTTCCAAAAATTGATTGGGACTACATAGTGTTTAGATGGTGAAGAAATTGTTAATTATATTCAAGAAAATTTTCTTTATCAATATGTAAATTGTCCTACTAGGAAAGGAGCAAAACTTGATCTTCTCTTGGGGAAAAAAGGCAGAGCAAGTGACTGAAGTGGTAATAGGGGAACACTTTAGGACTAGTCATCATACTATTAGTTTTAAAACAGTTATGGAAAAGGATAAGCCTTCCATAAAAGTTAAAGTTTTTGATCAGAGTAAGGCAAATTTTAAGGGTATGAAACAAGAGCTTTCTGAAGTTGAATGGACTAGACTGTTTACAGGTAAAGGGACGACTGACAAGTGGACACTTCATCAGTGTGATAATAAGAGTTCAAGAGCATTATGTTCCTGTTAGAGTGAAAGACAAGGCTGGTAAGATTGGGGAACAATAGATAAATAAAGATGTTGAAGTTCTAGTCAAGAATAAAAATGAATCATATGTTAGATACAGACAGCTGGGACCAACTGAATCTCTAGGAAGAGTATAAAGAGTGTAGGACATTCTTAAGAAGGAAGTCAGGAAGACAAAGAGGGGATTATGACATAGCTTTGTCATTAAGGTTAAAGTTAATCCAAAAAGTTCTACAAATACATGAAGAGCAGCTAGAGAGGTACTGCATTTTGGTAATACAAACAAGGACAGGACTTGTACAATTAATGGTAGGGCCCTGGGTAGTGTTGTAGAACAGAGAGACCTCAGGTTTCAGGTACATAACTCTGAAATTTGTGCTCGGGTACACAGGGTGGTTAAGAAGGCATTTAGCATGCTTGCCTTCCTTGCTCAGACCTTTAAATATAGGACTTGGGATGTTATGTTGAGGTTATGTGGGACATTGGTGAGACCCTTCTGGAGTACTGTGTGCTATTCTGGTCATCCTGTTATAGAAAGGATTTCAATAAACTGGAGAGGGCTCAGAAAAGATTTACCAGGATGTTGCCTGGAGTGGAGGGATTGAGATATAAAAAAAAGACTGAAACGGCTCGGACTTTTTTCACTGGAACATAGCAGGTTGAGGGGTGACCTTATTGAGGTTTATAAAATCATGAGGGGCAAGATAAGGTGCATGACAAGGGTCTCTTCCCTAGGGTGGGGAAGTTCAAAACTAGGGGGCATATTTTTAAGGTGAGAGGCGAAAGATTTAAAAAGGACATAAGGGGCAACTTTTTTGTTTAGAGGTTGGTTCGTGTGTGGAATGAACTGCCAGAGAAAGTGGTGAACGCAGGTACAGTCACAATGTTTGAAAGACATTTGGATAAGTTCATGAATACAGAAGGTTTGGAGGGATATGGGCCAAGTGCAGGCAGATGATACTAGTTTAGTTTGGGAACATGATCGGTGTGGACTGTTTGGACTGAAGGGTCCGTTTCCATGCTGAATGACTCTAATTACAGGTACGCATGACTCATGTCCAGCTTTGTGGAGGACAGCCCCACTGACCCCCCATGTCTTGCTAATAAGTCCTCTATGGAAGGGATTGGGTATTTATCCAGCTGCAAAAAATGGTTGACTGTTTGTTTGAAATTCCCACAAAGGTGAACTGAGCTATCGGGCTTCACAATAGGTATGACCGCTGCTGCCCATTCCACAAACTGTAAGGTTTGATGATTCCTTCGCTTCCCAGCCTTCTGATTTCTGCCTGTATTTTTGCGCTTATGGCAAATGGAACTGGGCGGGCCTTGCAGAATCATGGAATTGCTTCTTGGTGAATATGTAAGGTAGCCTTGGCCCCTTTGATAGTCCCAAGCCCTTCCTGAAAAACATCTGCGTATTTAATTAGAGATAGTAAGAACTGCAGATGCTGGAGTCAGAGATAACACAGTGTGGAGCTGGAGGAACACAGCAGGCCAGGCAGCATCAGAGGAGCAGGATT
>JAHRHZ010000059.1:3909569-3946281 GCA_024137785.1 Ginglymostoma cirratum
TGAAGAAGGGTCCTGACCCGAAACTTCAACTTTCCTGCTCCTCTGATGCCGCCTGGCCTGCTGTGTTCCTCCAGCTCCACACTGTGTTATCTCTGCATTTTTAATGAGGACTTCGCTCAGGAAGCCATTTTCTAATTTAAAAATGTTGAGCCAAAAGTTGAATGTTTCTCAACCAATTCAGCCCCATCAAGCTTGGGCTCAAGCCTTTTACTACAATCAGTAGTAACTGAACTAACTGCTTCTTATTAGAGATCTAAACCAAAGTTGTACCCTTAATCCGTGGGGGGTCCCTGGGAGAGGTTCTCAGCCTGGCCGAGATTTTACGCAAACTTAAAGGTTGGAGTCCAGATCAAATTTTGGTAAAGACTGGTTCCGCAATCATTGATACAGCCACACCTGTATTGACTTCTATTAGAACTGGGTGACCATTTAACGAGATTTTTATTTTAATTTGGTTCTGATTTGGGTGTTGCTGTTCCAAACCAGTTGTAGGTGGACTTTCCAGGTCGTGTTCTCTTCTGATACCGGCCTATGAGGTTTCTTACTCAATGCAGGTCTAGTGGAACTCTTTTGCTGTCTGCATACTGGCAGCAACTGCAATGGCCTGCCGGCCTGGATGCTCGAGAAAATATTAACTGTTTGCCCAAGGTTTGGCTTTTTTTTGGGGTTTTGCTGTGGGCTGACCTAGAGTTCCTCTATTCAGTATATGCAATTGCCTTCACTCAAGTGGTGTTCCTCAAGCTCAATCGGCCTGGTAAGGGTGTCCACTTCCTTTACAATACCCTGTAACTCATAAGCACCACTACCGTAGGGAGCTTGCAAACAGTTGCCTTGTATCGGTGCCATCTTGCTGATGGTGCCAATACAGGGTGGCTCATGCATGGTCACATCATTAATCCCACATACCAAATGGTCTCTCAGCATCTCACTAAAGGTTAAACCAAAATCACATGCCTCTGCCTGTCATCTTAACCTTGTCCAAAATCCCAACATGGATTCCCCTAGTTCTTGACTTACTGAGTAAAACCAATAATGTTTCACAATTAGAGGCTTGGAGTCGTAATATTCCTCAGTTTAATCAATCAACTCAAAAGGTTTTAATATCTGGTACCTCAGGAATGTTAGGCTCCTAAAAACTGAAAATGCTGTGGGGTTCACACTCGAGAATTACTTGTTGCTTTTCATCTGCCCCAATGTCATTTGCCTGCAAAAAATAACATTCTTTCTGCATCCTGGGCTCAGTCTTTGAAGGCAGGATCAAATGAGTCAAGCTTCCCAAATAGTTGCATGATGCTAGAAATGCTTATCCCAACTCAAAGATGACTGTTCTGAGCAAATCTCTTCACGGGCATGTTTTTCTCTTGTTGCCACTAAAATAACTCCACAAAGGCTACTATCCTGTCACCAAGCCACCCTTTATTTCCACTTGCATAGTACATGTCACTGACCCAGGTTGCTCAGAGCCGGCTCCTAGAGTAAGCAGAACACCTGATACTCCTATTTATATCTGTCAGCCAGGACTCCCTTCTTGGGCTTGGTTAACAGCCCCAGTCAGGGAACTCATATTCTACAAGGCCCACCTGGCTGATCTCGTGTGAACCATTGCAGGCAGCACTAGCTGTACCGATTTTGAATCCTGATGGGTCAGTTCGCCTGGTGAATTTAAACAAACAGTAAACCGCTTTTTGCAGTTGGATAAATATGCAATCCCGCTGATAAAGGATTTATATCCAAAGCTGGCAGGGGGACTGTCCTTCATTAAGCTGGACATGAGCCATGCATATCTTCAATTGTGTTTAGATGAGGACTCCCAGAAGTATGCTACAATTAATACCCATAAGGCTTGTACCAATATATGAGATTACCATTTGGGATATCATCAGCCTGTTCAATCTTTCAGCAGACAAGGTCTACCTCAGGTTACCATTTACCTAGATGGCATTCTAATAACAGGGAAAACTAATAAGGAACACTTAGAGAATTTCGACATAGTCTTCAGGCATTTTTCCAAGGCAGGCATAGGCCTAAAGAAGGGAAAAATGTGTGTTCCAGGTCAGCCAAGTGACTAATTTGAGCCACAGAGTCGACAAGGCCAGGTCACACCTGTTGGAAGATAAAGTAAGGGCAATCAAAGGTGCCTTGGATCCCATGTCTGTCTAGGAGCTTAGGTCATTTCTTGGGCTGGTAAATTATCATGGAAAGTTTAGACATAACCTGGCCTCCATCCTGGCACCTTCACATCAACTCCTAAAAAAGGGTCAGCCTTGCACAGACAAGCCCTGGCTTTCAGTGAAGTAAAAGAAACAGTAAAAGAAGGGTCTAGGCCCGAAACGTCAGCTTTCCTGCTCCTATGATGCTGCTTGGCCTGCTGTGTTCATCCAGCTCTACACCTTGTTATCTCAGCCATCATCCCCTAAGGTTTTGGCACACCACAATCCAAAGAAAGATCTGGTATTGAAATGTGATGCCTACTCTTACAGCATCGGGGTGGTATTAGCTCATAGGTGGTGCAATGGAGAGGATCACCCATCACAAGATACTGAGGGCTTGATTATCTTACACCTAAGAAAGTCAAACAAAATGAATAGTAACACAATTGCTGAAAAACTATGTTGTTGTTTGCACTTGTGACAATTGAAGCTATGTCTGTAGGAGCCTATCTGCTTGTGTTATCTCACGTACACATGGATATATGGTTCTAGCCTGTCTGCTGGAATGGCTGTGGCATTGTACATCAGCGACATGCATTTTGAACAAGGCCCCAGACCGTTTGGAGGACCCACAAAGGCCACTTTCATTGGTCAGAATCTTTTTGGGGTCTGAATGACATGATTGGCATGATTTGTGGGAGAGTTGTGTGAGAGGCCCAGAATCAACTCTTTTATGGTTTTATTGAGTGCCATGGCAGGTTTCTCACTAGGCAGCAGCCAGTTGCCAAATAAGTGGATTATAGCTTGTTAAATCCCTTATTAATGGAACAACTTTCCTCATTAATACGCAGCTTCCAATCTTACCAAGCACACTGAACAAGCCAGATGTTGAAAACTCTCGACAAGGAAGTCAGAGTGAGTATCTCGTGACTTCAGCTCACCGCTTCCTCCAAAGGTCCGCCATATTGGACACCAAGTACCAACATCTCAGGGCATGCTCCATGTTCATAGACACTGGCATCCAACATGTGTCAGCTTGTATGAACCCTCATGATGTATCTCTGACCCACTTATAGGATGCTTCTGTTGCTGCTGCACTAGCAACTATAATTGCAACATCTTTATTGCCAATCCTTAGATGCCACTGAGAAGGTGATGGTAAGCTACCCTCTTGAACTGTTGCAGTCCATGTGCTGTAGGTTGACCCAAAATGCCCTCAGGGAGGGAATTCCAGGGGATTTTGACCCAGCAACAGTGAAAGAACAGTAATATATTTCCAAGTCAGACGTTGGTGGCTTGAAGGTTGCAGGTTGTGGTGTTCCCATGTATCTGCTGCCCTTATCCTTCTAGATAGAATTGGTTATGAGTTTAGAAGATGCTGTAAGGATCTTTGGTGAGTTTCGGTAGTACATTTTGTAAATAGTACATATTGCTGCTACTGAGATGGAGTGGATGTTTGTAGATGTGGTGCCAATCAAGCCGGCTGCTTTGTCCTGGATGGTGTCAAGCTTCTTGAGTGTTGTTGGAGCTGCACTCATCCAGGCAAGCAAAGAATATTCATTCACTCCTGAGTTGTGCCTTGCAGATGGTGGACAGACTTTTGGGAGCGAGGAGTTGAATTACTCACTGCAGTATTCCTAGCCTCTGATGTACTCTTGCAGTCACTGCATTTATATGGCAAGTCCAGTTGAGTTTCTGCTTAATGTTTAGGATGTTGATGGCAGGGATTCAGTGATGGTGTCAACATTCAATATCAAAGGGCAGTGGTCAGATTATCTCCTATTGAAGATGTTCATTCTCTGGCATTTGTGTGGCATGAATGTTACTCACCATTTGTCAACCTAAGCCTGGGTATTGTATAGATCTCACTGCATTTGAACTATAGAGTCATAGAGATATACAGCATGGAAACAGACACTTCGGTCCAATTTGTCCATACTGATCAGATCTCCGAATTTAATCTAATCCCTTTTACCATCATTTGGCCTATATCCATCTAAACCCTTCTTATTCACGTACACATCCAGATGCCTTTTAAATATTGTAATTGTACTAACCTCTACCACTTCCTCTGGCAGTTCATTCCATACACGCACCACCCTTTGTGTGAAAAAGTTTCCCCTTCGGTCCTTTTTAAATCTTTCGCCCTTCACCTTAAACCTATGCCCTCTAGTTTTGGACATGCCTACCCTGGGGAAAAGACCTTAGCTATTCACCCTAGCCGTGCACCTCATGATTTTATACACCTCTAAAAGGTCACCCCTCAGCCTCCAATGCTCCAGGGAAAGTAGCTCCAGCCTATTTAGTCTGTCCCTATAGTTCAACCCTTTCAACCTTGGCAACATCCTTGTAAATCTTTTTTGAACTCTTTCAAGTTTAACAACATCTTTCCTATAGCAAGGAGACCAGAATTGAATGCAGGATTCCAGAAGTTGCCTAACCAATGTCCTAACAGGCACAGCAAGACCTCCTGACTCCTATATTGAATACACTGACCAATAAAGGCAATTTCACCAAACTTCTTCACTACCCTGTCTACCTATGACTCCACTTTCAAGGAACTATGAACCTGCACTCCAAGGTCTCTTTGTGTGGCAACACTCCCCAGGACCTTACCATTATGTCTAAAAATCCTCCCTTATTTGCTCTACCAAAACATAGCATCTCACATTTATCTAGATTAAACTCCATCTGCCACTCCTTGGCCCATTGGATCAAGGTCCTGTTGTACTCTGAAGCAACCTTTGCTGTCCACTACATCACCAAATTTTGGTGTCACCTGCAAACATACTGACCATACCTCCTATATTCACATACAAATTATTTATATAACTGACAAAAAGCAGTGGACCCAGCACCAATCCTTGCAGCATACCACTGGTCACAGGCTTCCAGTCGGAAAAGCAACATTCTACCACCACCCTCTGTCTCCTACCTTCTAGCTACAGACTGCTCCAGTGTCTGGGAAGTTGCAAATAATGCTGAACATTTTGCAATCATCAGCAAACATCCCCACTTCTGACCTTATGATAGAAGGAATGTCATTGATAAAGCAGCTGAAGATGGTTGGGCCTAGCACACACCCCTGACAAACTCATGCAGAAATATCCTGGATGAAGGTGACTGACCTCCAACAACCACACCGTCTTCCTCTGTGCCATGTATCACTCTAACCACTGGAGAATTTGCCCCAATTCCCACTGATGCTAGTTTTGCTAGAGTTCACTGATGTCTAAGGCTATCATTCTCACTTCACCTCTGGGCTTCAACTCTCTTGTCCACGTTTGAACCAAGGCTGTAATGAGATCAGGAGCTGAGTGGCCCTTCTGCAACCCAAAGGGAGCATCACTGAGTAGATGCTGCTTGATAGCACTGTTGATGAAACCTTACACTACTTTACTGATGATTGAGAGACTGACGGGGCAGTAATTGCTGGGTTGGAATTGGCCTCCTTTTTATGTACCAGACATATCTGGTCAAGTTTTCTACATTTTGTAGCAAGTGTTGTAGCTGTACTGGAACAGCTTGGCTAGGGGAGCGGAAGTTCTGGCGCACCAATCTTCAGTAGTCTTGCTGGAATGTTGTCAAGGTCCACAGCCTTTGCAGAATCCAGCGCCTCCATGTGTTTCTTGTTATCACATGGAGTGAATCAAATTGGCATCTATGATATTGGGGACCAGCGGAGGAGGTTGACATGGATCATCCACTGGGCACTTCTAACTGAAGATTGTTGCAAATGCTTCAGCCTTGTATTTCATGCTAATATGATGACCTCTTCCATCATTGAGACTGAGATATTTGTGGTGCCTCCCCCTCCAGTGAGTTGTTTAATTGTCTAGTATCAGAGGCTACCCTTGACTTACTGTGCCAGGAGCCCATTAGTGAAGCCTATCCTCCTTAACTTGACTGAGGTCTACTAACAAACCTGACAAGCTTCTTCATTCATATTTGCACTAAATGGCAAGCAATACAACAGTGCTTTGAGCCAGGAACATCTGGCTTAGGGGGCAATGCAGAAAATGGCAAGGAAAGGCAATGCAAGGCAGGGATGCTGTGAGCTTGCATAAGCTCAGAGTGAGTGGGCTCTGTGATGGCAAGTAAACAGCCCAAAGATGCAGCTTGATGCAGTCAATGAGATGGGTGCATGCTCCTGAGTGCAAAGTATTACAATGGTAGTTGTAATAGACAGTTCTGTAGATGAGTGGATCTAAAATGTTAACTCTGGTGTCTTTCAACCAATGCTGCCAGACCTACTGAGATGTTCCAGCAATTTTTGTTTTTGCTTCAGATTTCCAGCATCCACAGTTCTTTGGGTTTTTTGTAGAATGAAGGAGGAATTGTTTTGTTCAAAATCCCTTATTGGTGCCAGTTTCTCAAATGAGTGGAAGTGGCAATCTCCCATTAACTGGAATTTCCGAAATTCTGAAGGCATCACTGTCAGGAAGTTAATGGAAACACCTAGTTACGGGTGGCTCCAGCTGAGCCCAGTTTCCAACTGCATTGATGTTCTCAGGCTTTCCAGAAGGGGTCACTGGAGAATAGATCACAACAATTTCGATTTCACAACAGCAAGAGCTCCTACTCCCTGGTTAAGCAATATTTTCAATCCAGGCAGCAATCTGCTATTAGGCTGTGAACCAGAAGGGGATTTGAGAGTAGGATTTGGACGTGAGCCGAATACTCTCACGTCATGTGATAGAAAGGTCTGAATCAGTTTAAGAATCAGAGACTGCTGGTTGTCATGTGATAGATCCTGAGGCTGAGTTATTTTAAGATCAAAGATTGCTCCAGAATGGCTGCATCATGTATCACAATCATGTGACTGAGAATCATACTAGAGAATCAGTATTCCAGCTACTGCAGCACGGCATCATATGATACCTGAGTCAGTTCCACTGTCAATGATCCAGTCCTGACGCTCAACCACACTGTCCACTTTCCAACAACCGGAACCAGAAGTATCCAACTGCTCACTTGCAACTTGTGTACAGGCCTCTCAGTTTCATTCTGTGCTTTCTGACAGATTTTAAAATATTCATTCATGAGATATAGGTGTCACTGGCTGGACCAGCACTTATTGCCTAGCCCTACTTGCCCTTGAGAGACAGTGCTGAGCTGATCCACATCATTGGAGTGGTGGGTCCAATTTAACACCAATTCAAACTAACTTGATAAATCTTACAGCATTAGGTATTTATTCTTCCATGGCATGTGTATGTCACCAGAAGGCCAACAGTTGTTTCCCATCCCTAATTGCTCTTGAACTGAGTGAATTCCTAGGCCATTTCAGAGGGCATTACTGTGGATCTGGAGTTACACGTCAACTAGGTGAAGATGGCAGAATTCCTTCTTGAAAGGATATTGGTAAAGTAATGGGATTTTACAATAACTGACAACTGTTTCATGGTTACAATTAACCAGTTTTCTTTTAAAAAAAACTATTCCTGATCTTTTAATTGAATTTGAATTCCACCATGTCCACAGATCATTAGCGTTGGTCTCCTGATTACTAGTCCAGTGACAATGCCACGACGCCACCACTAAGTCTTATTTGTTTTGTTTCTATGGGCTCCCAATCATCTTCCCAAATCACACTTGTAAGGTTCCTCCTGGATTGGGGTGAGATTTCTGCTGCCGAATTGAAAAACAAAAAGAATGCATGCCCCTCTGGTAGCATTTGCCCCAGTCCGACTTCAGTATTAACTTACTGGTACATGGAGAGGCCAGTGGTCCAAGTGCTCACTGTAATATGTACATGGCTATGTAGGTGCCTGCGCTATTCTGGAAATCTTTCGTATTACTTGGCTGATAATACTGGAAAATATGATAATGTATCTGTATCACATTGTTATTTGTGGGAGCTAGCTGTTGCACAAATTGACTGCTGCATTTCTTACAACAGTGACTACCCTTCAAAAGGTACTTTGTCCTTGTATATTGCTTGGGGGCATCTTGCCATTTAAATGGAAGTTTTTTTTCTTCCTTGACTCTGTGGTAGTCACTCCAATAAATACTATCATATAAAAACACATCTATAACAGGTATGCTGGTGAGGTTTCCAATTTGTTTTCTCCAAACAAGCCACAGGCCCAATCTGATACCTACATCCTTCAAGATTTGGCTAGCTTTGTGAATGGTGATGCTGCTGAATTACACATGGTGATGGGATTTCTCCAACTAAAGTACATTCTGCATCCTTGCTACCACCAGTGGGGAGGTGACAGCCTGGTGGTATTATCACTGGACTGTTACTCCAGACACTTCTCTCCACCAGGCAAAAGACAGTTAGAGCTACTGGAATAATAATTAAGCAAATTGCAGATGCTGAAAATCTGAAAAAAAACAGAAATTACTGGAAAAACTCAGCAGGTCTGGCAACATCTGTGAAGGGAATGCAGAGTTAACATTTCGAGTCCAGTGACCTTTTCTCAGAACTGATAGTACCTGGGAAAAGGTGGTATTTAGGCTGATGACAAGAGGTAGGTTCCAGTAGGGAGGGAGTGAGCAGATAAATGGCCACTAGACAGAGAGAGACAGGAAATTAGTCAGAAAAAGGGGTGGTTGATAGAAAACCAGGGAAGGGAAAAGGCTGATAATGAGGACAATGAATCAATGAAAATGGGAGGGCTATGCTAAAAGCATTCCCACATCAGGACAAGACTTGGGTGTGGGGGTGTGTAAAGGACATGGAAGAAATGTTTGGGCTCAGAAGTTATTGAACTCAATATGGAGTCCTGAAAGCTGCAGGGTCCCTAAGCAGAAGATGAGATGCTTTTCTTTGAGCTTGCACTGTGGGTTCACTGGAACACTGCAGCAGGCCTCTGACAGAAATATTGGCCAGGTAGCACGGTGGTGCGTTGAAGTGGCAGGCCACTGGAAGCTCAGCTCACTTTTACAGATGTAACGTAGGAGTTCTACAAAGTGGTCACCCAGTCTGCGTTTTGTCTCCCCAGTGTATAGACCACATTGTAAGCAACA
This sequence comes from Ginglymostoma cirratum, assembly GCA_024137785.1. Classification (NCBI taxonomy): domain Eukaryota; kingdom Metazoa; phylum Chordata; class Chondrichthyes; order Orectolobiformes; family Ginglymostomatidae; genus Ginglymostoma; species Ginglymostoma cirratum. The sequence goes on from JAHRHZ010000059.1 coordinate 3,918,698, forward strand.
AATAACAGTAGATTGGTTAAGTGAAGTGCAGGTAAATTGCTGTTTCACCTGGAAGATGTGTCTGGAGCCGAGGATAGTGAGAAAGTAGGAGTTAAATGGACAAGTTTTGTACCTGTTGTGATTGCGTGGGAAGATGCCATGGGCCTGTGGGGATGTATTGGGAGTGGAGGAATTGTGGGCCACGGTATCCCAGAGGAATGGTCCATGTGGAAGACTGACAAAGGAAGGGAGGGAAATATATATCTGGTGGTGGGACCCCATTGGAGGTGACAGAATCGGCAGCTTATGATCCTATGGATGCAGATGCTGCTGGAGTGGAAAGTGAGGACTGGAGCCTCAATCGGTGTTGTGGGAGGAAAGAGAAGTGTGAGGACACAGTGCAGGAAATGGGCTGACCATGGCTAAGGGCCCTGTTAATCACAATGGCAGGAAATTCTCAGTTGAGGAAAATGATGGACATTTCTGTTTCTCTTTTGCAGGTCCATTTTACCTACTCATTGTCCTCATTATTAGATTTTCTCCTTCCCTAGCTTATTATCAACCACTTCTTTCTCTGCCTAACTTTCTCTCTCTCTCTCACTCTCTGGGCTCTATCCTTGTCCATATGCTCACAAACCTCCTATCCACACACCACCCAACCCCGACAATGGCAGCATAAATAGCAATTTAAAAGGGAGGTGATTGCCTGGTGGTATTATTGCTGGACTGTTTATCCAGAGATCCAGCTAATGTTCTGGGGACCTAGGTTCGAATCCTGGTAGATGGCGGAATTTGAATTCAATAAATATCTATAATTAAGAGTCTCGTGACGACCACAAATCGATTGTTGATTGTTGGGAAAAGCCCATCCAGCTCATTAATGTCCTTTAGGGAAGGAAACTGCCATCCTTACCTGATTTGGCCGACATGTGACTCCAGACCCGTAGCAATGTGGTTGACTCTTAACTGCCCTCTGGCCAATAATGGTTGGGCAATAAATGCTGGCCTAGCCGGCAATGCCTTCATTCCGTGAATAAGTAAATAAATAAATAAATACCACCTTTTCCAAACTAATATCAGGTCAGTGGACTTGAAATGTTAAATCTGCATTCTCTCCACAGATGCTGCCAGATCTGCTGAGTTTTGCAACAAATTGTTTTTGCTTTAGAGCTACTGGGATCCTGACGTGTTCATTCCGGTGTCGGAACAAATCTGGGAATGTAGTGGAGTACTCTCACAGAGAACTAGAAGCCAGTCAGCTTTTGTACTGATCGAAAACAATAATAAACGCTCTTAAAAAGTTGTCATTTGGGTGGGGAGGTGATGGTCCAGTGATAATATTGCTGGACTGTTAACCCAGAGACACAGGTAATGTTCTGGGGACACAGTTTCAAATTCCACCACAGCTGATGGTGGAATTTGAATTCAATAAAAAATCTGGAATTAAAAGTCTAATGATGACCATGATCCATTCTGATTGTCGGAAAAACACGTCTGGTTGACTAATGTATGAAACTGCCATCCTTACTGGTCTGGCCTATATGTGAGTCCAGATCCACAGCAATATGATTGACTCTTAACTGTCCTCTGGGATGGCTAATTAATGCTGGCCTAGCCAGCAATGCCTTCATCCCATGAATGAATAAAAACAATTAAATTAAACTAAAATGAATTTAAATTAATCACATCAAATCAACACATTCCTTAAATCAATGTGTACACTGTTCAAATTGAGAACGCTTATGACAGCTCTTAAAGAAAACTCTAGCACAATCTTCATTTAAGTTGCTTAAAACTAAATTAATTGCATTAATGCATTGACGTTGTTGACTTGCTCGCCGAGCTGACTTGTTCTTGTTCAGATGTTTCGTCACCATGCTAGGTGACATCATCAGTGGAGCCTCTGATGAAGCAGTGTTATTCTACGTCACTTGGAATTTACACTGTCTGGTCTGTTATGGTGAATAGTGTCATTTCCAGTTTTGATCTGTATGGGGTTATATATGGGGTCCAATTCTATACGTTTGTTGATTGCATTATAGGTGAAGAACCATGCCTCTAGGAATTCTGTGCTTGTCTATGTTCGTCTTGGGCTACAATGAGACAAGCTAACCTTAGTAGCCCAGGTCAAACATTGTTATCCTATCTGCTTCTATCACCTCGAGACTGGTACAACTGAATGGTTTGTTAGGCCATTTCAAAGGGCAGTTGAGGGTCAATCAAGTTGCTGTGGGCCTGGAGTCACATGTAGGTCAGACCAGGTGAGAGGGACGAATTTCCGTCCCTGAAGGACATTAGTGAACCAGATGGGTTTTTCCGACAATTGATAATGATTTCACGGTGATCAGCGGATTCTTAATTCCAGACTTTTTTTTAAATTGAACTCAAATTGAACTCAGGTCCCCAGAACATTAGCTCGGTTTCTGGATTAATATTCTAGCAATAATACCACTAGGCTACCGCCTACTGCTCTACGTTGAACAACACTCGGAGGAAGCACTGAGGATGGCAAGGACAGGACTGCTGCAGGTGGTGAGGGAACCAACAAGATGGAAAAGCATACCTGACCTCATCCTTACCAATCTGCCAGCTGCAGTTGCATCTGTCCATGACAGTATTGCTAAGAGTGACCATTACACAGTCCTTGTGGAGACAAAGTCCCGCCTTCATGTTGAGAATAACCTCCATCATGTTGTGTCGCACTATCACTGTGTTAAATGGGACAGGCTTCGCACAGATCTAGTGACTCAAGACTGGGCATCCATGAGGCTCTGTGGGCCATCAACAGCAGCAGAATTGTAGTCCAGCAGAATCTGGCCCTGCATATCCCCCACTCAACCATTACCATCAAGCCAGGGGGATCAACCCTGGTTCAATAGAGAGTGCAGGAGTGCATGCCAGGAACAGTACCAGGCATACCTGAAGATGAGGTGTCAACTTGGGTGAAGCCACCAAACAGGACTACTTGCACGCCAAACAGCAAAAGCAGCAAATGATTATCAGAGCTAAGCGATTCCACAACCAATGGATCGGATCTAAGCTCTGCAGTCCTCCAGTCATGAATGGTGAGCCTTACATTAGTGGTAGGGAAATTATTGGAGGTACTGGATTTACTTGAATTTGGGAAAAATGGACTTGGGGATAGTGAGCATGGTTTTGTGCAGGGCAAGTCTTGTCTCAAATCTGATTGAGCTTTTTTCAGGAGGTGACAAAGATGATTGAGAGTAGGGAAGTGGATGTTGTCTACATGGACTTTACTGAAGCATTTGACAAGGTCTCTCATGGTAGGCTGGTCCAGAAGATTAAGTAACATGGGAAGTGTGATGAGTTGATAAGTTGCAAAATTGGCTTGGTCATGGAAAGCAGAGGGAGTTGTGGCGGGGTGTTTTTCTGACCGGAATCTGTGACCAGTGGTTTTCCACAAGTATTGATGCTGGGACCTCTGTTGTTTGTCATATATATAAGTTATTTGGATGAAAATGTAAGTGGTCGGATTAGTAAGTTTGCAGATAACACAAAAATTGGCGGAGTTGTTGATAGTGAGGAATCAAGATACAGCAGGATATAGATCATTTGGAAAGTTGGGTGGAGAAATGACAGATGGCATTTACTCCTGACAGGTATGAGGTAATGCTTTTTGGGAAGTCAAATGCAACAGTATGCAGTGAATGGCACAACTCTAAGGATCATTAATATACAGAAGGATCTGGGGGTGCAAATTCATAGCTCCCTGAAAGTGGCAACACAAGTGGATAAAGTGGTAAAGAAGGCGTATGGCATGTTGCCTCGTCTGTTAGGGCATTGAGTATAAAAGTTGTCATTATTTTGCAGCTGCAAAATTTGATTAGGCCACATTTGGAATATTGCGTGCAGTTCTGCTCACCACTCTACAGGAAGGATGTGAAGGCTTTACTGATGGCTCAAAAGAGGTGTACAGGATGTTGGATTGGAGTGTATTAGCTATAAGGAAAGGTTGGACAAACTTGGATTGTTTTTGCTAGAGTGGTGGAGGTTAAGGGGCATGATAGTGCCTGAAAGAACTATATCAAATTGAGAGGCATGATAGGGTGGATACTAAGAGTCTTTTACCCAGGGTGGAAATATCAAATACCAGGGTGCATAGGTTTCAGCTGAGAGGGAAAAGTTTAATGGAGATGTGCGAGCCAAACATTTTACATAACGGGTAGGAGGTGCCAGGAATGTTCTGTCAGGGAAGGTTTTTTGTTTATTCATTTGTGGGATGTGAGCGTTGCTGGCTGGCCAACATTTCTTGCCCACCCCTAGTTGCCCTTGAGAAGATGGTGATGAGCTTCCCTCTTGAATCGCTGCAGTCCACCTGCTGTGGGTTGACCCACAATGCCATTAGGGAGGGATCCCAGGATTTTGACCCAGCGACAGTGATGGAACGGTGATATATTTCCAAGTCAGGATGTGAGTGGCTTGGAAGGAAACTTGAAGGTGGTGGTGTTACCATGTATCTGCTGCCCTTGTCCTTCTAGATGGAAGTGGTCATGGGTTTAGAAGGTGCTGTCTGAGGATATTTGGTGAATTTCTGCAGTGCATCTGGTGGTTAGTACACACTGCTGCTACTGAGGGTCAGTGGTGGAGGGAGTGGATGCTTGTGGTTGTAGTGCCAATCAAGTGGGCTGCTTTGTCCTGGATGATGTTAAGCTTCTTGAGTGTTGTTGGGGCGGCACCCATCCAGGCAAGCAGGGAGAATTCCATCTCACTCCTGACTTGTGCCTTGTAGATGGTGGACAGGCTTTGAGGAGTCAGAAGGTGAGTTACCCGCCGCAATATGCCTAGCTTCTGACCTGCTGTTGTAGCAACTGTGTTTATGTGGTGAGTCCGGTTGAGTTTCTGGTCAATGATAAACCCCAGAATGTTGATAGTGGCGAATTCAGTGATGGTAACACCATTGAATGCCAAGGGGTGGTGGTTAGATTGTCTCTTATTGGTGATGGTCGTACCCTGGCATTTGTGTGGCGTGAATGTCACTTGCCATTTGTCAGCCCAAGCCTGGATATTGTCCAGATCTTGTTGCATTTGAACACAAACTGCTTCAGTATCTGAGGAGTTCCGAATGGCGCTGAACATTGTACAATCATTGGTGAATATCCCCATTTGTGACTTTATGCTGGAGGAAGGTTATTGATGAAGCAGCTGAAGATGGTTGGGCCGAGAACACTACCCTGAGAGTAGATTGATGGAGTGGTAATTGGCCAGGTTGGATTTATCCTGCTTCTTGTGTACAGAACATATTTGGACCATTGTCCACATTGCTAGGTGCTGTAACTATACTCGCTTAGCCAGGGGAGTGGCAAGTTCTGGAGCACAAGTCTTCAATACTATTGCCGGAATGTTGTCAGGGCCTGTAGCCTTTGCAGTATCCAGTGTCTCCCACCGTTTCTTGTTATCGCGTGGAGTGAATCAAATAGGCTGAAGACTGGCATCTATAATGCTGGGGACCACTGGAGGAAGCTGAGATGGATCATCCACTTGGCACTTCTGGCTGAAGATTGCTGCGAATGCTTCAGCCTTAAGTTTTGCACTGATGTGCTGGGCTCTTCCATCTTTGAGGATGAGGATATTTTTTATATTTTTTTATATAATTTTTTAAATATAATTTCCCAGGTTATTCCTATTGCCCTTCTTAAACAATGGAACATTGTCCCAGAAGACTGGAGAATAGCCATCACCTGTGGATAACGTGGATACAAGGATCTTGATCAAAGCCCCAGTAATCTCCTCCCTTGCTCCCTCAGTATCCTGGGATAAATCCCATCAGGCCCTGGGGACTTATGTACCTTAATGCTGCCTTAAATGTGCACCTTAAATTGACCTTAAAACAACCTTCTCCGTAACACTGACATGTGCCTCTCTAATCTTATCATTATCCATGTCCTTTTCTTTGGTGGATATAGATGTGAAGTACTCAATAAAAACCTCACCCATGTGTAAATTCCCTCCTCATAACTCCTTAAGTTCTTTCTTGCTTCCTTTACATTCAAGAGACCTTCTGATTTCAGTTCCCTAAACCCTACACACGCTTTCTTCTTTTTTACTGAACTTTCAATATCTCTTGTCATCCAGAGTTCCCCAAACTTGAGATCCTTCATCAACACATGCTAGTCCTGGACTCTGACCAGCTGGCCTTTCAAAGACTCCCATGTTAGACGTTGATTTACTCTCGAACAGCCAACCCCAATCTAATTTCTCCAGTTCCTGCTAACACTGTTGTAATTAGTTTCTACCACAATTTATGCTTTCAACTGAGTACCGGGCTTATCCTGTTCCATAACTATGTTAGAACTATGATCACCGTTCCTAAAATGCCCCCCCACTTAAACTTTGATTGCCTGGTCTGGCTCATTCCCCAATACAAGGCAGTATGGCCTCTTTCCTTGTTGGACTATTGTCTCAAATTGTTTCAAAATTGTTTCAAAAAACCCTTCTGGATACACTTAACAAATTCTGCCCCCGCTAAGCCCCTGGCACTAAGGGAGTTCCAGTCTATACAACTTTGTTGCTTTTACATCTTTCCATAATCTGCCTACATACTGGTTCCTCTATCTTCACCTGGCTATTGGGATGCTTACACTATAACTCTGTTGTTGTGTATAAATGACCACAAGCTACCTTTAATTCAGTTACTTATTAAGAAATCTTAATACTGAAACAATTACTCAAACTTTATTGCATGCAGAAACCAAAATAAGACACCCCAAGAAAGCAAACTAAGCCTTACAACCCAACATAGCTATTACCTGATTAACAATGGAATTTAGCTACGACTCCAACCAACAGCATCTGTCTCTGGATGTGGCTGGAGTTCAATCATTTTGCAGTGTTGTTCTTAGATGTTCCACTGTTAAAGAATTTTAGAGTTAAATTCTTATACAATTTTGAGTCGTTCAAGCTTTATGGTGTGACATTATTGACGATCCCTTGGTATCTCATCCACAACATTGATTACACTTCTGGAGTCCTCAAGTTTGCAACTTGCCTTCTTATCAGAAGTGCTCCCCTGTGCCTTGTAACATCCGGTGTCTGAAACAGCCTGTCCTGCAAGTAACCCCTTTACCTCAGGTCATTCCTTCTTTAGGCAATCTTAAGTGTCTACATGTCACAAGGCAGCAGGTTATCAAGCAGTTGTTATCTATCTGTCCAGGAAACAGCTTGTTTATGTTGTTTCAACTTCTTCTTCTCAGAGATGCTTAATTAGCATGTTGGTTTTAATTCCTTTATAAGTTTATCCTTGTCCCTTTTATCCCAGGAAACAGTTTATTCCAAAGTTATTGTTGATTCTTTCAATCCATGAACAGTTATTAGAGGTCTCAAGCTTAAATTGACACACCATGATTGTGATTACATCTTTCTTATTCCTGATTTCTGTCCATATGATCTGCTTGATGACCTCTCCAAGATGTCCTCTCAGTGCAGCTGTGACATTCTCCTTAATCAGTAATGCAACTTTCCCACCCCGTTAACATTCCTCCATCATGCCTGAAACATCTAAACTCTGGAACATTGAGCTGCCAGTACTGCCCTTCTCTCAACCAAATTTCTGTAATAGCTACAACACTGTAGTTCCATGTACTAATTCCATCTCCTCATATATTCTTTGATCCCATTAGCCACACGTGCTGTATCCAACTCCTCTTGAAATCATACAATGTTTTGGCATCCACTGCTTTTTGGGATAGTAAATTACACAGGCTCATCACTCTTTGAAGAAATTTCTCTTCATCTCAGTAAAAGAACAGGGAGAGTCACAGGGAAATTGTTGTTTCTCAGTTAATCCCTTGTACAAGAAAAACTTCTTAAATCACAAACCAGACAAACCGTTACTCCCTTGTGACTTCATTGATGATTTTCTTGGAGTGTTCTCTCAAAGCTGCAGTTATTAACCCAGGTACTCCTTGCTTGCTGCTGTTCTGAAGCTGAAGTGCTGGGTTGTCTATCCTGGGCCTCAGTATGTCCTCTGCTGCCCTCTGTCCTGTGCCCTGATTCTTGTTTTGTACAGGACAGTGTGACTTTCAGCTGACCTGCCTCTTCCGACACAGACAGAGCTTCCTTTCGTTTGGCACTTTAAATTTGGAAATACTTAGCCTGTGGCAAATTCATTGGGATCTTTATTTGTTGGCACTTGCCAATCAACATCGATGATTTTAAGTGGCATTGAAGATTAGACAGCTTACCCTACGAATCTCTAATCTTCATCAGTTAATATCAATGTCATTTAAGAGCATATTATTTAACAATAACTGTAGGAATTGATGCTTTAATAATTAAATTGTGTACGAGGGTACAGGCTTTTCAAAGTGATATTGTCCCGACACCTTTGCATGCATACCTCCTTTTAGCTTTATAGATTAACTAATTTAATATGAATAAAACTTTGCAATGCAAAAAACATTTGGGGAGCACAATGGCTAGCTTTGTTGCCTCACAGCACCAGGGACCCGGGTTTAATTCCACCCTCGGGCAACTATTTGTGTGGAATTTGCACATTGTCCCCTTGTCTGCATGAGTTTCCTCCAGGTGATCCGATTTCCTCCCTCAGTCCAAAGATGTGCAGGCTAGGTGGATTGGCTTTGCTAAATTGTCCATAGTGTTCAGGGATGTGTAGATTAGGTGGGTTACAGGGGATGGGTCTGGGTGGGATGCTCTGAGGGTCAGTGTGGACTTGTTGGACCAAACGGCCTGCTTCCACACTGTAGGGATTCTGTGATCAATGATCACTGGGGCTTTTTTGGGAGCTGTCCAGGCCATAAGAGCCAGGAGGCATTACTTCCAACCTACTTTCTAGAATTAGGAAGAGTGTGAAGCAGATTTCGGTAAACCTATCACTAGAGTCAACATTTGAATCCAGATCCTTCAGAGTTCTGATGATGGGTCACTGGACCAGGAATGCTGACTCTGCTTTCTCTCCACAGATGCTGCCAGAGCTGCTGAATTTCTTCAGCAATTTCTGATTGTCTTTCAGATTTCCAGATTCACAGCTCTTGGTTTATTATCTAGGTATCCTTATTTGTGAGCTCAATGAATGGTCACTATTATTGTCTCTTAGGCAATTCACATTTACACTGTCGCTGTCCATATAAGCTTCATTTTACTTAGAAGTCTATTACATGGTGCTTCCTAAATATCCTTTTGAAAGTCCATGTACACATCAACTCTGTTAAGCGCAGATAATTATGCTACCTTAAAGAGCACAAGTCATGATAGTTCTGAGGAAGGGTCACCGGACCCGAAACATTAACTCTGTTTTCTCCTTCACAGATGCTGCCAGACCTGCTGAGCTTTTCCAGTAACTTTGTTTTTGTTCCTGATTTACAACATCCGCAGTTCTTTTGGTTTTTATCACGTTAGTCAAATTTGCTTTTAATAAAATTTCTCCATAGGTACTTCCACGCCTATCTAACAGATTGTTTGTAGTGCAAATTCTCTTCATCTGTAATATTTCGCTTTTGGCTTTACCAAATTTGTGCTGACTTTTGTTTATTCGGCTAGAATTTTCTAAATGGAGATTAATTGTTCTATAGACAATTGTTTTTAGATGATTAACTCCTAATGTTCAAAAGTATCCACAATGAATAATCTTAAAATAAAAATCTCGTGCAGATACGTAACCTTGAACCCACTCAAACCTATACCTTTCAAACCTTAAACCCTTTCTTCAACCTCCAATACAGATGACAGAAGTGGTTGCAACTTCCATAAATAGCACACACCTATAAATTTCAACAACTCAAGGTTTGCAGCCATTTTAATTAGTCTGTTCAGATATGTTAGGGGGCAACGTAGGATTTCAATATCTGGCCCAGATGTCAGGACACCATTACTACAGCAAAACATTCACTGCTAAACTTTATAATCTGGGTAACTTGCAATTCAGTTACAATTTAAATCCCAAGAAGGATCAGAAGGTTGAACTGGTAAACAACAGGACTTTTGAAATGGTGGAGTTCACTTAAGAAGCAGGGAGGTTAAAGAGAAAGCCTTTTGTACTGCCACAACGGCCCATGTCATGTGATCAAACTCTATGTGAGTGCTCCATACCTACTCGAATATACCAATAATTACTATTCTCAAAACCTCGGTAAACATAAGACACCAGCAATACGTAACGAAAAGCGGGCTCATGAGTTTCAACGGCTTAGCCGAACCGTCAGTATCACTTATCACACGCGTGACCCCATCATGACGGTAAGCAGCATCCAAGCCCGGCCCCCCATGTGTCATGTGACCAGGAACGAGGACGCCACGGTCACGCAGTGTCATGTGACTAGGAGGCGGGGCTGACCTGGACCCGCTGAGTCATGTGATGAGGGGGCGGCACAAGGGTATCCGTTGCCGAAGGAGGCCTTGTTAGTATTACCGGGCAGGAGCCTGTCTCTGTTCTCTCCATTAACGAGTGAAGATGTCGGCCCGCATGGTGCCGTTTGGGTTTCTCCGAGCAGTGAAATGGCTGCTCCTTGCCGTTTCCTGTTGCGTGTGGAACGATGTGCAGGCGGACGATGTTTTCGTTTACCCGGAACTGTGCGGGTGAGTCTGTCGCTGTCATCCGGCTGCCCGTGTCCACCGTGCGGCCCCGGCGCTACTGGCTGCTCAATCTCAGCTGCCTTCCACTCGCTTTAACTAAGCATCGGGCCTGTTGCCAAGTGTCTGCGTGGAGCCCAGCCGGTACCAAACAAGGAACTGCCCCTGGTCCTGGCTGATCAGGAAAAACAAACTCCGGGAGGGAGGCATTTGGCTGCTGCTTGATCATCTTGGGGGGTGGGGGGAAAAGAGAGAACGGTTCACTGAAAAGTCATAGGGAGATCCATAAAATCAGTATTAATCGATGAATGGTTTCAATGGCCAATTTCAATTTTTCTGGTCTGTCGGGTTGTTTTAAGAAACCTGTCGTGGCTTATTGAGAGTTTTTGTTGTCCTGGTCTCTAGGTCAGATGGTTGTGCGTTCAAAATTTCGGTAACAGTTGCAGTAATTGAAGGAGTGTTGCTGACTGAGGTGTTGTCCCTGATCCTTCAGTTCCGACTAAGCGATCCTGTGAGTGGCTTTGAAGAGGAGCAGGCGCATCCTCTGTGACCTGTCCAATATTTACCCCTCAATTTATCACGAAAACAGATTAGCTGGTCGTTGTCTGATCGATCGTAGCTGGTCGATTTTCTGATGAAGGGTCTAGGCCCGAAACGTCAAGCTTTCCTGCTCCTTTGATGCTGCTTGGTCTGCTGTGGTCATCCAGCTCCACACCTTGGTAGCTGGTCGTTGTCACCTTGTTTATGAGACCTCGTGAATTTGCTATGTGTGCATTTGTCTGCCATGTTTCTGACACTATAACACTAACAAATTGCAAAAACACTGTCTGTGGAATGTTTTGAAATGGAGAAAAGGAATTAAAATTTAATTATTTCTGACAATGCATTTCAACTGACTAAACTGTGCTCTTTAAGTAGATCACAGACTACAGTGTGGAAGCAGGCCATTTGGCTCGTAGAGTTCACACCAACCCTCCGAAGCACTTTCTACCGAGATCCACCTACATTATCCCTGTAACCTGGCATTTTTCTAAGGCTAATCCACCCAACCCACACATCCCTGGACACCATGGCCATGCTAAATTGCCCAGTCTACCACTCTGATCATCTTTGGACTGCGAGAGGAAACCGGAGCACCTGGCGGTGTGCTTCAAGTAAAACCTCCTCTCTGGGCTAAATCTAAATAGTTTTCTGTTTGTTCTCCATCTATTTCAATTTCTGCAGATGTGTAACTTCAATTTGACAAATGCCTTCGCTTCATCCTCCTACATTCTTCACTGTGAATGTGTGCCTGTTTCTGCTAATGATTCCTGTATTATTATTTAGATTTGTATAGATATCGAATGGTTACATCAGAGTACCATGGGATCTTGATCAGATGAGCCAATGGGCTGAGGTGTGGCGAATGGAATTTAATTTAGATAAATGTGAGTTGCTGCATTTTGCAAAGGCAAATCAGAGCAGGACTTATAATGGTAAAGTCCTGGGGACTGTTGCTGAACAAAGAGACCTTGGAGTGCAGGTTCATAGTTCCTTGGCATTGCAGGTAGATAGGATAGTGAAGAAAGTGTTTGGTATGCTTGCCTTTATTGGTCAGTGCATTGAGTGTAGAAGTTGGGAGGTCATGTTGCGGCTGTGTAGGACTGTGTAGTTGGTTAGGCCACTATTGGAATACTGCATTCAATTCTGACTCCCATGCTGTAGGAAGGATGTTAAACTTGAAAGGGTTCAGAAAAGATTTGAGGATGTTGCTAGGCTTGGAGGATTTGCGCTATAGGGAGACGCTGAGGGGTAACCTTTTATAGAAGTTTATAAAATCATGAGGCACGTGGATAGGGTGAATAGCTAAGGGCTTTTCCCCAGGGTAATGGAGTCCAAAACTAGAGGGCATAAGTTTGAGGTGAGAGGGGAAGGATTTAAAAGGGGCAACTTTTTCTCTCAGATGGTGATGTGTGTATGGAATGAGCTGCCAGAGGAAGTGTTGGAGGCTGGTACAATTACAACATATTAAAAGACATCTGGATGGCTATATGAATAGGAAGGGTTTGGAGGGGCCTGTTTCTGTGCTGTATATGTCTGACTTTATGACTCTATAACAGCATCATAAATAATGCAGTCCATTCCTGCATATAGAATACTTGGACAACATTCAGACTCTGGATAAGTGGCAGTTTACCTTCATGGCATAAAAGTACCAGGTCAGAAATCACGTGACACCAGGTTTAGTCCAACAGGTTTGTTTAAAACACAAGCTTTCGGAGCCTCAATCTTCAGGTCGACCTTGTCCACCCCAGTCCAACGTTGGCACCTCTGCAAAGTGCAAGTACTGGGCAGTGACCATAAAGTTGTAATTGTGTACCCTTGATCTATTCAGTGGTATTGCCATTGTGAATGACCCACCATCAACATCCTAGAGGTTATAATTAACCAGAAACTTATCTGGAGGAGCCATTTGTCACTGTGGCTAGGAGAACAGGCCAGAAGATGGGATCTATGGCAACTTACTGAGCTCCTGATGCCCCAAAAACAGTTCACTGTCAACAAAGTACAGGTCTTTTGTGCAATGGAATACTGCTGACTTGACTGGATAAGAGTAACTTGAATAATAATTGAGGCATCCAGGACACAGCCTGCTTGATTGGTACCCCATTTGTCACCTTAATTCATTCCCTTGATTGGAAGACAGTGGCAGTGTGTGTGCAAGATGCACTAAAACGACTTGCTAAGAATCTTGCAGGTATCAGTATCCTGAAGTGTTAGTACTGTCACCCCACGGAATTGCCAGCATTTTCTGTTTTTATTTTGGATATCCAAACACTGGTATTTTTCTTACACTTAAGTATTTCTAAATGTTCTATGACTGTTCAGTTTACCAATCCAAAAGAAACTCAGTCAGCTCTTTTGAAACTAAATTTTTAAAAAATTCTAGACATATTGCTAGTGTTGAATGATGTGGATGAATTTTCAATGAGAATGAAATGGTGTTGCGCGATGCATTTTACTTTGGCTCAAATTTAACCTATCTTTAAAGTTGAAAATACAAACAAATAATAGTTTGAGTTAAGTTAATTATTCACCATTGTTCACACTACAAGCTGATGCTGATAAGGGAATTACAAGATTCATGCCAGTATTACGAAATTCTGCCCGATTTTCGCCATTCTCCTCCCTTGTGTAGAATAGCATGGCCCAATAGTTTGTGTAGTAATGACTTGTAATATTTCAGAAGTGTTTTGGAAGCAGAAGTGCGCACATTTACAATTTTACAATTGTTTGCATTTATACAGAATCTTGAATGTGCTCAAACTTGCAGGAGTGTTATCGAACAAGATTTGATACCTTTTTTAAAAAAAAAGTAGATTTTAAGGGACATCATAAAAGAGGAGAGTGGATTCAAGATTTAGTGTCACATTCCAGAGCCTGGGACCTAGGCAGCTGAAGGCATGACTGTGACTGTTGAATTTGTTTCTAAAGTGGCCAAAATTGGCTGAGGTCTGAGGATTGTGAGGGGAAGTGGTTATAGTTGCCGCGGGATGAAGTTGTTGTGAAAAGATTTATAAACAAGGATAAATATCTAAATAAAAAAAACAGAAGAACTGCAGATGCTGTAAAATAGAAATTGCTGGAAAAGCTCAGCAAGTCTGGCAGCTTCTATAGAGAGAATCCGAGTTAACATTTAACGTTGAGTGACCCTTCCTCAGAATTGATAGTAGCTAGGAAAATGGTCTGTATGCAGAAGATAGGGTGGATGTGGACGGGATAAGGTGTAAACAGTAAGTGGGAATAGAACCCAAAGAAGAAGAGGAGCAGTTGGGCAGACAAAGGAGTGGATAATGATCTGGCTAGGAGAGTAAATAGCTGTTAATGGGGACTGTTAGTGGCTAACAATGCGTGGACTGTTGTAGCAGACTATGATAACAAGGTCTGGTTATGGGGGTAGGGCTGAGGACATGGGAGAGTTCAGGTCCTAAAGTTATTGCACTTGATGTTGAGTCCAGAAGGCTGTAGGGTCTCCAGGCAGAAAATGAGGTGCTGTTTTTTCAGCTTGTGCTGAGCTTTGCTGGAGCACTACAGCTGGCCAGGGAACACGGTATGTTAAATTGGCAGGCAACTGGAGGTTCAGACGTAGTAGGAACTGCCGATGCTGGAGAATCTGAGATAACAAGGTACAGAGCTGGATGAACACAGCAGGCCAAGCAGCGTCAGAGGAGTAGGAAAGCTGACATTTCGGGTCTGGACCCTTCTTCAGAAAAAAGGAGGGTCCAGACCCGAAACGTCAGCTTTCCTGCTCCTCTGCTGCTTGACATGCTGTGTTCATCCAGCTCTGTACCTTGTTAACTGGAGGCTTAGGTTTTTTGCGAACGAAATGCAACTGATGCTTTACACCAGTTTCAGAACTTCTAGTTTGCGAGCTTTAGCCGCTGCCTCTTTACCATGGATGTGCAATCCCTTTACACATCCATCCCCCACCAGGATGGTCTCGGGGGTCTCGCTTATTCCTGGAACAAAGGCCTGAACTGTTTCTGTCCACCACCAGCCTCCTCTGCCTGGCTGAGCTCGTCCTCACCCTGAACAACAACTCTTCTAAGTCTGCTCGTTTTCTTCAGTTCAGAGGGGTGGCCAAGGGTCCGTGCATGGGCCCCAGTTATGCCTGTCTCTTCGTGGGATGTGTGAAACATTCCTTGTTCCAGTCTTATTCCGGCCCCCACCCACAACTCTTTGTCTGGTATATCAATGATATTGTTGGTGCTGTCTCCTTCTCGTCTGGAATTAGGAAAGTTTATCAATTTCACTTCCAGCTTCCACCCTTCTCTTGCCTGGTTCATCTCTGACTCCTCTCTTCCTTTCCTCAACATTTCTGTTTCCATTTCTAGAGATAGCCTGGCCAATATCCACAGTTAGCTCTGGTATATATCCACGCACCCTGCTTCCTGTAAAGACTCTATTCTGTTTTCCTAGTTCCTCAGTTTCCATCGCATTTGTTCTGATGATGCCAGCTTTGATAAAGGATCCTCTGAAATGTCCACCTTCTTCCTCAACCGAGTATCCCTCAGTACTAGAGATAACAAGGTGTAGAGCTGGATGAACACAGCAGGTCAAGCAGCATCAGAGGAGCAGGAAAGCTGACGTTTCGGGTCTGAACCCTTCTTCAGAAGGCTCATCCCTCAGTACTGTTTTTGATACGGCCCTCAGCCGGTTCCGACTCATGTCCCACCACCTCCTGTGAGATGCCAGAAACTCTCCTTTGTTGTCAGCCTTCTGCAGGGACCTTTCTGCTGCAACCGCAGAAGGTGTAACACCGGTCCATTTACTTCCTCCCTTTTCAGCATCCAAGGGCCCAAATACACCTTCCAGGTGAAGCATTGTTTTGCCTGCACTTCACACACTAGTCTACTGTATTCACTGCTCACAATATGGTCTCCTCTGCTTTGGGGAAACAGTAGACTGGGTGACCGCTTTGCAGAACACTTATGTTTTGTTCACAAAGGACCTTGAGCTTCCAGTTGCCTGCCACCTAAATACACCACTGTGTTCCCTGGCCAATGTCCCTGTCTCAGGCTTGACGCAGTGCTCCAGCGAAGCTTGACACAAGCTGGGAGAACAGCGCTATTTTCTGCCTGAGGACCTCACAGCCTTCAATAACTTTAGGGCCTGAGCTCTCCCATGTCCTTAGCCCTTCTCCAATGTCCACAACCAGGTCTTGTTATCACAGTCTGCTATTATGTGCCACCCATTGTTAGCCACTAACAATGTCCAGTAACAGCTATTCACCGTCCTAGCCGGATCATTAGCCACTCCTTTGTCCAACTGCTCTTTTTCCCCCCTTTGGGCTCTATCCTCACCTATCGTTCACTCCTTACCCTCTCTCCCCACCCTATCTTCTGCATATAGACTGACATATTCCTAGCTACCACCAGCTTTGAGGAAGGATTACTTGACCTGGAACATTAACTCTGATTCTCTCCACAGATGCTGCCAGCCCTGCTGAGCTTTTCCAGCAATTCCTATTTTTGTCTGAAAATTCCTAAACTGTTGATTTGCAGACTGGAGCTTGTAAATTGAGGGAATAGGTGAATGGGATTGGGTGCAAATTAGGGTATAGGCAACAGACTTTCAGATAAGCTGAACCAATGCAGGGTTAAAGGAAGAGCAAAACTTGACCTTCTCTTGGGAAATGAGGCAGGGCACATGACTGAGGTGTCAGTGGGGGCACATTTTGGGGCCAGTGATCATAATTCTATTAGTTTTAAAATAACTTTGGAAAAGGATAGACCTGACCTAAAAGTTAAAGTTGTAAATTGGAGGAAGGCCAATTTTGACGGTATTAGGCAAGAACTTTCAAAAGTTGATTTGAGAGCGGATATTTGCAGATAAAAGGATGGCTGGAAAGTGGGAAGCCCTCAAATGAGAGAACGAGAGTCCAGAGACAGTATGTTCCTATTAGGATGAAGGGCAGGGCTGGTAGGTGTAGGGAATGCTGGATGACTACGGAAAGAGGTTCTGGTCAAGCACTCGAAGGAAGCATATGTCAGGTATAGTCAACAGAGATCAAGTGGATCCCTAGACAAGTATAAGGCCAGTAGACGTATACTTAAGAGGGGAAATCAGGAGGGCAAAAAGGGAACATGAAAGAGCTTTGGCAAATAACGTTAAGGAGTATCCAAAGGGATCCTATATATACGGAAGGAGAAAAGAGTAACCAGGGAGACAATAGGTCCCCTTAAAGATCAGCACAGCTGCCAATGTGTGGAACCACGAGATGGGTGAGATACTAAATGAGTATTTTGCATCGTTGTTTACTGTGGAGAAGAATATGGAAGGTAGAGAACTTGGGGAATACATAGCAATATGTTCATGTCTATATGTGGAAGAAGTGCTGGATGCCTTAAAACACATGTGGATAAATCCCCAGGACCAGATCAGGTGTACCCTAGAACTTTATGGGAAGCCAGGGAAGTGATTGTTGGGCTCTTTGCTGAAATATTTGTATCATCAATAGCCACAGGTGAAATGCTGGAAGACTGGAGGTTGGCTAACATGGTGCTATTATTTAAGAAAGGTGGTAAGGAAATGCCCTGGAACTAAGGACTAATGATCCTGACATTAGTGGCTGGCAAGTTGTTGGAGGGGATTATGAGGGACAGGATTTACATGTATTTGGAAAGGCAAGGACAAATTAGGGATAATCAATGTGACTTTGTGCATGGAAAATCCTGTCTCACTCTCTTGAGCTTTTCTTTTTGAAGTGATGAGGATTGAAGGCACAGGTTGACATTGTCTGTATGGACTTCAGCAAGATGTTTGACAAGATTCTGCATAGTAGATTGATTTACATGATCACATGGAATACAGGGAGAACTAGTCATTTGGATACAAAATTGGCTCAAAGGCAGGAGAGAGAGGGTGGTGGTAGAGGGTTGCTTTCAGACTGGAGGTCTGTAACAAGTGGTGTGCCACAAGGATCGGTGCTGACTCCACTGTTTTTTATTGTTTATATAAATGATGTGAATGTCGGAGATATGGTTAGTAAGTTTGCAGGTGACAGCAAAGTTGGTGGTGTAGTGCACAGTGAACGAGGTTACCTCAGAGTACAACAGGACCTTGATCAGATGGGCTGAGGAGTGGCAGATGGCGTTTAATCCAGATAAATGTGAGGTGCTCCATTTTGGTAGGGAAAATCAGAGTAGGATGTATATACCTTAATAGTAAGGTCCTGGGGAGTGTTGTTGAACAAAGACCTGGGCATGCAGGTTCTAGCTCCTTGAAAGTGAAGTCACAGGTAGACAGGGGAATGAAGATGGTGCTTGGTACGCTTGCCTGCATTGGCCAGTGTATTGAGTATGAGTTGGGAGGTCACATTTATGCTGTAGAGGGTGTTGGTTAGCCTACCTTTGGAATACTGCATTCAATTCTGGTCTCCTGCTGTAGGAAGGATGTTGTTAAACTCGAAAGGGTTCAGAAAAGATTCACCATAATGTTGCCAGGATTTGAGCTATAGGGAGAGGCTGAATAGGCTGGGGCTATTTTCCCTGGAGCATTAGAGGCTGAGGTGTGACCTTGTAGAAGTTTATAAAATCATGAGGGGCATAGACAAGGTCTTTTCCCCAAGAGTGGGTGTGTCCAAAACTAGAGGGCATAGGCCTAAGGTGGGAGGGGAACAATTTAAAAGGGACCTCAGGGACAGTATTTTCACGGAAAATGTGGTGTGTATGGAATGAGCTGAGAGAAGAAGTGGTGGACACTGGTACAGTTAGAACATTTAAAAGGAATCTGGTTGGGCACATGAATAGGAAAGGTTGAGAGGGATCTGGGCCACATGCTGGAAAATGGGACTAAATTAATTTAGGATATCGGGTTGGTATGGATGGGTTGGTCTGAAGGGTCTGTTTCCATGCTGCACCTCTGACTCTGAGACCAATCAACACAAAATGGAAGGTAGAGTCCAGAAGTAACAAACATGGTTGAGGGGTTCAGCAAGTGACCCGTGCTAGATTTGTGCTTCACTTGATCTTTCGCTCACACTTCACCCTTTTAACTCTTATCTATTACTGTCCCCCTCATGCTTGTTAAACTATGATTTGCATGTATCATCCTATTCCACATTCTCAGCACTCTCTAGGCTAGGTGTTCATTCTGAATTTCCTGTTTGTTTTTTGCTGACTGTCTTGACTGAATTACCTGCAGTTATATTTAAAAAAATAAATATAACCTTAAACAGTAAATCAATTCTAAAATAATTAAAAATTGGTTTTACAAGAATATAGTTTAGGGTCAGAGGTTGCTTGGCAATTCAATTTTTTTAAAAAGTCCATTTGGGCATATTCTGATACATCCCTGTGGCATCAAATCCCAAAATAGGACTTGAACCCATTACTTCTACCTAAAGGCCACTACTGCAGTCCAAGACCCTTTGGCAATTATTAAGCTATTTTAAAAAATGATTTGCACTTCAATATTGGGGTGTTTATAAAGCAGAGGTTGGATTCTTCCCCCTTCCCCCCAGGGGGGAGAAAACTAAAACTAGAGCACCTTGCCTGATAATCTGTGAAAGGAGTGTGAAAAGTGGTATAACCTGCCTTTCAGCAACTTCTAGTAGTTAAACAAAATAAATCCCTGACCCTCTAAAATCAACAAGTAACAATTTGTTCACTGCTCAAGTTAGATCAACAAATTAACTAAACTATTAACAAACTAAATAAACCCCTTCTAACTACTAACTATTCCCGAATAAAGCAAGATTCTAATGGTATGCTTTTCCAATAAATACAAGTCCTACTTACATTTTTAAAAAGTTTAGTGTCTCGTTACGGCCAGGTTACATGTTTTCCGGAATGTTCTGTGCCTTCTCCCTCGATTCTTCTTCTTCTGTCAGGACTATTAACTAGTTGTGCTGTCGGTACCGTTGGTATTAGATAGTGCTTTCTCCAAGACATAAATGAGGCTGAGAGCACCAGTAATTATCCCTTGAGAGTTGAGGGCTGATAGCGCTGGTGGATGGCGGTTAGCTCTGAGGCTTTGTCCAATTACCCCTTTTTTTAATACCCTTGATGTCATATCAATATATCTTACAATAGGATTGGTCCTAATGTTGTTAAAACCAACAGATTTAAATTTAATAGGTTTTTGGTATCTAAGTGCCTAGTTCAAATTAATCGGCTAAATTGAAAAACTTCTCTTGGTAAAAACTGCTGCTTAGCCCACTAACTGTACAGCCTTCTGGTACAAATGTTTCAATTCAGGTGCTCTCTGTGTACTTGCAAACTTTCAAGCTGCTGCTCACAGACATCCATTTTAAATTTCTAAGAATTAAAGCACATCATCTTTTAAAGGGACCATGCAGTGCTTTCCTCTTAACATTTTACAAACACCAAACTCTAACTTCCTGCCTCCCAGTCCACAAGTACTCTTCCCAACATCGCAACACAGGCCTGTCTTTCTCTGCATGTTAAATATTTAACTAATGGGTAAATACAAAACTTTGTGCACTTCTATTTAATTTCAGTGCCAAGTCCATCTTTGAGGTACTATTAGATCACAACCTGCGGAAAAGTGACTTAGCAATTCCAGGATTTCCATCTTAACTCTGCATTGCATTCTTTTAGAAGTTGCTGTCTGATTTACTCCATAATAATAGTGAATCCATCAGCAGAGTTCTCAACGTATAGTTGCTTATGATTCTTTGGCACCATGTTTAGGCATTATGCTGGTGTGTTTAGATGACAACTTTGCCTCTCAAGACTTTTTTTCCCTCTTATTGGCATTTACATTAATAAAATGTACAGCAGTTTGTTTTCAATAGGCGTAGTTGCTAAACTTTAAACCTGTTGTAAGTAAGCATGCATTTTGCATTGTATGATTGCTAATATTTCTACTTAGTTATATTCATAGTTAAATACTGGTTTCATGCCCTACTAGGGTTTTTGGGTACGAGCCTAGGTAATCGATCACTGCAGTATTGAGAGAATGTTGCATTTTCAGAGTTGAGCTGTTAAATGGAGGATTTTGGGGCCTGTTCTGGTTCAGGCAGATGTGGTGATATTATAAATACTACAACAACTTGGAGAGCAGAAAAGTGTTGCGCGTTGGCCAGCACCACCAAAAGTAGATAAACTTCTTTTATCTCTTTGGTTTCTTACAGAAGGTTCCATGGTTATTAGTTAAGTCAGTGTATGAAGCAATTCGTGAAGTATATTCTTTTTAGGAAACAAGACTATATTGCTACAATAAATATTCTTTAATGAGACAGTTATTCTGAGAATTGATGCTAGTTTTGATACATTTGCTATTATGTGATAAAGTCACTTTCTGTTGAAGTGCACTTTTTTAATTTAATAAAACTTCAGTGTTGTAACTAGGATATTAGTATGGGTGCTGTAAAGTTTTTGTCAGTCCTTGTGATTTTTATATTGAGTTGCTGACTGGAAACAACCCAGGAATGGGTAAAACTCCTGCAGCACAGCAACAGTAGAGATAAATTGACGGCGTTCTTTGTTCATGATGTTGAACTAGAGGGAGCTTTTTGACTGGTTGATTGCTCCACAGTGGCTGATGAATAGCACTAATGAGGATTAAGAGTACAGTTGTACCTCCACTTCTGTTGTGGCACCAATTTCTCTGTAGTCATAACTTCAGAGCTGGTCGTGATCAGCTTTGACGGGAGGAAATGAAGCGGTCTGTAACATTTTCCTCTGTACAATAAGGGTTTAATTTTGCTATGGTTCTGAACATTATTAAAACAAAATGCCATTATCCAGAGATATTTCTGCGGTGAAAGTGGTACAAAGAAGAGCTATGTAATTCACCTTTTAGTGTCTGACTGAAAAATGAGGAAAGCCATGGTGAAATTTTGGTGTTTCATTCTTGAAAGGGGTACCAAGATGTTAGAAGGATAAATTTAATGACAAACCATGTATAAAGGAACTGAAAACGGGAAATGCTGGAAATCACAGCAGGTGAGGCAGCATTCATGGAGAGGATACAAGCTAACGTTTCAAGTCTGGACGACTCTTCCTCAGAACTTCATTAAGCTATGAAGAGTCATCTAGACTCAACGTTAGCTTGCTGTCTCCACGGATGCTGCCTCACCCACTGTGACTTCCAGCATTTCTTGTTTTCAGTATAGATTCCAGCATTTGCAGTAAATTGTTCCTACCTAATATATAAGGGAAGTTTTGAACACTGTTTGTTTGAAACTAAATTGAGACAATGCTAGCCCATTTAATAGTAATAATTCAGTAGTAAAAACTTTATCACTCAAGGTAACTTAGGCACCACCAACTGGCACAATCTAAATGTTACGTGCTGTTTATAGGCTAAACAGTGCAAATCTAGATTTACTAGTCTTGTGAGTAGTGTGAAAGTGGTAAAACATTAACAATAACTTGCAGGCTTGCCTGCTTTGGGAGATCTAGGTTTCAATTTTTCTCCTCTCTTGGATCTTAATCCTGGTTCAGATTAAGCTCCTAATCTTAACTGTTGGTCATTTCCACACCGGTCTAATATAATTCAAACAGTTCGTATTGAACAAGAAAACTGTCTCATAATTGTAATTTATTATATTTAGCTGTTATGGATACTGTTACATGTGCTTTTCCTGGCAGCTTTACTCCTCAGCCTTTAGTTGTTATCCATTTCAAAGCAGTGAGACCTCCTCTACATTGGAGAGATGAAACAGACTGGGTGACCACTTTGTGGAACACACCTGCCTGTTAAAATGACCCCTAATACCCTGTTGCCTGCCACTTAGAATCATTTACTCTTGTACTTTGTCTCGTGCTCTGGGCACTGTCTCCATTTATTAGACTCATCCCTTTCCACAGCCCCCTGCCTCCATCACAGTAGTATAGCATAATTTAAAAAAAAAAGCACCCCCTTCCCAGCCACTTTCAGTTCTGACAGGGTCACTGGACTCAATGTTAACTTTTTGTATCCACAAATGCTGCCATTTCTTTAGGACTCTGTTTTTGTTCTTAAACACTAGGGAAAAAAGAGACACTTCTGTGAAATCACAGGGCTTCCGCTATTAAGTTGGATTCACTTAGAAATCAGCTGTTTGGGTTTTGGAGGAATATTTTGCTTGGAGATTTTGTTTGGTTTTTCAATTGTTGGGAGGAGCAGGAGGAGAAAAAGCTTGAGGAAGGGCTGACCAGCCTGTCACTGCTGATACTGAATTACCTTGAGTCCCAAATGAAATCTGATTTCCAGTTGCTGTCAATGAAGTCAAAATTCTCAGTCCTATTTCCTGAGTAAGCTGCATATGTCTAAAGACATGTCAGTATGCCAGATCAACAATCATCTGAACTTTCCATAGCTTGACTTTATTCCTTCAAAAGCTAACCATTATTAACCAAAAACATTTTATTCTTAGTGAATCACTGCAGAAAATAAATCCTTTCCATTACTGTGTGTTGATTTACTTATGTGAAAATAAATATTTACACCTTATAAACTGTTATTCAGTTTTGCATCTTTAATTATAAAATAAAACTTATAAGTGATCTAGATATTCTAAGAGTAATGTAGCAAAAGCATGTGTTGCCATTGAGAACTGGGTAAAACAATTACATCTGTGTTGTGATCCGTACAGTGATGAGATAAGAATGAGTGCACTCCATGATCTTGGTTGTGGAATATGGACTTCCCGTTTGGGAGGAGGCGATAATCACTGCAATAAAAAAAAAATCCAAGTTTTCCAATTCCTTTGCCTGGATTATCAAGGTTAATTGGGATTGCAATTGGAATAGTGAAGCTAACTCAGCATCTGCCAGGCATAGGGATGTGGGGAGGTGGCGGTGGTGGTGGCTGTAGTTTCTCTTATATGGCTCAGCAACATTTATCTACTCTTGCATTTAGAAACTTATTTTTATAAATTCCTCTTTAGGAATGACTTCTGCAATTACAACTTGATTATTCTAAAGTTCTAGATTATAAGCATCAGCCCCATGTTAAAGGGAGGAAACAAAATACTGTGAAGACTTGTAATTGGAGATTCTAAACTTGACACGTCAACCAGTCAAAATACTGACTGGGTGAAGACACATGAAGGGGTGGCACCATGGCTTAGTGGCTGGCACCATTGCGTCTCAATACCAGGGACCTGGGTTTGATTCCAGCCTCGGGTGACTGTGTGGAGTTTGCACATTCTCCTTGTATCTTTGTGGGTTTCCTCTGGGTGCTCAAGTCTCCCGCTACTGTCCAATGATGTGCAGGTTGTAGAATACATAGAGCTGCACAGTGTGGAAACAGACCCTTTGGTCCAACTCATCCATGATGACCAGATACCCCAAATTAATCTAGACCCATTTGCCAGCATTTGGCCCATATCCCTCTAAACCCTTCCTATTCATGTACCTGCCCAGATGCCTTTTAAATGTTGTCGTTGTACCAGCTACCTCTACTTCTTCTGGCAGACTTGTTCCATACATGCACCAACCTCTGCATTTTAAAAAAAAAAAAGTTGCCCCGCAGGCCCCTTTTAAATCTTTCCCCTCTCCCCTTAAGTGGTATGCTCTGTAGTTTTGGACGACACCACCCTTGGCAAAGACCTTGATTTTCCACCGTGTATATGCTCCTCATGATTTAACAAACTTCTATAAGATCACCCTTCGGCCTCTGACACTCTGGGGAAAACAGTCCCAGCCTATTTAGCTTCACCCTATAACTTAAAACCCTCCAACTCTGGCAGCAACATTGTAAATCTTTTCTGAACCCCTTGAGTCTGGTCTGAGTCTGGGTGGGATGGTTCTTCGAAGGTTGGCATGGGCTTGATAGGCCAAATGGCCTGCTTCCATACTGTGGGGATCATATTAGTCTATAATTTAAAGATTTAAGAGGGATTATCTTAGTATGAGTGGAAGGAAGATCCAACAAATCTCAAACCTTAGACAGCTATGGAAAAGTTTTTGAAGCTGGTTCAGGAGCCTGGTAAGTAGGGAAGGATACTTTCTGGGATGGGGGTGCAGGAAGGAGAGTTTTTGTTTCATGTATGGCTTGTTAAATGAAACACAATATTTTGAGTTTATTGCTCTATTTGGACCTTCTGTAACAATAAAAGTATTTCATTCTGTGAAATTTCGTGATTTTCTGGCATTCTTTGAGTAAATAGTGGGGTGTTTTGAATTTCTTTTAAAGTTGATGGTCTCTACAGGGATTATTACACTATTTAAATTTTCATAATTGTTAGTCTTTGATATAAGCAGGATCTGGATTTTTATTTCCTATTTCCTATTTCCTGATGTGTTTTCTTCTCATGGTCTCTTCAAGTTCTGACAGAATCATGGCCACTTTAGGTGCGTGTGATGTATCCAAGTCAAATGCTGTTAAGTGAATTTATAATGATTTAGGTTTGGCTGCTTGTTCACGTGCTTTCATTTGTCAGTATAACTTTTGCTTAATGCCATGGTTGACCCGAGTATTATTTGTGCTTAGTTTCTTAGTTCCACTTAAGAATGTAATTGTGCTATTAAATCATTTAGTGTTATTTCATTTATTGTCTAGATAAGAGTGCAATAATTTTCATTCTCCTCCACAAGCTGACTTGCCAATATAGTACAAGATAGGTTTTAGTTTGAAAGAATAGGACATAATCACAAGTGGTTCTGTACTTGTATTGCTTTTGTTTTGCCGATTTGTGTACTGTACAGCATATTTTCTGAGCTCTAAATATTTTGTACTCTTGAGGGGTCCAAGTTAGCTGCTTGATTATAATTTTTAGAAGTTGGCATTGGATTTTGGACCCGATGTACTTTAGAGTTCAGAATTCCATAATGGAAAACTGTCAAATTAATATTTTGTAACTTTTGCTTGCCTAAAAGGCCAAGATTCATATGAACACTATATGCTGGTAGCACAAAGCCAATGCAATTCCAGAAAATGGCACTCAGTCTTAATTGTGCACTTCCTGTGGCACCATTAGAAAAGTATGAGAGATCCTGCTGGCAAGAGCCTCCCATCAGCACATGCTGATGATGTCAATGTGTATGGAACATAGTGATGTCATTGGCATATGTGGAGATGTATCCTGTGGCTCTTTTGTGGTCAGATAACATTGAGTGTCACATTTGCATATGCGCAACAGCAATTTTGGTGTGATAGATCGCTTTGTTTACAACATGGTAACCATTTGTGTCTGTTTCGCTAAAGTTCAGTAAGCTTTCACCAGTGCCCTTCAGCACTGCTGTTTTCAGTAACTATGATAGGGGATGATAATATTCCAATTCATCATACATCAAAAATTGTAAGAAGTGAGGAATGATGGATGACCATAAATCCAATTACAGAAGTCACTGTGCAAAATTAGAATGATAGAATGCATAGTGTGTGGAAACAGGCCCTTCAGCCCATTTTTAAAAGTAGACTTGAATTGTTTTACAGGTGTAAAGAACTCAAGTTGTACTCTAGGTATAGTCTTGTATTAAACTCTAGGTATCTCATTTTATGACATCGGAGAGGGTACAAATCAGCAAAATCATTATGGTGTTCAAAAGGCTAATTTGAGGGCAGGCTACGTACACTAAGTTGTATTCCCTTGAGTGCTAAAGATTATGGGATGATCTAATTGGATGTGATGGGAATTTTTTTTCTCCAAGTTTTCAAGAGCTGATCTTTGGCCTCAAGGCCTTGTTTCATCTTGTAGAAAGTCTAGATTCTGTGGGTTAGTATCTCCTCCATTTGAAATCTGACTTGATCTTTGTGGGGCGGAAGAAAGATTCCAAATACTGTTGTTAATATCCTAAACCTGTAATTTGTTATGGAAACAAGGTTCTGGAAAAGCTCATCACATCTAGCATTTATGGAAAGCCAACCAATTTGTGTTCCAGGTTGACTATTCATTAGAAATCTCTAAGACACTGTGATCTATCAAAGGAGACTTCACTCTTTTCTCCCATATCACTAGGCAATGGAAGTTGTGGCAGTATTGGTGTCCCAGAAAGATGAAGAAAATGGAATGTAGGACAACTGATTCTGTTTTTAAAAAGGGTGAAACAGATGGTCATCCTGCTGCCTCTACAATGCCTGACATATTCATTTCATTTCATAAGGTTTTGACTTAAGGAATGAAATTGATTGCCAGGGCCCCAGTGTGAAAGCTCCTGTTAATCTTTGAGTTTAAGTGGGTTAGTATAAATTGCACCTGAGAGTTGAGACCCACACAACTTGCCAGGGAATCAGTGGCATCTTGCCGGGTTTGAAAAATAACGTGACATCGCAGAAAATCAGTAAGTTCACTGGTTGGTAAGAAAGTACATTGGGGATTACTCTGTAAATTTCCATTAATTCGACAAGTTTTTGTTAAAAGTGGTTTAACTGACAAACCCGGAATAAGTAAAAGTCAGGGCCAATTCAATGTATTATAAGTAAGCTGAAGTAAACTTAAGTAAATTTGAAATGTGGTAACACGGGTCAGTCAAATGGAATATGTGGGAAGCCCTGACTCTACTGAAATCCTAGCTAACCATGTGCAGGATAACGAGGTGTAGAGCTGGATGAACACAGCAGGCCAGGCAGCATCAGAGGAGCAGGAAAGCTGACGTTTCGGGTCTGGACCCTTCTGAAATTCT
>JAHRHZ010000059.1:3946681-3977171 GCA_024137785.1 Ginglymostoma cirratum
AGAATTTCAGAAGGGTCCAGACCCGAAACGTCAGCTTTCCTGCTCCTCTGATGCTGCCTGGCCTGCTGTGTTCATCCAGCTCTACACCTCGTTACCTCAGACTCCAGCAGCGGCAGTTCCTCCTATCTCTAACCATGTGCAGGAAGTGTTTTCAGCTGGAACAACTTGAGCTCTGCGTTTCAGAACTTGACCAGCAGCTGGAGTCATTATGGCAGATCTGAGGTGGTGGAAAGTATAAAGATAGCGCATTCAGAGAGGTGATCATACTGCAGCTTAAGGCCCTGAGGTAGAAAAGGGATGGGTCATTGTTAGGCAGTGCAGGAGTCCCTTGGTCCCACTCATGAATTAATTTTCAGTTTTAGAAGATGACACTGGTTTCTTTTTGAATAACTGCTGTCAAAGGAATGTTTGTGGCTCTGCACGGTATTCAGCTGGTCAGGAGGGGAGGAAGAAGAAAGAGGGAACAATACTGATAGAGGCTTCCTTAGCGGGACAATCTGGCTTTTCATGACATGACTCTGGGATATTATGTTCCCTGCCTGGTGCCGGTGCCAAGGATGTCAGAATGACTGTAGGATATTCTACTGGGGAAAGGTGAACAGCCAGAAATTGTGCTCCATGTTGGTCCCAATGACTTGAGTTAGAGTGATGTGGGCCTGAAATCAGTATTTAGCTGGATAGACAATTAGCAAGCAGAATCTCAAATGTAGTAATCTCTAGATTATTCCCAGTGCCATGTACAAGTGAGTACAGGTATAGGATAGGGCAGATGACTGCATGGCTGGAAAGATGGTGCAAGAGAGAGGGCTTTAGATTTAAGACAGGCTGTAGGGAAGATGGTATTCATGAGCTGGGTGGGTTGCACCTGTATGAGCTGGGACTGAGTTCCTTGCAGAATGTTTTTGCTGCTGCTGTTGGAAGGGCTGCCAACTAACTTGACAGGAATGTGGGAGCCAAGAGAGAATAGAGAAGATTACCAGGGCTCATAAAATGTTTGAAGATGCAGTTGGTACTGACAGAAAGGATAACAAGTTACTAGATGAAGTCTCAGTAGGGAAGAAAAAAAGTCTAAATCAAGGTTACTGAGAATTTCTGTGAATGTACAGAGTGTAGTAAATAAGATTGGTGAATTACAGGCACAGACTCTGGCAATAAAAGACTTAGCTCAGATTTAAGACTGGCTGGGAAATATTCCTAGTTACAAGGTATTCAGAAAAGATAGGAAAAGAGGGGTGGCAGTATTGGTTGAGGAGAGCATTGCAGTGATGGAGTCTTGGATGATTTTCAGATGGCATCAGTTTGGCTGGGGCAGATCATTGTAGAGGCAACAGAGTCTTTAGATTGCTGGGAGGGGCATGTTTGACAGTATTGTGCTGCTGGGAGATGGAGGAGGATAATCCATTTAATACAAAGGCTAGTGTTGTAGAAAGTGAGGTGTGATTTAGCAACAGTCTGAAATGGGCGAGGACAAGTGCAGGAAACTAGATGAAGGCAGTTGAAGACCCTTACAACCCTTAGATTCTCAGTTGAAGATTCCTATCTATGCATGGTTAGAGCCCACTCCAGCACAAAGGTATGTAGCTGCAGGGTTCCTTGGGATAGGATCTTTGGCCCAAAGACCTTCAACTGTTTAACAAATTGACATCAAGGGCACAGTCTGCTTAATGGGCAGCTCATCCACCATCAACATTTATTTCCTCCTCCAAAGCACAGAGCTTTGTGTACCATATACAAGATGGACTGAAGCTGTTTAACAAGACATCTTTGACAGTACAATCCAAACTTGCAACCTGTACTGCTTAGAAGGACAGGAGCAGTAGATACAAATTCTCCGTTGTGCCACACATCATCCTGACATGGAACTATAAAGAACAAAGAACAAAGAAAATTACAGCACAGGAACAGGCCCTTTGGCCCTCCAAGCATGTGCCAATCCAGATCTTCTATCTGAACCTGTCATCTATTTTCCAAGGATCTGTATCCCTCTGCTCCCTGCCCGTTCCTGTATCTGTCTAGATACATCTTAAATGACGCTATCATCCCCGCCTCTACCACCTCCACTGGCAACGCTTTCCAGGCACCCACCACCTCTGTGTAAAGAATTTTCCATGCATATCTCCCTTAAACTTTTCCCCTCTCACCTTGAAATCGTGACCCCTAGTCATTGAGTCCCCCACTCTGTTACCACTCCTGTGTTATCACTGGGTCAAAATCAAGGTGCTCCCTTCCTAACAGCTTGTTACAACCTTCTTGAAGTTAGGGATGAATGTTACTTGCTGGCCTAGCTAACAATGCCTGTATGCTATGTATGAAGGGAAAAAAAGACATCTGTGCAATGGAGAAACTGAAAAGAATGGAGCAGTCATTAAATGAAGTTGGGTGGGATGACATGTAATCAAAAAAAGTAGTTGTGGAACTCTGTGGACTTCTCAACATTAATAGGCAGTTTACCCCCAGAAATTTCAATAGAGATTTTGAAGGAAGAGAGAGCCATAGAGGGACAAGTGAAAATTGGAAGCAGAACTGAAGTTTTCCAGTGGAGCTGAGAGATGGTGACAGTGTACCAGGAAAACAGGGGATCAATGTAGACTGAAACAAGAGTAGTCCATGTATAGGCAGACCTGGCTCGAACCCACAAGTTTCTTCAGCTACAGATTTTATTTGGAGGAAATGAATGAGGCCAAAGGAGAAATTGTTCAATGTTACAACAATTTCAGCCAGTTCGAGGAGGAAGGCAGTGGTAAATAGGGGCTGGTTAAATTTCCATTCAAGAAAGAATTGTCGTGCCTCAAGTAATCTGATGTCTGAAGATTAAATACTGCTGGTGTATATTTTTCCATAAGTATTTTTTCTGTCTTCGTGTGGTTGCACTAAAGTACTTTTGGTAAAACAAAGAACTGCAGATGCTGGAGATCTGACAGAGTGCTGAAGAAACTCAGCAGATCTGATCACAACTATGGAGAGAAACCAGTTAATGTTTTGAGCCCAGTGACCCTTTGTCAGAATGTTCTGACTAAGAATCATTGGACTTAAATGGTTAACTGTTTTCTTTTCATAGGTGCTGCCTGACCTGTTTCTTAAAAGTTTTGGCTAATACCTAGTATGGCTCCCTTTTTCGAATCTTCCAAATTGTACCACAATTTAAAGTTACCTATGTAAACAAATTAATGAGTGTAGTCTTCTGAAATAATTTTTGTTTCAAGTTACTTTGACAAAATCTCTTTTCTCTTGATGGCTTTCAATGATAAATGCAGAATGCTGGACCAATTATCTTGATGGATCCTTTGACATGTTTATAAGCTTTCAAGACATGAAGTTAGCTTTGACATTCGCTCACCATCCTGAAGACTTTAACTGACAAGTTCTCCATCAGTGGAAAGCCACGTCAGTTATTATCAACTCCCAAACTGTTGTCATCTTCATTGTGTTCTGAGATGGAAAAGTTTGTTAACAGCACTGACCTTCTCCTTCACACAGACTTGGGAAAGCCTACCAAGGAAGCAGTTAAGATTGGTGCTAGTCATTCTGGGGAACGGGTCACTTACGTACATGCAGCTGGTATCAAACCATAATCCATATGGACAGTTTACCCCCAGAAATTTCAAGAAATATTGAAGGAAGAAAGAGCCGTAGAGGGAGAAGTGAAAGTTGGAAGTGGAGCTGAGAAATGGTACCAGAAAAACAGGGGATCAACGTATATTAGTTCCAGTCTATGACGTATAAGGGAAAAAACTTAGTGACATTAGTGAATGATGTCAGAATAGCTTAAAGATCATTCAGAAGGATTTATAGATACTAGTAGGTACTAGGCACATGTAACTTTAAAAATTGTCTTGGCGAACACTATTTAAAAGGGCAACAACACACTGCAGCAACACAACTACGCCAAGAGGAAGAAGAATACCTCTTCCAAGTGTTCAAGGATAATGGATATCCAAAGAACTGGGTCAAAAGATGCCTACATGAACAGCATCAGAAAGATTCTACATGCCCTGACACACTCAGCACACTACCCTACATCAGGAACACGTCGGAACTCACCACAAGACTCCTATGATCGCTGGGCATCAGAGTGGCACACAAGCCCACGTCAACCCTACAACTGCTCACCCGAACTAAAGACCCACTCCCCACCGTGGACAGGACCATTGTCATCTACGAAATCCCCTGCAGAGGCTGCAAGAAACATTACATCGAACAAATAGGAAGGAAACTAACAACGAGTACATGAACACCAACTGGCTACAAAAAGACACGACCAGTACTCGCTCATCTCAATCCACATGGACAAGGAGAACCATGACTTCGACTGGGACAACACAAATCCTGGGACAGGCTAGGCAGAGACAAGCACAAGAATTCCTGGAAGCCTGGCACTCCACGATGCATGCTATTAATAAACACATTGACCTTGACCCCATATACATTCCACTACGAAGAAAAACTGGAAGTGAGGCAATCCATCTCAACGGACCCCAGAGTTTTAAAAACCACGTGGGAAAACACACCGACGCTTCAACGGAGGCTGCACTGAGGATGTTACCAAGCATGGTAACGAAACGCCTGCGATACAAGAAACTACCTCGGCAAGCCAACCAACCTCAACACCCACAATCCGACCTACAGATCTACTGCAAAACTTTATTGTCTTAGCACTGAGAATGCCAGAGATTGGTGACTTCAATGTTTCACACCATAATTTATGCATCAATCATTATGGCACAAAAGATGGCCATTCAGCCTATGCCAGCTCTCTAGAACAATCCAGTGAGTAAAATCATAGATCATTTCTGCTTTTTGCACCTCCCAGGTGGTTATTCATCACTCAGTGCTTTTTAAGAAAAAGTTCTCTATGGTGTGCTTTTCCCATTATTGGAAAGTAGTCGTTGTCCTTTGGAATTAGAGATGCTCAAAGCACTAATGAACTTGTAGAGATGGGGAGATTTATCGTGGGCTAGCAATACAGGTTTTATTGCATGTTATTGCTGTAAAGTGCCGCTTTTTTTTTTGTCTCTTTTCCCCTCTTTCCATCTTCCCCCCGCAAATCTCCATTTCTTTTTTTCCCACCTGCCCTAAGGATCTCTAGAATCGGTTAAAAGGCAAACGGGTAATGGATTATTTCAGAAAATCTGTTGGAAGATTGAATATGCTAATTTGAGACGTGCTCACTTAATGAGAATCAAAGATTTATATTTAACTTCAGATTAATACATAAACATATGCATGTTCTAAAATAAATGTGTGGAGTTTGCACAGTCACCTGAGGGTGGAATTGAACCTGGATCCCTGGTGCTGAGGCAGCAATGTTAACCACTGTGCCATATACTGCCCCATAATATGTCTGGTTCCAATTAACTTTCTAACTTTTTTAAATGCAAAAGAACCTAGAGTAAAGGAAAGATTAGAATTGCCTTTTTTTGTGAGTAATTGACTTTTTTATTTTGTTCAGGTACACTTGGGAGGCAATGGATTCACAGAAGGGAATACATTACAAAATAAATCTATGTTCCCCTTTAAATTGTGGGAGTTTGAGTGCTATCTGTGCTTACAATTCTTCACAAAAAGCCAACCATTCAGTGGGTAAGTGTAACAGTTTGTTTTATCTGTATTCTTAAACTGTTTTCCTGTTTATCCTATGAACACTATTCTGAATGTTAACGTGTACTGAATTTTTTTCAGTTTAATGGGATAGAATACAGAATTGCATTAGTGAATTCATGCACGTGACAATCAATTCTTGTTCATGACCAAATCATTTTTTTTAGGTTCAAATGCATTGCTATTATTGAAGGTAATATCTACAGTTAAATCTGCATGATTTGGTGACTTTAGAGAATTTTTAAGTTGGGTTTAATTCTTTGCTCTACAGTTTGAACGAATAAGAGCAAGTGTTTACTATGTAAATTGGCAAATAAAATTTAATACTGACATTGAAAATATATGACATATAAGGAAAAAATTAATAACATCAGTACTTAATGAATGATGTCAGAATAGCTCCAAGATCATTTAGTAGTGGTGCTGCTGAGCCACAGTTGATGAACATTGAAACCCCCCACCCAGAGTACATTTTGCACGTTTCCTACCTTAGTGCTCCCTCCAAGTGTTGATCAATGTAGAGTACTGATTCAACAACTGAGGGACAATAGTACATGGTAAGCAACAGAAGGTTTCCTTGCCTGTGTTTAACCAGAAGCCATGGGGTCTAAAGTCAAGGTTGAGGACTCCCAGGGCAACTCCCTCCCAAATGTATACCTCTGCTGGGTGCGTCCTGCTGGTGGGACAGGACATATCCAGGGATGGTGATGGTGTATGAAACATTGACTGTAAGGTATGATTCTATATGTATGACTGTCAGGCTGTTGCTTGACTAGTCTGGGGGCAGCTCTCCCAATTTTGGAACTAGCCTCCAGATGTTAGGAAAGAGGACTTTGCAGGGTGGACAGGGCTTGTTCTCTTCCAGTGCCTGGATTGATGTCAGATGGTCTACCTGGTTTCATTTCTGAGAGTCTGGTCCACATATTCTCAAGCCACAGTATTATGGTTAACTCTTAGCTGCCCCCCTGAAATGGTGCAGCAGACTACTGAGCTGAATGGAAATAAAGGGTAGATACCAAAAGCTGGCCTTGGTAAGGACACCCAGCCCAATGAAAGAAAACTGTAAATCTCTCATGGCATATGTATTTGTGCTATAAACCTTTTTTGTCAATACACAGGAGTTGCTGCCTTGGGCTGGTACTTTATCTTCAGCAAAAGAATAGTGATCCATGCTGGTCTCTGATCATTTTCACTGTGGGCCCCCTCCCCGAACCCTGTCCTTCAAATAATTCCCACTTAACGCCTTGCAACTTTCAAAGGCTAGAAATAAAGAAAACTAGAAATCCGCTAGTTTAGTCTGTGACTGCTTGAAGAACTATTTCTTGTTACAACACTGCATTCCTAAGGTTATGATCTCTTTGTGTTCTCTGATTATGTAAGTTTCCCAGATCCATTCCCTTCTATCTTGCGAATGTTATCATTCTGTACGCTTTCCATTCCTTAAATTTGAAAATTGGATCATGAACTGGTGGGGATGCAAATTATTGCAAGAGCAAACTAAGGTAGCGAGGTTCACTTTATATGTTAATGATCTGGATGAAGGGACTGGGGGCATTCTGGCAAAGTTTGCCGATGATACGAAGTTAGGTGGACAGGCAGGTAGTACGGAGGAGGTGGGGAGGCTGCAGAATGAGTTAGACAGTTTAGGAGAGTGGTCCAGGAAATGGCTGCTGAAATTCAACGTGAGCAAATGCGAGGTCTTGCACTTTGGAAAAAAGAATACAGGCATGGACTGTTTTCTGAACGGTGAGAAAATTCATAAAGCCGAAGTACAAAGGGACCTGGGAGTGCTAGTACAGGATTTTCTGAAGGTTAACTTGCAGGTTGAGTCCGTGATTAAGAAAGCGAATGAAATGTTGTCATTTATCTCAAGAGGGTTGGAATATAAAAGCAGCGATGTGCTTCTGAGACTTTATAAAGCTCTAGTTAGGCCCCATTTAGAATACTGTGTCCAATTTTGGGCCCCACACCTCAGGAAGGACATACTGGCACTGGAGCGTGTCCAGCGGAGATTCACACGGATGATCCCTGGAATGGTAGGCCTAACAAATGATGAACGGCTGAGGATCCTGGGGTTGTATTCATTAGAGTTTAGAAGGTTGAGGGGAGATCTAACTTACAAGATAATGCATGGCTTAGAAAGGGTGGACACTGGGAAGTTGTTTCCGTTAGGCGGGGAGACTAGGACCCGTGGGCGCAGCCTTAGAATTAGAGGGGGTCAATTTAGAACGGAAATGAGGAGACATTTCTTCAGCCAGAGAGTGGTGGGCCTGTGGAATTCATTGCCACGGAGTGCAGTGGAGGCCGGGACATTAAATGTCTTCAAGGCAGAGATTGATAAATTCTTGATCTCGCAAGGAATCAAGGGCTATGGGAGAGTGCGGGTAGGTGGAGTTGAGATGCCCATCAGCCATGATTAAATGGCGGAGTGGACTCGATGGGCCAAATGACCTTACTTCCACTCCTATGTCTTATGGTCTTATGGTATTGGACATCCTGACAAATTGGAAAAGGCAAAAAGAATTTAAAGACAGAGGCAGACTACAAATGAAAGTGTAGAAATGTGACTGGGTAGGGTGGATGAAGGTAAAAGAGCATGATCATTAGTTCTGAACAGAGAATTATTTGCATTTTGGAGCAGTGATCTTTTACAGGGGCTGCTGAAGGAAGGGAACACAAATATGCTGGGAGAAGTGATATTTGAGCTCGAAGATACCATACTTAGCAACAGTTTAAAGAATACATAACGGGTATATGAAAAATTTTTAGAAATAGGTGAGACAGAAGGTCGAGCATGTTCAAGAGTGGGATACCATCTTGGGAGGGGCGAGAGAGATCAGTTTCTGAGGAATCCAGTCCCTTGCAACAATACTGTACTGTACTTGCTATACTGTATCATTAGTACTGTCTGGTTGGTTGCTAAGGAACTCTGCTCGCTAATATTAATTAGATAATGGTCATAAAAGCAGGTGGGGAAGCTGGAGGGGAAATTTGGTTTATTTCTGTAGCATAGATTGTATTCATGTTTAAAACCCAGGCTGACCGGGACAACCTTTGCCTTGCCAATACTGAATTTTAAAGGGTTGATGAGGGTAATTGAATTGAATGACCATTCTGCGCCGCTAGCTGAAGTTTTAAAAATGAAGTGTAACCCACATTTCCACTGGAAAATTTCAGTCTTTTAAGCTGAGATGCAACTGAGTGGAATCTAGCATTTTAGAACAAACAAAGAAAATTACAGCACAGGAACGGGCCCTTCGGCCCTCCAAGCCTGCGCCGATCCAGATCCTCTATCTAAACCTGTCGCCTATTTTCCAAGGATCTGTATCTCTCTGCCCCCTGCCCATTCATGTATCTGTCTAGATACATCTTAAATGATGCTATCATGCCCGCCTCTACCACCTCCACTGGCAACGCTTTCCAGGCACCCACCACCCTCTGCGTAAAGAATTTTCCATGCATATCTCCCTTAAACTTTTCCCCTCTCACCTTGAAATCATGACCCCTGGTCATTGAGTCCCC
Source organism: Ginglymostoma cirratum (assembly GCA_024137785.1). Lineage (NCBI taxonomy): Eukaryota > Metazoa > Chordata > Chondrichthyes > Orectolobiformes > Ginglymostomatidae > Ginglymostoma > Ginglymostoma cirratum. The sequence continues at coordinate 3,955,802 of JAHRHZ010000059.1, forward strand.
CACTCTGCGGGGAAAAAGTTTTTTGCTATCCACCCTGTCTATACCTCTTGTGATTTTGTACACCTCAATCAGGTCCCCCCTCAACCTGTCTTTCTAATGTAAATAATCCTAATCTACTCAACCTCTCTTCATAGCTAGCGCCCTCCATACCAGGCAACATCCTGGTGAACCTCCTCTGCTCCCTCTCCAAAGCATCTACATCCTTTTGGTAATGTGGCGATCAGAACTGTATGCAGTATTCCAAATGTGGTGGAACCAAAGTCCTATACAACTGTAACATGACCTGCCAACTCTTGTACTCGATACTCCGTCTGATGAATGAAAGCATGCCGTATGCTTCTTGACCACTCTGTCGGACCTGCGTTGCCGCCTTCAGGGTACAATGGGTCTGAACACCCAGATCTCTGTATCAATTTTTTTCCCAGGGCTTTTCCATTTTGGTTTGATACTTTATTTTAACTAAAAGGAAGTGCATCTTCCCAGAAGCAGTAGAATTTAAGAATGTCCAGTTAACAGTGCTGTATTGACGATTGAGAGAGAGATGGAGACTTGTGTTCCAAGTGGAAGAAAAATGTTAGAAAACACTCAGCTAATTGGGCTGTGCCAGGACAGAATTCTAATGCAAAGCCATCAACACAAATTAACTATTTCAGTCTGTATGTCACATCTGTAGATTTGCCAGAATTCTGTTTTGACTTAAGATTTCCTTCATTCATAGTGTTTCCCTTTCTGTGCTTCGTTTCATGGGCCAGAGTCTTGGCTAATGGAATAACAAAGATGGTAGGCAGGTATTTAATAGGTGATTGAGAGGATTAAGGAATTCAAGTTCAAAAGCAGCAAAGGGAAATACCAAAGCTTGAGAGCAGATTAGCATTTTAGGTGAAAGTGAAGTGGGTCAGAAAGTGACAATGAAAATAACAAAAGTTTTTTAAAAAAAAATGCACTAGCGATTTAAAGTGACTCCTTAGGCACTGTATCCGAATGTGAAGTGCTGACAACGAAGTACATGCATACAATGACCTCTTCTTCCATTTCATTTGATAGCCACAGATCTGCGTAATTATGAGATTGACCCCAGACTCTTCTTCCCTACTCCCTATTCCTCCTTTTCCCTTCCATTGTCCTCAGTAAACCAATCGCATGCTCATTATACAGGAGTGGTGAGATAACAAGGTGTAGAGCCGGACGAACACAGCAGGCCAAGTAACATTAGAGGAGCAGGAAAGCTGACGTTTTGGGCCTAGACCCTCCTTCAGAAATGGGGGAGGGGAAGAGGGTTCTGAAATAAATAGGGAGAGAGGGGGAGGCGGATGGAAGATGGATAAAGGAGAGGATAGGTGGAGAGGAGACAGACGAGTCAAAGAGGCGGGGATGGAGCCAGTAAAAGTGAGTGTAGGTGGGGAGGAGATAGGTCAGTCCAGGGAGGACGGACAGGTCAAGGGGGCGGGATGAGGCTAGTAGGTAGGAGGTGGGGGTGGGGCTTGAGGTGGGAGGAGGGGATAGGTGGGAAGAAGGATAGATTAGGCAGTTGGGGACAAGCTGGGCTGGTTTTAGGATGCGGTTGGGGGAGGGGAGGTTTTGAAGCTTTTGAAGTCCACATTGATACCATTAGGCTGCAGGGTCCCCACGCGAAATATGAGGTCCTGTTCCTGCAACCTTCAGGTGGCATCGTTGTGGCACTGCAGGAGGCCCAGGATGGACATTCATTCAAGGAGTGGGAGGGGGAGTTGAAATAGTTCGCGACTGGGAGGTGCAATTGTTTGTTGCGAACCAAGTGTAGGTGTTCAGCAAAGCAGTCCCCAAGCCTCTGCTTGGTTTCTGTGATGTAGAGGAGGCCACATCAGGAACAGCAGATACAGTATACCATGTTAGCAGATGTGCAGGTGAACATCTGCTTGATGTGGGAGGTCTTCTTGGGGCCTGGGATGGGGGTGAGGGGGGAGGTGTAGGGGCAAGTGTAGCACTTCCTGTGGTTGCAGGATAAAGTGCCAGGTGTGGTGGGGCTGAAGGGGAGTGTGGCACGGACAAGGGAGTCACAGAGAGTTGTCACTCCAGAAAGCAGATTTTGGTGGGGTCGGATTGCAGATGGCAGAAGTGTCGGAGGACGATGCATTGGATCTGGAGGTTGGTGGGGTGGTACGTGAGGACGAGGGGGTTTCTGTTTTGATTGTCATTGCGGGGAGGGGGGTGTGAGGGATGAGTTGCGGGAAATGTGGGAGACACGGTCGAGGGTGTTCTCGACCGCAGCGGGGAAGTTGCGGTCCTTGAGGACATCTGAGATGTTGGGAATGGAATGCCTCGTCCTGGGAGCAGGTGCGGCAGAGGCGAAGGAATTGGGACTAGGCGGTGGCATTTTTGCAGGAAGGTGGGTGGGAGGAGGTGTATTCTAGGTAGCTGTGGGAGTCGGTAGGCTTGAAATGGATATCTGTTTCCAGGTGGTTGCCAAAGATGGAAACAGAGGTCCAGGAAGGGGAGAGCGCTATCAGAGATGGTTCAGGTGAACTTAAGGTTGGGGTGGAAGGCGTTGGTGAAGTGGATGAACTGTTCGAGCTCCTCGTGGGAGCACGAGGCAGCGTCGATATAGTCATCGATGTAATGGAGGAAGAGATGGGGTTTAAGGCTAGTGTAGCTACAGAAGAGGGATTGTTCCACGTAACCTGCAAAGAGGCAGGCATAGCTTGGGCCCATGCGCTATCTGATTTTCTTATCTGGGAATTCTGTGCCTCTTTCTCTCAGATCAGGGGGACTGTGAGTAGTACAATTAAAAATTTAATAATTTTGAAGCAAAAGCCAATATGACAGTATTGTTGCCAAGTGATCAAGATTGAGAGCTAAATATTCTTGAAGGGTTAGCCTGGATAAATGTTGGCATAAAGTAAAAGGATTTTGGCTCTCAAAATTGAGGCATAATTGATTGGGTTGGAGCTAAGGAACAGCAAAGGGCAGAAAGCATTAAGAATTGTGACAGATCTCTCAAAGTAATTGTAGTGTAGGATAGTATATAATGAGGAAATTAAAGGCACGTATGAAGGTAATACAGTAACTGTTGTGGGTGGAGTGGAGCATGACCTTCTAGGCTGGGCAAACCAAATTTGGAGTAGTAGCGTTGAGTCAGTACATGAAATGTATGAGGTTTCTAGGTCAATATAGCAAGGATCTAACTAGGGAATGGGAAATTTTGTATCTAGTCTTATGTAATGAGAAAGTGTTATTAAATAGCCCTCATTGAAAGCATTCTTGAAGTGCTAAATCTGAGAAATGTATATTGTTTCAAAGTGATTTACTTAAATTGAAAAATGGGTCTTAAATCTAAACTGTGGGATGAATTGGCTAAAGTGTATTGAGATGATATTTAAATGCTAGCATTTGTTTCTATTTGCAACAAATATGCATTCCTTTTAAGGCACAAACACCCCACAATTTGATAAAATTATGGCTAATAAGGAATTAAAGATATTAGGTCAAAACCAGAGACTTGGAATGCTGCCAGCAGGATTGGTCTTGCGAGGTTTGAGTTCAACGAAACAGCACCAAGAAAAGGGTAAGACAAGATAGAAGGTAATGAAAATATACCAGCAACACACGAAAAGACAAATTGCAAATATTTCTATAGACGTCCAATAAGATGGGATTAAAGAAAGTTGATGTGGACCCAGTAAAGGCAGAGATAAGTGAAGTTATAATGGGAAATAACAAAACGAAGATTGTACAGGTTTGTCTTCTGTTTCTACATTTTGTGACTAATTGTTATGGATCAGACCCAACCCCCTGCAAATATGAGGGAGATAGCCAAGACCCTAACCTTTCCCTTATTTAAAGGGAAGTGTAAGGTGCAGGATTCCAGTTGTAATTGGATTGGTTACATTACTTGGCTTTAAGCAAAGCATAGTTTATTTTTACTCTATAGGCAAAATACAAATGAGAAAGTATTGGTGTAACTTTAACTATTGGAAAACTTAGCAGGATATTAGATTATTGGAACAGTTGCTGTTTAGTAGTTAAATATAGGGACATCCTATAAACACACCCTTAGCAAAGACCAATTCAGTAAAATAGATTGTTTTACGTGAATGTTTCTCCAGTCCAGATAAAAAGAACACACCACTCTGGCAGAGAAAGTGGTATGGCAGCTTCCACAACCAACTTACAAAAACCACTGAAAGCTGAACTAAAACTCTGGTTCTGTGAGATCATGGCTTCACCCATTCATGCAGTTTCTATTATTCTAACTTTAAGAAAATCCAAGGCCTTAAGCTGTTTACTTTGTTGGCTTGGAAGAGACAGCTCTATCCCTAAAGCTCAACCTCTTCCAAAAAAAAGGACAAATTGTCACACTAAGGGGGAACCAGCCTGATAAGGAACTAAAATAATTGTACTTGACTCCAGGGGAAATGAATTATATTAGATGGTGATAATTTCCTGGACACTGCATGTTATGCATCTAAGGGATTTTATAAAAAGGATAGCTGTTGAGATAATGGTTGCAATTATTTCAGGTCCAGAATCCCTGTTTGTCAAGACAGTTTCCACAAATAAGATTGTATTTACTCCCATCTCTCAATTTAAGGAGGAGAGAAAATAAATGCCAGTTAGCCTAACATGAGTAGGTCAGTGGTTGGTATCTTAGTGAAGTGACAGTCAGACAGTCAAACAGTCAACGTGGATTTATGAAAGGGAAGTCATGTTTTGAGTTGTTCGGAATATAACTAGAATGAAGAATAAGTGGACAAAACAGGATATGCTTTCAGTTTTTCAAAAATGTTTTGATAAGATACTACACAATGATCGCACACTATAAGGGCTCATGGAATTTAGGGTAATATGTTAGTATGGATTGAGAATTGTTTTTTGGACCGAAAGCAGTAGGAATAAACAGTATGCTGTTGAGTTGACTAGTAAGTATCTCAAGGATCACTATTTGGGCCTCAGCTATATTCTATTAAAAACGAAGATGAGACTGAATGTAATATATCCAAGTTTGTTGACAGGATAAAAATTGAGCTAGTAAGTAAACATGAGAATGCAAAAAGGCTGTAAAGGGGTATAAACAAATGGCATTAATGGACAAAGATATTGGAGTTGGAACAGTGTGATGTCACGTTCCTTGTAGAGTGATAATTTTCTGAAAAGAATTTCCACAATCACGAACAGAACTGCTGGACAACATTTTGTATCTTAAAATTTTTTTAAATCTTAAAAATAAAAAAAAACCAGTGAAAATTAACCCAATTGAAACATGAACAGATGAAAGATGTTCCTAGAGAAGTAAATTTCTTTCATTCTTCCTGCAGAAATGTGGGGGCCATTTGCAATCCCTCACCCTTTCCAACCTGATTTTTTTTTTCTCTTTTTCCATCTAAACACTTTGGTTCTTGAATCACATACATCAACGTATTCCAGCCAAAGTCAGTGGATGTAGTTGTCATCAGTAAGGCACATGTCTATGGAGCCTCACTCTGGTCACAATAGGCTTGATGGATCTTCCCTTCTCTTACACCCCCCACCCCCCTTAAATGATCTGGTAAGCTTTTGCACCATTGAGTATGCTCAATTCACCGTGTCTTGCTCTTCCTGTTGTTGGCGTTGTCATTTCCAATTGTAAAGCGGACAGTAACAATCTCTGCTCTGTTCTAAGGCTTGCTTCAACACAGAATCTGTTTGAACACTGCAAAACAGAAGACTGTTCATCCAAAGAGAATCTCACCTTTTTTCTCTTTGCTTGAATTTCCAGTGTTCTGAGATGTCAACCAGAAAAAACAAATTCCTGGACTTAACCCTACTACAATTAGCTTTCTATTTGTCCTTTAGCTTTTGAGCCTTTCATTCTTGGCAACCACAGGACACATGGGCATTTCTTTGACCCCAATGATATCATAAATCAGGGAACCAATTTACTGTCTTTCAGATACTCTCTGGCATGCTTCCTCCTTTTTAAAGGAAGAATATACAATAGATAATTCCCAGCATAAAGTTTTCCACTTGAAAAAAAGGCAGGGTGTTTTTTTTTTGAATGTTGGTAATGGGAAATGTTTGCAATGGTGTACAAGGGCAGCCAGGTCTGTTTGAATAAGAACTAATACAAAAACAAAAGATCTACGGATGCTGTAAATCAGAAACAAAAACAGAATTTGCTGGAAAAGCTCAGCAGATCAGGCAGCATCTATAGAGAGCAATCAGATTTTTTGGGTCCGGTGCCCCTTCCTCAGAACTGAGCAATGTTTGAATGCAAAGTTAGCATACAGATGTAACAAGCAATTAGGAAGGGAAATAATATGTCAACTTTGGTTATAATGGTTTCAAACATTTTTCTAAAATACTCTCCTTTTACACTGAAACGGTTACTTGAAGTTACACCTTGAGTACCATGTACGTTGTGGAGTACATTGTGGAGTTTTGATCTGGAGTGCAACAGAAGTTTGCTACATTCCTTCCTGGGAATGTGGTATGCTCTGAGAGGAGAGAATGAATACAATAGGCCCACATTCCCTGAGGATTAAAAGAATGACAGGTGGTCTAATTGGAACATTTTTTTTTAAAGAGGTCCAACAAGATAAATAATTTCTGATCAACCTGTTCAGAGATGTTATGACACACCTCTGGAACAGGTGGGTCAGTACTGAGAAAATGCTTTTCCCCAGGCTGGGATATCTCCAACAAGGAGTCATGACTTAGAATGTAGGCACAAGGATTGTTTAAGCTTGAGATGAGAAACTTCTTCACTCAAAGAATTTGGATACTTGGAAATTCTCTACTCAGAGCTGTGGATACTCAGTCCTTGACAAACTTGATAGATTTTCTTAGCGCACAAAAATCTAAGGCATATGGGAATAGTGCAGGAAGGGAAAATTGAAGTAAAGGATCTGTCATGATCTTGTTGAATGACAGCACGAACCCAACGGGCAAATGAAGTCCTGCAGTTCCTATTTTTTACTTTTTAAGTGAAAATATAGAGGTGAGCTGAATTGTTGTATGCCATGCTGAGATGTCTGTTTGCAAAGTGGTAGGGGATGTATTTGCAGCAATGTCTTCGACAGGATTTTGAGTTACCTGGTCCTAGAGGTGTGATCATCCTGTGGAATGAAATAACCACTTAACTTCCCCTTTCTGATGTGGCACAATGTCTGTAGCTCTGACTCCAGCTCCTTAGTTGAGATCCGAAGTTCCTTGAGCTGTAAACAGTTAATACAGATGTGTTTGCTCTGGGTCACAGTCGTCCAGCAGCAACCGCCCTATCATTGCAATCACATTTGATTGAACTCTGATTTATCCCTTGCGATTCCCTGCTGTGATTGACTGTAATGATATTTAGTTTCAGTTTATTTTTCTCTTAAAAATTGAATTATTAGTGGAGAGCTCACACAAAGTAAAGACCTTACTGTTAAATGAAATATTAGAGATATTCAACAACCCTATTCACAATCAGCTTTCACTGTACTTAACGACACAATGTAGTTTGTGATGTTACTCTGCCACTAATGTTGCCACAAGCAGACCTCTTAATCCATGCTTTTTATCCTATCCCACTTGCCTCTTGCTCTGGAGCGGAGTGAATCTTTAATTGAAGGAAAAGGAATCTGATGTACAGGCAGTGAAAGTTGTCCCTCAACATATTGTTACGGAGGGGGAATGGCCAAATCCCTCTGATACTAAAACTGACACAAGCCCCAATTTACTCGTGTGGGAGTGGAGGTTCCCTTCTGATAGTTACTCCCAAAATACCCAGAGAAGCTCTCCTTTCCCGTTTGTGATCTGTTAAATTAATGGTTAAAGGAAAGGAAATCCTAATCCACTTTATAAATAATAGGTAACTATTTATTTATTTACATACTAACCTTAATGAATACATTAAAAAAGAGATAGTAACAAACCGAACAATTTTCCCCCCTTTTACACTAACTGCTCCCTAACTGGTTTAAATTCAACTGGAATGCTGTTTAAATAATACAAGTCCCACTAATATAAACCTAATTAATAAGCAGTCAGTTCTAACTTGGTCTGTGCGAACTTGGCGGGGAGAGAGAATATCCCAGAAGACTGTTGTCTCCGGTCTCTTCGCAAGCTCCTTTTCTCCTGCTGATTCTCTCATTTCTGAGAGGACTTCGAGCTAAAATACTGTGATTAATTAGATGTTCTTTCCCAGAGTTGAATGCTGCTAACTCTGGCAAGTGGCAGTTGTCTCTCTCTTTCAGATAGCAGTTGGCTCTTCCCAATTTTCCAAATGCCTTTGCCTTATATACCTGTAATGACACAACCTGAAACCAATCATATAAGAATTTAATTCTCAACACCATCAGATTTAAATTCATTTGGATTTCTGAATCTGGGTGCTTTGTTTAAATTAATTGGCCAAATCCAAACTTGTTGTCTTGGAGAAATGCTGTTTGGCTGTTCTATACGAAATGTTAAAACTGAAAGAACTGTGGATGCTGTGAATCAGGAACAAAAACAGAAGTTGCTAGAAAAGCTCAGCAGGTCTGGCAGCATCTGTGAAGAAAAAAATAATCAGTGAACGTCCTCGGAAGGGTTGCCAAACCTGAAAAGTTAACTGATTTTTTTTTCCCTTCACAGATGCTGCCACACCTGCTGAGCTTTTCCAGCAACTTCTGTTTTTGTTCCTATACAAAATGTTTCCGTTCGGGCACTCTCTGTGCACTGCATTTATAAGCTTCCAAGCACAGACAAAGCACAAGCTCTTTAAGGGACCATGGCACACACTCTTCCCCATGATCATTTTTACCAACAAATTCTAACTTCCTGCCTTCCAATTCATCAATACTGTACCCAACTTTGTAACGATATGAAGGTGGGTGATTGGAGTGGGTTTGAGAAAGCGTGGTCAGGATAGCTGTGGGAGTTTGTTGATTTGTATAGATTGTTGAACTTTGTGGTCAGTCTTTAGGGCTTTGTTTATCTGTTTCTGTTTTTAAGGAATTGTGTAGTGATTTAAAACTCCACTATCCCTCCGGGTGCGTGTTTTGAGTGGTGACGCTGTTAAAATTTGTTCACAAAATAAGGGGCAGTATTGTGTTACATGGAGAGAAACTATTTCTGGTTGATATCACCAGAAATATGGAATGTAGAATTATAAATTGGAGCCAAGCCCTCATAGTCAGGATACATTTCAACACAAGGTGGTACAAGCATGCGTTAGCTGTTAATTTTCAATTTGAGATTAATAGATTTCTACTAACTAGAAGTATTAAGCCTTGTGTGAAAGGGTGAGTATGTTGACCTAAGCACCAGATCAACCGTGATCTCGTTGAAAAGCTAAATGGGCTACTTGTAATTCTGTGGTTCTGTGGTCACTTTAATTTCCATCCTTCAATGTCTTTTCATTTGAATGTATGTTTCCTTCTGTTTGTCTAAAATGTTAGTCCACGGAAAATTGTACTTCTTGCCTCAGTCCGATCTGCTAAACTATTTATTTCCCCTTAGATCGTATCAACTCTTCTTGCTGTAAGCTGAACCCTTGCTCCTGTGCTGTTTGCCTGTTTAGATTGTGGCCATTATGGTCCACACCCCTTCTCCTTTTTCTGTCTTTGAACCCACTATTGGGTTCTGTGCTTTGTCATCCCCTGCCCATCTCTAAATGTCTATGTACCATATCCCTGTTTCTAGTTTGCCAACTGACATAACTATACCTCTGTGTCTCCTTGGATTATACCTTTGCATTTATGTGAAATGTTACTGAAGATGTCTGAAAATTCTTGGCACCTCATCAACGTTTCCTTTATTCAATTAGGTATGTTTCAAAAATTGCTTGCATTTGCTAAAAACTACTTGTTATGAAATATGGCTGCCTGTACTTGATTAACCTGTATTGCTCGTGAATTTTATCTAGGTTTCAGGATGCTACGGTCTGTGGTTCCTCTGTCAATCCTGAGTGCAGACCAATATTGCAAGACTGGAGTATTCCTTGGTTTTTCTTGTCATATGTATCTCTTTCTTTGTTTTATAAAAACTGTTTCTCCTAATTTATTCTTTAATGTAAACTGTTTTGCTTTAATCTTGTGCATAAACAATAAAAGGAAACTTTGTGCATGACCTAAATATTGTACAAAGTTATGATGTGGAGGTGCCGGTGTTGGACTAGGGTAGACAAAGCCAGAAGTCACATGAGACCAGGTTATAGTTTGAAATCTCAAGCTTTTGGAGCGTAGCCCCTTCGCCAGCTGAAGTGAGAGGGAAGCGTGTGGACACAGAATTTATGGGCAGAGAGACCAAGGGCAGAGAGATCTATAGATCGTACAAATGGTGTGAGTGGAGTGTCAAATAATAATGCAGTGCAGGTCCGAAGTGTTGTATGGTGTGAGTACAAGCTAAGTGATGACCTATAATCCAATTAAATGAGGCAGAAAGATAATTACAAAAATATTGAAAATAAGGTGGTGTTGGAGACAAACCAAATGATGAGTTGCATGCTTATGGTCTAATCAAAGTAATAAGTAATCTAAAACTGTACAAGCTAACTATAATTGTGCTGCGGCACATTGGAGCTGGCAATCAATGAGTTGAGCATCGCATCCTGTTCTTGAAGATGTCCTACAAACCAATCTTTCGGTGTCTGTGGCGTTCCTCCTCATCTGAGCAGATCCGGTGTATGCTCAGGGCTTGTCCATAGGGATAGGCCTGAGGAAGAGGAAGAATGCAACAAACGTCTTAAGATTTTGAAGGACGCCCTCCAGAATGGGATATGATGCTCAACTCATTGATTGCCAGTTTTGACATGCCACAGCAAAAGACTACAATGACCCCCTCAGAAGACAGATACAGGATACGACCAACAGAATACCCTTTGTGGTCCAGTTCCTCCCTGGAGCGGAGAGACTATGCCATGTTCTTTACTGCCTTCAACGTGCCATTGATGGTGAGCATCTCGCCAAGATCATCCGTGCGCCTCCACTTATCACCTTCAAACAAGCGCCAAACCTTAAACAGACCTTTGTTCACAGCAAGCTACCCAGCCTTCAGGACAACATCGACCACGACACCACAAACCTGCCATTGCAACCTCTAAGACATGTCAGATCATCAACATGGGTATTACCATCACACATGGGAGCACCACCCGCCATATACATGGCAACTACTCACGTGACTTGGCCAATATTGTCGATCTCATATACTGCAAGCAAGGATGCCCCAAGGCATGGTATATCAGCAAGACCATGCTGACACTATGACAATGGATGAATGGACACTGCACAACAATCGTCAGACAGAAATGTTCCTCCCAGTTGGGGAGCACTTCAACTGTCAAGGATTTTCAGCTTGCAGTCTTCTGTAAGTGTCCTCCAAGGTGGCCTTCGAGAAACACAACAATGCCGAGCAGTGGCCGATAGCCAAGTTCTACACCCATGAAGACAGCCTCAACCGTGATCATGGGTTCATGTCGTGCTACATGCGACCTCACCACACTGCTCTGTATCTTTAAAATCTTCCTTACTGTCTGATTTTTGTCACCATCACTTGCATAAATTATGATCTCCCAACCTTAATTAGTTTTTGGATTACTTCTTATTTTGGTTAGACCCTTGGCATATGACTCTTATACCTATCATGTTATTCCAGTCATTTGGTTTGTCTCCAGCACCGCCTTATTTTAATTTTTTTTTGTAGTTTTCTATATACCATAATTAATCGGATTATAGGCCTTCACTTGTTACTCAGCTGTTGACACTTTACTCATGCTGTCCAACACTTCAGATCATCTGCAGGGACTTATTCAACACTCCACCTGCAACATTTATATGATCTTTTGATCTTTCTACCCATAAATTCTGTCTGTGTGTTTCTTTCACACCGCCCAACGAAGGGGCTATGCTCCAAAAGCTTGTGATTTCAAATAACACTGTTGGACTATAACCTGGTGTTGTGTGACTCACTTTGTACAAAAAGTTGGGATACCTGCCTAATGAAGCTGAGAAGACTTATTTGAACACAAATGTACTTTAGTACTGGCTTTTGTATTGATTCTTATTGAGGACTCAAGTGGGCATGTCTCAAATGAAATAAGCTGAAGTGACCCCTTTTTCAGCTACCAAATTTAATGTTTAAGTTTCATGAAGCTAGGTAAGTGAAGGTTAGGGAAGTAGCTAGGTCTGTCCATAAGACTCCATTTAGGTAATGTGTCTGTTGCTTCGTGTAGGTGATTATGCATTCAGGACCAGAGGAGTACATCACATTGAGTACAACACCACCCAGAAATGTACAAAACAGAACTCCGATCAGACTGTCCAAAGCAGCATCAACTTTTTATGTGGCAAAACTTTGGTGAGTATATGGTTTGCTGTATCACCACCTTCATAAAGTTTAAATCGCTCAGCATTCAAGTAAAATGTTGAGGCAGGTATTGTTGAACATTAATCTGTGATTTTTAATGTATCAGTATGTCACGTGAATATTTTTTATTGAACTTGTAAGAGTTAGTGTTCCAGCTGTTTTCATCTTCAGTGTAGAAACAATAGCAAGAAGGTTTGCGTGAAAATTCTACCCCCTACCACCCTCCCCTATTTCAGATGAATAGAAGCTGCTTAGCACAATTGGTAAGTGAATATTGTAGATGGGGATTTACACAATAGATTGATCTTTTTGAATCTGTGAAATAAAAACCAAAGCAGTATTCACATGAGACTTTACGCATTTCTGGCAAGTATTCAAAAGCATGTGTCTAAGGAGTTGAAGCTGAACGGTTCAAGCAATTTCCTTTCTTGCAGGGCTGGTTTTAAGCGTGAACAGATGAAAAGATTATTTCTCTTCATTAGATTGATGTAGAATTTTGTGCTGTTTGGGTGCCCAAAGTAAGTCAAATATCAGTTAATGACTTATCATTGTTGCGGCCTCCATTGGTCTGCGATGGATGATTGGAATGAGCGAAATGGAATAGGGCTCCAGCTATGGTGACAATGATGAACTGAAAAAATTTAATTTCCACAGAGACTGCTAGTACCTCAAACGGAGCGAATTTTTTTTTTTTTTGATGAGTTGTGACATACTGGGGTTAAGGAGATGACGCACATAAGTTGGTGTTTCTTTAGTGTACAGATCACTGTCGAGTGCCACCTTAATCTACACAAAGGGGTAATGTGGATTGGTATCCTTTTATGATTTATGTGGTGCATGAAACCATTGGCACAGTAATATAAAATGGTGAAATTGGATATTGTCAGACAATTCTACACCATTCGTGTCACTTGCAGATCTGATAAATTGATGCTGTCAATATCATGACATTTCAGTTTAAAAATGGCTTCCATTACACAAGCTTTCCTTTTTTAAAAAAAAGGATTCAGTCGTTTTTCCAGTAGCAGAAAATTATACTTCAACTTATTCAAATGCATTTTACTGAATGAGTCATTTTTAGGGTTTTAGGGATTTTTTTTCTGATGAAGGGTCTAGGCCCGAAACGTCAAGTTTTCCTGCTCCTATGATGCTGCTTGACCTGCTGTGTTCATCCAGCCCCACGCTTGTTATTTAGGGTTAGTTAGATAAAGATTATCTTTCATTACCTGATTGGTAAATTTTTTGGTATGTGACCCCATTTTTGACAAATGGAGGATGTACTTTGTCTGTGAAGTAGGTGGATCTGGTCCTGCAGATTGCTGTATAACAGTCAAAGGTCACAGATTTGTAGCTGGCTCTCCAAGAACATGCTGTTTGCAGAGCAATTGTTATTCTCCAATTTTATTAGTGGATTGGGTAGACCTAAGTCTTGGTTTTTTTTTTTTTTCTTTTTGGATTCTTTAGGGTTTTTTTGCCATTACGCTCCTCAAAAGGGGTGGTGGGGAGTCAACAAGGAGGGATTTGCTTGCTAGCTTTCTGGCTGTATTGCCCTTGCTGGTCTGTAGCAGCTGCAGCTCAATTAATCTGAAGCACAGTCATTAGACAGTTCCTTAACTTAGTCTCCTGCTGGTGTTCTCAATAACATCACATTCTCACTACTCTCAAAGAAATGTAATGTTGTGTAGCAAAAGACTAAGCCGCATAAATTTTCAAGTTGTGCCACACATCTGGTATTTTAGCAATTTAGTAGCATATGACTTCCATTCCAGTCTATCGTGGGACGAGGAAAATGTGTTCCCTTACAACAGTTTGAGGGAGGTTATCGTTGCAGAAGGCTGTCTGATTTATGGGATTAAGTGAGACAGCATAGTGGTTTTATTTGTGAGATTTTTTTTTTCCAATCGTGTGCAAGTTCATAATATTTGTAGCACTCCCAATTAAGTACAAAACCTCTAATATTTTGTTTCTTCAGTTGGCTCCCGTACAAAACACCTGATATGCAATTTAGGGCTTTTAGTTTTGCTCAGATTAGAGTGGACCTATCTTCTGTAACTGAAAGCAGCTGTATATGAACTGAATTATTTCTTGGTCACATGTAGGTACTCCATTGCTATTACATTTATCCATTTAAAAATACGAAATAATATAGACTGCAAAGCTCAAAGCTTTTTTTTAAAGAACATGTGTCACCTTCTCAGCTGGTTTTACTGTTTTCTGAAATGAGATGCTAAGTTTAAAAATTACTACTTTTCTGCATTCTCCTAAAGGTATTTACTTTTCTCCATTCATTAACTTCATTAAAATTTGTGGCTTATGTGGACCTTGCATGTATCTCTTCAAAAGCAGTTCTTTTCTGAACATTTGAGTGTAGAAACTGTACAGCGTTGAAGTTCAAAATCCAGTTAAGTTTTAAAGAATATCAAATTTATTTAAACACATCCTTTCCTTTTGTGAAGTTTTGTAAAACGTGGCATCAGTACTGGATTTATTTACTTTTTTTTTTAAAAAAAGGCAATGCAGTAGCTCCTGATGGCTTAGTGAGTGAATGCACCACGTATCACGCACCTGAGTTGTGTAAACCAGGCAGATATTCGGCATGTGTTGGGATATCTGCTCTCAACTGTCCCAACAACATACCCGTCTGTGTGCTAAGGTGGGTGGGAACATGATGACTGGTGAGGTGGAAATTTGTCTGTATATATGCTGCTAGGAAATACTGGTGGATGTCAGTTGAAGACGGGGGTTGCTCTTAAGTGGTCTTTTTAAAATACTCATTATAAGGATTGTGAAAGGGAGATAAGGTAGGGTAGGCAAATGATGCTCCGGCTGTTCAGAATTTCTCTATGAACCCCTTTCTTCTTTTATTTTCTTCTTGCCATCCTCCTCCGAGTGTGTTCTGGCAGAATTATATAACTCATTTCCCCTCACCTTTTCAGGTCCTAGTGATGTCAATACAGCCTCTGTTTGCAAAAGATTAGCTCTTCCTCTATCTCTAAGGAACAAAAGACTGATCCCTCAAATGGTGCTCTGGCCAGGCTGTTTCCTGCACACTCCATGGTTCAGAAGAAATACACCAGGATGTGTCCTGGAACGGAGGGTTTGAGTTACAAAGATAGGCGGAGACTGTTTTTATTGGAGTGTAGGAAGTCGAGGAGCAACCTTTTTGAGGTTTATAAAATCAAGGGGTGAATAGCAAA
Source organism: Ginglymostoma cirratum (assembly GCA_024137785.1). Lineage (NCBI taxonomy): Eukaryota > Metazoa > Chordata > Chondrichthyes > Orectolobiformes > Ginglymostomatidae > Ginglymostoma > Ginglymostoma cirratum. Next base: position 3,971,281 of record JAHRHZ010000059.1, read on the forward strand.
AGGTCTTTTCCCTAAGTTGGGGGAATTCAAGACTAGGGGGCATATTTTTAAGGTGAGAAGAGAGATTTAAAAAGTACATAAGCAACTTTTTTTACACAGTAGTTAATGTGTGGAATGACTGCCAGAGGAAGTGGTGGATGCAAGTACGGTTACGTTTAAAAGACATTTGGAAAAGTACATGAATAGGAGAGGTTTGGAGGGATTTGGGCCAAATGCAGGCAGGTGGGACTAGTTTATTTTGGGAGCGTGGTCACTGTGGACCAATTGGACCAAAAGGTCTGATTCCATGCTGTATGACTTAGTAGTGATGTTTAGAAATGAAATTAATAAAACTTTATCTTTTATTGTCCTTCCAGTCTAAAATGTAAAGTACAAATGTTTATTTTTAATAGCTTGAGCAACCAATTGTCTCCATTAGGATTGAAGATATAGGATCTCCAAGGCAGACAGGTTGACTGTTACCTGAATGTAATTGGTCAACATGAAAGATTTGGCTGGGAAAGTAAACGATTACATTTATTCAATAGCTGAGTGAATGGTCTGAACTTAACTGGGACTATTCTGGCCTGGTACTGTGTTTTGAAATAAGTGAGAAATATCCTCCCCCAGTACTGATGTTCTTTAGACAAATTAGAAATTGCAGTAACTGTCTTGACTAAGTAACCTGCATCAAATTATTTGATCTCAATATAGCAACTTAATTTAGCATGGAAAATGTTTGAACAAACTTCACAGCAAGAGTACAGATAATGACTAGAAATAATTGAGTCAAAGAATATCTTTCTGTGGAAGAAGATTGAGAACCTGATTGGAAATCGAGCTTTGGGAGGATGCGGTGTGGATTTTTAGAAAGCGGAGAGGATTGCTAGAGAATATTCCATTCACTTATTGAGGGCTGTTCATACTTTGAAAGATTTCTGCTGTAATCCTTTTGCAGATGTCAAGTAATTTGTTTACTGCTTATTACTGACTTGCATACTGAATTTTGCTATCAGGGAAGCAGTTTTGTACTCAACGTCATTCTGCCGGTTTTAGGTAATTCTGATCCCAATTTTTTAATCAGGGTAGCCCAGAATTCGTGACGACTTCAGAATGTGTGCATTACTTTGAATGGAAGACTTTTGCAGCCTGCAAGAAGAGCACCTTCAATCCCCATAAAGAGGTAAATGCAAATACCCCATATTGGTTTAATTTTGAATTGCTAAAATCTGCATTGGGACTGTAAGTAATGATGTATAACTGGCAGGGGAGTGAATAATACTGTGTGTATCAAATGCTCCCTGAATTATTCATACTGGTGTTAAGTAAATGTGATTGAATTGAATGTATTCCTATTTATGTTGACTGCAACGTTTTTGAGTATTTATGAACTAATGAAATAACACTGTTTTTAAGTTCATTGTAGTGAATGGCTGAGTCTCAACCTTGGCTTGTTTAAAAAGTTAGTTCAGAAAGCTTTTGGGCATGAGGACCCTTTGTTATTGCTAATCAGTTTTATTTCTCACTTCAGTTATCCGGTTGAGGTGTAAGTGCAGATGGAGCAATTGCCTATAGTATTTTTAAAATGTAATTTTTAATTTAAAATGTGCTTATTATATTTTCCATTCCTGCAGGTTCAGGATAACTATTATAGTCTGGTTTTGTTACTTCTTTTGTGTGCCTTCTCTCTTCTTAGAACATTCCAAACTCTGAATTTACAACATGAGGATTTGAGATAATACTCTGCACAGAATCCTCTTGCCTTCACTTGCAGCGTCATAACCCATCCTCTTTTCTGATCAAAAGTTGAAGGAAGTACATAATGAATGAAGTATTAAATAAGTTAAAACTATTTAATGCCTCCATGGTTCAAATTGCTATTTTTAAGTTACTTTGTATGTTAAGTTTTTGCAAACATGTTCTTCTATTGCCCTATTTGTTAATTCATACAATAGTCACATGGTTTTATTTCAGGGTGTACGTTCATGGAGCTAATGTCTGAAACTCTTTTTCTTGCAATGGAAAATGAAATATCCAGCTCACTCGTTTCTCCCTTACCGACCTCTATGCCCCTCCAAAATATGTACTCTTGAATACATGTGATAGGTTATTGTCCAGGCTGTTGTCTATAAGGACCATGATGCTAACTAGCAGTAAAATGAATTAGAAGATTTGAAATTGGTGCTCTAAGTGGGCATTTTATTAATGAAAATGTATGAAGTAGATGCAGCTGTAGCAGCTCTATTTTCCAGTATGAAAGTAGCATTACCCACTTATAGTTTGTAACTCCGCCAGCAGAACTGTTGAATTCCTGAGGACTGACCACGTGTCCGCATACCTGGAATGTTGTTAAGGTTCATGGTTCTTCAGCCATGGAATAATGGAATAAACCATTTTCAGATGTACTGCTCAGCTTTGTTTTGGAAAACAATAAGCCCACCACCGACAAGAGAGGTTCAACTGCATCCTGCCAAACAGCTGAAGTGTACTTGGATTCAGTAAATGCGTGTTTAATAGAATATTGAAATAAAAATCAGTGAGAAAAGGTCTGACTTCTAGCAGATTTTCTAGTCATCCAACTTGTGTTGTTCAGTCCAGTGCTGCTTAGGTTCTTGCCACACTATATAAGGGTGAATACTTACGATGGAAAGCCTTTCACATTTTGAATTGGATAAGTAATGTTATTGTCTTAAAAACAAGCTGCTGGAAATACCCAGGTCAGGCAGTTTCTCTGGATAGAAGCAACTTTCAGGTTAATGACCTTTTTATTGGAATTGCAAAAGTTGGATATATAACTAGTTTTCAGCAAATTGAAAGTAGCGGGTGCAGATAAAGAACAAAAGTAGAAGGCCTAGTTTGTGAAAGGCACTAGATAAATTACCAAAAGAATTAAAACTACAAGACCAAAGGTAATGGGATAGGAAAGGATCAAAGGATGTGGATAGAGGAATTTTGACAAGAATCATGAGCAGCTGCTGACCAAAACCAAGCAACGAATCAAAAGGAAAAAATGACAGAGGATGTAACAGAGCAGCTGTTCCACCTTCTACGTTTGCATGGAAAAATGACATGGAGAAAAGAGAGGTCATTGGAGATAACCAAGGAATAGCAAAGGCTATTGCTGAAGAAAGGGCAAGATATGTTTGGTGACATCATTGAAAGTGTGGAAAGAGCAGGAATTGATCTGTTCAAAATGGAGATGCATGAAGTGTAAGGTTGAGTGCAAGGGAACTTGTATTGGCTGTTGGTGTGAAAGAAGAGAAGATTTAGAGTAGAAATTCAGGATTGTGACAGTCTGCCCTCCTTGGTTGAAGAAAAATTGACATATTGGAGATGTTGGTATCAATCCCCGTGATGATTTAATGGCCGCAAGTTTTTTTCAGTTGGAGGATTGTGTTCTGTTGGTGGTAAGAACCATCTAAATACAGAAATCTGCCTCTTCTGAAAAGGATTAAAACAACTCCGAACATCATAGCCTTGAATGTTTGAGTTTCATCATAATGGAGAGGATGGGTTAAATTTTTCTTTTTGTGTACCTAGTTTTTACCACAAGCAAAAATATGAACTTGTATTTTGAGAGTTCTTGATTTTTCTCCCTTTTTCATTGCCTCTTGTAATTATTTGCAGTCAATTGTATTGCACAAAATGTTTATTTGCTCACACTTCATACACAGTCACATGTGAAGTACAGAGTCTACAAAGTTATGCACCTAAGCTCAGACTGCATAGCATTTCACAAAATCTCAAAATTGTTATGGTGCAAGAGGTCATTTGGCCTATTGTGTCTGTACCTTCAAAAGAGCATTATTACCTAGCATCAATCTGCTACTTTTTCCCTGTATCCTTGCATGTTGTTTCTGTCAAAATAATCAGCCAATGCCCTCTTGAATGCTTCAATTGAACCTGCCTCTATCACATCTTCAGGCAGTGTGTTCCATATCGTAACTACTTGCTGAGTGCATTTTTTTCTTTTATCACTTTAAACTGTGCTGCCTCCTCCTTGCTCCTTTTACGCGTGGGAACAGATTCTCCCTATCTACTGTATTCAACCTGCTCATGGCTTTGAAAACCTCTTTCAAATGTTGTCTCAGGAGAACAGATTGAACTTCTTCAACCTGTCTTCATAATTGAAGTTTCTCATTCCTAAAACCATTTCAGTAAGTCACTTCTGCACACTCTCCAAGGCATTCACATCTTTCCTATGATGTACTCAACTGTATATAATGCTCCAGCTGGCAAATATCTTGTACAAGTTCAACATGACCCTCTCAGAATTTTTCTGTTCTGCTATGAATGGGCAGCCATATAGCTGGCAATATAATGACTTATAAAATGTGCAGCTGCATTTACAGTACAGTGCTTAAGCACCTGATATTTGATTTAAGGTCCCCTCTCTCCTTTGTGCCACTTGTAAGCTTGCACTGCTCTAATGGCCAATTCTTAAGAGTCAACCTATTTACTTATCAATGTCACTCATTACTGGTCCCATTGTGAAATCAAATAATATATAAAGCCATTTATGATTTTCTTTTAAAGAGAAGGAAATAGTTGACCAACTAATCAAACTTAAAGCTAAAAATCAATAGTTCAGATGGATTGCATCTGTGTATTTTGAGGGGTTAGGGAAGAAATGTAAAAGAGACTCTTACAGAAATGTAAGAGAAGCAAATACGGCCCTAAAACTTGTGACAGCTTACGTGATTCTGACATAATCTCTGCTTGATTACTTGCTCTTTCCTTGCCTGTTACTTAATTTATCACTCCACAAAATTAGTCAGTGACCATTTTTAAAAAAAAACTCAGTACGCAGTAAGTTTATTTAGTCATATCCATAGAAACAAGTTAATAAGAGTTTCCAAACATGTGTACATGCTGTGCTTCATCCCATGTAGTCAGACCTTGAACATTGCATCCACCCAGGCATTACTATTTGGCAGCAGTCCCTCTCCATTCAAATTCTGGCATGTGTGCTTTCTCTGCTGTCACCTTGGAAATCCAAAGTGATGCATTTAACTTGCTAAAAAACACCTTTTTCGGTACTGTCAGACATTTAATTGTATTAATGGCACAGCCGTGAATGTCATTTTGGGTCAATGTCCATTGGCTAATTGAGCTTGCAAGTTGCATTTGTTTTAATAATGGCTTAGAAAGCAGACAAACCCCCTTCACCAGATTGCTTGCTGTTAATAGTTCATGTTCAGCAGGCTTGAATTGATTATTTAGGAAGTATTGGTAGATTGAAGCAGAGAGATCCGTAAAGGTGATTTCCAACAAACTTTTATCTGTTTTGAAGCAAACTCTCTTCAAATTGATTGCTGTGAATAAGCCTTTAACAATGCTCAAAATATTTAAAACAGCCCTATTAAGAAATTTTTGAACATGTTTTGTGGGTAGATCTGAATATTGAAGGCATATTCCACTCATTTTCCATCCATTGCTTCCCAATGGATGGGAAGACGTAGAAACTAAGCATCAGTTCCCAGAGAATGAAGGTGATGAATTGGGATTACTGCAGAAAGTGTGCATTAATCAAATTGTCATTGGTTTCTGTTTTGCCTATGATAGTTCTTTGATCTTAATTAAGATATTTATTCATGATGTGACAGATGTTCCTTGATTGAACTTTTTAAAAACCTATTCATTTATGTGCACTTAACATTAACTTTTTTAAGGTTCCTTGTTACGTCATTGATGAAGTTGGAAAGAAACGTGATCTGAATCCACTCATAAAGATGTCAGGAGGCTATTTGGTTGATTCTCCTGATGATGATGATTTGTATATCAACATTTGTAGAGATATAGGTTAGTTACCTTTTCTCAACTGATTAATTTCTCTAACTTGCATTGAGTTCATGAACTTTGTACCCTATTTACTTATCAATGTCACTCATTACTGGTCCCATTGTGAAATC
>JAHRHZ010000059.1:3977181-4005249 GCA_024137785.1 Ginglymostoma cirratum
GACCAACTAATCAAACTTAAAGCTAAAATCAATCGTTCAGATGGATTGCATCTGTATATTTTGAGGGGTTAGGGAAGAAATGTAAAAGAGACTCTTACAGAAATGTAAGAGAAGCAAATACGGCCCTAAAACTTGTGACAGCTTACGTGATTCTGACATAAGAAGGATAAACCATGTGGAGGAAAACTAAGACCATTTAGCTTAACGGTGGTAAGAAAGATCGTGGAGTCCTGACTCAAAGGTGTAATAGAAAACACCTGTAAATTGAAAGAGTCCAGAGAGTCAGCTCCAATTCCAGAAGGGACAGTGTGTATAACCAACCTTTCTAAGATCTTTCTAAAAAAAAAATTAGAGTAAATAAAGTCAGGATTTCCATCATGCTTTTATAAGAAATCGCATAGTAGACTGAAGCTAAGATTAGAACACTGAGTCAGGCGCAAGAAGCTAGTAACAAAACGAAGTGAGGAGAGGGGTTTAAATGCAGTTACTCAGGTTGGCAAGTGCTGTTCCACAAGTTCAGTTCTAGAGCACTGTCTGCTGTTTCGATAAATGGTATCAAGTCTGAATTTGAAAATATTTTACAATTTGAGGATGATATCTAATTGGAGTGAAAGTTAGTATAGAAGAGAACTGGCATAAATCACAGAAAAACATTATTAAATTTGATGGGTGCAAATGGGCAAGTCGGCCTTAACATTGAGAGGTTTAAGTGCCCACATATTCCTCGGAAAGTTATTGGCTAATGAGTAGTGGAACAGAAGATTTGGGAATACATACATACCACTAAAAGTGGATATCCAGGCACTGAATGAGCAAAAATGATCATCTGGAATGATACAGAAATGAGAGACTCTATCTTTCAGAAGATTGAACGGACTGGGGCTTTTTTTCCTTAATAGAAGGCTTATGGATGGCTTAATAGAGGCCTTTATATTATCAAAGAAATTGGATAGTGTACATATAAAAGATCTCAACTTCTAGAAGAAACTAAAACTAGAGATAAACGTTTGTCATTAATAATGCAACAGGAAATTTAAGACAAACTTTGTCTTGTGAAGAGAGAATGCAAAAATTCCTGTCAGAAGAGAGTTGAAAATAGTTCTTTATTCTATGGGACATGAGTTGGTGTGTTGCCCATTTCTAATTGCCCTTCCACTTAGTGGCTTGCTAGGTCATTTTCAGAGAAATTAAGAGTTGCATGTAGGCCAAACCAGGTAACGGGTATAGGAACTGCAGATGCTGGAGAATCTGAGATAACAAGGTGTAGAGCTGGATGAACACAGCAGGCCAAGCAGCATCAGAGCAGCAGGAAGGCTGTCGTTTTGGCCTAGACCCTTTTCTGAAGAAGGGTAAGGTTTGCTTCCATAAATATGATAGTTTCATGGTTACAATTACAGTGATTGATTGTCTTTTAATTCTGGATTTAATTGATTTTTAAACTCCTCCACCTGCTATTTTGGCATTTGAAACTGTACTCCCAGGGCGTCTGACTATGCCTCTGGATTACTGGTCTAAAAGCATTATCGCTGTCCAACTCCTCCCATGCTAATGTAGATTTAATTGAGGAAAGCTGGATAAATACAATGAGAGAAAGGAACAGAAAGATGTTGATGGGATTGAGCATGAGCATTGGTATTGGATTGAAAAAAACAATGCAGGAAATAGTCAGCAATTCAGACCAGTTGCGTTGAGAGTTAATGTTTTGGACTCATGTTTTCAGCTGAACTGGATAGTCAAATGTACGCAAGAATCTCCTTTAAACAAGTAAAGGGAGGGTGGGATAAAGAACAAAGAATGTCAGAGGATTGTAAATGGGAGAGATTGTGTTTAAAACATTTGGTTGTACAAGGCCACAGGAAGTGGTTCGGAGACGAGTAGGAAACATTAGATGTGGTGTGAATGACATTTAACAGTTCTTGGTTTCAAAAGCAAATGGAGAAAACATGAGTAAAACCAAAACCTGCAAACCAATGTGGATAAAGTTCACAGTCTGAAATTGTTGAACTACGTACTGAATCTGGAAGACTCTGGAGGTCTACTAGAAAGATGAGGTACTGCTCCGAGTTTGCATTGAGATTAATTGGAACACTCAATGAGTCAGTGCAGTGCTCAATGAGAGAAAGTTGGAGAATTAAAATGACAACATTTTGCCTGTGGTCACCAAATCTGCTTCTGATTTCCTGGTGTAGACAAGACAACCTATGAGTAGTGTTCTAGATTTAAAAACAGCACTCATAACTAGTTGCTTCACATGGAAAGTGTATTATTGGTTTTAAAAAAAAAATGTGGGGTAAGAGCAGTTGTATCTCTATGCTTGCATGAAAAGATGCTGTTGAAAATAGGAAGAAATGTAGATTGTGTCAGAAAGCAAACAGTTCTTTTTGAAATCTTAAAAGGGGTCAGGGGTGGGGGTGGAAAGGTGTTTGGAGGAATCCCAATTTGTGATTGAAATAGTGGAGTGTGCTGCTCAACTGTGGAAGCTGAATGAAGTGAGGAACTAAGGAATGCTATCCTTGATCGGGAGGGGAGATGGTGAGAACAGAACTGCAGAAAATAAGCACACAGTAGAGGTCTCTTAACCACTGGGAGTTTCTAGTTGAGGAAAGAGGAAGGCACATCAACACTCCTTAGGAATGTCATATCATTAGAACAAGTGCGACAGAGACCGAAAAGCTCAGAAAACGGATTGGAATCTTTTTCAGAAGTGAAGAATGGGGCACATAGTCAAGGTGGTGGGGCTGCCTGTGGTCTTAATATTTGTTAACTATTCCCAATAAAATTGAAAAAATTTATGACCTGTCTTTTTTACTTACTTTCATGTGGGCCATCTGTGACACTTGCTCAATTTTTGGGGATAGGTTAGGTTAAGGACAGCAGGTGTCAAGAGATGGTCTGTCTGAAAACAATGGGAAGGTGAGTTTATACAATGTTTCCATTTGGGCTGAGAGAAGGAAACAACACCAACGAAATCCTCAAATGTATCAAAAAATGAGGGAGGAGGCCTCTAAGACCACAGCAAGGAAAGTTCACACACCCCACAAAAAAACAGGCATAACTTGGAATGGTACACGTGTTCAGCGCTGCCTTTTATCTGGAGAAAGTGAATGGGATTGAAGTTCTTCAATATAAGATCAAATATAGTGAGGTTGGAGAATCTGGCCCTTTGTTTAAGGGAGAAATCCCTTAAAATCAAATCTCGCAACGGCAGATGGTGGAATTTGAATTCAATAAATATCCGGAATTAAGAATCTAATGATGACCATGAATCCATTCTTGATTGTCGGAAAAGTCCATCTGGTTCACTAATGCCCTTTAGGTAAGGGAACTACCTCCTCACCTGGTTTGGCCTACATGTGACTCCAGACCCATAGCAATGTGGTTGACTCTTAACTGCCCCCCTGGGTAATTAGGGATGAGCGATAAATGCTGGCTGGCCAGCAACGCTGTCAGCCCACTAATGAATAAAGAGAGAAGCTGAGTTCTACTCATGCTATTATACAGAGAAACTGGATTACGAAGAGGAGTGGTGGTGGTTGGTGATGTAGAAACTGAGAAAGAATTCAGTTCATTAAAGCAGTGTGGACTGAAACACTTGGTATACCAGGGCAATCCTGTTGGTAGATTTTGGAAATGAGTTGAAGCTGGCTGTTTGAGGTCGGGTATGAAGGTTCATTTAGCAGCATTGCAGATGCAACATAGAATTCAACAAATATCCTGTGCCTAGTTTTGGCATGTTTTAGATATACTATTTTTTTTTTTTTTTGGTTTTGAAAAGCAGCTTGTTATTGTTATTTGCAATGTCCTTAGACCTGTATTTTGCTTTACGTATTCCTTTACCACTGCCTTTTGGCCTTGCATCATCTATTCTGCACTTTAATCTCTCATGTCTTGCAGTCTTTCCTTTTGCCTGTTTTCATATTCTCGCCACTTAACTTGCTGTTTAACATTTTCTAGTTTTAATGAGAGACAGTTGACTTGTACGTTAACTCTCATTCTGCAGGTGTTAGCTAACCTGTGGATTTGCAGCATGTTCTATTGCTATTTCAGACTCCCAATTCTCAGTATTTTTGTTCTATAACACAAGTTGAGTATTGCTGGGAAAACATTGCAAGTTTAACTGATCATAGAATCATAAAATCCATACAGTGTGGAAACAGGCCCTTTGGCCCAAGTCCACACCGACCCTCTGATCATCCCACCCAGACCCATCCCCCTATAACCCACCAAATCTACACATCCCTGAACACTATGGGCAATTTAGCACGGCCAGTCCACCTAGCCTGCACATTTTTGGACTGCGGGAGGAAACTGGAGCACCCAGAGGAACCCTCGCAGGTATGGGAGAATGTGCAAACTCCACACAGTCGCCCGAGGGTGGAATTGAACCCCAGACCCTGGTGCTGTGAGGCGGCAGTGCCAACCACTTAGTCTTAAATTTGTTAGGGTATTTCCCAGCGCACTTCTCTGCGACTTTTGATAATGTTCTGAGTTTTGCAAACATGATGTTTGAATACTTTCAGTACTTTGCCTACTGTGAATAGCCAAAAGTATGTGGTAAAAATCGAAAGAACTGTGGGATGCTGTAAATCAGGAACAAAAATAGAAGTTGCTGGAAAAGCTCGTTAAGTCTGGCAGCAACTGTGAATTAAAAATCAGAGTTAATGTTTCGGGTCTGGTGACCCTTCCTCAGAACTGATGGTGGCTAGGAAAACGTCAGCTTATATGCAGAAAATAGGAAAGGGTTGGGGTCGGGAGTGAATGATAGGATAGAGCCTAAAGAGAGAAGGAGAGAGAAGGGTGGTTGGATAGACAAAGGAAGTGATAACTATCTAGCTAGGAGGGTGAATAGTTGTTAATGGGGACTGTTAGTGACTAACAATATGTAGTGTGTAATGGGAGGCTATGTGATAACAAGGCCTGGTGTGTGAGGTGGGGGGCTAGGACATGGGAGAATTTAGGGGCTAAACTCTATTGAACTCGACATCAAGTTCAAAAGGCTGCAGAGTCCCCAAGTGGAAAATGAGGTGGTGTTCTTGCAGCTTGCGCTGAGCTTCACTGGAACACTGCAGCAAGCTACAGTCACAGATGTTGGCCCAGGAACAAGGTGGTGTGTTGAAGTAGCAGGCAACAGGTAGCTCAGGGGAGCAAAGTATAGACTGGGTGACTGTAGATGTTCTGCTCTGCGAAACATTCTGCTTGCAAAAAAGACCCTGAGCTACCTGTTGCCTGCTTACTTCAACACACCATCCTGTTCCCTGGCTAACATCTTTGTCTCTGGCTTGCTGCAATGTTTAACTGCAAGCTGGAAGAACAACACTTCATTTTCTGCTTGGGGACCCTGCAGCCCTCCGGACTCAATATCAAGTTCAATAATTCTAGGGCCTAAACTCTCCCTTTGTCCCAGGCCTTGTTATCACAGCCTCTTCATCACACACCACCTGTTGTTAGCCACTAACAGTCCCTGTTAACAACTATTCACTCTCCTAGCCAGATCGTTATCAACTCCTTTGTCCGACCGTTCTTCTCTCTCTTTAGGCTCTATCCTGTCATTTACTGCCTACCCCACCCCTCCCTATTTTCTGCGTGTCAACTGACATTTTTCCCAGCCGCCATCGGTTCTGAGGAAGGGTCACTGGCCCCGAAACGTTAACTCTGGATTTTTTTTTTCTTCGCAGATGCTGCCAGACCTGCTGAGCTTTTCCAGCAACTTATACTTTTGGAACAAAAACATGTGTTTGATTCTATTCGCCCGTCATTGGGACATGGAGTCTAAGTACCTGGCATTGCGTCAACACTGAAATTCCTATATCCCATTGTTCATTATCAGTCAACCTAACAATGTGCCTCACCTGCTAGAAGCTGCACATTTGTATGCAGGTTGAAAGGAACATGTCCAGGCATGTTACGTGGAACAATCCCTCTTCCGTACCTATGCTGGCCCTAAACCCCACCTCTTCCTCCGTTACACTGACTGTATCGGCGCCGCCTCGTGCTCCCACGAGGAGCTCGAACAGTTCATCCACTTCACCAACACCTTCCACCCCAACCTGAAGTTCACCTGGACCATCTCCAACACTTCTCTGTCCTTCCTGGACCTCTCTGTCTCCATCTCGGGCAACCACCTAGAAACCGATGTCCATTTCAAGCCCAATGACACCCACAGCTACCTGGAATACCCCTCCTCCCACCCACCTTCCTGTAATAATGCCATCCCCTATTCCCAATTCCTTCGCCTCTGCCGCATCTGCTCCCAGGATGAGACATTCCACTCCCACACATCTCAGATGTCCTCATTCTCCAAGGACCGCAACTTCCCCCCCCACCCCCCACAGTGGTCGAGAACGCCCTTGACAGTGTCTCCCGCATTTCCCGCAACTCATCCCTCACACCCCGTCCCCGCAATAATAACCAAAAATGAATCCCCCTCGTCCTCACGTACCATCCCACCGACCTCCGGATCCAACGCATCATCCTCCGACACTTTCGCCATCTGCCATCCGACCCCACCACCAAAGACATTTTTTGTTCCCTCCCCACCCTTGTCTGCATTCCGGAGGGACCACTCCCTCCGTGACTCCCTTGTCCGCTCCACACTAACCTCCAGCCCCACCACACCCGGCACTTTTCCCTGCAACCGCAGGAAGTGCTACACCTGCCCCCACACCACCTCCCTCACCCCAACCCCAGGCCCCAAGAAGACCTTCCACATCAAGCAGATGTTCACCTGCACATCTGCCAATGTGGTATACTGCATCCGCTGTACCCGTTGTGGCCTCCTCTACATCGGGTAAACCAAGCGGAGGCTTGGGGACCGCTTTGCAGAACACCTGCGCTCAGTTCGCAACAAACAACTGCACCTCCCATTCGCGAACTATTTCAACTCTTTCTCCCCCCCCCTCCAAATTCCTCAGACGACATGTCCATCCTGGGCGTCCTGCAATGCCACAATGATGCCACCCGAAGGCTGCAGGAACAGTAAATCATCTTCAACCTCGGAACCCTGCAGCCCAATGGTGTCAATGTGGATTTCACAAGCTTCAAAATCTCCCCTCCCAAAACCAGCCCAGCTCGTCCCCGCCTCCCTAACCTGTTCTTCCTCTCACCTATCCCCTCCTCCCACCTCAAGCCCCACCCCCATCTCCTATCTACTAACCTCATCCCGCCCCCTTGACCTGTCCATCCTCCCTGGACTGACCTATCTCCTCCCTACCTCCCCACCAACACTCACCTTTACTGGCTCCATCCCCACCTCTTTGACTTGTCTATCTCCTCTCCACCTATCCTTTCCTCTATCCATCTTCTATGCACCTCCCCCTCTCTCCCTATTTATTTCAGAACCCTCTTCCCCTCCCCCATTTCTGAAGAAGGGTCTAGGCCCAAAACGTCAAGCTTTCCTGCTCCTATGCTGCTGCTTGGCCTGCTGTGTTCATCCAGCTCCACACCTTGTTATCTTGGATTCTTCAGCATCTGCAGTACCTATTATCTCTCATGTCCAGGCATGTGCTGCTTTTAAATGAAGTAGAAGTATTGGGATATTTTCTCTAACACCTTGACCAATTAATTGACTTAACAAACAATTAACACCCTTTTCTTCTGTATTGTGAATTATAGCTTCCTTTTGAAATATTGCATTTTTACCCTTTTGTTCTGATGAGTCCAAGACAATACGTTTTGATGGAATTACTCTTAAGCAAATTTTTTATAAGTGGATCGTTGAGTGGCTCCCTTTTGTACTGTAATTACTTCGCAATGCTTGAATTTATGAAGTGAGGAAGTAACATGCAAGTAAAAGGTTTTGGTTCTAGTTTTTAATAGTATTATTTGTTTAACTGCTAGCTCCTTCAGGCACGACCTCGGCGTGTAAATTTGGCAGCAGTGCCTGCTTGTTGAAAGGATCCACTGCGTTTGATGTTGGCCAACCAACAGATGCTTTAAAACTAGTTGGCAAAGACAGGTAGGAAATGCGTCATTGGAATTCCAAGTGTCGCATTTGATTTGATTTACCAGGTGAAAATTTTAAATGTAGAGCTTACACTATGCTTGCATCGAAGTTATTTTGTGTATAATTTCCACTTTAACCTGGAATTCTGATTCTTTTTATGTAGTGAGCCTTCTGATGTCAGGTATAGTTGAGAACTAAGTATTTAAATGTCTATATCAATCAATTTCCTGAGGTGTTAGATATTCAGTTAACAGACACTGGTTTATGTTTTAGTACCCCTTCTTGGACTACAATTTCTGATGTAATTTTGAACCTTACAGTCATATAGTTACTTTACAATTTTCCTGGTCTAAGAGGCATTTTATTTTTTGATTAATCATCAGCTATATTCAGTGTATTTAACTATCATATTTTCCATTAGCCTTCATTTTCTCATGTTTAGAATGGTAAACATTATTTCTAGTATAATAGATCTAAGGTAGAAGTGAAAATATGCATGAAATTGACAATGAGCAGTGGTGAAAAAGTCTGCAGATATTTTGCATTGGAAATCAAATTTAAGGTAAATGAATGCGTACGAGGTCTTTGAGTGTATTCAGACACACAAGTCGTCTTGTACGTTGTCTGTGGGAAACAGAGGTGAGCATGTTTCCTCCTCCCCCACCTGCCCCGCCCACCCAATTCCTCACTTCCTCACTTATGGCATAGCTAGCAATGCCCATAAACTATCAATTTATTGCCCTGGAGGAGGTGGGTGAGCCACCTCCTTGAACCATTGCAGTCTTTGGAGTGTAGGGACACCCATAGTGCAGATAGAATGGAGGTTCCAGGTTTTTAACCCTGAGTCAGTAAAGGAACAGTGAGCGATTATAGTTCCAAGTCAGGATGATGGGAGGGTTGGAGGGAAATCTGCAATGGTGATTCCATGCATCCACGCCAGTTCCCCGCCCACCCTCCCCCCAAAAAACCACACAGGTAGAGGTTGAGGGTCTGGAAGGTACTGTTGGAGGACTTTTGATCACCTCCACTGTGTATCAGTGATAAAGCAAATGAATAATGAAAGTGGTTGATGGGTGCAATTCAAATGGGCAGCTTTCTCTTGGATAGTGTCAAACATTTTGAGATGTTGGCAAGCGTAGGGGAGGTAAGTGAATTGTTTACTGCAGATTTCCTAGTGTTGGGTCTGTTCTTGTTACCAGAGTCTGTCTGATCCAGTTTAGTTTCTAGTCAATTGTAACCCCCAGGACGATGGTGGAGAATTCAGTGGTGGAAATGCCTTGTTTAAAAACCCTGTACCTAAATGCAGTTTTTGGAATAAAGTTGATGAGCTGACGTCACAGAGATAAATGGGTACAACCTGGTGGAGATTACTGAAATGTGGTTTACAGGAAGATCAAGACTGGGAGTTAAATGTCCATGGGTACTCAGTATGCCAAAAGGATAAGCAAGGAGTAGGAGGTGGACTTGCTTTATTGGTTAAGGATGCCTTCAAGGCTGTATTAAGAAATGCTATTGGCCCCAGCGACCAAGATTTTTGTTAAATCTGGATGGAAATGAAAAGCAAGGGAAGAAATTCCTTCGTAAGAGTAATTTAAAGACCTGCAAATAGTACTTATGAAGTATGGCACAGTACAAACCAGGAGATAATGAGGGCTTGTGAGAAGGGCACAACAGTAATTATGGATGATTTGAACGTGCATATTGACTGGATTAATCAATTTGGGAAGCATTGCCTCAAAGAAAGGTACGTAGAGTATATGAAGGGTTGTTTCAGAGCAACATGTCATCAAACCAACCAGAGAACTGGCTACTTTAGATTTGATGTCATGTAATGAGGAAGGATTGTTAAAAGGCCTTGTTAGTGAGTATCCTGTTTGAAGGTGTTACCACAACATGTTAGAGTTTCAGATTCAGATGGAAAGAATGAAGACAGTTGCATACAAGAGTTGGCCCTAGTGGACTGGGCAAAAATGTTAATAGTCAGGACAATTAAAGAACAGTGGAAAATACTTAGGGAGATACTTAACACCTCTCAATTAAAATGTATTCTCTTCTTGCTCTCAAGTTCTAATAAGGTGAAAAATCATCCATGGCTTAACAAGGAAGTTTAGGATAAGGTAGACAAAAACTAGGCCATATCAAACCACAAAAGCTAGTGGCACGCTGGAGGATTGGGCAAACTCTAAACTTTAGCAAGGGGTTACTAAAATCAAATCAAAAGAGCTAAGATGAACTGCAAAAGGAAACTAACAGAAATACTAACAGTATTGATATCAGAAGCTTTTAAAATATGTAAAAAGGAAGAAAATCTTGATGAAATTACTATGGCCAGGGAGAAGGTATTAAGTAAACTGATGGGATTAAAGGCAGGTGGACAGTACCCTAGGGCATTAAAGGATGTGGCAGCAGATAGCAGATACATCAGTTATGATATTCCAAAATTCAGTCCATTCTGGAAAGGTACCCATGAATGGAAACATGCTAACATGACACCCTAGTCAAAAAAGGACATGGCAAAAGGGGCAGACGTAAAACTAAATGATCTGTGTTGGGGAAGTTGCTGGAGTCAGTCTTAAAGGAGGAGATAACTGAACATTTGGGGAAAATAAAGCTCAATTTGCCAGTGTCATAAAGGGCAGGTTGTGCTTGACAAACTTGCTGGAGTTCTTTTGAGGATGTGACCAGTCATGTGGATAGTGGGGATCCAGTGGATGTGGTACATGAAGACTTCCAAGAGGCATTCGACAAGGTGCTGCATAAAGGATTGATCCAGAAGGTTAGGTTTTGGGTGTTAAGGATGGAGTATTGGCTTGGATAGAGGATTGGTTGACTGACAGTATATGGTTGGGACAAATGGCTCCTTCTCTGGTGAACCATAACTAGTGGGGTGCCACAACGTTCAGTTCATAGACCTCAACTATTTGCAATCTATATAAATGACCTGCAAGCTGGAACAGAGTGTAACATAGCAAAATTTGCCGACGATGCTGAAATAGGTGAGAAAGGAGGCTGTGATGAGAGAGAATTTACTCAGTTTTTAATCAAACTGCTACAAAGTGTGAACAATGGAATAAAACTGGATGCAGCACCATCTACTGTACTCTTATTACAATACTAGCTGGTGAACATCACTGCCAGGGCTGTCTCATTTAGTGCAGTGGTAGTGCCTCACAATAGAATGGAAACTATCTTTAATATGAAGTTGGGACTGGGTAGTAGTTAAGAATCAGTGGTATTGTTGAGAGTCTGGAGTTGCAGGTACCAAGTAAAGGTGGCAGATCTCCTTTCCAAAGGGCGTTGTGAACAAGATGGATTTTTATGAAACCGAGCACACAGTCACATTTTGCTAATTGAGTTTCACCATCTGACATGGTTGAATTTAAACCCATGTCCCCATAACATTAGCTTAGGGGTTCTGGATTATTTGTTCAGTGATACATTCAATGTGCCTTCAATGCAATTTTTAACAATGTCCTTCAATTTATGTTTCAGGTTAATGCTTCGCTATGCCAAAGAATATATTGGAAATGAAAAGTCACCAGCATTTTGTGGCAATCATAAACCTGCTGTCACCATTACTTTAATCTGTCCCTCTGGAAGGAGACAGGTTTGTAAACAGGTTGAAAACATTTGTACTGAAATGGAAAGCTGTTCTTTTCTGGATGGAATAGGAATAATTGAGGAATTGTAGAACTGTCTCTTCCTCAGCTAAACCTCTTCAGTTGAAAGAGTTTTTAAATCGTACATGTTTAATAAATACTATTGTTGATGTTTATTGCAGCAATTTGATACCTGTTTAATCTGCTTCCTTAGAACATTTATCTTTTCTAAAATGTTTCATTTGATTCCCATATTACTACATATTTCCTTCATTGTCTAGTGGCCTTAACTTTGAGAGCTTTGGCTGTAATGTTGACCAGCTGGTATTGTAATGAGAGTACAGTAGATGTCCAAAAAGTTGACCATTTGTCCTTTTCAAGCCAGCTGTACCAATCAACGTAATCATGATTGATCTTCTACCCCATTCTGCTTTCTGCAAGTTCTCCCAATTCTTTAATTGTATGAGACATCAAAAATTTGTTTGAGCCTTGAATACATTGAGTGTGAACTTCCGCAGGCTCATTGGGAAGAGATTTCTAAAGGTGTACACTCCTCTGAAGCTTTTCCTCAGCTCAGTCCCAAATGTTCAGGACTTGCTCTGAAACTGACTTTGTAATCTAAATTCTCCAAGCAGAGGAAACTTCCTTTCAGCATCCACCTTGTTGACTCCCTTCAGAATTTTGTATCTTTAAATGAAATCACTTCCCACTCTCCATTCTTCTAAATTAGTGAAGCTGCTCTATGCTGCTTCAAAGCAAGCGTATCCTTTCTTGTATATGGAGAGGAAAAACTGTATACACTACTAAGTGTAGTCTCAACAGAGTTCTATACAGCTGTCACAAGAGTTCCTTATGCTTGTACTCCAGTGCCCTTTCTATAAGAGCCAATATGCCATTTGACTACCTAAGCCATTGCTGTTTCTTGAAGCGCACACAATTTTTCAACATCAACTTTTGAAAGGTTTAAGTCTTTGAAAAATTGTTTTGTATTACTGTAATAAATGAGAATCTCTTAAATCCACATTATACTTTACCTGCCTTGTTGCCCATTTTCTGAAACTACCTTTTATCTTTTTGTAGCCTCTGATCTCATGATTCACGTTCCCATCAGCTTTTTTCACTCAAGTTACTACACTGTATTGTATCAAATTTTCATTATAAACCGCGATTTCCCTTGGTCGCATTCCCTCGAGTTTAAATTTGTTTTAGTTTCATTTCAAGTGTTTTCTGTTTCTCCAGAACATGACCACTGTTTAGTTAAATAATTTAGTCTTAAAATTGACAAATGACATAGATGTTATGCAGATAACATGCAATTCTGGTATCAATAATATGTAAATTGGATTCTAGGTTATTCACTTCAAAAGTGGGGCACTGAGTTTACCGAGATAATGTGGCTGAAAAAAGTTGAACATTTGCCTAAATTGCTAATGTCAGTTCAATACTTGCCAAAAGATGAAGCTTCATTTCTTACATTAAGGATGAAAATTATGATACAGTGGAGCCTTGATCATCCATCAATTTTTGCTGCCTCTTCAAAGTCCCTTTTTTGTGTTGGCAAACCTAAGGACAACTTAACATATTATTCTGGATTCTACAGAGGGCTACAATGTTTTCTTCAATTTCTTTTCTTTATTTGGATCTTGGAATCTTTGATGTTCATTACTATGTTTTGCAATATTTCTGAATTTGGGGAAAATAAGGTTGTATTCCATTATATTTAACTCGGTAAATAGACATGTTTTAATTTTATTTTGGAACTAACGTAAGTTTGGTTTGCAGGGAGTGTACATGAAACCATTTTCACATTTTACAGGTATTTCAGGCATTGAGAAACTTGTAGAATTTGCACTTTTGATTTTATGATCTTGACTTACGATACAAATATATTTGTTTTAATAGGGTACAGATCCCAAGTTAATTGCCAGTACTAACTGTCGCTATGAAATTGAGTGGGTTACTGAATATGCCTGCCCCAGAGATTACCTAGAAAGCCATAACTGCAAGCTTGTAAGTGACCAGCATGACATCTCCATTGATCTGACTCCCCTCACATTGACTGGTAAGAAGTGTACTGTTACAGAATAATAAATGTATGATCTTAGGCAGTGCACCTGTGATAGCTCATCTAACTACAGATGTCTAGAGTAGTAAAATAAATTATGGTAGAAATGTAAACTAAGTTGTTCTCCTTGTTTTGCTGTCAATTTTCTGATGTTTAAAGAGCCTATATTTCATTGAAGTCTTTGTATACACAGTACTTACTAAAATTACCTAAGATTGTAGCTTGCTTTTTTTTTTTTTGGCATGCTTTCAACCCCAAGTCTTGATTTGTATATTGCCTTTTTAAAAAAAGATGTGTATGAGAATAGTAAAGCACTGAATATGTCCTCTGTGATGGTTATCACCCTTTTGTGCTTTAAGGAAGTGTCCACAATTTCTGTACATCTTAAGCAAGTGCTGTGATACTACATGGGATGTCGATAAAAGGAAGATGAAATCATCATAGTATCAGGGTTTCTCACTCATTAGAGAAGTGACTGGTGTTGGGTAGTCATGACTCAGGCGAGGGATGAGAGTTGAGAAGCTAGTACAGGAAATGAACTTGTACTGTTGGTGTGCTCTGTATCACAATTGAACCAACAATGTTAATCAGCCCTTTAAGCTTCTTGCTGATACCCTCACACGCAGGTGCAGCAAGAGTAGAATCCATTATGTTTCTTCCCAGAAATTAACTCTGGAGCTCTCCTGGTCTTTAATACGCTTCCTTGTGAAGGCTTAGGGATGCTCAGTTTTGTGTGCAACTAATCTACCTATTGAAATGTCTGTCATTAAGGTAAATTTTCAACACAGTTTGTTTATAAATGAAACTGTAATGGGGTGGTTTTAAAAACCTGTACCGTGCGCTAAATGTAAATTGAAAGATTAGGGAAGGTCTGCATCCCGAGTTTGGTACCGGGGAAAGAAGAGTTATTTTTCATGGGATACTGTTACGACAGGAAAGGGTTGCATTTGAGCTGAGTGGGACCAGTATTATAACGG
Organism: Ginglymostoma cirratum; assembly: GCA_024137785.1. Lineage (NCBI taxonomy): Eukaryota > Metazoa > Chordata > Chondrichthyes > Orectolobiformes > Ginglymostomatidae > Ginglymostoma > Ginglymostoma cirratum. The sequence continues at coordinate 3,991,765 of JAHRHZ010000059.1, forward strand.
GAAAAAGTAAATTTGAGATGATAAAGGCTTGAAACCTCTTGGGGTTGCAGGGGATGCAGTGAAACAAGGAGAGCATGGGCAATATTAACTATGGAAAGCTATAAATTAATAGTTGTAGAAAACAGAAGTACCAAACATTTGGATAAAAATAAGATGAGGAACAGCTATTTAAGAAGTGGATTAGACTCTTCAGCCATATCCAATATCTACAATAAACTGGTGATAGTTGAGAAACCAGATAACGTAGGGATTGCTGAGGTCTGATTTTGAGAAAAATCAGAGTTAAGAATTCAATATTACAGACTATAATATATTTAGAAAAGGAGAAGATTAAGCAGTTGCATTTAGAGATAACAAATTAGAAAAAAGTAAAACCGTAATAAGTTAGAATACATAGACAGGCTTGAACAATTGACTTTAATAAATCTTTTAAGTAGGAGTAGACTGAAAAACACTTAGTAATGAAAGGAGGAGAAGGATAAGGAAATGTGAACAAACTGGGAAATGAATCAAAGCATTGAACAATCATATGGTGGAGCATGTTGTTCTTGTCTCTGAGCCAGGAAACTGGGTTCAAGTCCCACCTACTCCAGAAGCGTGTAAAATATCTCTGAATAGGTTGATTCAGGAAATATCTAGAAGAGCAATCACTGAAAAATTTAGCTTCTGTGAAATGAATTAACCAAAAGAGTTGGGTAAAGGGGAAAGGCAATGATGTTGCTGCAATCTGCAGGACTCTTGCATATTGGTGTAATGAGCCCAACAAGAAAAGTCTGACTCTGATAATTGGGAAATGAATTAGAGAAAATGAGTAGTAAAAGCAGTGAAACATTGAGACAACAATGATCATGATAATATCTGGTTTGGGACAATATTTGAGAAAATTAAGGTAAATTTTTCAGGGTGATAAAGTGTTTTCAAGGGGCTGGGATTAGAATTTGTGCAAAAGAAAATGAACAGTTATATTGATATTCTGATCCAGAATAACAGAAAACAAGTTGCTTAAATAAAAAATAACCTAATCACTAATGAAATATCATGATTAAAGCCATAAAGGAAAAATCGAGGCTAAGAAAATGGGTGTAGAGAAAATGAGTATTAATGCAAAGACTAGAAGAGATACTTAAAAAAAAAAAAAAAGACTTGAAGAGGTGGCAATATGGAGCTAAATTATCAATGATCGTGAAGCAAAATGGTAGAATATTCTACAAGCAAATGAATAAAATATAGCAAAATATGATTGTGAGTTAGACTACTGAAGGATGGTCAGGACAATCACTTGTGGCAGTTCTTAAATGACTATTTTGTACCATTATTTATTATCAAGGAGATGGAACACCTTTAACTTTCTCCTCAGGAGATGAGATTCAAAATTCTTTAACTGCATATAAAGGCAAGAGGAGAAATAGTTGTTAAAAAAAATCCATGAAACGGAAGGTGAAATCACTGGTGAAATAGAAAGAAGGCTCAATGGGCAGGTTGCATTGGTACATTTTAAAATTTTGTCTGCCATTCTACTAGAAACCTACATAAAGAAGCAGAACTAGGCCATTCGGCTCTTAAACCTGCTCCTCCACCCAAAAAGGTAATGCGTGATCTGTATTGGGGCTGATTTTTCATTCTAATTCTTGGACCCATGTGAAAGATCATTGAAACTTTATGCTGGACATAGTTTGTGCTTAAAAAGATTCAATCTTCTACAGTGTTTTGAGATTGGGTCGAATTGTGCCTGTTTAAAAGTAGTGCACTCGAGAAACCTTAATCTGACAGTGTTTTAAATATAATTTCTACAGTGGTGCATTAATTTATATACAGGATAAAGACAATTTGCACAAATTCAACTGTTTACAACCCTGCCAAAAAAAAGCTAAAATATTACAGGATGACTGTTGTGATACCAAAGGAGAGCTTTTGGGCTATGTTCTGCACCTGCTTTCTCTGCAATTCAGAGTCCAAATCCTTCACATTTTCAGCATAATCTTGCAAATTCTAGCCTTTTTACAGAAGTCTAATTCTTTTGTCTCAATTTAACACGTTTCTTTCACATTGTCAGATAATGCATTCAAACCCTAATTAATTGCTCAATAAAGTTCCTCAAACATATTTGCTAACATTGAAACTGACATCTAATCAAATATCCTGAACTGTTTTTTTTCCCACAATGTGGAGGTGCTGGTATTGGACTGGGGTGGACAAAATCAGAAGTCACATGACTCTTCCAGGTTATAGTCCAACAGATTTATTTGAAATCACAAGATTTCAAAGCTCTGATGAAGGACCAGCACTCTGAAAGCTTGTGATTTCAAATAAACCTGTTGTACTATAACCTAGTGCTGTGTGACTTCTGACTTTGTATATTTTTACAAGGGATAATTATGCATCTGGATATAGCGCATGCTAGACTTTTGAGGTTTCTCAGAAATGTTAGTTATTTGAGCCATACTTTAAGACATAGTATGAAAGGGGCATCATTTGGATTAATTCCTCAGAGTTTCCAAGCACATTTACTTTGACAAATTCTGTTTTGTGAGGAAACAGACTGAGTGAGTGGTTTGTTTGCAGTTAATATGACTGCTGTTTGACACAAAGTTGGAGGTTGTGTTTTATGTTGTGTGGAAGCAAGTCGATTAAAGCTAGCAATTGTTTGGTTTCTTTTAATGGCTTTTATGGTGTTGGTTTTAAATAATAATCCTGTTTGCCACCTTCTGTCCTTGAATTTTTTTTTTGTCCAGCATCTAGCAATCCATATCATGTTGTCCCCAAGAAGAGTGATGACACCACTGATGAATACTATTATTACCTGAACGTGTGCGGACAGATCAGCTCTGAAGTCTGCAGCGATGATAGAGGTTTTGTAGCATCGTGTCAAACTAAATCAGAAGTTTCCTTTAGTAAGGTTGCAGGCCGATATGAAAATCAGACACTCAGGTATGTAGTCACATTTTATTTGGTTGAGATAAAGGTGACAATCAATTTTAAGTGGTAACCATGACCTGAGATCCTGGAAATTGGTGTAAGTAACTCTCAGCAAGCGTTGTTGAAATGGCACTGGATTAGGTTTATTTGGTATTTCTATTTTGACTTCTCTGTGTTGCAACTGTGACTATGCTTAAAAGTATATTACTGCCTACAAAGCACTCCAGTTGCCCTTAGGTTATGTAAGGTACTAAACAAAATACAACATGAAACAAAGAACGACGGATGCTGGAGATTTGAAACAAAAAGCAAATTGCTGGCAAAACTCAGCATGTCTGGCAGTATTGATGGGAAGAAAGCAGAGTAAACACTTCAAGTTTGTTGACACTTCTTCATAGCCTCTAGTAAAGTATTATCGGACTTGAAATGTTAACTCTGCATTCTTCCCACAGATGGTGACAAACCTGAGGTTCTGCATCAATTTCTGATTTTATTTAATATAAAATACAAGTTTTGTTTAATGTTTCCATCATTCCCCAACACCGCTGCTCCTTGGCTTGAACCATTTTGTCAACATTTGGAGCAAATGGCTGGGCTGTCAAGTTCCAGTTTATCACAAAATTAAGAAAATATTTTTGGCTTATTAATATAATGCTGAACAATTGGTTTGTGTATGATTCAAATGGGAAAAAATGTTGTTCCAATGGACGACTTCTTGGGATAATTTGGTACCTATCAATATTGGAAAACATTCTCAAATATTGCTGTGTAGTTCAATAACAGCTTGCGCTTTATATAATACCTGTTATGTAACAAATCACCTGAAGGCACTTAACAGGCACAACTTATTATGGAGCCAAGTGAGCTATGAGACCAGGTTACCAAAAGCTTGGCCAAAGAAATAGATCTGAAGAAGGAGAAAGAGGACACAGTTGGAGAAGTAGAAGTTGAGAGAATTGCAGATATTGGAGCAGAGTTGTTCCTCAAAACAATCTACCAGAGGAGAAGCAAATTATGTTGGAGATTCACGAAGGTCCAATTTATTGACAGTGTTCAGTGTTTTGGAGCTGGTGAATTTAGATGGATAGAGATGAGATAGTGAAGGGGTTTAACAATAAGGATAGGAGTTTTTAAAGTCAAGATGTTGCCAACTGGGTGTATTTTCTGCTCCCTAAGCATGGGTTGATGGGAAATGGAATTGGCACTGGTTGTTTACACTCCTATGTGCCCAAAACGAGCAAAGAATTTGATGCAACGTACCTTTTGGTAGAGAGATTTTTGGGGTTGTCTATTGATAACCCTTGGTAACACCAATGTAGGAAATCTAGTTGCTTGGCCCATTGTTGTAAAATAAGTTACATTTGAGGACCCTCTGGTATGAAATGCATAGTGACAGAAAATGATGTGCGAGAAATGTAAATACTTTACAGGCCTTGGATCACAGAATTAACTGGAGATTCTTTTCTCAGTTCAATAATTTTGCTCATTTACCAAGTAAATCTGTCCCATCTTTTGTTCTGGTTATTTCAAAGCTGGCTTGCTACCATAATGTTTAGATCTCAGGGCCATTTGTGTTCCATTATTTTAGTTGAGGGAGAAGAAACAGAATTCTTGTGCAGCATTTTGAAAAATACTACAACTTTAAATAATCACCAAACAGTTGTCACTTGGAGTGGTGATCACAGCCAGGGTAAAATGAAGTTACAACTGTTATGATATTCATTGTTGTGATTTGAACAGCCTTTTGGAGTTCCTTGTGATTATTTTCTACGTTGAGGTCTGGTAATGAATGGTTGTTGACAACTGAACAGCTAACAATTGGAGGTTCCACAAATATACCATCCTAAATGATGATGGAGCTTGTCACATCAGTGCAAAGGTTGAGTCTGAAGCATTTGCATCCATCTTCAGTCAGGAGTGCCGAGTAAAAGATCCAGCATGGCCTTTTCCTGGGGTCCCTAGCATTACAGATTCCAGCCTTCAGCCAATTGACTTCACTTCATTTCAAGTGAAATCAAGAAATGGCTGAAGGCACTGCGCGCAATGGTCTCTGAAAACATTTCAACAATAGCATTGTTGAACTTGGCTCGTAGATAGCAAGTAGCATTCATGTCATAAAAGCCAATCAGTAATAACTCGGGGAAAGAATCTAACCATCACTTGATTGACATTCAATGACAGGACCATCATTGAATCTCCAACTTTCAAGAAAGGCTGGGAGGGCTACCTTTGAACAGAATCTAATCTGAGCCAGTCAAAAAAAAGGTTGCGACCACAAGTGCATTAAAGGTTAGGAATTCTGAGTTCTGCCTTCTGATATTCAAATGTCTGTCATCTGCAAGGCACAAGTCAGGATAATGATGGAATAGTCTCCTTTGGCCTGGATGAGTACAGCTCCATCAAAAACTTGAGCTCCATACCACTTAGGGTGAAGTAGCTCAACTAAGACCACACTGTCCACTACATTCAACATTCACTCCCTCCTCGTATAGCAACCCACCAAGGGTTCTTTGACAACACCTCCCAGACCTGTGATTTTTGCTACCTAGGAAACATGTGGCAGATGCATGGGAGCAGTGCCATCTGCATATTCCCCCTCCAAACTGACTTAGACTTGTAGCTCCGTTCTTTCACCGTAGCTCAGTCAAACTGTTGAATTCCCTCCCTTCTCAGCACTGTGGGCATATATACCTACAGCATGTGCATTGCAGAAGTTCAAGAAGGCAGTTTAGCACCACCGCCTCAAGGAGAAATTTGTATAGATGATAAATAGTGGCCTAGTCATTGCCCACATCTTGTGAATGAAGTAGTAAAGGTCTATTATGCCATCATTGTTAAATGGGTAAAACAAAGGTGGTGTTGAAAAAGTGAATTTCAGATGGGTCCAAGCTGATTAACATCCACTGCCTTAACTTTGAAGGAGCCACAGGTGTATTCATCACTTATTTTGATTTCAAATTACTTGCTCAACCTGTGCCTGGAAAACAACTAGTGAAGTTAACACGTACAAGGTGTGGGGCTGGAGGAACACATCAGGCCAGGCAGCATCAGAGGAGCAGGAAAGCTGACGTTTCGGGTCTGGACCCTTCTTCAGAAATGGGGGAGGGGAAGGGGGCTGTGAAATAAATAGAGGGGGAGGCAGTGATAGAAGATGAATAGTGGAGCAGATAGGTGGAGAGAAGATGGACAGGTCAAGGAGGCTGGGATGAAGCTATAGGTGAGTGTAGATGTGAAGTGGGGGTGGGGTTGGTCAGTGAGGTGGGAGGAGTGGATAGGTGGGAGGGAAGATGGACAGGTCAAGGAGACGGTGATGACGGGGGGGGCTAGTCTTGGGATGAGGTCAAGGGTGGGTAGATTTAGTAGCTCGTAACCATTTGTAGCCATTGAGACATTGCGTTGTAGGGTTCCAAGGTGGAATATGAGGTGCTGTTCCTCCAATTTTTGGGTGGTATTGTTGTTACACCGGAGGAGGCCCAGATTGGGCATGCCCTCCAGGGAGTGGGAGGGGGAGTTAAAGTGGTTTGCGACTGGGAGGTGGTGTTGTTTGCCACGAACTGAGTGTGGCCGCTCCACAAAGCAGTCTCTGAGGCTCTGCTTGGTCTCCCCAGTGTAGAGGGGGCCTCATCGGGACCAGCGGACACAACAGACCACATTTAGTGGATGTTCAGGTGAACATCTGTTTAATGTGGAAGGTTTTTTTGGGGCCTGGGATGGAGGTGAGGGGGGAGGTGTAGGGGCAGGTGTAGCTCCTCCTGCGGTTGGTGGGGCTAGTGGGGAGTGCGGAGCGCGGAGCGGATGAGGGAGTTGCAGAGGGAGCGGTCCCTCCGGAATGCAGATAAGGGTGGGGAGGGAAATACATTCTTTGTAGTGGGGTCAGATTGCAGGTGGTGGAAGTGGCAGAGAATGATATATTGAATCTGGAGGTTAATAGGTTGAGATGTGAGGACAAGGGGAATTCTGTCTGTTTTTATTGCGGGGAGGGGGTGTGAGTGCTGAGGTGCGGGAAAACCAAGAGATGCGGTCAAGAGCTTTTTTGACCACTGGGGGAAAGTTGCAGTCCTTGAAGATCGAGGACATCTGGGATGTCCGGGAGTGGAACACCTCATCTTGGGAGTAGATGCGGTGGAGGCAGAGGAATTGGGATTCGGGGATTGCATCCTTGCAGGAAAGTGGGTGAGAGGTGTAGTCTAGGCAGTTGTGGGAGTCAGTGGGCTTGAAATAGGTGTCAGTTTCCAGGTGGTTACCAGAGATGGGGATGTCATGGGCACCACCCCAAGGCTTCCTAACCTCCCTTGATCATCTCTAACTGCCATCGCAACATCAATTGCCTCAACCTCTCCACCCTGTCACTCACTCCAACCTCTCCCCCACAGAACGTGCAGCCCTGCATTCCAGTAATAAAAACTATAAAACCTGTGGACAAGGGAGGCGCAGTTGTGGTATGGTGCACTGACCTTTTACATCGCTGAGGCCAGGCCCCAACTCTCTGATACCACCACCTACTGCCCCCTTGATCATGACCCCACCCTGACCACCAAAACAACATCTCCCAGACCTTCCATCACCTCAGGTGACCTCCAACCTCATCGTTCCCCAACCCCGCACTGCCCACTTCTATCTCCTTCCCAAAATCCATAGACCCGTCTGCCCTAGTCGACCCATTGTCTCTGCCTGCTCCTGCCCCACCGAACTTATCTCCACTTATCTCGACTCCATTTTCTCCCCTCTGGTTCAGGAACTCACCACCCACACCCTCAAACTTCCGATTCCCTGGCCCCCAACACCTCACCTTCACCATGGACATCCAATCCCTGTATACTTGCATTCCCCATGCAGATGGCCTAAAAGCCCTCTGCTGCTTCCTCTCCCGCAGGTCTGACCAGACCCCTCCACCGACACCATTATCCACCTAACTAAACTCGTCCTTATCCTTAACAACTTCTCCTTTGACTCCTCCCACTTCGTACAGACGAAAGAGATGGCCATGGGAACCCACATGGGCCCAAGCGATGCCTGCCTCTTTGTAGGATACGTGAAACAATCCCTCTTCCACAGCTACAGTGGCCCCATCCCCCACCCTTTCCACCATTACATCGATGACTATAGGCGCTGTCTCGTACTCCCATGAGGAGCTGGAACAGTTCATCCACTTCCCTAACACCTTCCACCCCAACCTTAAGTTCACCTGGACCATCTCCGATTACCCCTCTCTCCTTCCTGGACCTCTCTGTCTCCATCTCTGGTAACGACCTGGAAACTGATATCTATTTCAAGCCCACCGACTCCCACTGCTACCTAGCCTACACCTCCTCTCACCCACCTTCCTGCAAGATGCGATCTCCTATTCCCAATTCCTCTGCCTCCACCGCATCTGCTCCCAAGATGAGGCGTTCCATTCCCATACATCCCAGATGTCCTTGTTTTTCAAGGACCGCCATTTCTCCCCCACAGTGATCGAAAGCGCCCTCGACTGCATCTCTTGCGTTTCCTGCACCTCAGCCCTCACACCCCGCTCACCGCAATAAAACCAGACAGAATTCCCCTTTGTCCTCACGTCTCACCCCATTAACCTCCAGATTCAACGCGTCATTCTCTGCTACTTCTGACCCCGCAACGAAGGATATATTTCCCTCCCCACCCTTATCTGCCTTCTGGAGGGACTGCTCTCTCTGCGACTCCCTCGCCTGCTCCACACTCCCCTGCAACCGCAGGAGGTGCCACACCATTAAACAGATGCTCACCTGCACATCCGCTAGAGTGGTCTACAGTGTCCGCTGTTCCCGATGTGGCCCCCTCTACGTCGGGGAGACTAAGCGGAGGCTCGGAGACGACTTTGTGGAGCACCTATGCTCAGTTCGTGACAAACGACAACATCTCCCAGTTGCGAACCAACTCCCCCTCCCACTCCCTGGAGGGCATGTCCATCTAGGGCCGCCTCCAGTGTCACAACGATGCCACCCAAAAACCGGAGGAACAGCACCTCATTCCGCCTTGGAACCCTACAATGCAATGGTCTCAACGTGGATTTTACGAGCTTCAAAATCTCCCCACCCCTGACCTAATCCCAAGACCAGCGCCCCCCTCGACTCCTTGACCCGTCCGTCTTCCCTCCCACATGCCCGCCCCCCCGCCTCACTGACCAACCCCCATCCCAACTCCCTACCTACACTCACCTTTACTAGCTTCATCCCAGATTCCTTGACCTGTCCGTCTTCTCTCCACCTATCTGCTCCACTATTCATCTTCTATCACCGCCTCCCCCTCTATTTATTTCACAGCTCCCTTCCCCTCCCCCATTTCTGAAGAAGGGTCCAGACCCAAACCGTCAGCTTCCCTGCTCTTCTGCTGCCTGGCCTGCTGTGTTCATTCAGCTCCACACCTTGTTATCTCCGACTCCAGCATCGGCAGTTCCTACTATCTCCTCGTGAAGTTAGCAGTCAGATTAAGCACAGGTTAAAAAACGGGAGTGGATAATCTGGGGTTGAGGCATAAATTGTCCAGAAATTATTGATGATTTGTAATGCACTGATATACCTACTCCCTTTTACCTTGGATTTCAAGGAAAAGGTTTCCTCCTGTAAATGTTCAGTGCTGCTTTTGACACCAAAGGCGATAGTGTCCATCTTCTAATTGACTCGGATTCAGTCGGCAGAATCTTTGGCAATAGATGCCACCATTTTGGGCAAGCTAAAAGGAACAGGAGTAAGCTGTATGATCTCTTAAATCTGCTTCACTAGATCTGACGCTTGATTATATTGAATAACCAAGCATCCACAGTCCTCTGGGAGTAGAGAATACCAAAACTTCTCACAGGTTTAAAAAATATCCTTTTACCTTCACTCGAAATGACAAACCCTAAATCCTGAGATTTTGATCCCCTAGTTTTTGACTCTTCAACTGGGGAGGCAGCCTTTCTCCACCTACTTTCTCAAGCCCTTTAAGAATGATATCTGTCTCAGTGAGGTCACCTCTGATTTTTTTTTTCCTCCACTGCAGTGAAAAAGGCACATTTTACTTTGTTCTTAACAGGACAGCTCCTAGGAATCAGCTTAATCAGTCTCTATTGCATGCCCGCTAAGGCATGTGTGCGCCTTGGAAGGAGATCTTACTGTGTATGCTCAACCCCATTACAATGAAGGCTGATATAGCATTTGCTTTCCTAATTGCTTGCTTGCCAGCTTCCTTTGATTTGTATGCAGGAATGCACACGTTTCCTGAATATTAATACTTGCTGGTCTTTCACCCTTTTTTAAAACAGAAAGGAAATTTGCTATTTTCCTGATTTAGTCTTGCTTTTCTGTCCCTACCATTATATTCCATCTATCATGCTTCAACCTGTCTGTATTCTTTTGTAACCTATTCTTCCTTCTCCGAGCTGCTTTATCTTAACTTTGAGTAAAAGTTTGAAAGGATTGTTTGGTTCTCCTTATTCTAATTACTATTTATTGTAAATAACTGAGCTCCAAGCAATGGTGCTTGCAGCACCCTCTAGCTATTACCTGTCAACTCTAACGTTCGCTTCTTTTGTTTTTCTGTTTGTTAACCAATGGTCAGTCTTTGGCAAAGTTGTGAGCTCCAGTGTCATGTATAATTTCTTGTGGGGCACTTTAGCAAATCTGAGTTCAAATTTGGTACCTCCACAAAATAACCTCGATCTCCTCAACTGTGATCTTGAATATTTCTTTTTCTGCAGACAGTTGTGCGGAAGTGAGGTATTAGTTACTGAGAGTCTACTGATGGTCTGTAAGCCCACTTGTAACCTTGTACAGTGGAGGACTTCATTTGTTGGCTGGTAGAAGGGATTATTGCCTCAAGCAGCTGTCCTTTCTTTTGCCTTGTTCAGTTCTCTCTCAGAAACTTCCCTTGTTGGTTGGAAGGTCTTGGTACCTTTTTTAATTGTACAATTATTTATTGTACCATTATTGTATTATCCTATAAACTTCTGTAATTTCCTATGTAATCTGATTATGAAAATACCAATTACTGTTGGGGAAACTTTAAACTACATTTGTGCTCCTTCTATATTCTGATTTTTTTTTTTTTTTTAAGATATGGTTTTTCAGCATGCTTCTATCTTCTATGATCAGCACTATCTTCCTCATTTTCGACCCTTGTCTTTCTTTCCGTTTTCTCCTTTTGATTTCTGAACCAATGTCTCAGTAATGGCTGTAAGATCAAACCTGTTTAATTCTACTTGTGCCTTTTGATTCATGTAGTATTCCAATATAGTGTTGGTAGTTTTAGTTTTTTAATTTAGCATGTGATGCAATTTGCATACGATCAAGGAACAGGAGTAGGCCATTCACCCCTTCTTGAGCCTGTTCTATTATTTACAAAGATCATTGATCTGATTTGTAAATCTTAAATCTGTATTCCTACCTTCCCCGATACTGTCACCCTCTCATTCCCAATATTCAATCTGTAGCTGCCTTTAAAAATGTTCAAAGATTCTGCTTCCACTGTCGATTTCAGGAAGAGGGTTCCAAAAGTACTTGATCCTCTTGCCTCTACTTTTTTTAAAGTAGGCAACCCCTTCCTTTTAAACAAGGACACGGAGTTCTAGGTTCTCCCATAAGAGAACACGTTCTCTCCACAGCTGCTCTTTCAATTCAAATCAAAGTTGCCTCTTAATTTTTTTTAACCTTTTTTTAAACACTTATTTTTCTAATCAACCTGTTCAGAGATGTTGTTACACAACTTTGGATCAGATGGGATTTGAACATGTGCAGAGGTAGTGTCCCTACCCCTACAAAAATCCTTCAAGTTGCCTCTTACTCTTCTAACTGTAATTAGATGCAAGCATATCCTCTTCAGCTTTTTCACATAACACAATTCCCCCATTCTAGTTAGTCTAGTAAACCACTCTGGCTCCTTATGCATTTACTTAATTTAACATGTATTGAATGGATAAACTCCTTTTGCTCAAGGGGTTGTGAACATTTGGAATTACGTAGCCCAGAGGATTGTACGATGTTGCATAGTTGAATATATATAAGGCTGGGTAGACAGAAGTAGAGGGATTGGGAGGAAAAATGAAGTTAAAGCCCAAGATCATTAAGGTTTATCTTGAAAAGTGGAGCAGACGAGATGGACCATATTGTCTACTCTGATTTCTTATGTGCTGTTGTCCCTTCCTGGCATGCTGCTTGTCTTTCCGAAAAATGCTAATCTCTACATGGTTTGCATTTCACTTCAGACTTGCAACTTCATCCTTAGCTTATTCTCCCATTTCCAGTATTTTAAAGCACTTGCCATCACCTTAGTTATTTAATTCACTAGAGCAGTGCTTCTAATGGATGAGTTTCCTTTTTATCCCTATACTGATGCCAGTGCCCTGTGAACTCAAATCCCTTCCTCCCACAGTCATGATTCAGTCACACATTTAAACCTTGAATCTGTTTGCTCCTCTACCAAATACCACATGACTCTGTCTGTAATCCTACAATTATGAGGTTTTCGCCTTTTAATTTCAACCATAGCTCATAAAAATTTATCTCATTCAGTGTCGAATGATTTAAGATCCAAGTGAAAGATACTACCTTTAACTGGGTCAAGACTTTTTAAATGCAGGTGCAATACATTAAAGGGGGTGTTATTTCTCAGAGATGATTAGTGTTTGTTTTGCTGGTTCTTCAAAGTCTCTTGCTGTTGGCTTATGCAGGCCTTATATTTGGCAAACAGTTTTTTTTTAAAAATAAAACGTTGTGGAGCTGGATGAACGCAGGCCAAGCAGCATCAGAGGAGCAGGAAAGTTGATGTTTCGGGTCGAGACTCTTCTTCAGAAATGGGGGAGCAGAAGGGGATTCTGAAAAAAATAGGGAGGTGGGGAGGCGGATAGAAGATGGATAAAGGAGAAGATAGGTTGAGAGGAGACAGACAGGTCAAAGAGGCGGCGTTAGAGCCAGTGAAGGTGAATGTAGGTGGGGATTTAGGTGGGGGATAGGTCAGCACAGGGAGGATGGACAGGTCAAGGGGGCGGGATGAGGCTAGTAGGTAGGAGATGGAGATGGGGATGGGGCTTGAGGTGGGAGGAATGTTAGGGAGGTGGGGACAAGCTGGGCTGGTTCTGGGATGTCGTCGGGAGAGGGGAGATTTTGAAGCTTGTGAAGTCCACATTGATACCCTTGGGTTGCAGGGTTCCCAAGTGAAATATGAGATGCTGTTCCTGAAGCTTTCGGGTGGCATCATTGTGGCAATGCAGGAGGCCCAGGATGGACATGTTGTCCGAGGAGTGGGGGGTCGAGTCGAAATGGTTCGCGACTGGGAGGTATAGTTGTTTGTTGCGAACCGAGCGTAGGTGTTCCGCAAAGCGGTCCCCAAGCCTCCGTTTGGTTTCCCCGATGTAGAGGCCGCCACAACAGGTACAGTGGATGCAGTATACCACATTGGCAAATGTGCAGGTGAACATCTGTTTGATGTGGAAGGTCTTGGGGCCTGGGAAGGGGGTAAGGAGGGAGGTGTAGGGGCAGGTGTAGCATTTGCTTCGGTTGCAGGGAAAAGTGCCAGGGGTGGTAGGGCTGGAGGGGAGTGTGGAGTGGACAAGGGAGTCACGGAGAGAGTGGTCCCTCC
>JAHRHZ010000059.1:4010249-4117531 GCA_024137785.1 Ginglymostoma cirratum
CCTCCCCCCCTTCTGAAGAAGGGTCTAGGCCCGAAACGTCAGCCTTCCTGCTCCTCTGATGCTGCTTGGCCTGCTGTGTCCATCCAGCTCTACACCTTGTTATGATAGAGCCTGCAGTTTTGCCCCTTAGCAGACCTGACTGACTCGGTGCTCTTCCATTCACAAAGCAGCCCATTGTTAGGCCTGTTTTCAGTTCCTGTTATCTTCAGCCTTATCTAATAGCTGTCATTAGTGAATATTCAAGGACTGTTGGGGTGCTCCACAGCTCATATAAAATTAGTTCATCTAATTTTGATGTATAATACATTTGCACTTTGGAGACATAGCTGGCCACGCAACTTAGTACTGCTAAAATTTAGGATACAATTAACGTAACTTTTGTTCTTTTTGTTCTCCTACATTAGGTACTCCGATGGCGATCTTACATTGATATATCCTGATGGCAATTCATGCAGCTCTGGCTTCCGAAGAATGACAATAATAAACTTTTACTGTAATGAATCGGCTGGTAAGCTTAATACAAAACGTATGATTTAATATGTATTTGCCAAGTGTGCAATCCATCTGAGAAGAGGATAGGAGAAAAGTATATTGTAACACTAGCTTGTTACGTATTATTGAGATTATACTTGAGTTAACTGCTGTGCAATTCAAACTTATTCTATATTAAATTTCCCAGTCAGTTTAATTTTCATTTGGTTTCACTATTTTCTAAATGCGTTGATAATTTTCTGTGTGCTTGGTTGTTTAGAAGTCTGAAATGCTGAGAAGGCTAATTATTTTTGGCCATGAACACACTCTTTTTGCCTGCTAATAGAAATATTTTATTGTACCACAATGACCATTGTATAGCCTGATATTGCAATAATTGTTGTTTTTGGTAGTATTATCTAGATACAACCTTAACTATCAATGTCAACTTTTAGTCTGGTACAGAGACAGAATAGCCAAGGCTCCAATCATAGAATCGATCATCTTCGCCAAATTGTTTGGGAGAATGAAGACAAAAATAGATGATCTGTAGTGTAGAAGCCGGGCATTCAGCATAATTGATCTGTACTTGTTATAGAACTCGCATGTATCTAGAGTGGTTGGGGTAAAGACCTCTTTCCATCCTTTCCTCTACTCCTCTTTTTTGCCTTCTACCTAATGAGTGCTGACAACTTCTTCACTTGCATCTTCAAAGCTATCGGTTTCTATCACACCATGTGGCTGCAGGTTTCATATTCTCACTGGAGAAAAGCTACTTCCTTTTTGTTTTCAAAGTATGATCCTTCGCCCTCTGATAAATTCCTGGCATTTGTAGTGGGCAAGTTGTTGGAGGGGATTTGGAGGGACACGGTTTACATGTATTTGAAAAGGCAAGGGCTGGTTAGGGAAAGTTAACATGGCTTTGTGTATGAAAAATCATGTGTCACTAATTTGAATCTTTTGAAGAAGAGATGAAGAGGACTGATGAAGTCAGAGCAGTAGATGTTGTTTATATGGACTTCATTAAGGTGTTTAACAAGGTTAGATCACAGATACAGAAAGAACTAACCATTTGGATACATTCAGACTGGAGACCTGTGACCAGCTGTGTGCCACATGGATTGGTGCTAGACTCACTGCATTTTGTTATTTATATAAAATGATTTGGCTGTGAATATAAGAGGTATGTTTGGAGATGACACCAAAATTAGTGGTGGTATAGTTGCCAGTGAAGAAGGTTGCCTCAGTATAACAGGCCTTGATAAGATAGGCTAATGGACTGAGGAGTGGCAGATGGAGTTTAGTCTAGATAAGTGTGAGGTGTTGCATTTTGGAAAGGCAAATCAGGGCAGGGCTTATATACCTTAATGGTAAGGTCCTGGGGAGCATTGCCAAACAGAGACCTTGGAGTGCAGGTTCATAGTTCCTTGAAAGTGAAGTCTCTAGTAGACAGGGTGGTGAGGAATGTGTTGAGTACTCTGTGTTGGTCAGTGCGTTGAGTATAGGCATTGGGAAGTCATGTTGCGGCTGTACAGAACATTGTATGCCATTAGTGGCCTGATCAGTATTCAGTTCTGGTCTCCTTGCTATCAGAAAGACGTTGTGAAACTTGAAAGGGTTCAGAAAAGATTTACAAGGACGTGGCCAGGGTTGGAGGCTTTGAACTATAGGCCAAGGCTGAGTAACTGGGACTGTTTTTCTCTGGAGCGTTGGAGGCTGAGGGTTGACCTTATAAGGTTTGTAAAATAGAGGGGCATGAATAGTCAAGATTAAGGGAGCTCAAAACTAGAGGGCATAGCTTTAAGGTGAGAGGGGAAAGATAAAAAACGGACCTGAAGGGTAGCTTTTTCACACAGAGGGTGGTGCCTGTATGGAATGAACTGCCAGAGGAAGTGGTGGAGGCTAGTACAATTACAACATTTAAGAGGCATCTGGATGGGTATATGAATAGGACGGGTTTAGAGGGATATGGGCCAAATGCTGATTAGGTTAATTTAGGATATCTGGTTGGCAAGGACGAGTGGACTGAAGGATCTGTTTCCGTGTTGTACATGTCTATGACTCTGCTTTCCATAATATCCCATCTTTGGAGCATTACAAATTCTCATCAACTTTTAAAAAGCAACGTGCTGTTGAAAAGATAATCAGTTTAGCAAGCTTGATACACTGTCTAATCTACCTAGACCTCCGTCTCCGCCGCCGCCTTGTCATGTCCGGCACTGCTCAATTTGGCACTCTTCACTTAGATTTATCAATATTTGTTTAAATATTTTTATCTTTTGTGCACAAGTTCAGACTTGATAGTATTGCATTTCTCTAAATTATAAACCTGTTGTGAAATGTATTTTATTTCAGTAAGACATGTTTAAATTGAATGCAGTGCATCTGTATATACGTATATCAACTGAAATGCCTCTGCTGATGAGTGCATGTAGAGAAGAAAAAGAGTGGGAGTGATTCAGTCAGCTTCAGGCCTGCTCCATCATTCTGAATTATTAGTGCCAAAGGAGACCATTTGGATCAATGTGTCTGCACCACTCACTAAGCATTTTAACTTGGTGCCCATGCCCTGCCCCTTCTCTGTAATTCTGCACATTGTTCGTACATTCTATACCTAAACTACTCAGTGTGGAAAGAGTTTTTAGCACTCCACAGTAGCTTCAGTGGCACATTACTTTAGAAACTGCCATTTAAGTGGGAACAGTTTCTCTCTATCTACCTCAACCAGGTCCCTCATGATTTTGAAAATTTCAGTCGAATTTGTTCTTGGCCTCTTTTTCCATGAAAGCAATGCTAACTTTTTTCCAGCCTGTCATCATGACTGGTTCTGGGGATCAGAAATTTCACTCTCATCAACCTCTGCCGCTCTCTAGAGCAGTACACAGTTATCCAGCTGAGATCTAATCAGGGTTTCCCTCTCCCTGGTATTGTGCACCCCCTATTAATGATCCTAGTTAATACTGATGCTTTATTAACAATTTTCTTACCTGTTTTAATGACTTGTATACGTATACACCCCTAATGCGCATACCCCTCTGTTCTGATACACCCTTTAGCATAGTATCCTTTGTTTTACATCGTTTTGCCATGTTTTTTGTACCAAATTGCATCACCTGTCACTTTTCAGCATCAAGCTTTATCAACTGGATCATGGCTGGATCTTTACCTTGCCACAATTTTTCTACACTAATACCATAACCCTTGGTGTATTTAATGTTAGTTTCTTTCCAGCAGTTTAAACTCCCATTAATTACTGTATTTCTGTTCTTTGAAAAGCAAATGGTGGAAAAGGTGAACCAGAATTCAGTGCTGAAGTTGACTGCACGTACATCTTTGACTGGGGTACAAAATATGCCTGTGTGAAAGAAAAAGAAAACTTGCTCTGTCGTACCTCTGATGGAAGGAAACGATATGACCTTTCACCTTTAACTCGATATGAAGGTGAGTTTTCAGCTTTTAGCCATTTCAAAGTTAATATAAACTTAAGTGTTTTTCTATTGGTTGTCAACTAATTTTTGATGCTGTAACTCAAGATTTCTTAACACAAGTTTTAGATTTGTTTTGATTACTGTGTGTTAGGCAGTCTGAACTTAATGTTATAAAGCACCTGCAGAAAACAAAAGTGAAACTGGGAGTTTTGATCAGAAACAGAGCCAAATAAATACACCAAAATACACACTCTTTTCAGTTTTATGGATACTTCCACACTTCCTATTGATGTACAGAAGGCTACATTTGGTTACTGTCTCCTTTTTCCATTTTTTTTGTAACCAGTATGTAATAGTAGAAATGTATAACATTGAAGGGTGTAATTTGCCCTGCCGAGTCTAAACTAGCTGGCATTTTTAAAAAATAAAACTATTCTGCCAAATTCCACTACCTTGAACTATTTCTGTAATCTTGCAGGTCATGGTTTCTTAAGCAGATGTCCAAGTACTTTTTAAATGTAGGCCTGTTATACTTTCTGTCTATCACACTTCCAGGCAGTGAATTCAGGTTTCTTTCATGCACGTTTTAAAAAGATGTTTCCTTCTAGTCCTTCTGTCAATTATTTTAAATCTATGCCCCCTGCTATGTAGGTTGTCCCTATTTACTCTCTCCCCTATAATTTTATACACCTTAATTCAGTCACTCCTCATCTTCCTTTGCTCCAAGGAAAGTAACCCCAGTTTGTCTAGTCTTTGCTTATCACTATAATTGTGGAGCCCTGGCAGCATTCTCTTAAATCTCACCTGCGTTCTCTGCAGTGCAATCATACATTCTCTGATGTGACCAAAACTACTGATACTAACCCCATTGCAAATTTCACCTTCTGAAATCATTATAAATTTGAAATTCTAAGCTACTAGAGTGATTACATAACAATTGCTGATTGTTGTAAATGCCTATCTGGTTCACTGCTAGGATGGTAATCTCAATTTTACCTGGTCTGACCTACTTACGGTCCCATACACACAGCAATGTGGTTGATACTTAAAAGCCTTCTGAACTGGCCTAGCAAGGCATTCAGTTCCTGGGCTGGGCAATAGATGTTAGCTCTGGCTGTGATGCCCACATCCTATGAGCAAATAAAAAAAAAAAAAGTATTGTTTCTCTCAGTTGATTCCAATCATTTGCCTTTGAAGTAAAATTCACCAGCCTATAACTACTTTGAAAAGGCAATAAGAGATAATCTAAGTGGTCCAGCAGTGCCTGTTCACGAGTCTTTTAATGCCATATTGGTGCTCAAGTAGGATTGAAATATGATGGGGAATCCCTGCAGTTTCATCCCTTCTTGTAACAATCTGGGACAGACTTCATCTAGGCCTGTTGATTTATTTTCACAGATGTCATATCTTGAATGTTGTCTTTTCTTGCAGTGTTTATTTAACATTTCTGACATGTCCTTCATTTCATTTGATAATGTTTGCATTTGAAGCTATAGCTGAGATTTGACCTAATCAGTCCCTACCTAAAACCAGTGTATGTTTCCAACTTAAATGAGTTGAGAACTGTTTTTAAATGGTGAACTGCTGTACATGAAACAATTTAAAGCCATCATGCAATAGATTGTGATGTAGCTTAGTGTTGGTTTAAATTACTATAAGCAACTTTTATCATATATTAATGCAAGTTCCAATAATTTACAGCAGAAGAGGTTCCTGAATCTGACAACACTCACAATTGGGAGGCATTGGATAGTCTGGTGAAATCTGATCAAAAACGGATCTATATTAATGTGTGCCACAAGGTACTTCAGGATGGTGGAGCTGTAGGATGTCCTGAAGACGCAGCTATCTGTGCTGTTGGTAAGTTCGTCGGTCACTTGTATTTAAAATGTTAAGTTTTATGATGTAATGACTGCATTGAGCAGGCACTAAATGGCTTGCATTGAAATGTTTCCAATACCTTGCAGTGTTTTGCATTAGATGATGGCTTACCAAAATAATAAGTAGAAAATGGTACATTTGTAAGTGTGAGTTCCTCCACACTGCAAAAATGAGAACAAATATTCTAGAAATGAACAATTTAGTCCGTCTTTAGAGAGATCAGATTAACTATTTGCTTCTGGTGTAATGTTTCATAAAATTTTTGACACCAATTGGAAACACGTACGACAATCTTGTTTTTATTTTTTTTTTAAAAGTGTCCTAAATAAAAGTCTGCCATGGTTTACAAGAACGAGGTCAGGAGAAAGGTATATAAGAAAAGGTAAATGCAGAACTATGCTGCAGTTCGGTAAACAGGCCATTGAATAGTCCTATTCATTAGTGTTCTAATCAAGGAGGATGTGGACTTAATAAACCTGTCTTTTATGCAAATAGGTTCATACTAATCTGCTTTTCTGTAGCATTTGCTACTTCTATCTTGCAGCCCTGGGAGTTTCTTACTCTAGCTTGAAGGAAAAATATCCATATTGTCCTCCGGACAGGACTTGTGTCCAAAATCATCTCATTTGAGAAACAACATACAAGGGAAAGAACTCTCTGATATTTAAAAATTTGGTGACAAAGCCAAAAGTTTAAAGAAAGTTTGCTCCTCAGTTTAAAAAAAAAATGACCTGTTGAATTTTGTAAAAACAGCACTCCTAAGGTTTATTTGTTTGAAGATCAAATTATTCCAAAAATAACTTATCTCCTAGGTGAAAATAACAAAAAGAACCTCGGAAAATTTGTTTCATCCCCTGAAAAGAAAGGCAGTGATCTTCAACTTGTGTACTCTGGTGGTGAGCCATGTGGAACAGGTGGTCAAAGTAAAACGATCATCACTTTTAAATGTAGACCCGGTAAGTTTGTGTGCATCTTGTTTCTCTCTTCCGAAAAGTGTTTACACATTTATTTTGCATAGCCCTTTGCCTAATATTTGACTGGCTGTTTGAATATGCCAGAGTTTTCCCAACACTTCAACATGTGAGAAGTTTAGGTAAGTTGTTAGGTTTTTGATTAAAGTGAGACCATCTATCCTAACACTTGAACAAGCCCAGTCTATTGAAAATAATTAGGAGATCTTCCATAATATTTTGGTGAGTTGATGATTTCATGGAGTGGGAGTGTTGCATTATGCCAAACAGAGGCACTGATTGTTGCCACCAGTGTTGATAATGAAAACAGGCACCTGAAGTCTAGCAATACTGAAATGTGCGAGGATCCATCCAGCATTCAAGATACCTGGTGGGGTTGGCAAATTTGCCCTAGAAATCTCTTAAATACCCTGCAAAAATTCAGTGTTGAGATCAAAACAACTGAAGTATGTTTTTCCCCTCTCTTGCCTTATTTTGCAAGGAGCATGGGAGATGAAATCTTTGAGCAACTGCTCCTCCAGTCTCAGATTTATCCATCCCATGTTGCTGCGCTAGCTTCTCCAGTCATGGGTCCCATTGCTCCTGTTGTCTTTTAAAAATTTTTCTGACCATGTCCTTTTTTTTGTTTGCTAGACTGTCCAGTTTTCTTAAATGGCTGTATGGTGTGAATGTTGAGGGCCGTACCTGAAATAGATGAATCCTTTCAGCAGTTTAAGAACCAATTTGCTGATAATTAGCTGCAGGTGATGTTATCTAAGCTGTGTTTCTGACCGGCTCTCTCTCTAATGGTCAACTAAGCAGGGTTCCAACCTTGACACAGACAGCACAGCAGCCCTCGTGCACTACACAATGTTTGGTGAGTCCAGTTGATGGATTACTGGAAAAAGCTGTTAAGTTTGCCTGAGCAGGTACCAGCCGCTAGGGCACTGCCCGTTGGAGGTACTGTGCTCTGCCAGTGGAGGTTTGATGGGCAGAGAGTCTGGCTTGTAGTAGATCCACTTATAACTCTGTTCACACCCAGTTTCAACTGGGGTGTTTGCCCCTGGGAGTTGCTGACCCTGTTCGCCATCAGTCTTTGTCCCCCAGTAATCTGGGGTTGAAGGAGAGAGGTGGTACTGTACTAACTTGTGGCCCTGTATTATTTCTGCTCTGCAATGTAGAGGAAGTTTGACGTCTGTATTCAGCAGTATTTTAATGGAGCATTTCTGCGAACATGGGTGGGATTTGATCATTGGAAAAGGATTCCTTTGGTATTGAATGGAAATCTTCAGACCTCAGCATTAGGGTGTTTCTGTGATTTAGGAAATGCTGAGGTTTCAGTTTAGGGGTTTGAGAATACATAGTGTGCCTTAGGTTCTTGAAGTGCAAATTGGTTCCTTTTGGTTCTCGTCAATGGAGTTTGTGTATGGAGTTATTACGAGTTGCTAGGTTATGACTGTTTTGGAGAGAAATTATATTTAAGGGCATGTGTGGAACACGGCAAGCAGGTGAACGGAGCCTAAACTGCCAACAAAATAGTGCATGACAACAGTTCAGGTAATGATTACCAGAGTGTGACAGGAAAGGATAGAAGATAAAACTCGAGTCCACCAGTGTGCAAGACCAGAGATTGCAAAAATGGTTGGAGTTTAAGGCCTTGTACCTGAATCTGTGCAGTACTTTCATCAAAAGGTAATTAACTCTTGGCACAAATGGTGATAAATGTGACCTGAATGGATTTACTGAGACCTGATTGAAAGACAACCATGATGAAGGGCCCCCAATCTGAAATGTCAACTTTTCTGATGCAGCCTGACCTCCTGTGTTCCTCCCAGCTCCACACAGTGTTGACTCTGACTCCAGCATCTGTTGTCTCTACTAGGACAAGATAGTGGGGTAGCTGTGTTAATTAAACATGACGTTAGTTGAAGATAATGTATTTAACTTTGCTTGAAAGGTTAGGATGTAGAATCATAACATGTGAGTAGTTTCTAGCTGCCGCGCACTTCCCCACCCTACAACAGCAAGAAGTGGGGAGATGTATATAAGAAATTTTAGAGTAATAATTTTGGAGAATCGCGAAAGAAATCTGTATCCTAGGATCTTGAAAACAGTGATGGCGTGGATAGTAGGTGCATTGGTTACAAATGTCCAAAGTCCCTTAAGTTGTCGAACGGTTCTAGCAGAGTGAAAAAGGACTAATGCAACACCTTTTATTCAAGAACAGAGATGAGAAACTAGAAACTGTTAACCTAACATCTGTCATGGAAAAAAAAACCTAGAATCATTGTAAAAGAGATTATAGTAGGCTAATTAGAAAATCATAATCTGACCAGGCAGATCCAATGTGGCTTTGTTAAAGGGAAATTGTCAAACTACTCTGGAGTTTTTTGATGGAGTAACATCCATATTGGATAAAAGGGAACTTGTGGATGGGGTGTGCTTGAATTCCCAAAAAGCATTTGATAAGGTACCACTGCAAAATGTTAATACGCACAATAACAGCACAACAGACTACCACGGGTAAAAGACAGTTAGGCAAACACGAAGCAGTGTGTATGGGTGTAGACAGGGATCATTTTCCAATTGACCAGCCACTAGTTTAGTGCCACAGGAATCAGTGCTGACTTTTGACTGTTTGTGTCTAAAATAATTATTTGGATGAAGAGATCAAATGTGTCCTAGCTAAACTTACCAATGTTACCAAGATGAGTAGGAAGCTTGAGTTGTCTAAATGAAATGTGAGAATTTGCGAATACAAATAGGTTGTAAGTTGACAATAGATGTGGCAGATGGAGAATAATGTGGAAAATTGAGAGCCTGTCTGTTTAGATGGGGAGAATAGAGAGCAGTATACTAGTTGAATGGAGAGAGATTTTAGAACAGTGATGCAGAGACCTCTTGGTGTCTCAGTATATGAATTGTGTAAAGTTACTATGCAAGTACAGCCAATGATCAGGAAGTTAAATAAAATGCTGTTATTTATTGCAAAGTGAATGAAATATAAATGAGAAATTCTGCAGCTAAATAAAATGCTGGTGAGACCATATCTGGAGTACTGCATACAGTTTTGGTCTTTTTCTTTTCTGATAAAGATAGTTGAATTAAAGCACTTCAGAGAACGTTCACTTATTCTTGGGGTGACTTGATTATCGATGAAAGATTGACTAAGCCTATACCCAACAGTTTATTGGAGTGTAGACAAGATCTTGAGCAGACTAGTTAGGGGGGTACCCAGGGAATGTTTTCTTTTGTGAGGAAAATCAAAGATAGGGTTCAAATTTTAATAGTGTCACTTTTAAAACACAGGAGACATTTTTTTTTTCCCTCAAATAATGAGTGTAGAATCCTTCCCAAGAAGGTAGTGGAGACCGGGCCTTTAAGGTTGAGAGTTTTATTGTTTTGATGGACAAGTTATGCGATGCAGACAGGAATTTGAACTGGAATGTGGTAAGCCACAATCCAATCAGCTGTGTACTTAATGAATGGTACCACAGTCTTGAAGGACCAATAGCCTACATCCACTCAAGTGTGATGTTCCTTGTGCCACCTTTAAAACATTTTGTGAAAATTTCTGGCTGTAAGTTAATGAATTGAAACTTGCCAAGTGTAAGTGCACAATTTCTAGTTCATGTCTGAGTAGATTTTCCCAAACAACCCAACTAACTTCACAGTTTGTACATTACTATTTCCAAGTATTTATACAGTTTCCAAAAATTGCAAATAAAATATTTTCATAATCTTTTCCCCACAGTCTTGGTTTCTTTGTTGACATTTAAGACATGATGACAGATGTCTGATTGTGTATTCACTAGTGTTTTTGTTCATGAGAATTCATAACAGACCTCCATACCTCAGCCAGAAGTAAATGAAGTATTCAACAATTATGAATTTTGCAATTTTAACGATGGCAAAAACATCATTCACTATTGTTACGACTGTGTGGTTGGCAGCAAATTCTGATCTCTCGGACGTAGTTTCATTTGAACTCTGGAGTCTTTGGTAGCAATTCCCTGCTTCTCAGGATGGGTTGCTGAAATGCCCATAAATTACTTAAAAGTAACTTAAATTTAAAATCTCATGACAATTTATTCTCTTATGGTGAAAAGCCTTGAAGATTCACCAAATTGAATGAAGTGTAACTGGTTTTTGGTGGCTCTTTAGAATCTTAATTATTAACAACCTCTCTAGTCCTGAAAAAGTAATTATTTGCTTAGAATACCAAATTTCTTATGATAAATTCCAAAGATTTTTAATTTGAATTTGTGGCATTTCAGATTCTACGTGAATCTCTCATGCCCTACATTTTATTTTGCTCTGATTATAAGGATGGTTGGGGTCATTTTACTTTCTGGTTTGATATTTAAATTCTTCAACATGACTGGCTTCTGTGGGTGCTTGATAAATGCTGTTGGGATGCTAGCGATCCCCTTTAATTGGTGTTGGACTCAAATACCAGAACAATTCAAATTTGCATCAGAGATCACTAGGCCTTTGTGGACAGCTTTCTTCAGTGTTGATGGCAAGTTGCTTGACTGCGCACCAATCTGGGCCTGTGGTTTCTTTCTAGTGTTCTTTACTGCCTCAAGGTTTTGAAATTCTCAAATCCTTAACTTGGGAGCTGGGGGATCAATTTTCAACTTGTTGATTTAACTGTGTTCAGGGAATTCGATAAGCTGCATGCATCTATTGCGCAACTTGACTGGGAATTTACTCCAGTCAATTCTTAAGTAAAAATGGTAAATTTGAAATTGGTTTTGAAGCTTCTCCAGTTTGAGATGTCATATTTGCAATTTTTCTAACTTTTGGTTCGTGTATTGTAGTTTTGTCTGAAATCACTAATTTTTTTTTAATGAATGTTATCAAAGGACCTGAAATCATGTATTGGGAACACTTGGTGTTGGTGGCATAGTTATAAGTAATTAACCTCCAAATGTATTAAGTGCATAGTACAAAACAAGTTAATAGTAAAATGGGTATTTCAAAGCAAATTAATACTTAAGTAGTATGCAAAATAAAAATAATCTAAAAGTTGCTATTACAATAACAGATCTTTTGTCCTCAGGGGATCTGGAGAGTCCTCCTATCCTGAAACCTGGGATCAATGAATGTTTGTATGAACTAGAATGGCATACAGCTGCAGCTTGTGCTTTATCCAAAACTCAAGGTGATGATTGCAGGGTTTCAGATCCAGAGGCTGGTAAGCATCTTAAAAACTAAAGTGCAATTTGGATTTCTAAATTTATTCTCCCAATTGTGTACAAGCAAACATTAATGATGAAACAGGTTAAAACAGTCATAATTCTTTGGTTATTTTCGACCAATTGAGGTTTGTTGGTGAATGTCTATTATTGGTATTGTTGTAAACTCTAAAACAAAACAGCCAAGAAGAACAGGCCTAATGTTTCTTCTCGTGCTTTCTTTACTCAAGTTTACCAGATGTGCACAATTATCCCAAACGGTAATAAAGTCAGTGTTGTATTATAGTTCTTTATTGCTATTTTTGCCTGAAAAGAATGTTTTTTGAAACCCAAGCACTAATTCTTTAAATGCTAGCCCTTGTTTCTATTGTTAAACCTGTTGGTGTTTTTCCAGTTCACCACACCAAACATCCTCCTCGTGCTTTCGTAATTGCCTCCATTTAGATTTAGACCTTAGTTATGGAATGAATTACATTATTGTTGAATTTGATGGAAAAGACTATCATACAATATTCAATATTCCTCAAGGTTGTTTTGCATCAAGATTATTAATTAGCCCTTTCTCATTGCGTGGTACTAGATCTAAAATAGCTTTTGCCCTTGTTGGTTCCTCAATATACTATCTAGAAAACTCTCAAACACATCCCAAAAAATCGTCATCTGCAACGTTATTCCTAACTCTTTCTATGCAGCTCGTATGCATACCCTTCCTGTTTCTCACTCCGTGGAAACAGATTTTATAACTTGTTCTTCCAATCAGAGATCCTCTCACTGATACTGACCCCAATCCCTTATCAGCAGTACTGCAGCTCTTTTCCTTTCAATGATAGTCATGATGTGGAGGTACTGGTGTCCGACTGAGGTGGAGGTACTGGTGTCCGACTGAGGTGGACAAGGTCAGAAGTCACTGCCTATTGATCTCTCTCCTGTAAATTCAGCGCCTGTTTGCTCTACATTTCACCTGACAAAGGAGCAGCACTTCAAAAGCTTGAGTTCAAATAAACCTGTTGGATTGTATAACCTGGTGTTGTGTGACTTCTGACCTTTTGCTTTCACATATCCCTTCTAAATGGTGAATATCCTTTAATATTCAGTTTCTAATCTTTGCCACCCTGCACATCTCCATAATCCCAGCTTTAAAAAAGGTACCAGTTTTCTTCTCCAAGTGTCACTGATTTACCCATCTTATTAATTGTATGAATGGAAGGCAACAGTGTAGCATGTTGCAATTGGAAAGAATAGGTTTTCCAACCAACCAGGGTACATAAGGTTATATGCATGGACCTTGCTTATTTCTCATCTGCATAACATCCCTCACCAACATTACCGAATTAGCTTCCACCTGTGCTTTGACAAGCAGCTCTGTCTCCACCATGCCTCTCTGAACCCTCCACTCTTCTAAAATATCAGGCTCTTCATCAGTTTTTTTTTGTCAGCAGTAAGTACATTTGGTAGTTTGAAAATTATAGGTAGAAGCTAAATGACAAAAGTCCTGTGGCTCAGCATGTCAGGGTCTATCTATTATAATTCAATTTTCCAGCACTTGGCCCATGGCCTTTTGTGCTTTGGCATTTCAACTGCTCATCTGAATAAGTCTACAATGGTTGAGGGTTCCCAACTCAATCATCCATCCTTTTTTAGAAACTCTTCTCTGCTTCAATATGAATTCATTCTGAAGCCCGTTGAAGATGTCTGAAATTAGACAAGATTTACTTAAATCTAGTTCATGTACAGAATGCAATATTGCAAAGATCAGCCTCCTCGCTAGCTAGTCCTTGTTGCCCCAAAAGTCTGTGCTCAAGACTGATTCGGTGCCCTCCAACTGCATAAACATTAATACTTAATACAAGTAACAACATTGACTGGTAGATTAATTGCTTGTTTTATTGTGCCTGCTTTTAAATAGTTTAAAGCTATTTGTTGGTTCGTCTTCTAAAATAAAATTCTGTTGTTTGTTCTGTTTATGCCTAGGCTTTGTGTATGACCTTTCGCCTCTAACCAAACAAAATAGCAGCTACCAAGTTAAATCTGAGACATACAATTTCTATATAAATGTATGTGGCAATGTGTCCAAGGATGGCTGTGAGAAAAACTCTGGTGCTTGTCAGGAAGCTCCACTGTAAGTGACTATTGTGATTTAGTGCATCCAGTGTGCTGTATGAATTTGCTTGTGAACATTGGTGCGCTAAATGTGTATTGAATGATGAAGACTGTTGTTAGTGTAGGAATTTATATTGTCATTTTTCTAAATGCAACAAGCTACTTCCCCGAAATGCACATTCATCTAGCTCAGATTTTATAAAGTGGCTATGGATTTAGGGGTTGTTTCAGAGATTGTGTTGATATTTAGGGTTATTCTGGAGTAATTTAAATGTATTGCTAAAACTGGTGGAGTGTTTCACCTCCAGGATCATACTGAAATACAAAGCTAACTTCAAGCTGCTCTCCTACCTCCTGTACCCCATCTCCAATAGCAAGTGAAAGACAACTGTCTTTAATTGTTGTATAGCCAAGATTAAGACCATCTAATCAGCTGCCTCTGTCACTTCTGTCTCTTCCCCCTAGCCCCCACCCCCAAGCTCCAACCAAGCTTCCTCTAAGGGCCCCCTATAAGAGACGATAGTTGTTTCTCCTTCAGTTCTAAGACCCCCGCCTTTCAAATCTGAAGTCATGAGCCCCTTGTCCTAACCTTTGCATTACTGCCAGCTACGGTACCATTTCTGACCTCCCATGTCCCTCCAGTCCTTGAACGCATTGTCATTTCCCAAACAGGTGCGCATCTCTTCCAGAATTCTGTATTTGAATCCTTCCAATTGTTCTTGTCCTGCTATATTCTGAAATGTCATTTAATAAAGTTATAAATGACATCTTATCTGACAGTGAGAAAGGCATACTATCCCACCTCATCAATCTCAAAAGCATCCATTGACTAAGTTGATCACTCCAACCTCCTGCAATTTCTCTCCTCTATCCACCTTGGTGAAAATGCATTTG
Organism: Ginglymostoma cirratum; assembly: GCA_024137785.1. Classification (NCBI taxonomy): domain Eukaryota; kingdom Metazoa; phylum Chordata; class Chondrichthyes; order Orectolobiformes; family Ginglymostomatidae; genus Ginglymostoma; species Ginglymostoma cirratum. The sequence continues at coordinate 4,025,175 of JAHRHZ010000059.1, forward strand.
CCTGATTCCATTCCTTTGTGTTTATTTGCAGCCGGAGAATTGCCATCAATTGCGTCTCTTCTCACTTTTCAGTTAATTCTAGTGCACCTTGATCTATGTTTGGATCCTTCTGAATTATTGTGTATACATTGTTGCTCTGCATTATCAACTGAAAACACATCAGCTTACATTTTATAGACCAACAGGAGGCTGGAGGAACACAGCAGGCCAGGCAGCATCTGGAGGAAAGGAGAAGGCAATGTTTCAGGATTACCCTCCTTCAAGTCTTCCACATATACACCCAGCTCTGAATCTCTAGTATCCCTCTCAACATCTCTAATGCCTCTCAGTTGTCAGACAAGCAGTATTGGATGAGCAGAAATTGCCTCCAATTCAATTTTGGGAAGATGGCAGCCGTATTATGTATCCCTGCTCCCTCCCTTTTATTCAACCCTCTGGCCTGATAACAGACCAGCCACAATCTTGGAGGTACATTTAACCTAAAGATGAGCTTTCTGCATGGTTCCTCAAACCACTCATTTCCTCCTCTAACATTTCCAGTCTCTTCTACTCCTCTATGTAGCTTAGTGTCATTTTTGTTTTCTCATAACACTGAAGTAGTGCCATGAAATTTTACATTCAAGGTGCTATATAAATGCAAGTTGCTCTCTTTCTGCTGTTCATGAAAGCCACTCCTCTCACTTCTGACAAATAGAAGGCCAGAAAAATGTTGAAATCAGTCTTTGTTGTCCAGTTCATACCTGCTATGTGTACCTGATTTGAAGCTGATCATCTCCTGTTTTTGTGTGTTCTAATACTCTGCTTGATCCTCAGTGTCCAAACGTTTTGGAGCCTAGGAGAATCTAATTCCAGATTGTCGTACTATGATGGGATCATTCACCTGGTCTATACAAATGGGACAGAATACAACAATGAACAGCACATTCAACGATCCACACTCATAACATTCCTGTGCGATCGAGATGCAGGCGAAGGACATCCAGAATTTGAGGTCAGTTATTAGACTTCTGTATGTGCTAGTTGATATTGTATCAGCACAGTGTCCTTTCAATGATATGTGTTTACTACTGTTTCATGATTTCCAGTTTCTAATTTTGGAAAGAAATTAGACTTGACCCTATATTAGGATCTTTGGTTCATGTGTGAACTGAAAATTAATTTGTCAACTTGTTAAAATCTATTAATGGGTGAATTGTCGTTAAATAGTGCTGATTTAACAAAAAGGAATGCTATCTGAAGAGACATTGCAATAACAGTAGGGGAGTGAAAACATTACTTTTAGCAAATTAACAAAATTGTGCATTCACTTATTGAAGCAGGTCATTTTTGAATAGGATTTGGTAAGAAACCAACTCTCAAGTCATGCACCTTGACTCATTAATAGCTTCATTCCAAATTCCAAAGTTTCTCATTTCCAAATTGTGATGAGTAGGAACAGCAATGTTAGCATTTATTTCAAGAGGGCTAGAATACAAGCATAAGACTCTGGTCAGACTGCATTTGGAATATTGTGAGCAGTTTTGAGCCCTGCATCTAAGGATGGATGTGCTCGTCTTTGAGGGGTTTACCAGAATGATCCCAGGGATGAAGGGCTTGTCAAATGAGGAGTGGTTGAGAGCGCTGGGTCTGTTCTCGGAGTTTAGAAAGAAGAGGGAGGATCTCATTGAATCTTACAGAATGCTGAGAGGCCCGGATAGAGTGGATGTGGAGAAGATGTTTCCACTAGTAGGATGGATTAGGACACGAGAGCACAGCCTAAGTGAAGGGACAACCCTTTAGAACTGAGGGTGTGTCAGAGTTATATAGCATGAAACCAGACCCTTCAGTCCAACTTGTCCATGCGTACCAGATATCCTCAATTAATCTAGTCCCATTTGCCAGCATTTGGCCCGTATCCCCGTAAACTTTTTTCCTATTCATGTACCCATCTAGATGCCTTTTTAAATGTTGTAATTGTACCAGCCTTCTGCACTTCCTCTGGAAGCTCATTACATACATGCACCACCCTCTGCGTGAAAGAGTTGCCCTTCTCTTCCCCTCTCCCCTTAAACTTATGTCCTCTAGTTTTGGACTCCCCTGCCCTGGGAAAAAGACCTTGGCTATTCACCCTATCCATTGCACCTCACAGAGTCAGAGTTGTACAGCTTGGAAACAGACCCCTTCATGATTTTCTAAACCTCTAAGGTCATCCCTCAACCTCGCTCAAACACTCCAACCTGGGCAACATCCTTATAAATCTCTTCTGCACCATTTGCAAGTTTAACAACATCTTTCCTATAGCAAGGAGACCGGATTTGAACGCAGTATTCCAAAAGTAGCCTAACCAATGTCCTGTACAGCCGCAACAGGGCATCCCAACTCCTATACTCGATGGACTGACCAATAAAGGCAAGCATTCCAAATGCTGCCTTCACTATCCTGTCTAACAACATAAGAACGTAAGAACTAGGAGCAGGAGTAGGCCGTCCAGCCCTTCGAGCCTGCTCCGCCACTGCCCATGGCTGATCTTTTTGTGGACTCTGATCCACTTACCCGTGCTCTCACCGTATCCCTTAATTCCTTTATTGTTCCAAAAAATCTACCTTAGCTTTAAAAACACTTACTGAAGTAGCATCAACTACTTCACTGGGCAAGGAATTCCATAGATGAACAACCCTCTGGGTGAAGAAGTTCCTTCTCAATTCAGTCCTAAATCTGTTCCCTCTAATCTTGAGGCTATGCCCTCTTGTCCTAGCTTCACCTGCCAGTGGAAACATCCTCTCTACTTCTATCTTATCTATTACCTTCATAATTTTATGTTTCTATAAGATCCCCCCTCAATCTTCTGAATTCCAATGAATATAATCCTGATCTACTCAGTCTCTCCTCATAAGTCAACCCCCTCAACTCCAGAATCAACCTAATGAACCTCCTCTGCACCCCCTCCAGTGCCAGTCCTTTTTCAAGTAAGGAGACCAAAACTGCACACGGTACTCCAGGTGTGGCCTCACCAGCACCTTGTACAGCTGCAACATAACCTCTTTGCTTTTTAGCAATGAAGGATAAAATTCCATTTGCCTTCCTAATTACTTGTACCTGCAGACCAACCTTCTGTGATTCATGCACAAGGACACCCTGGTCCCTCTGCATAGCAGCATGCTGCAACTTTTTACCATTCAAGTAATAATCCTTTTTTACTATTACTCCTACCAAAATGTATGACTTCACATTTATTTACATCGTATTCCATCTGCCAGACCTTTGCCCACTCACTCAATGTATCTATGTTCCTCTGCAAAGTTTCACAGTCCTCTGCACACTTTGCTCTGCCGCTCATCTTAGTGTCATCTGCAAACTTTGATACCCTACACGTGGTCCCCAACTCCAAATCATCACTATAAATTGTAAATAATTGCGGTCCCAACACCAATCCCTGAGGCACACCACTAGTCACTGATTGCCAGCCAGAATAGCACTCATTTATTCCCACTAACTGTGACTCCATCTTCAAGAAACTGTGAACTTGCAAGCAAAGAGGCATTGGGGTGCATGAGGAGTACTTTCTTCAGCCAGAGGGTGGGTAATCTGTAACTGCTCGATACAGAGGGCTGTGAGGCCAAGTCATTGAGTGTAGTCAAAACAGATCTTGATTAGTAAGGGTATCAAGGATGATGGGGAGAAGGCAGGAAAACGAGGCTGAGAAACCTGTCAGGCATGATCAAATGGTGGAGCAGGTTTGATGGGTCAAATGGCCTAATTCTGCTCCTGTATCTTATCTAATGGTCTTATGTACTTAATGCTGCGATAGTTGCCTTTTAACATTAGGAGGAAGACGAGTACACTTACAATTTCAAGTGGTACACACAATACGCTTGCCCAGAAGTGCCATTAGACTGTATAGTGACTAATGAGGTTACAAAGCAACAGTATGATTTGTCAAGGTAAGAGTAAAACATTGATTCATTTTATGTCCGTATATTTTAAAGTTCATAAATTGTGCTTCAATTTTACATCTTTAAAAAATTGATCCAAGCAAGGCAGGCAGGGTTTGAGTAAAGTTTACCTTCATAACCCTAGCTTTGTTGTTCACATTTTTAACCTTAAATTACCACTTGGGGGTTGCTTTTTCCCTTTACAGCTGAAGTTGTACCATTTAATGGCTTGGAATTTTCCAAGACACTCAAAAGTCATGTAAGCTACAGTAATGTGAGTTAGAAGACGCTATAATGTAGGTAATGTCAGTGCATGAACTTATGCAGAACATTAAGTTAGGTATTGTCAAACTATAGTGCTGAAATTGTTGGAGCTGGTGGGTATATCTACACGCCATGGGCCAGAGTTGTTCAAGAAGGCATCTTCAAGGGCATTTAGGGATGAACACCAAATTTTGGCCTAGCCAGTGACATTTCTTGACCAAATAAATAACGGGTTCAGCAGGCTTGCTATGGCACTCTAATAGTAATAGATGGTACTCCAATTCTGAATATGGAGATTAGCTCAATTTTTCAATTGATAGTCCTGTGGGCAAATCCATTTTTTTCCACTTGATGCTTTTTTTTTTGACTTAGCGACCTTGCCTGCAAACGAATGTTTGCCAGAATGGAATTGAACATCCTTTTGACAGAGGGTGGATACTTTTCATCCAATGTTCATGTAATAGTATCAGATTTTCCTAAAACGAAGTACCACCGCATTTGAAGAAAAATCAGTATAGCTTTTCCTTTTAAAAAATGGAAGGACATCCTAGCTAGTCCCTGACTAGAATATTTTTTTCACAGCAGTTACTGTTTCAGTTAAAAATCTGACCAATTTGACGTGTCATCTTTTGAAAGCACGCTTACACAAAAAGTAGTGGTGTTTAATCACGATCTCTCATTCTCAATCACTTTGCATTCTCACACAGCACTGCATTTTTGTTTTGCACTGTTGCTCAGTTATAGCATAAATACATGACAGCAAAAGGAAAGTGAGGTGAGAGTGGGGGGAGTTGGTGAGTAATCACAAGATGCATTTGTCAGTATCTGAATGTTTTGACATCCAGTTTCAATTTCAGTTTGTCATTGAAACTACTTTTTTGCTAAAACTAAATTGTTTCTGTATATTCATTTGTTAAATGCCTAAACTATAGCATGTGGTGTGTGAGTCTCTAGACCAGTGGTAATGTTTACATAAAGTTTGGTTTATGTTTAGGATTAGTAATCTAGAGCTCCAGGTTGATATTCTGGGGCAATGGGTTCAAAGCCAGTAGACATTAGTAAACAGCAAGTTGTGAAATTTTGAATTCAATAAAAATGTGGAATTAAAATTAGCTTAATGAGAATTGTTGATCATCATAAGATCCAATATGGTTCACTGATGTCCTCCTTAGGGAAGCAAATCTGGCATCCTTACGTGGTTGACCTACACGTGGCTCCAGTCCCACCACCATAGGGTTGACTCTTAACTGTTATTTAGAAATAGCCCTAGCAAGCTACTCAATGGGCAATAAGTTGTGGCCCAGCCAGCGACGGTCATACCCCATTAATGAAAAATAAAAATTGGGTGCCTCATTCTACTTGATGTGGAGTAAGGGGCATTTAAAAAAAATGAAAGTAAAAAATCTAGAATGATTTAGGGCTTGCTCACCACTCCATGTAGTTTAATTCTGATAACTGACCAGATCTTTGTTCAAATAAATCATTGTGGCTGTTGGCCTTTAATGTTTTCCTCCTTAGCTCAAGACTGAGAATCTTCACTTGAGCTTTTTAATAAATAACCATTTTGAATTTTTTGATGCATTCAACTTTCCACTATAGTTTGTATAGGATAGACTTTCTCTAGATACCGTATTTAAGTGGGCTTTTTCATGTAATTTTTCCTAACTTGACAAGCTTGCAGATTCTTACTTCAGTTTTTATATTGGTTTTGATTTGGCAGCATGCAGGCTAGTTTGTTTTTCCATGCTTGGTTGACCTGGTCTTTAGTCAAACTTCTATAGTGACTAAAGCTCATCGAGTTGATATAGGCAAAAATCCTGTTCAACACTAATCTTCAGTAGACAAACTCTATTGACCTTGTTGTGACCTCAACTTGGCATAAGGAGCCATGGTGTATCATCTGAAAGACATCAATTAGATTGCAGAGTGAAGTCTGAGACACTTCTTTATGTAAAGTTTTCAGCACTTTGGGCAAACGCTTTTTGTGATTTCTCACTATCTCCCCCTATTCTCCCAATCTGAGTCTTTTGTGCTGTTTGAAAATCTTTTCTACTCAGATTATCAAGGTTGGAAGACAGTGATGACGGTAACTGGTTTGCAATGGACACGACATCAAGTGACCATAAGAAGTATTATATCAATGTCTGTAGACCTCTGAATCCAGTTCCTGGATGTGATCGCTATGCAGCAGTGTGCCAGATGCAGTATGAAAGAGATCTAGTAAGGGTGCATATAAATATAAATTCAAGATGCATTTATAATGTAAACTGTGTCAGCTTGTTATTCAAGTGTGAAATTTAAGACTACTATCATTGTTTATTAAACGTGTTGAAACACAACTATCCACGTGCATTCCTTTCATTTCAATGTTTAGAATGGTTAAGCAACATACAATGATTTGCAATTACATTCTCTGAAAGTACTGTTCTGAATGTTTGATTAGCCTTCATAACTCAGCAAACATGTCAAAAACTTGAATATAGATTTTAAATGGTGGAAAATTTAAACTAGTGTTAGGAATGTGCAGTTGCTTACACGAAGTTTGGTTTATGTTTAGGATGCACTTTATGAAAAAGTATCCATTAGCAATCTGGGTATTGCCAAAAATGGTCCCAAGCTGGAAAAAGATGGACGGATTATTTTGGAATACCTAAATGGATCAGCATGTACCAATTCAGGTGGTAATAAAACCTCTTACACTACCCGTATTCACCTAAGTTGTTCGAAAGAACTGGTAAGGAAATTTCCCTTTTATCACCTCTTTACAACTCTTTTCGCAATACTTAGTTTCCAAAGCAAGGGCAAACTTTTACAGTGAACTTGACCTGGTTTTCTTTCTAGTATGATTGCTTTCATCATCTTAAACTATTCTTTCCTTCCTAATCAGATATTTGTTATTTATTGATTTGACAATTATATTTTGAATAAATTTCCAAGCGTCATAAGAGTGCTTAAAGATTGCTTCAGCCTTGATTTTTAAACATGCAGCTTTCTCCTAATCTTTAGCAGTTCTACCAGTAACTTGAGGTCATCCTGCAGTTGGGATAAGCCATGAAGTAGCATCATGTACCACACAGGAGAGGGAGAAGTACATTAGAAATAGCCTATGGAAGACTACATAAGCTCAGCACTAGTAATGTGACCCTATCATTGCTTTCCAGGATATGACAAAACCTAAGGAAAATTTATTGGAATGTTATGCTGTGGAAAGATCGCTTGCAATTATTTAGTGCCTTATCTTGCCCTTGGCATGCCCTAGAGCACTTCATAATCAAAAGGCTACTTTATGGAAGATAAAGCAAATAAATACGACAGTTAATTGGTACTCGTTGAGGTTCCACAGATAGAACAGATGATTGGAGATGTTGCCTGCAGGAAAAATCTAGGTCATAACTTTGTTCTTCAGATAGTGCCATAATTTCTTCTTGCATTCACACGAATGGGATGAATGGGGTCTCATTTTAATATCCTTCTGCTAGATGCCCCTTTGGCCAATGTTTTGACCTGTCAATACTGCATTGAAGTGGGTATTGAGGTTCTGCTGCAACAAGCTTTTGATTTGAGTTATAATCCTACTGCACCAATCTAACTTTACTCAATATGATACTTTTAGCAATGGAGAAAAGTATTATTTATTTGAAGTTTTACGTAAGAGAACCTGATGGCAAATTTTCAGCTGTGAATTTGTGCTTCTCCTCAATTCAGTAATAATTAATATTCATTGTTTTAATAAATTTAATTTTCCAAGTAAAGTTGTAAATCACATAATTAGTAGGCCATGCCACCAATATGTAATGGAATCTGTAAATACTGATTCTTTGAAGATAACACAAGTCCACTTAATTCTACACAACGTGCAAATCCATGTATGCTCCATATTTTGTTTGTGTGTAGTGCTTCATTTAAACATTAGTAAGAGTAATAAGTGAGAGTTTAATGTGTTTAAATGTTGTGGAGTTGAACCTTTTGTCTTGCACTCATTTGAACAAGGAAACAAGAAACAGTTGAACAGAGGGGTTTTTATAAAGCATGAAAAGAGGTTACTAATTGGCTGGGTCATCATTGGCAGGGAAATAAAGCAAGAACAATTGTATCATTCTTGATGTCAGACCATGTGGCCAATCAGCATGCACTTCCTCTGCTAGATAAAATGGTATCCCTTTGTTCAACTGTTTCTTCCCTCAATTCTAAGTGCAAGTTGTAATCTTCAACTTTTTGTTTCCTTTTTGCAATATTTATATTTGACATGCTTTGAGGAGAAGATTTTTTGGCTTAGGGTAATTGTCCCTTTGGAGATAGAAAAGCAGTTCATAAACTCAGAAGGACACAAAGCACGTGTTCTGATCTTTGTTTCAAATGTTTGGAAAATCATGTACGTGTTCCTATTTTTCGTGGGCGAGATAATTTGCAGGACGGTTAAGTCAGAAAGTTACTCCTTTGATTGATTCTAGTGTTCTGTTGGGCTAAACTTGTATAGAATTATTGCCAGGCTTTACTTAGATGATAGTATTGTTTATAGCTTTGATAGTATAGTTTTATTTCCTTGTGAGATGACCATGCTAATGTTTTTATTATGCATATAGTCTTCTGGTCCAAGGTTCATTGAACATAAAGATTGTGTGGTCACATTCCTGTGGGAAACCAGTGCAGCCTGTCCTATAGCAACAATTCAAGAATCAAATGAGGTAAAGTCAATGACTGTTAATCAAGAATGCTAAATTTAGTCATGGATTGGAATGTCAGTTCTGTTATTGAAATATTCTTTTTGGAGGTTGTGCATTTTTCTCTGAATTTAACATGTTTGCCCTGATAAATCTCACTCTAAGGCTGTTATTCAGTGTAAAACCACTTTTAAAACAAATGTATTTATCAGATGTATACTGTCCACGTTCTAACTTGTACCAAGACCTAGTCATGCCATCATCCTTATTTACAGAACTACATTGGCTGGCTTTTATTGTTGAATTGCCTTTCCTGTCATTACCCGTTCCTGTCTCGAAAATATTCTCAAGCCCAGAAACCTTCCAAGTTGATTAAATTCTGGCCTCTTGACCCCAGATTTTCTTAATCCAAGTTATTGGTCTTTCAGCTGATTTAGGTCCTGTAAGGCCTGCAGTTCTGTTCCTAAAGCTGTCCACAACCTCTTGTCTTTTTAGATGCTCTGGAAAAACCTTGTTTGAGAGCCCCCGACGTACCCAATACTTTGCTATATTTGGATGGTGGAACAACCAATTTTTGAATATTTGTATTTTTAGATTTGTCTGCTGTGGATTTTTTAAAATTCATTTTGAAGGGATGTGCGCATTTCTGGCTAGGCCAAAATTTATTGCCTATTCCTATTTGCCCTTGAGAAGATGGAGGTGAGCTACCTTTGTATATCTGTAATCCATAGGGTGTAGGCACCCTAGTGCTATTCAGAAAGGAGTTCCAAGATTTTGACCTAGTGCTAGTGAAGATTTGAAAAGAACTGAGTCAGGATAATCTACAGCTTAGAGGGGCCTTGCAGGTGGTGATTCCATGCAGTCACTACCTTTGTCCTTTGATAGAAATCTGTTTGAAAGGTGCCATTGAGGGAGCCGTAGTGAGTTATTGAAGTTCTTCTAGATGGTACACAGTACAGCCATTGTACATCTTGGAGGGAATAATTATTAAAGGTGATGGACAGGATACACATCAAATATTATGGGCTGGATGGTTTTAAGCTGCTTGTGTTTGAACTATGCCCATCCAGGCAAGTCAAGAGTATTCAATCGCACTCCTGATTTGTGCCTTCTAGATGATGGAGAAGCTTTGGGAAGTCAGGGGTCAGTTACTCATTGCAGAATTCTCAGCCTCTGACACTCTCTTCTAGTTATAGTACACATATGTAGCTAGTCCAGTTCCATTTCTAGTCAATGGTAATCTCCAGGTTGTTGACAGGAGAGTAGAATTCAGTCATGACAAAGCCATTGAATGTCAACATAGAAGCTGTCTCGTTGGAAATGGTCATTGCTCAGTAATCTCACTTGCTGGAAGTTGTCCACATCCTACTCCATGTTGACAAACTGCTCCAGTACCTGAGTCATCCTAAGTGGTGCTATGCAATCATCAAACATTGCCACTTCTGATCAAATGAAAGTCAATGATGAAACAGTTGAAGATGGTCAAACAAAGGACTGTACCCAGGATATATGGCTTTCCACTGTAATGATTCTTCAGATGTAAAATTGTCAATTTTCAGTCCTGTTTTCCTTTTTTCTTTCACCTTTTTTGAGGTGCCTGTAACTAAGTGTCATAGTTTAAAAATTAAACGTCTCCCATTTCAAATGGAGACAAGGAATTTTTTTCTCTCCGGATTGATCTGAGAGCAGCAGCAGAGGCTGGGTTATTGACTACTTCAAGACTGAGATTGACAAGGGAGTCTAGCATTATGATAAAATGACAGGTAAGTGGAGTTGGGCCACAGTCAGATTAACCATTTCTTATAGGATGATGGAACCGGCCCAAGGGACCTAGTACTGCCTCTGATTTGTTTGGTATTGTCTGCACCATCTTAGTTTGCCAAAGAAATACAAATTTTATGTTATTGCAACTAAATAGTTAGCCAATTATTCTGGCTTAGAGCATTACAGTAAAATATTTGATTTTATAGCCAAGTCACAGTTTCTTTTCTTCGTGTATTGAGACTTCATATTGAAATCACTTCCCATGATGTTCTGATATCTGACTTTGGAAAACGAAACGCCTGATTTTCTGCTCCTCTTCCTAAGCAACGATAAGTGAATCTCCTCCAACACCTCCCTAACTCATTTGCATTTTCACTGATCTAACCAGTGAACAGATAATTCAGATGTTTAGTATAGATTTGATAGATTTCAAATATCACTGGAATTTTCTGTCAGTGCACCAGTGTGTTAGTGATTGATCGTAGAGCAAATGGCAACCTCAGTGGAGCTGAGGCTGATTATTTTTTTGTGAAACAAATGTGCCTTTATAAAACCTTTGTTATGGTAGAACAAGTTGCTCAACTAAAATACCTATGATCTTCTTCTTTCTAGAATTGCTCAGTGGAGGATCCCAATACTGGTTTTGTCTTTAACTTTCTGCCTCTGGCTTCAGACTCTGGTTACTCAGTTACTGGAAATCACATGGTATTTAAGGTTAGAACCCTGGAGATTGACTGCTTTCTGTTACCATTTTTATTACTTAAAATGTATTAATTTGTAGTATGTGCTCTGAGTTGGAATAAAGAATGTCAGAGCTCTTCTGCCTTAAGAATTGTTCAATTTGGGGTCTAGTTTTATATCCATGTGTCTTTCAGATGAATAAATATCTGACAAAATAGGACAAATTTTGATTTTGAGCTAATCATTATGCTTGAATTTGACTTTGTAGTTTTGAACTGGAAGTTTGTTTTGGCCTACTATGAGGAGAAAATGTGCATCAGTCAGTATGATGGACTTGAGGGAAGAGGGGAGCAATAACACATTTTATCACTCATCAGATTAAAGAATGATTGATTGATTAATAAACAGCAGAATCCAGACTAAGAAGGATTAGTGTTTAATTCCATGCCCAAAGAAGGGTAATGACTTGTTAAGGAGGAACAAAATAAGAGATCAAACTAACATTTTTTTAAAAATTGCAATCTCAAACTATGGTTAAAATCTGAATAAACTTTAAGTTAATTTTCAGTGCCAGAGAAGTTGTTTGGCAGCAATTAAGATGGTTAAAAGTGCACTGGAATACGTAACACAAATGTATTTCAAAAGCTTCTAGAGAAATGCAAGAAAGGAAAAGATTAGGAAAGACAAACATGGGTCCATTTCAAGGAGAGACTGCAGAATTTAAGTAAGTACTTTCCATAGAATCCATAAAATCCCTACAGTGTGGAAACAGGCCATTCAGCCCATCAACTCCACACCAATTCTCTTGAAGAACATCCCACCGCAACCCATGCCCCTTCCCTTTCCCTTTCCCTGTAACCCCGCATTTCCCATGGGAAATGCACTAACTTACACATCCCTGAACACTGGGCAATTTAGCATGGCTAATCCACCTAACTTGTCCATCTTTGGACTGTGGGAGGGAACCAGAGCATCTGGCGGAAGCCCATGCAGACACTGGGAGAACGTGTAAATTCCAAACAGACCGTTGTCCAAGGGTGGAATTGAACCCCAGGTCCTGGTGCTATGAGGCAGCAGTGCTAACCGCTGAGCCACCATACTGTGTATGCACCCTTACAGAAGAGAGAAATAATCTCCCTGAAGTATGAAGATTCAGGGGTCAAATGAGAGTGTGGAACGACAATAAATTAGTATTAGTGAAAACCAAGCAGTTTGAGAGTTTAACAGAACTGAAAGTTGAAAACCCCAGGACCTGTTTACCCTCAACCTAGAGTGTTGAAAGAAATGATCACTGGAGATAGTGGATGTATTAGTGATTCTTTCAAAATTCTATTAATTCTTCACGCTGCCTGAAGATGAAGTTACAAATGTAGCGCTATTCTTTAAGGAAGGAGAGTGTTGAAAGAGAACTACAGATCTGTTAACCTCATGTCAGTAGTTGAGAAAATATCAGCATCTATTGTAAAGGATGCGGTTAGCAGATATTTAGGAAGCAGCTAGCCAGTTGGACAATGTCAACATGGCTTTATAAAAGTGCAATCACATTTGAAAACCTGTTGAAGCTTTTAAAGATTTTACTTGATCAATGACAAGTCAGCAGATTTGATGTGTTTGGATTTTCAAAATGTTTTAGCTCAAGTCTCTTATGAGGTTAAGTGAACAAAATTAAAGCCCACCGGGATTGGAAGTAACATATTCACATGGGTTGAGGATTATTTAATGGGCAGAAAACAGTAGGAATAAATAGGTCATTTTGAGGTTGATGAGCTGTGACCAGTGGGGTACTGGAAATATCAGTCCTTCGGCCCATGCTGTTCATTATTTGTCAATGATTAGATGCAGGGGGCCAATTACAATATTTCTAAGTTTGACAAGCAACTTAGAATGAGCATTATGAGGAGGATGCAAAGAGTCTTCAAAGGAATTTGGATGGGGTGAGTGGGTGCATAAGAGCATGGTAGATGAAATATAAAAGTCTGGTAGGAGGAATGAAGGTGCAGTAGATTTCTTAAATTATAAGAGACTGGAAAATGTCCTCTGTCTCCTTGTTCATAAGCAAGCACTTTGGAAGGCAAGTAGTATATTGTCCATTGTTGTAAGAGGATTTGAGTGCAGAAACAAAGATATCTTAGTTCAATTCTATAATGAGAGTACCTGAAGTATAGTATAGTTCTGGTTCCCTTAACTAAGCAAGGATATATTTTAACAAAGCTCAGCGAGAGCTCATCAGTCTGATTCCTGGGATGATAGAACTGTCTCTCAAGGACAGATTGGGAACACTGGGCCTGTGTTTTCTGGAGTTTAGAAGAATGAGAGGTAACTTCACCAAACGTAAATTCTTAAAGGATTGGCAGTAGATGCAGAAAGGATGTTTTCCCTTGGCTATGGGGTCTATAACCAAGTCTCGGAATAAAAGACATTTAGGATTGAAGTGTGGATGAAGTTTCTTTCTCTCAGGTTGATGAATCTTTTTGGATTTCTCTACCCCAGCGGTCTACAGAAACTTGCTCGCTCAAGGTTAACAGATCTGTAGCTGTCTTTCAATACTCTCCTTTCTTAAAGAATAGGTCTACATTTGCAACCTCCTCTTCAGGCAAGTGAAGGATTAATAAATTGTAGTTACTACCTAGGGATCGTGCGAGAATAGGGTGGTATTTAGATGATCAATGTGATCAAAGGTGGCAGAGCAGGCTTGATGGGCTGAAAAGCCTTCTCCTACTCCTGTGTACCTAATGGTCATGTCCTGGTCCTAACAGATAAAATACACTAAACTGTCCAGCAAAGTGTAGAGAGTTTACACCATTTCTTGCACTTCAGTGCTTTTCAAATTTTCTAGTTGAGGTATTGCTTCAATGAAAACACTAGATGTCAGAGGTACCAAAGTAGAGATTTAAGATGACAAAGAAAATTAGGGTTGCACTTACAGCTAAATACTGTTACACAAAGCGTTCACCCAATCCATATTTTTTTTGCCTGAAAGACTGGCAATTACACTTGGGCACTGCATTGAGATGTAGAACACAGACCAAAGTTCAGTAAATACAGAAATTTAGCAGGTCTTGCAGCATCTGTGGGAAGAAAGCAAAATTAACATTTTGAATCCGGTGACCTTTCTTTGTTTCAGATCTTCACCTACAGTTTTTTTTCTCTCATTTAATTTCAGTAAATTGATTTTCCCCTGAAAGGAGTGTTTGGGGCTTTGGGTGATGAGTATGCAAGAGGAGAAATGCCAGGTGTTCCATCTCGTGCTTGAAAGTGTCATAGGAAGGGGTGGGGTTAGTGCATGTCATAGAGGAAGTGGTTCCATCAGAAGTCTGAGAGAGGAGGGAAAAGAAGCGTTTGGTAGTGACATTGTAATGGACTTTACACAGATGTCACATTCCTCCTGGTTTGACTAAAAACTGCTACCTTGAAGTGACCTCTGCTTCAGCAGAAGGTCATTGACTTGAAATGTCAGCTGCTGACTTCTCCGCACATGCTGTCGGATTTGTGTACCTGCAGGACTTTGATTTTAGGTCAGTACTGCTGTTGTTTCATAGACCCTACTTCTAATTTATTGTCTTTGCTTGTTTGTTGTTTATTTCTTATGGTGGGTGTTGGGGGGGTGTGGTGAGTGGGGATGGAGGCTGAACTCTGTTGACTGGCTTTTTGATATGACCAGTCTATCCTGTTGTAAAACAGTACGCTTTGTATCTGTTCTGGTTTAATAATCCAGATTATTTCATCTCTGTTTGAAGCTGAACATCTGCCGTGGTTTAAAAGAATGTGGGAAAATAGGCAGCAAGCCAGCAACTGGATGTGAGATAGATGGACAGGAACCAAAACACCAAGTTGGATTGGAAACATCACTTGAGGCTTCCACCAGTGGTCTTATAACACTTACGTACATGGGTGCATTGGTGAGAGATTCAGGTAGGGCATGTTCGGATGTAGTTGTAGAACATTGTAGAATGCCTTGGAACTGGCCATTTGGCATAAATGATGCATGTGTGTTTATACTGCATAACTCCTCTTCTTTGTACAAATGTCAGTGCATGTGGCTACATTGGTGTCGATGAAGGCCTACTTGTGACTGATCAGTAATGTCTGTTGAGTAATGCTGACTTGTTACAAACTTTTTCTCATTTCCTCCAGTGTGTTCATATGTAATCACTTTGTTCACTGTGATTGCCACCACTCCAATTTTTAGTCTTGTACAAGATGAATAGTTGAGAACTTGAACCTTCTCACAGTGAAATATTATTGTAACATGAAGTTGTTGCTGTTGTGATACGCAGGACGCCGAGATAAATTTATTATCCGCTTTGTCTGTGACACTGATTCATATCCTGCTGTGCTCAAGTTTCTGCGAGAAGAAATTAGCACTACAACACGTGTTCATGACACCTACTTTGAATTTTACACTGCTTTGGCCTGTTTTCCAGCTCCTGTGAACTGCCTTGTTAGTGGTAAGCAAGTGAATTGAATTCTGTATCGTTCGTACATACATACATCGTGAATGTTCTTTGAACTGCCCAGATAACCAGAGATACATTTGATCTATCTCATTACATGATAACTGCACAAGTCTGCATTCTAATTGGTATCATGCTGTTTAAACATCGTGAATTGAGAGATCTTAAAGAATGCAACGTTTTTGTTGCATTTCATTAAGAAAAACCCATCAATTTATTACAATGAGAGGTTAGTACATTTTTTAAAATTATGCAATGAGTTGAGTCACCATATAATCTAATGAGTAGAAGTTTGCTGTATGATTTATTTTTCATACTCTATCTACTTCGAGTGGGGAATACAGTGTTAAGTCTTGTCATAGCAGTAGGTATAGAGTTTGAGGTTTTTTATCCAGTGACTCTGATGGTTTTAAGCAGGTTGGTGTGAAATTTAGAAAGGAGCTTGGCGGTGACGGTATCCCTATGCATCTGGTGTCCTTGCTGTTCTGGATGGTAGGGGTCATGGTTTGGGCAGTGCTGCCGAAGAAGCCTGGGTGTGTTTGGGCAGTGCTGCCGAAGAAGCCTGGGTGTGTTGAAGGCGGTCCACACTGCTGCCTCTATGCTTCAGTAGTAGGGGAAGTGCCTTGTACTTCCAAGCAGGGACCTCTGTTTGGCAGTCTGCTTTAAAATACTATATATTTGTCTAATAATTTATATTAGATAAAACAGTACTTGGGTCAAATAAATAATCAGTGAATGGATGTTGTACTGTTGGCTGGTTTGATTTTTGTTTCAGATATAGCTGGTAATGAATATGACCTGAGTGACCTTGCCAGGGACAAAGAACCATGGGTTGCAGTAGACGCAACTGAAGATAGAAGTAAACGTACATTTTATTTAAATGTTTGTAAGCCATTGCCTTCAGTTAAGGGCTGTCCAGGTGAGTGCAAACACACAGATCATTGTTTTTATTGATGAATAACTTCTCTTGTTTATTGCTGCATAGCACTCCAGCTGTGCAGTAAGAAAATTAGATGAGGTTCGGAAAAATAATTATGAAATATTTGTCTTTATGAAAATTAGCTACCATTTTCAGAAGGAGCCACAATCAATATATTTAGATCTATTCTACATACTTGGCAGCAGCTCTTTAAGAGTAATGGTTTTAGATGCTGATATATTTAGATGACCATTAAATAATGAGATACAAGTTCATTTATACATTGGAGTATTTAAGTTATTGTCATGTTTCAGAAAGGGTTCAAGTGGACTCAGCGGTCTGTTTTGACATTTTAATTGTTGCTTGTAAACCACTGGTATCACGCAATGGCTTCAAATAACACTTCAGTTGATCTGTTATAGCATGTTTTTGCATTGCATTCAACTGAAAGAAAAGTATGAAAAATAGCGAACAATTTGGATTTTAAAATTTTGGTGTCAGTGACATTTTGTCAAAGCCTTTCATCACCAAAGTCATGTCACAAGAAAGCAAACTTGGAAAACTGACATTTATACTACATGAAGACAGTGCTGGTTAGTAAGCAGACTTGATTTGACTGAGCCCATTAAGACATAGAAGGACATTCTTGCAGCTGTGGATTCACACATTGTAGATGTAGCACCAACGTATCTGGGAATATGCAGAGTGTAGCAGGTTAAATGTCATTCCTTTGGAACACAACGATGTTGGCAAAGCTGATTGCGGCTGGTGTCCCGTGGTAACATCAATTTGGGCATACATGTTTTCATTTGAACAGATCTCAACTGCATGAGTTGCTGAGTTCATAAGTTCAATGAATATTAATTCAGTGGTGATCACCATGATATTATGCTGCAGTGCAGGTGGCCATGGCTGCTTTGAGAGGCTGCTTAGGTGACTAAGCTAGTAATGTCAAGTGAGTAAATGAATGATCAAACTCCCTTTCCTTGATGCCTTAGTTGAGAAATCAGCCAATGGTTCCCTACTACAGTCTACCACAAACTTACCATCACTTGCCAGTAAATATATTGTTTTTTTCTTTTAAAAACAGTTTCACGTGCTCTAAGATTAGTCTTATCAGAAACCTTAGATTGAGTCTGAGCCATTTGTTCACTGTACAAACTTGATGTTGAAATAGAATTCATCAAAGCCATCTTGAGGGATATTGGCTACTCTTAATCAGGTCATTTCTTGCTGTATATTACACAAACCTGTGGAAGATCATAAGGCGGTCAGTCTTGGTCCTGAAAGATTCTGTCTACTTCTGATTAGCCTGGAAATGCTGAGTATCTCAGAAGTTCGATCAATAGTTGTTGAAGTCATTTGTTTCAAACTATTAGGCAATCGCAATGCTAGTGGTGTTTGACACTAACAGCTTGCTGCAGTTAAGACAAAAAGACATTCTGCCATTCACAGATGAATAAAGTAGTATATGAATTTTCATGCCGGTGTAATGTTAGATATATAGGTTGTCTCCCCCAAACAGTGGCTGGTGATATTAAACAGCATGACAACATTAAACAGTTATTTGTAGCAAGCAAGGTACTGATTATCCAGTCAGTCTGCACTAGCAAAACTCAAGGGTCCAAAACAAAATGTGATGTTACAATTGGGCGGCATTTGGTGGATAGGCCTGAATGTACAAGAAACTACACTGACAACCTGATTGACAGTCAGGCTCTCGGTTTGACATTCTTGCATGTACTGGAAGCTATACAATCTTGTTCTTTGCAGACAGAACATGGACACGCTGCATCTGTTTCAACTCAAATTAGGGGGCATCTATTCACAAGTTCATTTCCCAGGGCAATGTTCTGACCGATTTGGAGTCAACCTGCCTGATGTAAAATTTAACAGCCAAGCTGAAACCTTTGATCAACATTAATGATCATATTCTCCACAGCAGCACCTCTACTAATCAGTCCATTTTTCATCCAATCTGCACTCTCCTTACATGCTGGATGTATGTTGGTTCTCCCTTTGAATTGGCATTCTTATGAAATGTCCTGATAAATACAAGGCAAAGGCGTCAACAAATGTCTTTTTGTTGTCAGCAATACTCATGTTCCTTTCTGCCAAGTGACTATGTAAAGTTTAATTTATTGACTGTGCTTCTGGATTGGCTGTCAGTTCCTCTCCACATCTTCGAAGAATTTCTTACTTAAAATGCAAGAGTATTTCAATCAGGTGATAATACTTAATGCAAGTCACTAATTTCTTTAGTGGAAAGGGAAATTGGCTCCCACTTACAGGAAGTCAGCTTTCTGTCTGGTCAATGATGTGCACAGTTTCTTGAGCTACTGTCACCATGGTGAGGCTGCCATTGTTTTCTCAAACCGTGGCTTCTGCTTATTCCCCATCACTACCCCAACTCCCACTGCCTCCCATAGTCTCCCCCTCACTTGGGGAAGAGAGCAGGAATAGGTTGTGGAATCAACAATGAGAGGGGTGTGAGGGGTAGCAGGAGAAGGAGAGTGAGCTTGTGTTGAGGCGATGTGAGGTGGAGAGGCAGTGCTGAAAGAAATGAGAGAAGCAAACTAGCTTTAAAGAGCCTCAGGAATGCTCTGGTAATGGAGGTGGTAGGAGGAATAGGAGATGGGAAGGAATGATAGAGGTGGTAAAAGTCAACTGTGGTGGGAACAAGTAAAGTGGGAAGGAATGGAGGGAAATGAACCAGCAGTGGGAAGGAGCAGGGGCATGACAGGAAGGGATAAAGGACAATAGTGACGGAAGCAGAAGGCATTAGTCAGGGGCGAAAACTGAGCGAAATGAATCTGAACAGTGTTATTTGCTTTGTCTGCCTTTTGATCTTTGCCACCTTTAATGCAGGTTGCTGCCTGGGATATTGGTGTCAGTGATGTCAGATAGTACTCCCTTAGTTTTGCATACAATGATCACATCATTGAAGCAATGTGCAAATAGTAGCAAAGGTCTTCTAACAGTTTATGTTTTGAGTGTCAAGGTATTTTACAAACAAATGGGACATTTTTTAAAAAATTGACTAAATGCAGACGAGTCACCAGGATCTGATGGTCTGCATTCAAGGGTTTTAAAGGAAGTGAGTACAGAGGGAAGCCATTGGTTGAAATATTCCAGAACTCACTGGATTCTGGAGGGTTCCAGTGGATTGGAAAATAGATATGATACCTCCTATTCAAGAACAAGAAGAGACAGAAAGCAGGAAACCTTAGCCGAGTTAACATATATCTATCATTGGGAAAATGCTAGAGACTATTATTGAAGAATAAATAAAAGGATATTTCGGAAAGCCTAACACTATCAAACAATGTCAACATGGTTTTATTAAAGGGAAATTTTCCTGTTCTTTGAGGAAATATCAAGTAGCTTGTCAAAGCAAAGTAGTTGATGTAGTGTATTTGGATTTCCGGAAAGCATTTGATACAATGTCTCAAAATGTTATTGCCCACAATAGGAGCTCCTTGTATTGGTGGGGTAATAGCATGGATTGAGGACAGGTTAACACAGAAGATCATTGGGATTAATGTTCTGAGGAAGGGTTGCTCAACCTGAAACATTAACTCTGATTTCTCTCCACAAATGCTGCCAGACCTGTTGAGCTTTTCCAGCAATTTCTATTTTTTGTATGATTTACAGCAATGTGGTTCTTTTGGTTTTTATTTTGGATTAATGGACCTTTTTCAGACTGGAATGTAATCTGTGAAGTACCTTGCCTACCCCATCCTTCTCTTCACTCCCAGCTCTGATTCGCTGGCCTCTGGCGTTTAGCAATCACCTTCCCCTCCATATATTTGAAAACACATACTCAGTTGTGAGTAAGAGCCTTGCCATTAGTGAGCTTATAATGGATGATCTTGTTAACATCATGATTTGACAGGGAATGCCACCTTTCCCTGTAAATAAGCTTCTCTGCTTGGCTGCACTTGTTGCTACTTGCCTTGTTCAAACCACTGTGGCGATGCTGCAACCCTTTTTAACTCATCATCCTGATTTGGTAACTTCTCCTTTTGAGCATCTTGGTTCCACCCCTCGTACCTGCCTTCTAAAATCCTTGTGTCACACATCCAAATATTGCTACAAGATTCTTGCAGAAACGTTTTGTCCTTCCTCCCTTTTCACCAAACAACTTCTCATCTTTGGTACTTTTGGCCTTTATTGCAGCATTTGTTCTGTCTCTTGAGTTTACTGTCTACCTTTCCACCCAAATATCTCTCCTTATAAATTCTTCTAATCGTATTGATGGCCACCCCGACGTTATTTCGTGCAGCCCTACTATTCTCAACATTATTAGAAAAAAATCTCCAATAATTTTCTTGCATCAAGTCCTGCCCGTTATCACGACCCATCCTCCTCCTGTTCTCACCTGAAGAAGCTTGACCTTAGGTCGCTTACACTTCCAAAAACAAATAATTTAGCCATTTGTGAGTCAGTGACATTTCTGCAGCTTCTGATTTTGCTTGCTGTCACCGTTATTCCCCCAAACAATTGCACTTTCTCCTGAGCTGTCCCTGAGATGTGTCTTATTCCACCCCACCCACCACTCTCCAAACACCAGTTCCTTAAACCAGAGTGACCGTAAATTTGAAGATCTTTGACAGACATTTGCTTTAACTGCCCATCACCACATCTGAGTCTGTCATGGGCATTTTCGTTCTCCATTGTTAAAACTGCTCACAATTTGAAGACTATCTACGAAAGCAATGGTACCAATCACTACGTCTATTTGCTGTAAACTGGTTTAAACTGCCTTTGTCTGTCCCCTCGAGCCTCATCTTCCACAAGAAGTTCAAGGGCATTTTTGTTACAAAAATTGAGACAATTAGTTCAATTTCCTGAGTTCAAGTCAACCTTGTCAATAAAAAACCCATCTTGTTCTCTAGACAACACTCTGACAAAATTCCGATCACCCAACTTGCCTTGCTGGCACTTATTATTTGATCTTAAGTTTGCTGTCCTCAAATGAAGAAAAACTGTATATTTTAGTTTTTCCTCAACAAAGGAAGAGCTTGCACCTGTTATGGGGAATTAGTTTTTAATGTCTAAACTCCTTTATCAGCTTTCACTAATTTTTAGCTTTTGATCAAAGAAAATTACTCTTCCAATGTTTCAATATACCAGTCTCTCCTTTATTTTTCTTGAAAGCTTCAATTCGTATCAATAATTATTTGATATGAGTGAACATTGATTATAATCATTTGATATGAGTAAAAGGTGACGAGGAAGCTTCAACTCCATTGAAAATTAGGAAATAAGTTAAAGGGAAGGAGAACTCGAGCTGTTAGTAATGGATGTAATAGGACCCAAAAAGAAGGTGGGAAAACTGGCATAAGGGCACTTTATCAGAATGCTCGGAGCATTCGAAACAAGGTGGATGAGTTGACGGTGCAAATCATGGCAAATAGGTATGATTTAGTGGCCATTACAGAGACGTGGTTACAGGATGGTCATGACTGGGAGTTAAATTTCCAGGGGTATCAAACTGTTCGGAAGGACAGACAGGAAGGTAAGGGAGGTGGTGGTGTTCTGATTTTTAAGGATGATATCAGGGTGGTAGTGAGAGATGATGATATAGGTTCTACTGAACAAAAGGTTGAATCCATTTGGGTAGAAATTAGGAATAGCTGGGAGAAGTAGTCACTGATAGGTGTGGTCTATAGGCTGCCAAATAATGACATCATTGTGGGGCGGGCAATAAACATAGAAATAGCTAATGCATGTAAAAATAGTACAGCAATTATCATGGGGGATTTTAATCTACATATCGATTGGTCAAACCAGGTCGGTCATGGCAGCCTTGAGGAGGGGTTCATAGAATGCATCCGCGATAATTTCCTTGAACAATATGTAATGGAACCTAAGAGGGAGGAAGCTATCCTAGATCTAGTCCTGTGTAATGAGACGGGAATAATTAATGATCTCACAGTTGGGGATCCTCTCTGAAGGAGCGATCACAGTATGGTCGAATTTAAAATACAGATGGCGCGCGAGAAGGTTAAATCCAGTACCAATGTCCTGTGTTTAAACAAAGGAGATATATGAAGGAATGAGGAAGGTGTTAGCTAAGGTAGAACGGGAGCAAAAACTTTATGGTGGGTCAATTGAGGAACAGTGGAGGACTTTCAAAACAATTTTTCAGTGTTCAGAAGTATATTCCAGTGATAAGGAAGAGCTGTAGGAAAAGAGAAAGCCAACCATGAATGTTGAAAGGAAATAAAGGAAAGCATCAGATTGGAAAAGAAACATATACAAAAAAGCAAAGTGTAGTGGGAAACTAGTAGACTGGGGAAACCTTTAAAGGCCAAAGAAAGCCACAAAAAGTTATGAAGAAAAGTAAGATAGATTATGAGAGTAAACTAGCTCAGAATATAAAAACAGGCAGAAAAAGTTTCTATAAATATGTAAATCGTTAGAGTGGCGAAAGTAAACATTGGTCCTTTAGAGGATGAGAAGGCCAATTTAATAACTGGGAATGAGGAAATAGCCGAGACGTTAAACAGTTATTTCGTGTCGGTCTTCGCAGTGGAAGACACAAATAACATGCCGAAAACTAATGGCAAGAACGTTATAGCAGGTGAGCACCTGGAAACTATCATTATCACTAAGGAGGCAGTGCTGGGCAAGCTAATGGGGATAAAGGTAGACAAGTCTCCTGGCACTGATGAAATGCATCTCAGGATACTAAGAGGTGATGGGGGAAATAGCAAATGCACTAGTAATTATTTACCAAAATTCACTGGACTCTGGGGTGGTTCCCACAGATTGGAAAACAGCCAATGTGACGCCACTGTTTAAAAAAGGAAGTAAACAAAAAGCAGGTAACTATAGGCCAGTTAGCTTAACTTCGGTAGTGGGGGAAATGCTTGAATCTATCATTAAGGAAGAAATAGCAAGACATCTGGATATAAATTGTCCCATTGGGAATGCCCAGCATGGGTTCATGAAGAGTAGGTCATGTTTAACTAATTTGATGGAATTCTTTGAGGACATTACTTGCATGGTGGACAAATGGGGAACCTGTGGATATGGTGTATCTGGGTTTCCAGAAGGCATCTGACAAGGTGCCACACCAAAGGCTGTTACATAAGATAAAGTTGCACGGTATTACAGGTAATGTATTGGCATGGATAGAGGATTGGTTGACCAGTAGAAAGCAAAGAGTAGGGATAAATGGGTTTTTTTCTGGTTGGCGGTCAGTGGCTAGTGGCTAGTGGTGTGCCTCAGGGATCAGTGTTGGGACCTCCATTGTTTACAATTTACATAGATGATTTGTAGTTGGGGACTAAGTGTGGTGTGTCAAAATTTGCAGATGACACTAAGATGAGTGGTAGAGCAAAGTGTGCAGAAGACATAGTCTGCAGAGGGATATAGATAGTCTAAGTGAGTGGGCAAAGGTCTGGCAGATGGAGTGCATTGTTGATAAGTGTGAGTTCATCCATTTTGGTAGGAATAACAGCAAAATAGACTGTGTTTTAAATGGTAAAAAATTGCAGTACACTGCTGTGCAGAGGGACTCTGGTGTCCTTGTGCATGAATCGCTAGAAGTAGGATTGCAGGTGCAGCAGGTGATTAAAAAGGCAAATGGAATTTTGTCTGTCATTGTTGGATGGAGTTTAAAAAGAGGGAAGCTATGCTGCAGCTGTATAAGATCCTGGTGAGTCCACACCTGGAGTACTGTGTGCAGTTTTGGTCTCCTTACTTGAGAAGAGATATACTAGCACTGGAGGCAGGGAGGTTGTTTCCGCTAGCAGGTGAAACTAGGTCTGGAGGGCATCGCCTCAAAATAAAGGGAAGCACATGTAAGACTGAGGTCAGGAAGAACTTCTTCACCCAAAGGGTTGTGAATCTGGAATTCCCTGCCCGGTGAAGAGGTTGAAGCAACCTCACTGAATGCTTTTAAGGCAAGGCTAGATAAATTTTTGAACAGTAATGGAATTAAGGGTTGTGGTGAGTGGGTGGGTAAGTGGAGCTGAGTCTCAAAAAGATCAGTCATGATCCTATTAAATGGCAGGGCAGGCTCGAGGGGCCAGATGGCCTCCTACTCCTAGTTCTTATGTTCTATAACATTTTATCCAAAGTTAAAGGTTTACCAATATGCTAAAATAATATTTGAAAGTTCACTCTCTGGTCCGAAAATGAAATTCCAAATTTAACAACTCAGTTTTGAAAATTCTGAAGGTAACCATTTGTTTCCCCTCAAATTAAATGCAAAACAGGATGGTAATGGCATTGGTAAGAAAAAAAGGAAATTACATCAATTGTTGTCACTTTATCTATCAATTTGCTCTGATACAACCGTAATTTTAAAACTGAGGTAAATTTTCAAGAAAATCTTCAATGTTGTGACTGACAATTTAAAATCCCAACATAATATTAATACCTATGGACACCAACTAACCAACCAAGGAGTAAAGCCACATACAAGAGTAAACCACAGAGTTAATCTTTAGTTCAGTGACTTGGAAATTGCATTCAAACAGAAAAGATTCATTACTCCAAAAAAAGCAAGCTGCTCATTTTTCTGATGAAGGGTTTAGGCCCGAAATGTCAAGTTTTCCTGCTCCTGTGATGCTGCTTGACCTGCTGTGTTCGTCCAGCCCCATGCTTGTTATCTCGATTCTCCAGCATCTGCAGTACCTTTTATCTCTCATCCACTTGTACAAATTTGTTTATTTTTCCTTTTAACTTCAAAGTCCTAAGCTCTGACAAGATGACCTATTTCTGGCGTTAAACTGTTAGTCTTGTGTTTCTCTGTTATCATTATTGCTCCTGTGTGAGCTTTGGATTAGTGTTGTTACTTGCCATTAGATTCTGCATAATTTGTAGCACCTTAAAAGCGGCTTCTTTATGCAGACTAAATTGTTTTGCTGTTAGTTTTACACTAAAATCGTAAATATGACCCTGTCTCTGCAAAGCATTTGTGGCCTGATTTTTCTGCTGCAGTTGTTTGAAGTTCTTTGGATGATGGAAGAATTCATTCCTTGTTTACTTGCCTGAATTACTGAGATCGGAGCACTAACATCCATTTTATCTACTGTGGCATCTGTCTAAGATGTGTGTTTTAGATTTTAACCTTCTGCATTCTTGGATTGTGATCCATTCATATCCTTACTGCTCATCCCACTAAGCAATCATTTGTATTTGAATGTTACTTTTCATTGTAAACCTGACTCATTTTTCTGACTTTGAGCATCTGAAGGTGGGGTGGGTCTTTGAGAAATATTGCAACACAGGGAAAATATACTTAAAATTGAAGCAAAGTCTTGGTCATTTCTCAAACCCTTGTCACCATTGCAGCATGTTGACTTGGCTATGGAAAGAACAGAATTCATGTTATATGGAAAACCTACGTTTGTCTGTTATCCTCAGCAGCAAAGATGGTTCATCTTCAATAAATTGGCTGGTTGGGATCTGCAGTTATTTCCACTTTATAAGAACCAGTTTCTGAAGAAAGATCTCAAACTTGTGTGAAAATAAGTGTGTAAGCAGAAGATTCACTTTCAAATTAAATTGTTGTTCCACAGGTGGTGCTATTGGATCTTGTGTCAAGTATGCTGATAAAAGTCAGAATCTGGGATATATTCAGATGAGTCCGCGGGCTGAGACTGATGGCTCACTCAGTATTGTCTATTTGAATGGTGATAAATGCGACGACAATCAGAAATATTCTACACGAATCCTCTTCCAGTGCGACGCAATCTCAGTAAGTTTGTATTTTTTTTCAAACCATACACAGACTTATTACTATCACTTTTAATCCTTGCCAAGCTATTTTTTTGTGACCCCATTTTATTGCCTAAGAGGTTGAGACCCTGATATGAAATTTTGGCATACAAGAGTTGTTGAGCAGGGATTTGGTGAAGAGGAGAAGGATAGGCTTTAGCTATCGCGTGTAGGGATGTTGCTTTTAGGGTATTATTTTACTACTTGCACAACACGAATATGCCTTACATACAATTTAATCAAAAATGTTTACTTTTGGAACTAAAGGGTACAGCTGTCAATTTTTTCAGATTAGTGTTTTTGTTTTAGTAATATTTTGGCTCCAATTAGGAAGTGTGATCCAGTATGCATGACACAGTCACTAAAACTCTGCAGCTCTTGAAATTTAGCCTCCTCTTGTTAACTGCACACATAAAAACCTAACTTAACTGAAATAGTTGACTTTTTTAGCCCTTTTTTTGCAGCAGAATTCTGATCCCAACGATATCTATTGATTGGGGATCTGTCTATTGCCACCCCTCCAATAGAAAATGACAAGCATTTTAAAGAGGCCTTGTAGCTGCTAACATTTTGGTCTTTGTTGCCCAGGAGCTTGGTACCACAAAATCTCAGCTCATAGTTTGAAAAGTTCCGTTTTTTACCATTTAAAAGAAGTATAATTATTATCGCATTTGGTGAATAGTCCAACTTGGAACTGACATTTGGTATTAAGGAGTAGATCTATATGAAAACTTAATTTTATTGCAGTTGTATGAAGCATTAATGGTTGTCATGTGAATGCTTGACATTCAGAAGCCAATGACTGACTGTGCTTGAGCCTCTGAATCAAACTGCTCAGATCTGTATAAAGACCAAAAGAACTGTGGATACTGTAAATCAGGAACAAAAACAGATCTGCTGGAAAAGCTTAGCAGGTCTGGCAGCATATGTGAAGGAAAAAAGTTAACATTTCTGGTCCGGTGGCCTTTCCTCAGAACCGTTCCGTCCTGAGGAAGGGTCACTGGGCCCGAAACGTTGACTGTTTTTTTCCTTCACGGATGCTGCGAGACCTACTGAGCTTTTCCAGCAAATCTGTTTTTGCTCAGATCTGTATTAATGTATGCTTGCTGGGCATAGTGCTTACTTGCCTATGCACAAGCCTGGTATGGATTAGTAACCGCTATGGTTTAGGAATATGTAAATGCTTGCAATTATACTACTGAAGCTGAACTGATTTTAAAACCTTTTGGGTTCATTTTGTTTGTCTAAATGTGTATTTCTTTTCAATATCTTTTAACAACCCCTTCAATACTGTTGTCTTCTGTGTGCTCGCCTCTAACCTCTAACCAGGAAAGAGGATGAACAGGCATTTTATTCATCTGACAGGACCCAACCTCCTTATTGTGCTAATTGGATTATACTACTAAGTAGCAGGATTGTAATAAAACTGAAATGAATATATCTCTGAATATTTGTCACTCTGTTCTTAGCTTCCCAGCAAATGATCCAGACATCTCAATCATGAGAGCCATCACATCAAACTGTGATGCTAAGCTCTGGTGAAATTAGTTTGCTACTCTGAATATAAAGATGGTCTTTCAGATCTCCCCCTTATGGTTTTCTATATTTGAGGAAGGAAAATTCAGCTATCCTCTTCAACTTCATAAAATCATGCAAGACAGGAGTAGACATTTGGGCCCATTACACCTATCCCAACTGCTTGAAGAGGTATCCGATTAGTCTTGCACTCTAGCTATTCCTCTATAGCTTTGCAAAACGTTCCTTTTTCAAGTCTGTTCAATTCTCTTTTACATTGAATCTTCATTTCCTCTGATCTGTGACCATTGTATCAAGTACATCAATGAGAATGATCTGTGAAATTTAGGATAATAATTCTATTCTGCTTTTCCCTTAGGGTTCCCCAGTATTTCAGGGAAAGGATGAGTGTGAATTTCTTTTTGTGTGGAGAACTCCAGCTGCGTGTCCAATTCTCAGAGCTGAAGGTAAAATTGGATAATATAGTTAGACCTGAAAAGTACATCGCAAAAATTTAGAGTTTTTGAATTGCTTGTCCATCCTGAATCAACTCCAAAGAGAATCTTGAGAATTCAATGTCAGTGCTGGCTATTCCTGATCCTTTACATCAGCGTTCAGCTCAGTCCTACCAGTCTTTGATATTCCCATTTAAACAGCAAACAGGTGAAATATGGTTAGAAACTTCCTGACGTAAGTGGGACATGATGTCAAATTCTATGTCAAAGCTGGAAATAAAACATAGCTTTTAAAGTGGCTTTGTTTGGGAGGTTGGAAGAGTGCCAGAAAGTGAAATTGGAAACACATCCTTTTTAATTTTTTTTTGAAAAGAGAATCGCTTTGGGAAGCACTTTATTGAATTATGCCTGTGTGTTGGCTGTTGACCTTTTAAGATAGGCATTGCAGCCCAGATAATCGTGTTTTTCTGGGGTCCGTCATTTTCCTACAGTACAAAAGCTAAAGTTAATTGTTAATTGTCACTTGCTACTCCTACAATGCACCCAACCCACCTGTTTAATACCCATTCCATCCATTTTACTGTCATGTACCGATAAAGAGCTGGGTTTATTCTGTGTTCTTGGTTTGTAACTAAATAGATGATCTGTTTACTTAGAGCCTTACCAATTTCATGTGTCTAACTCATTCCTCCCATGACAGACTTTTGGGTCTGCAACGATCCCTCCATGCATCTTTTTCCAGAATGCCTGTTCACTTCAGGGCAAGGCCTTTGCTTGTCTTGTTCATGTTATGAATGATATTAACATGGCACTAATAGGAACCTGATGGGATGATGACTCGTTTCCCTCAAAGCCTCATTACCTAGCTATTATCTTCCGTCCTCAGCCCAGTCAAGACTGGCATGGTGTCAGTATGGATTTATCACGAGAACATGACCACCCCCACCCCATTCTTCCTGCACTACTTGTTTGAGAATCTTGCCTTGTCCCACTTGCTCTTGCCTTATATCAAAATCAACTTTCTCTACTGCCTTCTCAAGTACATTGAGTTATTTTTCCTTCGTGAGTTGTTGCCCGTAGAAATTCCCTGACCCATATTCACAGCCATCCCTTTGACTTTATCTTCCCTTGTCTTCCTGCTCCCATTTTATCAATCGAAGTCTATTACCTTGCATCCGCTTCCATCCACATACTCCTTCCACATCCCAAATGTACCTCCTGTG
This sequence comes from Ginglymostoma cirratum, assembly GCA_024137785.1. Lineage (NCBI taxonomy): Eukaryota > Metazoa > Chordata > Chondrichthyes > Orectolobiformes > Ginglymostomatidae > Ginglymostoma > Ginglymostoma cirratum. The sequence continues at coordinate 4,054,760 of JAHRHZ010000059.1, forward strand.
TGTCCCTGGAAAAATCTATTACCCAATTTACTTACAACAGCACTTGGAATGTTTCAAACAGTCTAGCCTTTTGCCCTCCATTTGCCACCTCATTTCTGCAGTTACTGGTCTGCTCAACAGCACCCTTACTTCCACCTGTACCATAGTCTCCATTCACACTCATCCTGTGATTCCCTCTGATATGACCACCTGTCAGTTGCCTTAAAACAAGGAGAACAGACTTTAAAGGAAAGGATAGTGGACAACTGCAGCCGTCCAGCATCAGATCTGGCTGGTAAAGTTGTCATAGTCTTACCATGACTGCTGCTCTCACTTGAGAGATGACTCGTGGCTTAAGCTGAGCCTCGCCTCAGGTGAGGGGAGAGGTTGCAAAGGAGAGTCCTTCATGATGACCTCGGCTGGTGCAGCAGTTGAACCCACCCTGTTGCTGTTGTGCTGTCTCAGAAACCAACGATCAGACTTGTACAGCATGGTAACAGACTCTTCGTTCCAGCCAGTCCATGATGACCATGTTCCCAAACTAAACTCGTCCCAACTGTCTGCGCTTTGCCCATAATCCCACCAAACCTTTCCTATTCATGAACTTATTCAAATATCTTTTAAATGTTGTAACTGACCCGGATCCATCACTTTTTCTCAGGCAGTTCGTTCCACTCATGAACCACACTCTGTTTTTAAAAAGAAAAACTTCCCCCTCATCTCCTTAAATCTTTCCCCTCACGTTTAAAACATCTGCCCACTAGTTTTGAAGTTCCCCCACCCCAGGGAAAAGACCCTTATCATTCACCTTTTATCTATGCCCCATATGATATTATAAACCTCAAAGTAGCCCCTCAACCCCCCCCCCTCTCCCAGTGGAAAAAGTCTCCGCTTTTCCAGTATCTTTTTAAATATCTCAAATCCTCCATCCCTGGTATCATCCTGCAACTGAGCTAACTGTCCCCCATTTGGAGCACATAAAAGACTGTTGTGTAGTACTGTTACATTCTAGGATGATCCTGAAGCATTATAGAAGATAACAACTTCCACTTTCCTTTACTACAGACTGTGTCTCCATAAATTCCTCTGTCTCCTCTATTCTGATTAGAGCATAAGAACTAGGAGCTGGAGAAGGCAATCCAGCCCCTCGAGCCTGCTCTACCATTCAATATGATCACAGCTGATCTCATCTCAGCCTCGACTCCAGTTTCCAGCCCTTTCTCCATAAACCCTTCAACCCATTGCTTATTAAAAATCTGTCAGTTTCATTTAATTTGTTCAGTACCCTGGCATCTACCAGGTATTGAATTCCGCAGATTCACAATCCTTCAAGAAAATTAATTTCTCCTCTGTTTTAAATTTGCTACCCCCTATTCTAAAGCTATGACCTCATTCTAGATTACCCCACAGGGGAAGCATCTGCTCTGTCTACTTTGTCAATCACTTTAACATAAATTAGATCTTCTGTCCAATCTTCTGAAGCTCTAGACAGTATATTCCTAAATTGGTCACTCCTCCCTTTTTCCAAAGACAAACAACCTCATCTCTGGATCAATCTACTAAACTTGCTCTAAACTGCCTGCAATGCAACTGCACCCCTCTCAAGGGGACCCAAAACTGTATGCAATACTCCAGATGTGGTCTTTCTAATATCTGGTGTAGCTGCAACAACATTTCTCTACTTGTATACTCTATTCCTTTTAATAATAAATGCCAAAATTCCACTTGCCTGCCTTATTTCAGCTGTACCTGTACAATTTTCTTTGATTCATGCATGAGGGTCTAAATTGTCTGCACCAAAGTGCACTGACATTTCTCTGCATTTAGATAAGTTGCTATGTCCAAAATGTATGACATCACACATTCCCATGTTAAACTCCATTGGCCACATTTTGGCCCTTTCAGCTGACATTCACATGTCCATTTGTAAGCTGCTTATTTCTTCATTGAAAAGTACTTTCCCACCTGTTGTAGTGTCATTCGCAAATTTGGCTACAGTACCTTCTGTCTCCACATCCAAGTCATTAATATTGATTTTAAAGTAGTTGGGGCCTGAGGACTGAACTATATGACACCCCACTAGTTGCATCTTGCTAACCAGAAAAAGACCCCATTATCCCAACTCTCTGCTTTGTCAGTAACAAATAACACAACCCCATGTGAGCTTGCCTTGTGTATTCCATTTTGTGCGGCACCTTATCACATGCCTTCTGGAAGTCCAGATATACTGCATCTACAGGATATCCATTATCCGTGTTGCTTGTTACATCTTTGAAGAACTCTGGCAAATCCATCAAATATGATTTGCCTCCATGAAGCCATGTTGACTGATAGATTGCATTTTGACTTTTCTGTCTTTGTTCCAGTCTTTCTCAACTGCAACAATAAGCATAGGGAGCTCATGGAATTTTCAGATTAGTTACTACTGCTATGCTATGTCACTACTTTCTTTAGGCTAGCTGGCCAAACTTCCTTTGAGTTCATCCTTGCTCTAGCAAGCTCTTTCTATTCTCATCTTGTCGGAGTTCCACCACGTTTTTCCCTCTACTCTGTTCCAAATAAAATAACCTACAAACATCCTTCTTAGTTAGCCAATTTGCAACTGGTTCTTTATTTTCAGGTGTTGACCTCTTTATAAATTTGCAGTCGCTACCACACATAGACTATCCCTTGATCCCACCATTCTTGCAAACTATCAAGTGATCTCCAACCCACTTGTTCCTCTCCAGGCCTTAAGCATATTATCACTTCCCAGTTCTGTGCTGATCTCTCCTGTAATTCCGTGCTTGAATCCCTCCAATCAGGCCTGAGCCACAAGTACTGAAACAACTTTGATCAAAGTAGCAAACAGTATAATTTGTGACTGACAAAAATAAACTTTCCATCTTTCCTCTCACTTCCTTTGTAGCCTTTGACTGCATTAACCACATCCTCCCTCTTTTTCTTCTATCTTTCATCTGGGTGGAGTTGCTCTCTAATTCAATTTTTATCTGTCTGTGACACAAAATAGCTTTTCTTACTTCTAAGCCATTACTTCTGGGTACCATGAACAATCTATCCTTGCAGCACCTGACCCCCACCCCATTTGTATCAACCGGCAGGCCCTTGGTGACATCATATGAAGGCAATATTAGTTTTCATATCAATGCTGATAACAGCTTAACCTTACCACCACCTGTCTCAACTCCTCCCTGTTAAATTCAGAAACTGTTTATCCAACATTCAGAAATGGATAAGTGAATTTTTTTTCAATTACATATTGGGGAAACTGAAGCCTTCATTTGTGCTCCCTGCTTCAAATTTTGCTTGCTAGCTACTGATCTCATCCGTCTGTCTGGTTACAGATTGCATTAAATCGGTCTGTTTGCAACTTTGGTTTCATTTAACCTCCGTCAACTTCTGACCACGCATTTGAACCTTAATTAAGCCTGTTTGTTTTAAATTAAGTAACGTCACCTGACTTTGTTTTTCTGGGTCATCAGCTCCTGAAGCCCTCATGTCTCTCTTCTTTAGACTTGAGTATTCTAGTGTGCTGTTGATGGTATTCTCTCATTCTACCCTCTATCATTTTGATAGCATGCAAATCTCTTTGACCAAGCTTTTGGTCTTCTAACCTAATATCTAGTGTCTCGCAAACAATGTTTGCAATGTTTAAGTGTTTTCCCTTTTGTTTGTGGCCAGAACTTGATCCACTTATCAACTAGTGAAGTGATTTCACCACTGTCATCCTGACTGTTTTCAGTTGTACAGTTCAGCATTTCATTTGTTTTGCTGCTCTACATTGGCGATGTTGAGCATTTTGTATACAAAACACTGTCATGTTCAACTTCACCCTTTACTGTTTCAGCATAATTCATGGGCCAAGGAGTTTTCCACAGATTTTCTTTCAATATTGTAATTTGGCATTCTTACAAGTGCAAACTTGAAAATTGAGAGCAGAAGTATGCCACTCAGTCCTTCTCATCTGCTCTGCTGTTCAATTATATCTTGGCTGATCTGATACTCTCAACATTCCCACCAACCCACAATTAACTGAAATCAAGAAACTGTCTACCTCTACCTTAAAAATATTTAGATTTTTCTGGCTGTAAAGTTTGTGGAAGCAGGTTCCAAAGGCTCATGACCTCTGAGAAAAGACCTCCTCCTCTCTGTCTTAAGTAGGTTAACCTTATGTTTTTAGACAGTGATCCCAAGTTCAAGATTCTTGTACAATCTCTCTATAATTGAGGTATGACCTCATACTTATGTATTCAATTTCCCTTGCAGTAGATGACACTCTTATTAACTTTCCTAATTACTTGCTGTACTTCCTGCTAACGATTTGTGACTTATACAGTAGGGCATACTGTGTCTGCATCTCAGCTGTGCAGTCTCCCACCATTTAGATAACATGCCACTTTTTTTTTTTACTGAAGAGCATCCCACTCAGACTCAACCCCCCTACCCTATCCTTGTAACCCTGCATTTCCTACGGCCAATCCACCTAACCTGCACTCTTTGGACTATCGAAGGAAACTAGAGCACTCGGAGGAAACCAACACTGACACGAGGAGAATGTGCAAATTCCTCATAGACAGCCACCTGAGGATGGAATCGGAACCAGAGTCTCTGGCACTGAGGCAGCTGTGCTAATTGTTGAGCCACTGTGTTGCCTTGTCACAACTTAACTTTCATACTTTGTATCGTTAGCAAATTTAGCAACCATGTTTTTGGCTCCTTCATCCAAGTCGTTGGGCAATTTGTTTTTAATAAAAAAACTTGAGGCCCCAGCATTGTTCCCAATGGCACTCCACTCATTACATCTTGCCAACTAGAAAATGATCCACATGTGACTGTTTCCTGTTAGCTAGCCAAACAGCAATCTTTACCTATGCTGATATGCTACCTCTGCATCATGGAGTGTTATTTTATTGTGTGACACCTTATCAAGTGCCTTCTAGAAATCCAACTGTAGTACTGCCACCAGTTACATCACCAAAGACATGCAATAGATTGGTTAAACATCATTTCCCATTCACAAAACCATATTAACCCTACCTGATTATCTGAACTTAGCCAAGTGCCCTGCTAAAACTTTTTTGATCAAAGGGAAACATTTTATAAAATATTATTAATGTTAACCTAAACGGCTTGTAGTTTTCTGCTTTTTGTCCCCATACTTTTCTAAGGGGTTACATTAACTATTTTCCATCCTGATAAGCTTTTCTCAATCTAGGGAATCCTGGGAAAAAGTAAACCAATGGTCAGCTATCTCACTAGTATCTTAAAATTAACTAGGGTGAAATTCATCAGGACCCAGGGACTTATCAGCCCACAGCTCCTCTACTTTGCTCAGTACAACTGTAATTTTGAGTCCCTTCCTCCGTTCTGTTACCTAACGCCATTTTCCGAATTAAATTTTACCTGACACTATCTGCTTAATTGTATATTTCCCAGTTTGCTGTAATTCCCAGCCCAGTTCCTCAGATTCTGCTGTCTCTTGGAGTTTGGTATCATCCTCTATTTTAATCGGGCAGCTTTGTTTTCGAATCCAAAGTCATTCATGTAAATTACAAAATGTAGCTGACCCAGCATCAATTGTAAGGACATGATATCACCCCACTTTTTTTTCCCCTTTGCTCTGCCACGTAAAATCTCAGTCAAACTTGTTGCCTTTTATCCTTCAGATAATTTCTTATCTGTACCCATGATTTACCCTACATTTCTTGTGCTTAGATTTTGGATACTAGTTTGGAACATTGTCCCACCACCTTCAGATGCATTTGACAATGCAAGGAAGAGTTTTCAACAGCCCACTTCAGTCATTGCTTCCTCAAAGAAGTTGACTATTCTGGCATGCCTATTGCAGTTGGAAGGGTTTTGAAGTATAACGTTAAAGTTAGAGATTCCAGTTGCCCCTCAGAATTATTTTTGCTGCATTGCAGAGAATTGTTTTTATGAAAAAAACTAACCAAAATGTGATTTCTTAAGGTGAAAACTGTCAAATTAAGGACCCAAAATATGGTTATGTAATTGACCTGCGACCACTTGCTAATGAGGATCAGAAGGTGAAGGGTGATGAATATACCTATCACTTCAGAGTTTGTGACTATTTGAGAATCTCTGACTGTGGCAATTTTTCACAAGGCGGGGAAGATGCAATTTCAGCATGTCAGTCAAAGCCAGGCACTTCTTTCAAGAAGATTGCAGGTGAATTGTCTTTTCGATATGCAGTGCTAAAAATTAAATGCTTCCTTTCCTTTAGGAGGACGTCTGTCTTTTCTCAACCCATGCGGTAAATGGTGCAAGTGATCTATTTTTAAATCTTTGTTTCAGCAACATTTATGGGAATGCCACCATAAGGTGGTGCAAAGAGCTCATATGCTCTACCTTAATCCAACATCACAAAAGTAATGGAAGAAAATAGTTTTGTTGAATGTGAGTAATGGGGTCTCCAAGTAAGACACATCCAATCCCAGGTTGGGTGGAGGGGCGGTGGCTGTGGAGGATGCCTCAGTCCCAGCTGCACCATGCCCCTGGTGTTGGCTTGTGTTCCCCTCCAGCTGGTGCCTCTGCCTCACCCGCCAATCCCAAACTTGACATCCAAATTTCATTCGGTAGAGTTGCTCTGTTTTCTTTCCCGAGAGAAAACCGGTGACACAGACAGTATGTGTCGCGAAACATTTTCAAGTATAGTTTCAAGTATAAGTTAACTTGATGTAAGCAGTGAGTACTTGAATGAGCAACTGAGATTTTTTGTGGATTTTTTTAACAAGTTGCAATGGTCCTGAAATGTAACAATACCAGTTTCACAGCAGACAGGAAAAGTCGAGACCAAAGCAATAACTATTTTGAGATCTTAAAATTGACTAATAATGAAAATTGTACATTAATAATTATCTCTCATTTCTTCAGCTTTTTCAAAGACATGGTCTTGGCAATGGCAAGAATCTCCAAACAATGTTGATGTCTGAAGCAAGTTTTGATTGAAACTGTGAATTTAATTAGTTTTGCTTTTTGGCATTGAGCGCTCAAGATCAAATGTCATCAATTTGCAGAACCACTGATCACTATGGTATTAACATACATAATCTGAATTTAGATTTGCATTTATATACATTCATGAAATCCAGATTCAGTAAATAGAAATCAGTGCAGATTTTTTTACTGTTAACATAGGAAAGCATAATTCATGAGTTGAATCTAAATATAAATTTGAAGTAAACAAGGGAATTTGCTTTTAAAGTCTGAGGTTACCTGGATTAGAATAGTTTGGGAAGTTAATTTCCCTTTGATGTCTTTGTCTTTTAAGTACACAAGAGAAGTTCTGGCAGAGAAAGAGAGGGGCTTGTGCATTAGTCTGTTACATTCAGCTGGGTTTCGACTAAGCAAATTTTAACTTCTGGTCTTGTCCACTATGGAGTCTGTTGGGAGAGAAAGAGAAAACAAGCTGTCTGCCAACTTGGGGGAATAGAATAACAATAATTTCTCTCTGTCCCCTGAAAGCAATCAAAAGTGAATTCTAGGTTGATGATGCCCTCGAAGTCATTACCCCATATCACATCATATACTGTTCCATTTACAATTGCTCTTGCTTTCACTATGAACTTGTCCAATACCAAAACCTGTGTTGATGTAGTGATTTTATTAGTGAAATATCCCAAGACTCCACACAATTATCAAACGATATTTAACACGGCGTATAAAATATACGTAGGACCTGAAACCTCAAACTTGGCCAAAGAGGCAAACTTTAAAGGGGCATTATCTCAGAAAAATATGATGTATTCAAGGGAATCTGGAACTAGGGACTGGAGAAGCTGGAAGCATGGCCACTATTGGTAGAAGGGTAGAAATTGTGCCTGGGTCACATGCCAGATGTGAAGAGTGCAGACATTATAGGGTTGGGGAGAGGCAGGGTTAGGGAGGAATTTAAAAGGAAGAATGTGAATTCTAAAATAAGTATTGGATCTAGAGCCCATATGGTTTAATGCATATATACCAACAAATTTGTGAACTGGATTTGGCATGAGTTTGGGTTCAGTCAGCAGTTTTAGGTGCACTATTATGAAGGATGCTAAGCAGGAAGCTATATCCACTTTATGGGCTAGTAACCTATTCTAAAGGTCAGTAATAATCTGGGAATTATAAATATTTCTGACCTCTGACTTTTGCTTAAATAACCTTTCATTAGAATGTGCATGTTATCAGCTTGAAACAGTTTCTCTCGTCACAGATTCTGCCCAGTATTTTGAGTATCAGTACTTTGATACCCTTTTCAATGTCAAGCATTGCATTGTGTGAGAGCCTTTATCACCTGGACTATCTGTATTCAGCTACTTCTTTAATGTACCTACCTGACACATGCATCTTTTTTTCAGCTTCATTTTACTCTGCTTCTCTCTTCGACTAGGGAGGTTTGGGTTTGCTTATTTTACCTTTTACAGACTGTGGAAATGTACCTTGACTGTACTTGAAATATCTTTCAATGGCAACCTATTAATCCATTATTCTCCCCAAATTAATTGTTTTCACTCTGAATTGTCCTGTGTGTCTTTATAGCCAACTCAAATCCTATGATATTATGATCACTGTACTTTGTGTGCTTCTGCTGGCCATTGATTTACTTGAAACACCAGAACCAGCAATGACCCCTTTCTTATCAGGCTAAAACATTGGTGCAGAAAATTCCACTTTACACAGTCTAGAAATTTTTGCTCCTTTCTGCAGTTTGTGCCATTACCCCCAAACCGTCCCCTTAATTGCTTTCGTCAGGAGAACCATTTCAATTTTCTTTGACTGCAAATATTTAATTAGCGATAATACAAACTTTATCCAGTTAAATAGGGACTCACTAAACAAAAACAAACACAGAACTGCTAATGCTGAAAATCGGAAACAAAACAGAAATTACTGGAGAAACTCTGGCAGCATCTGTGGAGAGAAAGCAGAGTTAACATTTTAGCCTACTGAACCTTCTGCCAAGTTTTTATAATATCTGTTTTTGTTGTAAATGGTGGCTCATTCTGATTATTTTAGCAGTTGCTCTCTCCTAATTGTAATTGGAAGCTCATGTTTAATCCCACAATGAATTATGTTAATCTCTTTTAATAGGACATTTTACCCAGCACTTAACCTATGAAGATGGATTGATAATGATAAACTATACCAGAGGAGATACTTGCCATAAAATTTATGAACGGTCAACAGCCGTCTTCTTCTATTGTGATCACAGCCAAACGCCGGTCAGTGAAATGATAAAACTATTCAGCTCTAAATTACTATGCATAATGTTGCATGAAGGTTGAAACTGCATCACCAGCATTAAAAGTGATTTCATCTGAAAATATTAACGTGATTGCCTCCTTCTGATCATATTTTTAGCATGTGTTCTGTGTGTTGTCCAATTTTGAAATAAGTTCCTTGCAAGAAAATTGATCTTTTGTATCTCTGGAACCACTTACTGTTTGAAGAAAACTTCTAACATTATATCCATGGTTAAAAAAGTTGTGTTTATGATCCTTAATACCAACTACTAAACTTTGAGCTGCATAGTGGAGCATTAATAACCTGGGGATTTTAGATATGCAAGTTTTAATAACATCTAGAAATACATTTTTTTTTGGCAAACTCATAAATTAGGCCTTTGTCTTATTTCTTGTCATTATGTAACTAGAATTAAAATAGTGCCTTATTGCATTACACATGAAGAACATATGGAATTCACAAATACCACTGATAAGGAGAGTCACTGCTCTACCCATTGTTGCTGAAGAGGAGTTATTAGTACCTTCCTCTGTGAAGACAGCTGCAAATTAATTATTCAAGTTCTGTGGCATTTCCTGGTTTCCCATTATTATTAGCCTGCCTCATTCAAAAGGTTTATGTTCACTTTAGCCTCTCTTCCTTTTTATATATTTAGACATGCTATTGACATCCTCCTTTCATAGCTTGTTTAACCATAGCTTGTTTTCTCCATGTTTTTTCTTCTTCTGGTCATCTTTTACTGGTTATTAAAATTTAACCACTCCTCTGGCTTATCACTAATCTTTGCTATGTTGTATGTGTTTTCTTTTAATTTGATACTATCATCAGCTTCTCCCCATCTCTCCAAAGCTAAATAGGCTGGAGCTATTTTCCCTGGAGCTTTGGAGGCTGAGGGATGACCTTAGAGGTTTATAAAATTGAGGGGCATGGATAGGGTGAATAGACAAGGACGTTTTCCTGGGTGGAGGAATCCAAAATTGGAGGGCATAGCTTTAAGGTGAGAGGGAAAAGGTTTAAAGGAGACCTAAGGGGCAATGTTTTCACGCAGAGGGTGATGCATGAATGGAGTGAGCTGCCAGAGGAAGTGGTGGAGGCAGGTACAATTACAGCATTTAAAAGGCATCTGCATAGGTAAATGAATAAGAAAGGTTTAGAGGGATACGGGCCAAATGCTGGCAAATGGGCCTAGATTTATTTAGAATATCTGGTTAGCATGGACAAGTTGGACTGAAGGTTCTGTTTCCATGCTGTACAACTTTGTTTAACGTGTTTGGTCACTCGTGGTTGGTTTATCCCCTTTCCTAGAATCCTCCTTTGTTACTGGGATGCATCCTTGTTGAGTCATCTATTTTTTTCAACTTACGTAATTGTTCATCAGCCATCTTTTTCTGCTGATCTCCTTTACAATTCACTCTAACCAACTTTGCCCTCATTGCTTCGTAATGACCTTTATTTAGTGCAACTGCTTCTGACGGACGTTTCTCACCATCATCAAGATGTTCTAGTGGGAGAGTCACCAGAAGCTAACATACAGGTACAGCAAGTAATTAAGAAGGCTAATTGAATTCTTTTCTATTAATTTTGTGGGACGTGGATGTCACTGGCTGGCCAGCATTTCTTGGCTATCCTTAGTTGCCCTTGAGAAGGTTGTGGTGAACTGCCTCCTTGAACCGCTGCATTCCTCCTGCTGTGGGTTGACCCACAATGCTCTTAGGTAGGGAATTCCAGGATTTTGACCTGGCAATATATTTGCTAGACAGGTTGGTGAGTGACTTGCAGGGGAACTTGCAGGTGGTAGTGTTCCCATATGTCTGCTGCCCTTGTCCTTCTAGATGGAAGTGGTCTTGGGTTTGGAAGGTGCTGTCTGAGGATCTTTGGTGAATTTCTGCAGTGCATCTTGTAGATAGTAGTACACACCACTGCTACTGAGCATCAGTGGTGGAGGGAGTGAATGCTTGTTGCTGTAATGCCAATCAAGTGGGCTGCTGGATAGTGTCAAGCTGCTTGAGTGTTGTCGGGGTTGCACTCATCCAGGCAAGGGAGGAGTATTCCATCACGCTTCTGATTTGTGCCTGGTAGATGGTGGACAGGTTTTGAGGAGTCAGGAGATGAGTTACTCGCTGCAGTATTCCCAGCTTCTGGCCTGCTTTTGTAGCCACTGTTAATGTAGTTAGTCCAGTTGAGTTTCTGGTCAATGATAACCCCCAGGATGTTGATAGTGGGGGATTCAGTGATGGGAATACCATTGAATGTCAAGGGGTGGTGGTTAGATTGTCTCCTTATTGGTGATGGTCGTAGCCTGGCATTTGTTTTTCAGTGCATGTCACTTGCCACTTGTCCGCCCCAAGCCTGGATATTGTCCAGATCTTGTTGCATATGAATATGAACTGCTTCAGTATCTGAGGAATCACGAATAGTGTTGAACATTGTGCAATCATTGGCGAACATCCCCACCTCTGACCTTATGATGGAGGGAAGGTCATTGATGAAGCAGCTGTAGATGATTGGGCCTAGGACACTACTCTGAGGAACTCCTGCAGAGATGTCCTGGAGCTGGGATGATTGACCTCCCACAACCACAACCATCTTCCTATGCGTCAGGTATGACTCCAACCACCGGAGCGTTTGATTCCAATTTTGCTAGGGCCCCTTGATGCCCCACTGGGTCGAATGCAGCCTTTATATCAAAGGCTGTCCCTCTCTCCTCGCCTCTAGAATTCAGCTCTTTTGTCTATGTTTGAACCATGGCTGTAATGAGGTCAGGAGCTGAGTGGCCCTGGCGGAACCCAAACTGGGTGTCACTGAGCAGGTTATTTCTGAGCAAGTGCTGCTTGATAGCACTGTTGATGACACTTCCTTCACTTTACTGATGATCGAGAGCAGACTAATAGGGTGGTAATTGGCTGGTTTGGATTTGTCCTGCTTTTTATGTACAGGACATACTTGGGCAATTTTCCACATTGTTGGATAGATACCAGTATTGTAACCGCACTGGAACAGCTTGGCTAAGGGAGCAGCATGTTCTGGAGCACAAGTCTTCAGTACTATCGCTGGGATGTTGTCAGGGCTGGTAGCCTTTGCAGCATCCAGTGTCTCCAGCCGTTTCTTGATGTCACGTGGAGTGAATCGAATTGGCTGAAGACTGGTATCTGTAGTGCTTGGGACCCCTGGAGGAAGCTGAGATGGATCGTCCACTCAGCACTTTTGGCTGAAGATTGCTGTGAATGCTTCAGCCTTATCTTTTGCATCGATGGACTGGGCTCTTCCGTCATTGAGGATGGGGATATTTGTGGAGCCGCCTCCTCAATTGAGTTGTTTAATTGTCCACCACCATTCATGACTGGGTGTGGCAGGACTGCAGTGCTTAGATCTGATCCGTTGGTTGTGGGATCGCTTAGCTCTGTCTATCACTTGCTGCTTCCGCTGTTTGGCATACAAGTAGTCCTGTTTGGTTGCTTTACCAGGTTGATACCTCCTCTTCAGGTATGCCTGGTGTTGCTCCTGGCATGCCCTCCTGCATTCTCTACTGAACCATGGTTGATCCCCTGGATTGATGGTAATGGTTGAGTTGGGGATATGCTGCGCCATGAGGTTACAGATTGTGCTGCAGTACAATTCTGCTGCTGTTGATGGCTCACAGCACCTCATGGATGCCCAGTCTAGAGTTGCTAGATCTGTGCGAAGTCTGTCCCATTTAGCACAGTGATAGTGCCACACAACACGATGGAGGTTGTTCTCAATATGAAGGCAGGACTTTGTCTCCACAAGGACTGTGCAATGGTCACTCTTACCGATGCTATCATGGACAGATGCAACTGCACCTGGCAGATTAGTAAGTATGAGGTCAAGTATGTTTTTCCCTCTTGTTGGTTCCCTCATCACCAGCTGCAGACCCAGTCTAGCAGCTATGTCCTTTTGGACCCAACAAGCTCGATCAGCAGTACTACTGCCGAGCCACTTTTGGTAATGGACATTGAAATCCCCCACCCAGGGTACGTTTTGTGCCCTTGCCATTCTCAGTGCTCCCTCTAAGTGTTGCTCAACATTGAGGAATACAGATTCATCAGCTGAGGGAGGACAGTATGTGGTAATCAGCGGGAGGTTTCCTTGCCCATGTTTAACTTGAAGCCATGAGACTTCATGGGGTCCGGAGTCAATGTTGAGGATTCCTAGAGCAACACCCTCCCAACTGTATACCACTGTGCCGTCCCCTCTGCTGGGCCTGTCCTGCCGGTGGGACAGGACATATCCAGGGATGATGATGGTGGTGTCTGGGACGTTGTCTGTAAGGTATGATACTGTGAGTATGACTATATCAGGCAGTTGCTTATCTGTGAGACAACTCTCCCAATTTTGGCACTAACACCCAGATGTTAGTGAGGAGGACATTGCAGGGTCGGGGCTGTTTCTGCCATTGTCTTTTCCGGTGCCTAGGTCGATACTGGGTGATCGTCCAGTTTCATTTCTTTGAGTCTTTGTAGTGATTGGTACAACTGAGTGGCTTGCTCGGCCACTTCAGAGGGCAGTTGAGAGTCAACCACATTGCTGTGGGTCCGGAGTCATGTGTAGGCCAGACTGGGCAAGGGTGGCAGATTACCTCCCCTGAAGGCCATTAGTGAACCAAATGGGTCTTTCTGATGATCAGCAATGAGTTATTGGTGATCAGTAGATTCTTAATTACAGACTTTTTTTTTTGAATTCCATTCTGCCATCTGCTGTGTGGTAGGATTTGAACCCGGGGCCCCAGAACATCAGCTGGGTTTCTGGATTAATAGTCTAGCGATTAATACCATTAAGCCATCGCCTACCCAAAGCTGTCCTTCATTACAATAGGAATTGAACATAAATGCTTTGGTTTATGTATTCAGGACATTTGTGAAACCACATTCCATACTGTATTCAGTTTTGGCCTCCTGTATCTGTATCCAGCGGTGTCCCACAGAGGTCAGTGCTGGAACTCTTGCTGTTTGTGGTTTATGTAAGTTATTTCAAGTTGAATGTAGGAGGGTTGATCAGTAAGTTCACAGATGGTGCAATAATTGTTGGGTAGTAAATAGTGAAGAAGACCGCCTTAGGCTACAAGAGGATGTAGTTGGGTTGGTATGATGGGATTGTATCCAGATAAGTGTGAGGTGATGCAGATGGGCAAGGGAGCACATGAGGAATGGTAGGGCACTGTGAAACAGGATTAGAGAAACCTCTTAATGAAGGGATCATTGACCAGGTGGCATGAATTTAAACTAAGAGGGAAAAGGTCTAGAGGAGATGAGGAAAATCAATTTCATGCAGAGTGGTGCCAGTCTGAACTCACTGCCTTTAAGGTAGTAAAGGTAGATACCCTCCTAACATTTAAGTAATTTGATGGGCACTTGTATACCAAGGTATACAAGGCTATGGGCCAAGTGCTAGAAAGTTGGATTAAAATAGTTGATAGTTTTTTTGACCGATGCAATGGGCTGAGGATCTCTGACTCTGAGTCCTTTTGTTTAAGGATGGATGTGAATACTTTGGAGATGCAATTCAGAAGAGATTCACCAGGTTATAATCTGGAATGTTCTGGTTGTCTTGTGATCAAAGATTATACAATCTGATCTTGTTTTCACTGGAGTTTAGAGGACGGGGGATGACTGAATTGAAGTTTATATGGTCTTGAATGGTCTTTATGTAGCGGACTTGGAAAGGATGTTTACTCTTGTGGGTCACCCGAGGGAGATTTTTTTTTTCCTAAGGGTTGTGGGACTTTGGAACCCTTTGCCTCAGAAGGTGGTGGATGTGGGATCATTGAATAATTTAAAGGCACAAGTAGATTTTTGTTAGACAAGAGGATCAGTCTTTCTGGGTAGATGGGTATTTGAAATATGGAACACAAACAGATCATCATAGCCAAGGAGTCTCGAATTTAAGCAGTGGTTTCAGCATTAGATTGAAATGAAAAGCTGGCACAGTACTGCATTTCTCTTGTAGGGCAGCTTTACTGAATTGGGCTATGGTAAAATCTTAAGTTGAATCACAAGGAAATCTCTGCCAAATTCAAGTGAAAAAGATATGCAAGGTGGCCTCCAGGTTATAGCTATACAACTGCTCAGCTTAAAGCAGAGAAACTGAATGGGTGATTACAATATCACATGCTTATGTCTTTTGAATAGTTTGCAAGTTTCAAAAGTAAAAAGACTCGGAGAAATACCCAGTGACATTTTGATATTCTACACTCCTAAGTCACCACTGTCAGTAGCTGCCAGGTCACCGCTTGGACAGGTTGCAAGGTTTAGAAAACTGAACTTTGTTGTGAGTGGAGAAAGTGATTGGGGTACATTTAGTCTGAGTCTCGTTGGAAAATGCTCTTAAACTTTATGCCTTTTTCTTTTAAACTTGATATTGTCTAGCAGGGGCTTTTTGTTAGACATGTGTTCACACCAAGCAACAGAAAGTAGTTTAATAAGGCAGCCAGTCCAATATTACCCATTTTCAAGTTCAGCCATTCTGGACTGGTTTATATGAATGCTTGGTTTATCACAAATAATTGGGATTTAATACCTTTACTACCAGGACAGGCTGGTAACTGAAATGATCAGAATTCCATGTCATCTTATTTCTACCACTACTTCACTGTACCTACTTCAGGTGTCACCATGACAGTTCTGTTGTAGATAAAGCTACCTTTTTAATAAGGCTGCTCATTAGGAAATTTCACAGTCAACCCAGTACTGAAACAATGATTTAAACTTTATTGCACGTAGCAACCGAAGTAAGACCGCCTCAAGTAAACAAGTTAAGCCTCACAATTCACCTTGGCTCTTATCCACATAATAGTGGAATTTAGCTATGATTCCAACCAGCGGTGTCTGTCTCAGATCCAGGGTTTGATTGTTTTGCAAGGTTTGTTCTTTGAGGTTCTGCTCCCAAGGAATCCTGGAGTTAAATTATTGTGTAATTTCTTGTCCTTCAAGTCTGTGGTGTGACATTATCAATAATCTTTTAGATTCTTTCATCTAAAATTGGTTACCCTTCCCCAATCCTTGAGTCTGCAGCTTGCTTCCTTATCAGAAGTATTTCCTTTTTACATTTAGCCTCAACTGTCCACTTGAAGACCAAGCCTATCTTGCAATTAACTCTTTAAATTCTTCAGCAGGGCAGCAATTCATCCTTGTGGCATAAGGCAACCAGTTATCAAGCAGGCGTCAAAAACAATTTTGCATATGTAGCCTCCGCTCTTCCTTTTCCCAGACACGGCTAATTGCTTTCAATTCCTGTACAAGTTTGTCCTTGACCTTTTTTAAATAATTTATTCCAGATGGTTACTGCTGCTACTTTCATTCTATGAACAGTTATTAAAGTTCTGAAGTTTATTATTCAGTTACTTAACCTTGGAGAAAATGGTCCTTTACAGTCTTCCAGCTGACGTTTAATAATCACTCACTAGTCAGATGTAAGCTTTTGAAGTTGACAGTTTTCTCCACTAAATGTTACTTTTTTCCTGTCATTCCATCAGTTGAGTAGGTGCCTGAATGTAGCAACTATGAGAGAGTTCTGAGTGTTTAAAAATGATATGAGCTTAATCCCCTTCAGATGAAAACGGACAAATCAGCTCAAGGCCAAAGTTAGGATTTGGTCTTGACACTGAAATGGAGAATTATTGGCTGTCTCTCTATTTTATCCTGTTCCTGCTTCCAATGATTAAAATACTGCTCATCTGTGCATACTAGAAAATCTCGGTGGTTGTGATAAATGTTTGAAGAAATGCAGTTTGAGCATTGCTGTCGGGTCAAAATTGCTTCCACTGGGGAGACAGTTTATGGTCTGTACATAACTGGCATTAGTCAGGTTTTTTGCCCTCAAACTTCTTCCAACTCTGTACTTCTGAGAGGGCTGTGATGTTGCAACATAAAATTAAGTTCAGTTGGAATTGATATTTTTGCAGATTCTCCTCCTGAGAAGGAGACTTCCTTTATGTTCCATGCAGATTCAGCATCCAGAAACCTGTGCTTGAAATTTTTACATGGAGTATATGGAGCCATTGTTAATTTAGCTGCTTTAATAGGAAAATCATTTGGACTGCTGCTAAGGAGGTATCATTTAGTGCAAAGGTTCTGCAAGTGCTGGAAATATGAAAAATGAATGATTCTGACAAAAGATCATTGACGTGAAATGGCAATTGTTTCTGTCTGTACAGATGCTGGCTGACATTCTGTGTATTTGCAGCATTGTTTTTATTTTAGGTGTCACCTCTGTCAGAAATACAATATGAAATGCTGTTGAGAGATTACCACTTATTAAAACTTCACTCAAGGAATGTGGGTGTCACTGGCTGGGCCAGCATTTATTGCCCATTCCTGGTTGCCCTTGAGGGAATATGGCAGTGAGCTGCTAGTGGTGATAATGCTGTTGAATGTCAAGGCACTTGTATAGCGCAGTGTTATTTGTCCACTGAAACCCAGATGTTGTCTAGGTCTTGCTGTATTTGGGTCTGAACCACTTCACTGAGCAGTCATGAATGGTTCTGGTCATTGTGTGATCATCAGCAAGCATCCCCTCTTCTGACCATATAATGGAGGGAAGGTCATTGATGAAGTGACTCAGAGACTCCAATCGTTCAGGTTAGGATACTACCCTGAGGAACTCCTGCAAAGATGTCCTGGAGCTGAGATGACTGGCCTCCACAACTATTTGCGGATGAGCCAGTGTTGACTTCATCCAGCAAAGGGTCTTCCTTGTGATTCCCATTGATACCAGTCTTGCTAGGGTTCCTTGATGCAACATTGTCAAATATAGCATCAAGGTTAAGGGCTGTTACTCTCTCCTCACCACTGGTATTCAGATCTTTTGTCCATATGTGAACTAAGGCAGTAATGAATTAAGGAGCTGAGCGGCCTTGGCAGAACCCAAACTGTATCAGTGAGCTGGTTATTGCTTTGCAAGTGTTGCTTGATAGCGTTGTCGATGGCCCCTTCCATCACTTTACGATGATCAAGACTCCAATTTTGGATGATAATTGGCCAGTTCAGGTTAGGGGACACATGGACTAATTTCTACATTGTCAAGTAGGTGCCAGTATTGTAGATATACTGGAACAATTTGGCTTGGGGTGTGGCAAATTGTAGAGTGCAAGTTTTCACTACTATTGCTGGAACGTTGTCAGGGGCCATAGCTTTTGCAGAATACAGTATCTTCTGTGATATCCTGGGTGAATCAAATGTTTGACCTGATGCCATGTCACTTGGTGTCCAGAGGGTCAATATTGATGACTCAACAGCAACTCCCTTTGAACTGTATACCACTTAGGTCTGTTGTCAATAGAACAGGAGATAACCAGGGATAGTAGTGGCGGTGTCTGGCGTGTTATTTGTGAGGTGTGATTCCTTGAGTTTAACACTATTGGGCTGTTATTTGACTTGTGTGAGAGGCAACTCTTTCACTTTGGGCACTAGCCCAAAGGAGGATTTTTCACATTACTTGGGTTAGTAGTCTAGTGAGAATACCGTTAGACAATTGCCTGTCCTGAGTTACGTAGTTGGGAGAAGAGTAGATAGTCCTTAAATGCACATAAATCACCTAGATTAGAACTTGATGCATACACTGGGTGCCCAAAATGGATAAGTTCTTTGCTCCACAGCACGAACAACTCTTGAAGTACAGCATTCGGTTAGAAAAGCTTATAAATGAAAATATGAATATAAATTTTAACATGTTCATGATGGTTTATTTCAAACATAGTATGATAAGATAGGATCCTTTTGGTTGCTTCAGTTCAAAACTTGGTAATTTATATATCTGTATTTTATGTAACTACACCAAATAAGATGGTGTGTTACAATTAGTTTACTCTTCCTGAAAATTTAAGTGCTATTAAATGAATGCATTGGTGAGTGTGCAGTTGAGTTGGCAAAGATGGCAAGTGATCTTGCTCCAGCCAAACTTATCTCCCAGTTACTTGGCTTATTGAATTCACTTAATTGACCTAACTGGAAATGGCTGGTTATGTTTGTCTAATTGTTGCTGTTTTTTATTAAAAAGAACAGCACTTAACATTAAGCGCATAATGAAGTAAATATCTGCAACTAAACTCTTCATTCATAATAAGCTTAACATATTTGGACCATTTTTTTCAACGATGTATAAAAATCTTGATTTATTCTTTACATTGTGTAATCTTTACAATTCCCTCATGATACTGGTATTTGAACACCTGCTTAGAGTGCTAATAAAGCTTTCCAAGTGTGGGGAGATGAAAGTACTCCACTGTGCTGTCAGTCTTTTCATTAACCTCAGGGCTTCCAAGTACTTTATAGCTAATTTTGTATTTTTGAAGTGTAGTCTTTGTCATAAATACAGAAATCAATTTGTATACAATAATATCCCATATATATCAATGAGATCCATTTATGATGTTATTTGAGGCATTAATATTGGCTAGAACATAAGAGGATTCCCATGTTCTTCAGAATGCATCTGTCTACTCTTTTACATTCACCTGAGGTCAGATTAACACTTCTAAATGCAAATGTTTTCAAAACATGCACCAGTATAGATTTTGTGCTGTTTCCTGCACTTTCGGTATATACTTGCAAAGCTCTTGCTGCTCTCTTTTTGCCTTGCTTGCAAATTTAACTGATGGCTGACTTAAGTATTACAGTAAGTACAATGTTGAGCTTATAGGTCGATGAGTTCCCATGTATGAGCTCTCTCTCTCTGCTCGTACCAGCTGCGATGGCATTGAAGTATCCTAAATGATAGGGAATTTGTTGTGTGGAGCAATGAATAAGTTTTGATAAATGCAAGTGCAAGGTATTTTGTATATTCGACCACTGACTAACCTTTACCTAGGGAAAGGAAAACTTAGTTCCTCTTTCCAATTAAATGAACATTTGTCACTGTTGAGTGACACAAGCCAGTTCTGCTGGCAAATCAATAGGCTGAAAACATCTCTTAGCCTTTGATCCAATGGCATTTGGAAGAGTTTTTAAAAGAACTTTCATTGCCCCTGTATCTGTACTTGTCTGAGAGTCAGTGGAGTGTTAAACAATTCTATCAGCATCCCTACTAGATCAATCAAGTGTAAGTTGCTTCACCTCCCGTGCCTCACTTCTCTTCCACTCCCACCATCACCTTAACCACGCCTGTGCATGCTAAATTCCATCCACTGTGTTGTATACTTTCTGAAATTTTTCACACCACCCAAGTAAAAATGCTGTTAACGTCCCTGCTCTCAGCATAATAAATATATTAATACACAAAAATAATAGCAAATGAAAGCATGTAATAAATTGTGGAATAAACATACAGTATAAAAGATTATTGCTTGAAATTAAAGTTAAGCAAATTTATGATCATATGCTATGTGTCAGACCAATTATCATTTATTTAGCATTTGTGGATAATATTTGAATTGTTTCAGGCCATGAGGGGGGAAAAGAAAAGGTTTTAAAGTGTGGAAATGCTTGTCCAAAAGCAAACTATAGATTGAGAGCAAAGGCTGTTAAATTGACACCCTAAATAGATTGAAACACATGGGTGTGTTTCAGCAAAGACAATGAAGAATATGGTGAAGGTAGCAGTAGGATACTTTGAGAAGGGAGGAAAGTTTTTAGTTTGGCTTGGTAGCCTTGCAGTTCCTAAATATAGTTATGCTATTGAGCAAATACTTGCATAAAATAGTGTAACACGAGGTGAGCCAAGTATTGTATGTGTACTGAGAGCAGACCAAGTGCCATGATAACAGAATCCTATCCCTTCTGAGCCTGATGACAATAATAAAAATGTCCTTGTATGTAGAGGAGGCAATGGCCTAGTAGTATTGATGGACTGTTAATCCAGAGACCCAGGTAATGTTCTGGGGACCTGGGTTCAAATCCCGCCACGGCAGATAGTGGAATTTGGATTCAATAAATATTTGGAATTAAGAGCCTAATGACCGTGAATCCATTGCCGAATGTCGGAAAAACGCATCTGGTTCACTAATGTCTTTTAGGGAAGGAAACTGCCATCCTTACCTGGTCTGCCCTACATATGACGCCAGACTCTCAGCAATGTAGTTGACTCATACTTCCCTCTAGGTAATTAGTAATGGGCAATAAATGCTGGCCTAGCCAGCGATACCCTCATCCAGTAAATGAATAAGGAGGGCAAAGCACTTGACAGCCCATCAGGAATGGTAATTTTGCTTGGTTGGCTAACTCATCTCAAAGCAAAGTCCATCGGGCATTTGGTCTCTCTGATTCTGTAATGAATCAACTGGTACTACTGAAGTTTGTTTCTGCCTATACCTTTGCCCCTCCTTCAGGAACTTTCCTGTTCCATTAGCAGGTTCAATTTATGTCATGGTATAGCAGCCTGAGAGGTGGTCTCAGCAAAAGTGGTAAAATGCTGCTTGCAAATAGCCTATGGATTGATTCAAATCTTGAAATAGTCAATGCCATCCAATTAGTTTTCTTTTATAAATGCTTTGTACAAATGTGCACTTTGATTTTAGTGAAAATATTAATGGTCTACTCTTCCTTAATGGAACTACCAGGATAGTGAATTAACTACATTAAAAATGCAAACCTGGGTGATAATTTCTGCTTAAAACAGCAATATATGAATGTATTAAATGTTGGTCTCCCCCACAGGGCAAGCCAGTTTATTTGCGGGAAACTCTAGACTGTACGTACCTGTTTGAATGGCATACATCATATGCTTGTCCACCATTCAGATCCATTGATTGCACATTAAGGTACATTTAGCTTTATAATAAACTTGTTGTTAAAGTAGCCATTGGTGTTCAATTTCATTCAACAAAATTTAGTGCACTGAGAGCAGAACCAAGTTGTGGCTATGTTGTACTGTTGTACAGTAATACTTGTTCTGGTAATAACCACTGTGACCCAAGAATTAAATGTGATCCTGTGCCCAATTAGAAGAACAATTGTCATGACACAGTTTTTCTTTCAAGATTTGAAATTCCTTGAGTGCATAGGAATTAATTCTAACAATGCAATTATCACATTCATGTTTCAGTTTCCTTACAAATCTGCTTGATTGTACTGTGATGTGAAACTTCAAAAGGTTAATTGTTCGAAAGCCTGGTGTTGATTACAGTTATGGGTAGTTGGCAACATACACGGTAAAAACCAATTCGAGATTGAAGTGCAATTTTTTTTCTTTTTCAGGGATGAAGATGGGAATTCCTATGACCTTACTCCTTTATCACGATCCCAAGACAACTGGGAGATAGAACAGCAACAAGATATTGACCAGACGTATTACATCAATATCTGCAAGTCACTAGTCCCAAAAAATGGCAAGTGCACTGAGGGAGTAACGAGTATTTAACTGTGTAACATTTGATGGGGTGCTATTCTTTGCCCATTGGAACTCATTTACTAATTCCAGTCACATCTAAATTGAACCATTAAGAGATTGTGAATACATTAATTAATTAGTTAAAATGGGCAGCCATAGAATTTTCTGGAATTTTCAGACTGTTGAATGAGGAGCAAGGAAAGGGGAAGTCTCTAATTCCATACGTTCTGCTTCTCTGCACCATTAAATGAACAAAGAGCAGGAGATTAGGACTGAAGGAGACATTGCTTTCAAACAGGTGTCAAGGACACGGCTGAATACTGTCCATCTGTGTCTTATTACTCTGTAATTGAGTGTTCCTCCTGTTGTTCTGATCAATAATTATCCCTTATTCAACATCACTGAAACAGGGTATCTAGTTGCTTCTTTCAGAACTCTGGAAACTTGCTAAATGTAAATTTTCATGCATTTCCTACGTTATAATTACACATAAAAGTAATAGTTTGATTAAAGGATTTTGGCAGTGAAAGATGATATAAATGCAGTGTTTTTCTTCCTGTCTTGCTATTTACTTTCTGACATTTTCTTTACTTACTTAAACTGACTAGTGGTTATCATGCAACTCCCTAAAACAGATTTTATCAAATTCATCCTTGCAAAATGTTACAGGGTGATAAACTATTTATACTCTTTCTAGAAAAAAATCTTTTATTGTGATTATCTGGAATGGCTGGGCATATGTTACTGGCGTTTTGAGAAGTTCCCCAATTTTGTTTTATCGAATTGTGCTTTGTTCACCAACTTTATGGTGAAGTATTGCATTATTATTCTGGAATCTAAGTTGTCCAAAATCTGGTCGGAAGTGCAATCCTGGAAAGCAATTCCTTTTTACATTGAGCTTTCACAATTATAGGAGGAGAGATTTGCTTAACTGCAATTTGAAAAGGATTAGAATGAGTCAAGAATGCAAATGTGTATCTGAATTGGTGATTAGAAGGCTGTTCTGTTCTCCGCAAAACTCTTTACGCGTATGTAACTAGATAAGCATTATGTAGTTAGAATTGCTATATTGATATCTTTCCAATTAGCTTTTTTATTCTGAACTTAGTGGTTTGTATGTTTGTTTATTTTGGGATTTATTTGGCCAGTAGTTTGCTATAACTTGTTTTTCATTATTTTATAGGTAACTGGGCCTGCTCTTTAAATGCAGCTGTCTGCCTGAAGAATGGCAGCAAGTATGTAAACCTTGGTGAGGTCGTTGCAGGGCCAAGGTGGGAAGAACACGGTCTGCTTGTTCTACATTATCAAAATGGTGACCGATGTCCTGATGGAATGCGCAATAAGACTACAAGCATACGTTTCAAATGTGATAAAGATGCAATTGTAAGTCTAATTTCAAACATTACTTTTATTCAACTCGGGATAAAAATAAGAAATGGAAAGCTTTCAGCAAATGAATTGCATCATGTAGTGGAAAAACCTTTATCTTCAAGCCTGTGTTTTGCTTTATTTTATTTCACTTTCTTGTATAATACAAGAATCCATTTTCTGCTTAATTTGTAACTTGACTGTTTATTTAATCTGTAACACCTCTGTTGCTTCCACAGTCGATAACTTGGAGTAGTGATTATAGGCACCACTATCCCCTGCTAACTTTGTGCTAACAATATGAATACCTATCCCTGGGAATGCAAAACTAATACTTATCCGCCTGGGATAACAAAGTGTGGAACCAGAGGAACACAGTAGGCTAGGCAGCATCAGAGGGACAGGAAAGTTGGCGTTTCAGGTCAGGGCCCTTCTTCAGCTCCGCACTTTGTTTTCTCTGACTCCAGCATCAGCAGTTCTTGCTAACTCATCTGCCTGGGTTGGATGTAAATGACGAGGTTTGGGATACTGTTCAGTTTTGTACATTATCTTCAGATGAGAAACTATTTATGAAAGAATCCTGTTAGGTTCCATATTTCTAGCCTTTATTTTAAGAAATAAAGTTAATCAGATGGAAATATGAAATGTCAAATTCAATTTTGTAGAACTGTCAATTCCTTTATTAGAATGAATTGACCTGTATTTGCTCTCTGATTTTGGGCAAAAGATATTTCTTGTCCGTCCCTAGCTGCCCTGACAGTGTGTTGGTCCATCTTTTCCTTCAGCTGTTATGGAAAAAGTACTCCCACTGGGGCAGTAGTAAATTTCACTATATGGACTCAGTGACAAAGAAGGGACACAATTCTGGATTGAGAGACATGGGCACGTGTTCCCATGGTGGTATTCTGATGAATCATTAGACTCAATATTAACTCTGCCTTCTCTCCATAGATGCTACAGCATCTGCTAAACTTTGTCAACAATTTCTGTTTTTGTTTCGGATCTCCTCCATCCACTGTTGTTTGTTTTTATATTGTTGATGTACTGGTACTACTTGTAGTAGTGATCAGAAGGAAAAAAGGAGACCAAGCAACCCTGTTGAGTTGTTACATTTTGTTATGTAGATCTTGCTCCCTGTAACCGCACTATGATGGAATGGACAAAGTCCACCAAGATCCCGTCCAGTGGCAGTGGTACAGCATATCTCCAGATTAGATAGAACATATGCATTGGAGACAAAAATAAGCCTTTCAGACTGTCTTAAATCCCACTGTCCCTGAGGAGAGGATTATGAATTTATCCATGATCCTCTGAACACTGTTCCCATTTATTACTGTTCCATAATACGTGTACAGCAAAAATCAACTTTTAAAGAAGATTGGAGAGAAATTAAAGTTAAATCCTCCTGATGTAATTCCTTTTATGTAGCCTTCAAGTCTATGTATCAAAAATGGCATGAAGAGTGGAAAGCAATAATTTGGTAATGCAGAACCTTTAATTTTGCTAAAAAGAGAGACTTATCGGGATTTTTATCTTGCAGTCCTCCTGGAAATTCCAGAATGCCTAATTTCAAACAATCTTGATAATTTAGACTACGGGGAAAAGGGGTGGTGAATGGTTAACTGTAATTAGCTGAGCTGTTGCTATGTTGCATATTTGCAAAAATGTGCGCAAAAGCATTCTACAAAAAAATTCAATTTGTTTAAGAGTAGTAATTTGCCTTGCAAATTGTATGATAAGATTTGTCCTATAGCTCTTAATGTCCACGTGCGTGGTTGATTATGACGTAAGATTTCATTATGCCTATATTTACGACCAGTTCTTTGCATCAAGAACTGGCCAGATGGTAGAATGAATTAGTTGGTTTTAGAGAGTTTCCACGTAGAGGATGAGGGATTCATGTCTTCACCTTACTAAAGCTATATGCAAACCGCATGTCAATAGCTTTGGTTTGTTTGTGTATATTTGGTATTGTTACCTTGTTCATGAATGCATCACTGAAGGAAGCCATTGATGTTTGTGTTTTGTTGTTCTATCTCTGTAATCTAGATACACTACTATTTTCTGAGTCTGCATTCATTGCATTTCTGAACTTAACTCTGTCAAATTTCAATAACTCCATCTATGCTGATGTAGACATGGATTCCCTTGACACCCAATGCTTGCTAACATTTTCACAGGAAACAAAGCTTGTGCGTATTTCTGATACATGAATGATGCATTCATCATCTTTGGATGTACAACCCACATAAGGATTTCCTCATACACCTTAATATGTTTCCAATTTGTGCTGCAGTTCACTTTTGAGGTGGAGGAAATCTAATATGCTTTCTTAACATGCTAGCTGAGAAATTCACTAATGGTTTCCCCATTGCGGTCTATTGCAAAACTACCTTTGGTCAATATACAGCTACCCATACTAAGATTGGGGGTTACCTGAGCAATGCATAGTTACATAAGCTTACTAAAAACATTCTACAAAAAAAAACTTTCCCTGTCTATCAAGCTTACTGCAATTACAGCGCATTAAAGCTATCTTACAGGACAGTGGTTATCCTAATCAGATTTTTACTACGCATCATACAAAGTGACAAATAGGCTTCTTTCATATCTGTAAATTGTCTAGTCTATCTGAAATTAACCTGGAAAGACTCTTTATCTCAAATTTGACCGATGGGTTAAGCAAGCACTGCTGCTATGCAGTGATTAGTGTATTTTCCAGTGATAGTATGATCCTGTCTGTCCAAAATGACAGGCCAAGCAGCAGCATAGAAGCTGGAAAGCTTGACGTTTCGGGCCCGAAACGTCAAGCTTTCCAGCTCCTATGATGCTGCTTGGCCTGCTGTGTTCATCCAGCTCCACACCTTATCTCGGATTCTCCAGCATCTGCAGTTCCTATTATCTCTGTCCAAAATGACACTTTGCTTACAGAGCAATTAAGCAACATTGTATTGCACTGAAAAACGCCATACACAATATGCACAGACCGTACATTCCAATGATTGGCGGATTTGAACCAAACCAGTTCCTCTTTTCTTTTCCCCTTTATTTATTCATGGGATGAGGGCATCGCTGGCGAGGCAGCATTTATTGCTCATCTCTAATTACCCTCTGGGCAGTTAAGTGACAACTGCAATGCTGTGGGTCTGAGGTCACATGTAGGCCAGACCAGGTAAGGATAGCAGCTTCCTTCCTTCAAGGAAGGACATTAGCGAGCAAGATAGGTTTTTCCTGACAATCAGCAATGGATTATGGTCCTCATTTGATGCTTAATTCTAGATATTTATTGCCATGGAGGGATTCAAACATGGGTCTCCAGACACTTTCTGGGTCTCTGGATTAGCAGTCCAGTGATAATACCACTAGGCCATCTCCTCCCCTTTTCTGACTGGTCATAGACTGAGAATAGCTCATACTCAACCAGCCTAGGTTTGCAAACCCAAAACTGTTGGCCTAATGGTTAGGATTCGGCGCTTTCACTGCCACGGCCCAGGTTCGATTCCTGGTCCGGGAATCGGGATTTATTGGGGCAGCATGGTGGCTCAGTGGTTAGCACTGCTGCCTCACAGCGCCAGGGACCCGAGCTCAATTCCACCCTTAGACTTTCTGTGTGGAGTTTGCACATTCTCCCTGTGTCTGCACAGGTTTCCTCCGGGTGCTCCGGTTTCCTCCCACAGTCCAAAGTTGTGCCGGGTAGGTGGATTGGACGTGCTAAATTGCCTGTAGTGTTCAGGGATGTGTAGATTAGGTGGGGTATGTGGGATGGGTCTGGGTGGGATGCTCTGAGGGTCGGTATGGACTTGTTGGGACAAAGGGCCTGTTTCCACACTAGGGATTCTATGAAAACACACTGTCTCCTGTTAGAGATAACAAGGTGTAGAGCTGGATGAACACAGCAGGCCAAACAACATCAGAGGAGCAGGAAGGCTGACGTTTTGGACACAGAACCTCCTTCAGAAATGCTTTTTACAAGAGAGTTGCAATGGGAGAGAGATCCACTGAGGTTTTTCCGGAGGGAGGAGGGTAACAACTACAGTGTAGGCATCCTTAGAAGAGGCTTCGCAGTGGGTTTAAAATTGTTTCAGAGATCATAGGAACTGCAGATGCTGGAGAATCTGAGATAACAAGGTGTAGAGCTGGATGAACACTGCAGGCCAAGCAGCATCAGAGGAGCAAGTAAGCTGACGTTTCGAGCCTAGATCCCTCTTCAGAAATGCTGAATTTTAAACCCGCTGCGAAGCCTCTTCTAAGGATGCCTACACTGTAGTTGTTACCCTCCTCCCTCCGGAAAAACCTCAGTGGATCTCTCTCCCATTGCAACTCTCTTGTAAAAAGCATTTCTGAAGAAGGTTCTGGGCCCAAAACGTCAGCCTTCTGGGTCCACACCCTTGGAGCATCCCACCCAGACCCATTCCCCTATAACCCACCTAATCTACGTATCCCTGATTGGCATGGCCAGTCCACCTCGGCTGCATATCTTTAGACTGTGTAAGAGACATGTCGGCTCCTGTTCACTACAAAGCAGGAGAATATGTTCAAGTGTTGCACCTTATTTTGAATTAACAAAAACCGTGGAAGCCTATTGATTTCTCAGTTTCCATTGGCCTCAGCCAATAATTAGTCGCCTTGTCAACCATTCATTATTTCTTTTCTCCGATGGTTTAATCATTGTGATTGTTTGAAATATTGGCGTTCATCTTCAGTGCAAGACAAAGAAAGCTTTGACAATGCATCTAATTTCATCAATATAAAAGAAAAAAGATCAAATAAACATCTGTATGACATTTAAAACAGACTTAAAATGCCATGTAGCTGAAATATATATGCCTGCGTGTTGTGTCACATGAGTTGAAGAGCAGAGGCTGCCTGCTATATATTCAGTGCAACTGAAGACAGTACAGATTAGGATAATTATGCTAGGTAATTCCAAGTCTGATCAATTAGGAACTAAAGTTCAGAGCTGTCATAGAATGAATTAGACGTGGAGATGGTGAATAAGGTAAATGCATCAAATATGTGGCCAGATAATTGTCATGGGCAGCTGATTACTCGTGATATTTTTTGCATCAGATTTGTTTAGAATATATTTTGTCCAGTATAATTGAAAAGCTCTGTCGTCTGGTTTGCAATGTATTTGGATGGAAATATGCCTTAAAAGACCTGGCTGATGTATTATCATAAAAAATATCATTAAATATCCTTGTGTCAAGTGTACAGGTGCACACTGAAGATTTGTCATTGAATTTGACAAAAGCTAATGTTCAAAAAAAGTGCTAAAGAATTCAGGTGAAAGGTCATCAACATAAGTGCTAACATTGTTTGCAAAGGCTAGAAATCTGAAATTATAGGAGAATGCTGGAAAGTCTCAGCAGGTCAGACAACATCAGGAAAGAGGTAACATTTCAAGTTGACCTTTCACTATAACTGAGCACCTCGGTGTCTCCAGTATTCTTTGGTTTTATTTCAGGTTTCTAGTTTCTGCTCCTGCTGCTACTGCTCCAAGAGTGCTCTGATCATGGGATAACACAAGATGATAATATAATTGTAAGATGATAAACTTTTTCAATTATCTATTATTCTACAGAACACAAAGCCAGACTTGATCACAGCCATTGAAGGTTGTGAGTACACATTTTTGTGGTTCACCGCTTTCGCTTGCCCAGTAACCAAGAATGTACACAATGAGTGTGTTGTGACAAATCCGATTACAGGTCAGTAATATGAATTTTAAGGTAGCACCACTTTTCAAGTTGCTATTCTTTTATTAATCACTTAATTAAATTTGCTTCACACCCTAAAGCAGTAAACTCCACACTGGACTCGACTAATGAGTATTTAGAAGAGGTTATCTGAAATGGAAAAATGTATTAAAAGGTCTAGAAAAGACAAAAATTATTGACAGGAAAGCAAACCTGTTTCATCCCTGAAGAAACCATTTTTTTCCTACGTAGCATACAGGCTAAATCAGAATAACAGGGAGATTATGGCCTAATGGTACCATCACTGGACTGTAGACAGAGGTAATGTTCTGGGGATGCAGGTTCAAAATCCTGCCACAGCAGATTGTGGAATTTGAATTCAGTTTTGGGTGGCTTGGTGCCTCAGTGGTTAGCCCTGCTGCCTCACAGCGCCAAGAAATCCGGGTTCGATTCTACCCTTGGGTGACTGTTTGTTTGTGTGGAGTTTGCACGTTCTCCTCATGTCTGCGTGAGTTTCTTCCGGGTGCTCTGGTTTCCTCCCACAGTCCAAAGATGTGCAAGGTAGGTGGACTGGCCATGCGAAATTGCCCACAATGTTCAGGGATGTGTAGGTTAGATGGGTTATAGTGGGATGGGTCTGGGTGGGATGCTCTGAAGTTCAGTGTGGACTTGTTGCGCCAAAGGGCCTGTTTCCACACTGTCGGGATTCTATGATCTATGAATTTGCATTGTCCGAAACACAATCAGCAACAAATGAAACATCATATTGCAGAGAGAACAGATGAGTTGATGTGTCGCATGTGCACTTTTCATCAGAACTTGATCCATATTTGCACCTTTAACGCATGTTTTCACCACACGTGAGGTCTGGCTTACTGG
This sequence comes from Ginglymostoma cirratum, assembly GCA_024137785.1. Taxonomy (NCBI): domain Eukaryota; kingdom Metazoa; phylum Chordata; class Chondrichthyes; order Orectolobiformes; family Ginglymostomatidae; genus Ginglymostoma; species Ginglymostoma cirratum. The sequence goes on from JAHRHZ010000059.1 coordinate 4,085,209, forward strand.
GTATTTCCTGCATTTTGCTTTTGTTTCTGGTTTTAAACATTCATAACTTTTTTCAAAGAAGGGTCCTACTTAAATAATAGGTATCTGTTTAGCCAGATATCACCCATCAAATAATAAAAGGCTATAATAAAGTGGGTTGCAGGGTTTCAGCTAACTTCAGCATCTACTGTTTTATGTTCAGCATTTTTCCTTTTATTGATAAATTTTTTCATAGGATAGAATTCATAGAATCCCTACAGTGTGGAAACAGGCTATTCAGCCCAACAAGTCACACTGCCCCTCCAAAGAGCATCCCACCCTGACTCATTCCCCTACCTCAGTATTTCCCCATGTCTAACCCACCCTAACCTAAACATCCCTGAACACTGCAGCCAATTTAGCATAGTCAATCCACCTACCCTGCACATCTTTGGACTGTGGGAGGAAGCTGGAGCACCTGGAGGAAACCCCCACAGACACAGGGAGAATATGCAAACTCCACACAGACAGTTGCCCGAGTGTGGAATCGACCCCTGGCGCTGTGAGGCAGTAGTGCTAACCACTGAGCCACCATGCCGTGTCAATTTATCTTCCACAGTGGCATTTGTGAATTAATTTTCTTAGCAAATTAAAATATTGTACTTTAGTATAACTGAAGATTTGCACGTGAATTTGTTCTAAATTACCCTATGATGTTTCTAATGTTGCATTTTTGTGTCCAGGCCATTTATTTGACCTGAACTCACTACGAACTGATCAAGGCTATACTATATATGACCATAAAATCAGAAGAAACTTTGTTCGTCTTAATATTTGTGATAAGGTGCAAAACACTGGATGTTCAGGAGATGACATTGGTATGTATTGAATGAGCACTGAAGTTATAGCAGTTATATTGGCCTCAGAATTCTTGTGTTTGTTTATTGAATTGTTCTATGGCCTTGCCCCTTCCCCCTCATCAAAATCTCCTCTCACCCATGATTGTCTGATTTTGGATTCTTGTGCATTTCTAATCATAAATAACTATAGTGTTGGCAACCATGCCTGCAGTTGCCTGGGCACCGAGCTTCCTTAAGGGCACTCATTTAAAACCTACTCATTGTCTAAGCTTTTGTTCATCTGAATTAATAGGTCCTTTAGGTAGCTTAGTGTCGTATTTTAGTTAGTGATGCTCCTGTGTGGTGCTTTAGGCTGTTGGAAGTTGTTACATAGGTATCCTTTATTATTGTTTGTCAGTCTACATCTGTAATGCTGTATGTTTAGAATCAATGTTTTTGGTTAGATTGAAAGTTAACATACTATAGTTTTTAATTATCCTCCCATTTAAATGGAGAATGGAGACTTGACTTTACCAAAATGAAATAATCCTTTTTGAATTGGGTGGCAGGGGAGTGGGTGATTCACTTTTAATTCAAGGTGCTCCCTTTAGAAAGTTAAAGAAGTTATTTTAAGCTGTATTACTGGTGAGGCCCAGTTCAAGATCAGTTGTCTGAATTCATGCTCATCATTGTTATGATAGCCATACAAGGAGGCCAAGTGGCACATTTTGCCAGCGGTGTTCTTTAGTCAGGCTATCCAATTAATACTGCTTATCTGTACTTCTCCTTGTGGCCATGTAAACTTAATCCCTTCCAACTTTTACCCAATTCAGTTCTGAAATGATTCAATATCCTTTCACTTTCCTTTCATGCAAGTTGTTACAGATCATAATCTTAATGTTTCCTTATGCCCCCTCTGGTTCTTTTCCCGGTCAACTTTTTTCAATTCACTTGCAGGATGTTGGAATCGTTGGCTAAGCCAGCATTTATTACCAAACCATAATTTCCTTAAAGAAGGTGGTGGTGAGTTGCTGTCTTGAGCCACTTTAAATTTATGACTTAGCATTGACAGGTCAATTACAATGATTTCTACTTTTTTACTCTAATCAACGCCATATTGCTGTTTGGAACTACTCCTGCCAGGAGATTTACCGTCATGGTATGGTCCATTTTCTTCTGTCTTCTTTCATCTTCACAACTTTGTGACTCATCTGCAACTACTATGGTGACTATCATCCTGCTACACCTAAACCAACCTGTCTTTTAGCTGCCATCTTCTTTGCCTTCAAGAAGAGATTTCTGTAGCTTTTCAGCTGTGACTTAAATGGGCAAAATACTGACATTTTCTTTTCTAGATTCAATTTTTTTTTGTAATCCTTTTTGATCTTGCCATTTACAGTACCCCTCAGCTTATCTTAAGATTTATATACAGAATTTTTAGCCTGTATTAGCAGCCAGGTTTCAAATGCCTCAGTTTTCTTTTCCAGCTTTCTTTAATTATCCATGTTTCTGAGGCATACAGGAAAATGGATAACATTTATAATGAGTTTTTTCTTGTTACAAATTTCCATTTTCTTATCAACGCTTGCTTCATCTCACAAAATTACTTCCGGCTATCTCTCTCTATCAAATCTGCCATCTTCTGTCATGTCAACTCAGCCTGCCATTTTTGAAGATCAAGTAGACCAAATAGATCCTTAAGTCGATTTAACTTTTCAATGTGATTAAGATTTATCTGTGACCAAACTCCAATGGCCACTGTTCTATATGTCTTATACTTTATTAATGAATGTCTATCAATCTCGGAGCAATTAACCTAACGTCCATTGTTTGTTTATTGATGAATAATTCTGTCATCATTCACTATCCGTGTAGACGTTTTTCCTAATTTCACTCCTGAAATGACTGACTCTAATTTTTAGACCATGGGCACCAATCCTGGATCCTCCAAGTAGTTTATCTTTATCTTTATCCAATGTATCTGTTCCCCTCAATAACTTGATAATTGACTGTATTTTTCATCTCTCTACTCTTCTCTCCGCTCCACACCCCACCACTGCCGCCACCAGCACCACCAAAAATTGAAATTCAAGTATAGTTCTGTTAAACCTATGCTGCACTCTACAGTGTCACTATCCCATTCCTGAATGGGATCCAGAATGGCAAATGTGATCCAACTTTATAAAGATGAAGTGAAGTACTGCCTCGACCCCTTGTGTTTTAAAACTCCAACTGGAAAGGCCAGCAATCCGTTTGGCCTTTGCTTTTTCTGTTTATATTTTAATAATTTGTATGCCAGGATTCCCAAATGTCTTTGGATGTGTATTGTTTCTAGCATTACCAAGTAGAAAATAACTTGTTCTATTCTACTTGGGTCCAAAGCATACGCTAGTCTATGTTGAAACCCATTTGCCATAATTTTGCCTATTTCGTCTTATGCTGCCATTGCACTGTAGTGTTGTCTCCCTTTACCCTTTGGCGGATTTTAATATGTGGCTTTCTATTGCGCCATCTGAGTCATTAATGAATATATTGAGCAGTTGAGGACCCAAAACCAATTTCTGTGGGCCTCTGCGTTGTGACCTGTTCAGTTTCCTAACCAGGTCAATAACTTGCCTTTGATTCCGTTTACTTTAGCATTATTGGTCTTTTCTGTATACAGCTAGGGATTTTAATTGTTCTCTGGTGCTTACTACATTGAAGTTTTGTCATATGCAGAATAAAATGATGCACTACATTTTGAAGTTTATGATTTTGAGGAATGAATATATATTTTATATAATATCTCTCAGAAGAACAGCAGTCCAAAAACTGATTCCACAATCCTGGGGAATTCTCCCCTGCGTCTGAATAACACAATACTCTGTTACTGTCTGCTTTGTGTCTCGTAGCTGATTCCATTTCCATGCTGCAATTGGCTCTTTAATCGCACAGACTTAATTTTGCTTAAAAATCTGGATCCAGTTGTTCATTTTTCTCAATAAAAGCTGATTTTGAGGCACGTCCATCATGTACATTCTCCTTGGTCCAAGTCGAAGCAGTTGTTCACCCTTCTGCCCTGTGCATAGATATTCACTTCTTCTAAGACTCTGTGGTCAAGTGATCACAGGCCCAAAATGGAACTTTCTAAGTTGACCCATACCCGGAGAAATCAGGCCCAACAGAAAATTGGCCAACCTAAATTGGACAACATGCCAGCTATAGAGAGCAGTGGAAATCAAGGACAAAGAGGTTGCAAAGGTTCAAGGGGAACCAGTTACAACCAGTCTGAGGGTTATATATTGGAGAAGTGTTGATCATACTTTGAGTACATGCACTTTACACTCCCTAGCATGGTGACAGTGAAGGGTGTTGGTGTGATCCCACGGGATGATTTGACTCCAGCTCACGACCCCATTCGTGAAATGCCACAGACCATTCTGGAAGGTCTGGTGCAAGAGGGGATAAAAACACACCTGGATGTCACCCTCAATGAAGATGCAGCAAAGACTCGATCTGGCCCAGCAGTGGACCTCTGACCAGTTGGAAAGAGAAGATCCGCCCTGACTCACAAGACCCACCTGTGTAAAGAGAGGTAGCACTAAATTGGGGACAAAGGAGATGACCGTAGTCCAGATCAAATGCTTGGATTCTCGCAAGGGGCATCCTTTCTCAGATGGATAGAACTAGATAAGGAGTAAACATTGTGGGAATTTGAGAAATCCTTAATATTCCTTATTAAAAATGCTATTTTTATTAATAAAATGGTGTTGAACTGCAAACTGAATTGTGCCCCTTTGTCTGCCTCATTGATAAGAGTGCTGGGTAAAGTGATTTTAATATATAAAGTGGTCGAAGTTTCCAAAGCACAGATAACTGATAATGTCGTTATGACCATCTGATCTGCTGTATTGAACAATGCAGGTAACATTCTCAACACTTTAAACAAATGCAGTGAATATTGAATAATGATGGTAGTTAACTCATTTGGAAACTTTTTTGAGATTTGATATTTCATTTGAAAAGTAATGTTTGTGTCCTTTTGCAGGTGTGTGTATTCAAGAAGATAAAGCAATCAATGCAGGGCGTTTCAATACAGAAGTGACTTATGTAGATCAGGTGTTGAGGCTCACATATGGTGAGGGCGATATCTGCTCCAGCAACTCTAACCTGCGTCATAGAAGTATCTTCAGTTTTGTCTGTGGCACACTTGCAGGAGCAGGCACTGGACCTGTTCTGGTGACTTCAGATGAGCAGACATGCACTCATTATTTTTCTTGGCATACGCAGCTGGCCTGTGAACATGAGGTAAAGTTTTTCAGAATCTTTAAAGCTTTGTAACCTTAGAAACTGCACGTATTTCTATTTAATTGTTCACAGTAAATTTAAGTTTTTCTCAGCCCTACTCTCTTTCAGGCTTTCCTTTAATTTCTCTAATTGTTAACTTGGATGAATTTTTCACTTAAATGTGTTTAGATAAGCAGAGACGGTTACCTATCCACTAAATAAATTAGCAATGTTTTCTTTGCTATTACAAAGTAACTCGGTTGTCGTTTTCCTTGTCCTTTCTGGTTTGTTGGCTAGGTGAGATGTTCGGTGAAGAATGGAAGCTCGATTATTGATTTAAGTCCTTTGATCCAGAAGACTGGGTACTATTCTGCAGAAGATGAAGATATTGCTGATGATAGTCAAAATGACTCTCCTGATTTTTACGTCAACCTTTGCCAACCACTGAATCCTGTCCCAGGGGTTGTCTGTCCCCCTGGTTCAGCTGTGTGCATGGATCCTGTAAATGGACCACCTGTGGTAAGTTGAAATCTGCAACTATGTATATTGTATGTGTTCTAATCAAGTGCTGATCTGAAAACTGGTTATGTTGGAGCATGACTGAGATGTAATTGGACAGGTATATTTTAAAGGGCTTCCTGAAGTTTACGTTGTGGATTTTATAGAGCTTCCAACTGAATGTCAAAAGTTTTTTCAAATTTCGTTGCACTTTACATTCTAGTGGTGAGCCCAATTCATTTTTGAGAGAAAGAAGGAGGAGAAAGTTAGGAATGTCAACCTTTTCAAGGTTAATCTTGCTGTTTTTATGGAGAAGGAAGCACAATTTAACAATTGGTAGCATTCTGTCTCCTTGCTTAAGCAAACCTTAAGGCCATGCTTGCAAGTGTGCTCACTACAATATTAGAATTTCTCCATATGCTCTCTCATTATCCAAAAAAATCCCAAAATTGAACTGTTTAGAGCACAACTCTAAATCTGATTTAATCTCCTCCCATCTTTTCTCTAACCATGTACGTAATCCTTGAATTTCATACCCATTTAACTTCTCTGACGTTCTCATCTGGTACCCTGTTAAAGGCTTGTTTGACAGTAAATACATGAACTGTGTGCCCCTCATTTTGTGCCTTTTGCTTTGTTGAAGTAATTCTGAGAGATTTAATGAACATGATTGTGCTCACCTTTTTGTCATTTAACTGTGTTTAGTGTTAAGTAAGGACAGGTTCCTTTAAATAAGTTGGCTTGGACATTGCCACCAATATCAGCCCTAACTCAGCAGCAGCACCCTTGCCTGAGTCAGATGGTTGTGTTTAAGCTGCATTCTGGGATCCAAGTATAAAGTCCAACTGAGGAAATGTTGCCCTAAAGGAGTTGGTGCTTTTTTTAGATGAAATGTTAAGCTGAGGCCTGGTCTTCCTCCTTGCGTGTAGGCTTTTGAAAAAGGACATTATTAGAAGCGAGGAAGCAGTCCTAGACTAAATTTCAGGTAACAAAGCTGGGCAAGTAGTTGAATTATCAATGGGGAAGAACTTTGTACACAGCGATAAGAACTGTTGAATTCAGGATTGTATTGGAAGAGGGCAGGGGTAGGCCTGAAATCAAAGTTCTAAACCAAGGAAAAGGCTGACTTTAATAATCAGACATAATTTTGCCAAAGTGGACTGCATCAGATACTTCCAGGTAAGTCTTTCTCAGAACAGAGGCCAATTTGTTCCAATAAAGAGAGAGCAGGGCTACAAATCCTGCGAACACTGGATGTCAAGGGATATACAACATTGAATTAAGAGACAGTGGGAGGCTTATGGCAAATACCGAGGGCTTGAAGCAGCAAAAGCCCTAGAGGATTCTAGAATGTACAGGAGAGAATTTTTAAAAAGGAGATTGGGAGAGCTAAAAAGAGACATGAAAGGATACTGGCAGGTGAAATAAAGAAAAATCTTGAATTTTTTGGTACATTCAGGGTCAAAGCATAAAAAGGGAAAGAGTAGGGTCAATTAAGGGCCACAGTAGTAATTCGCGCTTACAACCAGAGAATGTAGGTAGGGCTCTAAATGAATACTGTGTCACTAATAAGAGGGATGATGTGGATATAGAAATTGGGGAGAAATACTGTGATATATTTAAAGAAATTAACATAAACAGAGAGAAAGTTCTGAGTAGTCTGGCAGGCTTGAAAGCAGATAAATCTCTGAGGCCAATTAAAATGTATCCCAGGTTGTTGAGAGAGGTAATGGAGGAAATAACAGGGTGCTGGTAATAGCTTTAAATTCTTCTCTGGCCATGGGAGAGATGCCAGAGGATTGAAGGACAGCCACTATGGTACTGTTCATCAAGAAGGGAGCAAGGGACAAACCAGGAAACTTAGGGGCTGGTTACTCTAACTTCAGTGGTGGGGAAACTATTGGAAGCAATTCTGATGGACAGAATATATCTAAATTTGAAGAGGTAGGAATTTTATCAAGAGCAGTCGGCATGGTTTTGTTAAGGGGAGTTCATGTCTGACCGATTTTTAATTGAATTTTTTTTGAACATAAAGATGTGACCAGGTATGTAGACCACTTGGATCTTGGCACGACTTTTGAGGACCCGCATGGGAGATTGCTGGCAAAGGTAACAGCAAATAGGATCCAAAGAAATTTGGTGATTTGGGATCTACAATTAGCTGGCAGGAAGCAGAAGGTGGTGATTGAGGGATGTTTGTCTGATTGGAATTGTGTCCCCATTGGGGCTCTGCAGGAGTCAATGTTGGGACTGTTGCTGGTTGTGCTTTTTGTAAATGAATTGGACTTGAATATAGGAGGGTTGATCAGTAAGCTTGCAGATGATGCAAGATTTGGCGTGGTAGTAAATAGTGAGGAAGATAACCTTAGATTACAGGAGGATATAGATGGGCTGATCAGTGGCAAATGGAATTCAGTCCAGATAAATGTGAAATGATGCTCTTGACAAGGGAATATGTGATGAATAGTAGGAAGCTAGGAAGCACAGGAGCAGAAGGACCTTGGTGTGCACGTGCATGGGTCCTGTAATTTGAGGACATGTAGATAAATGCTTAATGCTTATGGTATACCTGCCTTTATTAATTTGAGGCATGGGGTTTAAGAGCAGGGAGGTTATGCTAGAACTGATTAGACCAACAGAACTGGTCTGTTGCACAACCAGCAACAGAGTATTGTGTACAGTTCTGGATTCCAAATTTTAGGAGGGATGTGATAGCACTGGAGAGGGTGCAGAAGTGATTTACCAGGATGTTGTTCAGGCTAGCGTTTTAATTATGATGAGGGACATATACTTTTTTCCTTTAGAGTAGAAGAGATTGAGAGGGGATATGATTGAGATGTATAAAATTGAGACATAGATGGGTAAGACAAAATTAACTTTACCCTCTGACGGAGAGGTCAGTGACCAGGGGAATAGATTTAAGGAATGTGGGAGAAGGTTTAGAGATGGGGATGAAGGTGGTGGGAATCTGGAACTTGCTGCCTGCGAGCCTCGTTAAGGCAGAAAACCCCAACATTTGAAATATATAAAAGTGCACCTGCAATGCCAAGACATACTTGTTTACGGGCCAAGTGCTGGAAAATGGGATTAGTATTTTGGCTAGTGTGGATGGTTCTGTTCTCTAGATCACGACCCTATAGTTGATGCTAGTCACTGAATATCATTCAAATATGAGAAGCTAGTTCTTTCAAGTTCCTGGTGAAGATATACTGTGCTTACTAAACTTGCATGCATCTAATTTTGTTATAAGGTCATTAAAATGTGTTCAACAACTTCCAACTATTTTCATGTGAATAAAAGAACTGAAGGAAATAGGTTGAAAAAATTGGCTTTATTTATGTAATGCCATGATCAGTTTTGAGGTGACCCAAAATGCTTCACAAGTGTTTTCTAGAGAGTCAAGTCAACCATTTTATGTACAGTTAGGCCCCTCGGACAGTAACGTTCTACATTTTGAGGTAGAGTTGTTGGTCAGTAGCCAAGAGGATCGTTGTTTTTTCACTTTGTGCCATAAGATCTTAACATGCATCTGAAGCACTAGTTTATTCTGTTTAAAATCTCATCCACAAGACAACTTCGGACAGTGTTGCATGCTGAGATTAGATAATAGGGAGCATGCTGTTTGCGAAAGCGTATTGGGAAGACCGTTCTGTCTCACACTGATCCTTAGCCATCAACTTCATCCATATTCCTAGCCATTATTTAAAGCTGAACCAGACTATTCATTACCTTAGTGTTTTATTTGACACTCAGTTGAATTTCCAACTGTCCCCTGAGTAACTTTGCACCTCTCTGTTCCTGCCTCAACTTGCCTGTTGCTACAAACCTCAAACATGTCTTTGTTACCGATAGGTTCCAGTGCTTTTCAGGTTAACTTCCCAGTTTCCAAAAACTTAAGCTCATCTAAAACTTTGCCCTTCCATTAACTTGGATCGGTTTCAGTTTGCTTCTCACCCTTGTGCTCACTTATCAATTTTGACTCCAGGTCCAGCATTGTCTTGGTTTTTTTTTTAAATTTTTGCCCTTATTTTCAACTTTCTTTACAATACAATGCAGCACGGGAACAGGCTCTTCAGCACACCAAACCTGTGCCGGTTCCAAGTCCTTATTTAGACTCATTATCTATTGCCCATACATGGTTTCTATCCCTCCTGTTCATGTGTCCATCAAGATATGCCTTAAAACGTTGCTAACATGTCTGCTTCCACTGCCTCCATTGGCAGTGCATTCCAGGCACTCACCACCCTCTATGGAACAATTTTCCCTAAACTTACCCCTCTCACCTTGAGCCTGTGCCCTCCTGTAGTTGACTTCTCCACCCTGGGAGAAAAGCCTCTGACTATTCACCATATTTTCACCTCATAATTCCTCCCATCAGGTCAGCCCTCAGCCTCCATCTTTCCAGTGAAAACGATCTGAGTTTATCCAATCTCTCCTCTTAACTGTAAAACCTTCCAGACTGAGCAACATCCTGGTAAACCTTCTCTTCACCGTCTCCAAAGCATCAACGTGCTCCTTAAAGTCTAACCACCAGAACTGTGCACACCATTCCAAATGTGGCCTAACTAAAGTTTTATACAACTGTAACATAACTTGTCAACTTTTATATTCGATGCCTTGGTCAATGAAGGCAAGTGTGCTCTATGCCTCATTGACCATCTAATCCACCTGTGTTGCCACTTTCAGGGATCAGTGGCTGTGTTCTCCCAGATACCTCTATGTAGGTGCTCCTGAAGGTTCTGCCATTTATAGTATAATTCGCATCTGAATTTGTTCTTCCAAAATGCAACACCCCACTTCCGTCCAGATTAAACGCAATCTGCCATTTCTCTGCCCAAATTGATAATCTGTCTATAATCTCACTGTATCCTTTGACAATCCTCCTCAATATCTGCAACTCTGCCAATTTTGATATAATCCACAAACTTACTACATTTTCTTCCAGATCATTTATACATGTATATTGCAAACAGCAAAGGTCCCAGCACTGATCCTGTGGAACACCACGAGTTATTGATCTCTGTTCCAAAAAGTATCCTTCCATCATTACTGTCTTCTGTGACCAAGCCAAGTTTGTATCCATTTAGCCAGCACACCCCGGATCCCGTGAGACTTCACCTGTTGTACCAGACTGCAATGAGATACCTTTATAAAATGCCTTAAAGTCTATGTAGACAATATCCACTGCCCTTCCCTTATCAATCATTCTTGTTACCATCTCAAAGTCAATGAGGTTGGTGAGACATGACCTTTCCCTGCACAAATCCATGCTGCCTATCACTAACAACACCATTTGCTTCCAAATGTGAATAAATGCTGTCTGTCAGAATCTTCTCTAATAGCTTTCCTACCACTGACGTCAGGCTTACTGGCCTGTAATTACCTGGATTATCTCTCTCCCTCCTTTTAACAAAGGAACATTTGGCCTTTCTCCAGTCCTCTGGAACCTTGCCTGAGACCAAAGAGGATGCAAAGATATCTGTTAAGTACCCAGCTGTCTCCTCCCTCTCCTCCCATAGTATCCTGGGATCGATCCCATCTGGCCCTGGTGGCTTGTCTACCTTAATGCATTTTAAGACTCCCACTGCTTCCTCCTTCATTATGTTGTTCTGCTCCAGAGTGTATACACACCTTTCCATAACCTCAACGTTCCTCATGTCCTGTATTTTGGAGAAAACTGATATAAAATATTCATTAAGGATCTTGCCCATTTCCTCTGGCTTCACACATAATCACCCTCCTTTTTATCCATAAGTGGGCCTACTCTTTCCCTAGCTACCCACTTGATCTTAGTATATGTATAAAATGCCTTGGGATTCTCCTTAACCCTGCTGGCCGAGCACATTTCATGGCCCTTTTTTAGTCCTCTTAACTCTTCATTTGAGCTCATTCCTACTTTCTCTATATTCTTCAAGGACTTTGTTTTCAGTTGTCTAAACCTTTGGTATGGTTTTTTTTTGACTAAGCTGATAATTTCCCGCGTCAATCCAAGGTTCCTGAATCCTGCCATTCCTGTCCTTCATTTTTCACAGGAACATGCCTGTCCTGCAATCTATTCACTGGTCTTTAAAAGACTCCCACATGTCAGATGTGGATTTACCCAAAAACAGCTGCTTCCAATTGACATTCTCCAGTTCTTGCCTAATTTGGTTACAGTTGGCTTTCTCCCAATTAAACACCTTCATCTGAGGCCCACTTTTGTATTTATCAATAAGTATCTGAAAATTTCAGGAATTACGGTCAATATTCCCAATACGCTCCCCCACTGAAGTTTTGATCACCTGGCCAAGCTCATTTCCCAATACCAGGTCCAGTATGGTCCCCTCACTCGTTGGGCTATCCAGATACTGTTTGATTAAAAACCCTCCTGGGCACCTAACAAATTGATTTGCCATCCAAACCCTGGCACTAAGGGAGTCCCAGTCATTATGGGGCAAGTTAAAATTGCCCACCATAACCCTGTTATTTTAAATCTTTCCAGACTCTCCTCCTGTATTCCCCGCTGACAGCTGGGAGGTCTGTAATACAATCCCAGCATTGTGGTTGCACCCTCCTAAACCTGAATTCTACCCATAATGCCTTGCTGCAAATTCTCTCTAAGGTGTCCTCCCTCAACACAGCTGTGATATGCTCCCTAACTAGTAATGCAACTCACACACCTCTTTTGCTGCCTCCTCTGTCTCATCTAAACCATCAATATCCCAAATGTTAAGCTGTCATCCTGTGCCTCTTCCAACCATGTCTCTGTCATACCAACAACATAATTGCATGCATTAATCCAGGCTCTAAGTTCATCCATTTTACCTGTAAAACTACTTGCATTGAAACAAATACAATCCAAGCTTCCAATTCTGCTGAGGTCAGCCACCTCTCCTTGACCACCCTTCCTCTTAGCTATATTTGCCTTAGTCTCAAGCTCTTCCTCAGTCTTTGGTACTTAATGACCTACTGGCCCAGTTCCCCCACTGCCACACTAGTCTAAACCCTCCTGAGTGGCACTATCAAACCTCCCTGCCGGGGATATTGGTGCCCCTTGTACAGGTCCCACTTTTCCTGGAAGACATCCCAGTGATCCACATATCTGAAGCCCCCCCCCCTCCCCACATACCATCTTTTTGACCACATGTTCAACTGTACCATGCCTCAATCCCTAGCCTCAGTAGCACATGGCACAAGGAATAATCCTGAGATTGCTACCTGAGAGGTCCTGCTTTTTTGTTTACTACCTAACTCCCTGAATTGTCATTGCAGAACCTTGTCGCTCTTCCTAATTGTACATATTGGCACAAATGACATGCTGACTACTGTCCATTTACCATCCCATTTCAGGGTGCCCTATACACTCTCAGACTCCTGTGATCCTGACACCTGGGAAACAACATAGCATCCTGGGGTGTGTCTTGTTGCCATAGAAGTACGTTTTGTGTGCCACTGACTATATTGGATCTCCAAGTACTACTACTGTGTGCTTTGTGTCCCACCTCTCCTCCTCCCCCCCGCCACCGCCCCTGTACAGCAGGACCTTGCTCTGCCCTGAGTCTGCAACCACTTCCAGCACTATTATCCTCGTATCTGGGTCCTCCAATTAGTCTGTTGGATATTCCCAGTTTGTCATCACTCCACAAATGACAGATGTGCCTTCATCTTCAGCATTTAGCTCTAAAATTCCTTTCCTAACCCTCTCCTATCCATGTATCTCTTACTTCCTTCAAAATGTTTAAGGCCTAACTCCTCTTTCAAGCTGTCAGCCACCTATTGTAACACATCTCTAGCTCCGTATGAGAGTTTTTGTTCTAATGCTGTGCCCTTGGTTGTTTTGTTAAATCTATATAAATTCAAGTTATTGAAGGATATGTTTGTATAGAAGAGGAATGCCTTTTGCTGTTTCCACTGGGAATAAAGATTGTTCACTTGGATGTTGAATGATTTCATCTTCCTTGCAATATTTTCAAACTTTCAGATGTATACTTGGCCATAGTCTTACAATGTGCTCACATCGCTGAATCATTAAAAGAATGATTCAGACCAAAGCATTGCAGCTAAAGTAAACAATACATAATATAACTAATGCTAATATTTCAGTTTCAGTAACTCGCTCTTCTTTTGCAGGCAATTGGTTATGCTTCTGCACCTCCACGGATTAATTCAGCAACTCAGGAAGTCTACATTTCTTTCAGGACCAATACTACCTGCCAAACCAATCCTAAGTTGACTTATGACTCCCTCATAGTATTTCATTGTGTCAAGGGTGTAGACTTGGTAAGAAACCCGCTTGACTGTTGTGTAATCAGTATGAAGTCTAATTAATCAAAATCAGTGGGTAACAGTAGAAGCCTTGTCCTTTTGAATAATGACTAATGCGTACTAGCTTTATGTAAGTGAATGAGATAGCTTAGCTTTTCTTGTTGTTTTCTGCCTTTGTATATCTACACCATTACCTGATATTATACGTTGTGATAATTTAGAAATGTGACATGAAATTTCATGCGCTGAAATGCTGATTCATTCTATGATGATTTCTTCTGTTCAGGGAAGACCAAAGATGATGAGAAAATCAGAATGTAGCTTCGTGTTTGAATGGGCAACTCCACTAGTCTGTCCAGATTCAGTGATTACATCTGGCTGCTCGCTATTTGATCAACGGTTACATCACACCTTCAATCTGTCTGTTTTAACAGGAAGGAGAAACCAGGTAATCACATTAATTATAGGAAACTAATGAGTAATAAACTGGAGCTTGAGTGTAGGAGACATATTGACATTTACAAACAACACAAAAATGAGTGAAATAACTAAGAAAATAAAGGATGTGGACAGGTAGAGGCCAGGTCAATCACAAATGAAGTTTAATAAGTAGCAATGTAAAATGAACCACTCAATGGTAAAATATACAAGAGGAGGATGATTGGGGATTGAGTTATGTGCAATAATATTTTGTGGAAGATTGTCAAATGCCTTCTGGAAATCTAAATGTAGTACATCAATAGGCTTCTTTTATCCAAAACACATTACTCCTTCAAAGAATTCCAATAACTTGGTTAAACATAATTTCCCTTTCACAATACCATGTTGACTCTTCCTAATTACCTGGAGTTGCTTTTAAAATTACGGGCTATAATGTCTTTTTTTACCCCCTTTACAGACATCGAGTTAACTGACCTATAAAATCCTGTTTTCTGCCTTCCCCCTTTTTAATATTTGCTGATTCCTAGGTCTAGTGAAACCTTTCCAAAATTTAGCAAATTTGGTAGAATTAACACCAAAGTATTGAAAGTAGAGAAGATTAGACCGTAGGATGAAGTTCATCATGACCCGAGGACTTGAGCTTAAAGCTCTAGCAGCTTGCTTAGTACTGCTTCCATAGGGATTGTAATTTCACCAAGTTACTCTTGTCTCCCACCTCCTGATTTGTAGCTATTACTACAATGTTTTTGCTATTCTCTATAGTGAAGAGAAGCAAAATATCTAGTCATTACATATGCCATTTCTGTATTAACTCCGTTTTCTTTTTCAAGAAAGTCAACACCTACTTTCCCTTTCCCTTTCCCTTTCCCTTTCCCTTTTGGAAATGATTTTAGAAACTCTGCTATTGCTTTTACTCCTTAGCTTGCTTCCTCTCAGTCTCCTGAGGTTTTTGTTCAGTTCTTCTAATTAAGTATTTAATTAACAAGTAACTATTGGAAAACAGTATGATTTCTGATTTTTAACATACAGAAAGCATTTACATATAAAAAGTCTTCAATGCAGAATAGTCGCATAATTTGCCATAATAATAGAACTTATTGACACTATGCTTGACCCTTCAGGTCAGTTTTGAAGGAAGGACATATTACCTTAATGTATGTGCAGCAGTAACAGGTGTACCTGACTGTAAAAACAGTGCTGTCTGCTTGGTTTCTGGCAATGAAACAGCATCATTTGGCAATCCAAAAGCAATGACCCTGGAATACAAACACCAGGATCGAGCCTTGATCCTGCATTACAGGAGTAGTGACTTGTGTCCAAAAGGTAAGAGACATTAATTTAGTTTGGTTACGAAGCCTCTTGTGTACAAAATACATTACCTACAAGTGAATGTCAAGTTGTGCAGTTTTATTTTGGTCTGAATCCTTAATTAGTAAAGATCCACCCTGAGAAGCAGCAGTTGGCTGTGGGTTTCTTGAGGAATCCTAGAATTCCTACAGTGTGGAAGCAGGCCATTTGGCCCATTGAGTCCACAGTGACCCTCCAAAGAGCATCCCACTCAGACCCACCCCCTATCCTATCCCTGTAACCCTGCATTTCCAATGGCTAATCCACCTAGCCTGCGCAACTCTGGACAGCAATTTAGCATGGCTAATCCACCTAACCTGCGCATTTTTGGACTGGTGGGAGACAATTGGAGCATTGAGAAGAAATCATGTGGACATGGGGAGAATGTCCAAACTCCACGTAGTTTCCGACGGCTGGTATCGAGCCGGGGTCCCTAGTTCATATGAGGCAGCAGTGCTAACCACTGAGCCACCTGTGTTCTGAGTTGGCTGACCTTTAACCAGGATAGAATTATAGGAAGTTGAAATTTGTTTCACTGCCCTGAGCTGAAGAAATAAAATAAATTTGGCCTGGTTCCTGCTGAAAGTGCCTTTTGTGAATTTTGAAAGCATCTACGAACTGAATGGGTTATTATGCTATCTATAATTGAATGGATGGACATGGTCATTGTTTCCACTCACGTATAAAGATGACCACCTGGATGAGTACTGGTAGCCCAAAAAGTGACAGTAAGAAAGAACAGAAGATCTACAGAAGATAACACAGCATGATAGGAGTTCACCTATTTTTTTTATTTAAGCATCAGTGAAAGAAATTGCATTATACCAACCAGCTTAGACTAAATCTCACTTGTTGGAAGTGACTTAATCCTTTTCCTCAATGTCTTTGTCTTTGACAGTAACTGAAAGAGGAGAGTTTTGCAGATTCCCTTTTAAGTATTTTGGGAGCTCCTACAGTGAGTGTACAACTGTTGGGAGAACAGATGGATTTCTGTGGTGTGCAACAACCGATGACTATGACAGGGACAAAGCATGGGGCTTCTGTAGTAATGGTATGTAACAATCACCAATGTTTTTGTATACAAGTGGTGAATGATTAAAATGACTTCCACTTAAATATTTAATTCCTTGCAGTTTGTTATTTAACATTTTCTTTATTATTCATTGGTATCAGCAACGGCAACTCGGAGATCCACAATCATCTTCAGGTGTGATGAAATGGCTGAAAATGAAAGCCCTAAAGTGCTGAGTGAGATCCTTGGTTGCTCAACAACATTTGAATGGAAGACAAGCGTAGTTTGTCCACCCAAAAAGATGGAATGCAAGATAATTCACAGGCATAAGACCTATGATTTGAGAATGCTTTCTTCCCTTACCGGATCATGGAAGTTTACATCTAATGGTGATACGTAAGTTATGGTTTTGTAGAAGTTGCTACTGTTTTCATACAGTGCTTGCATTATAATTGCAATGTCAAAATTTATCGAGTAGATAATATTTAAATTCATACTGAACTATGGAAACTACCTGATGACTGACTAGCTGAATCATTCAGGAAGGTTCTAGGTTTGGATTTCCAGCTTGCACTGTTATCACATCTCTAAGGGTCAAAAGGTGGAGCTGCATTGGTTTGATGACCCATGGGTTCAAAAAAAGAAAGGATATGAATATGTATTCACCCCTTATTGGGCTTGCATATACGTAAAATGTCAGTTGAACTTTGGCGCAGTCCACTGTGCAGTGATTGTTGTGCAAGAAAATACATTTGGCTAATATTGCCCACTACCATCTTGGATGCTTGATTAATAATAAAACAAGCATGATGCTTTGTACCTGTGAAACAGTACTCCAGTAAGAAATGAAACCTTTTGTGGAAAGTGGGGCAAGTTGATTAAGAGGAAGACTGATTTTAAAGAAAGGAACTGGTTTGGTTGACATGTTTTAGCAGTGCAAATGTTAATTTATAAAATTTCTGTGATTTGTAGACTTGAGCAAAATGATGAGGTTGGTTATTTTATAAGTGAATTTCAATGTACAGAGCTTTCCTGACCCTGTTAAGAGATTGGCAATACATGATTGTTTTTGTCAAGTGAGCATTGGGATATTAAAATGTTAGAGTCCATATATTTATTACAATAACTTGCTTTTTTCCCCTCATTCCTGACTCCTTCCCCACCACCCGAAATCCAAACTCTTTCTGTAAAGTCCTATCTTTTGGAATGCTAGGAGAGTGATCCCAGAACCATAGAATGTGCCACTGAAGAGCTCCAATGCTCAGTAATATTAGAGAATCCAGCCAATAAAAGGACTGTTGCTTTTGAAGAATGACACGAGTTGGTGGTCATAGAATCAGAGAATCTTTACAGTGTGGAAACAGGCCATTTGGCTCAACAAGTCCACACTGACTCTCTGAAGAGCATCCTCCACCCCCCACTTATCACTGTAACCTTACATTTCCCATGGCTAATCCACCTAGCCTGCACATCCACTGACACTATGGCCGCACTAATTGCCAATCTAACCTGCACATCTTTGGACTGTAGAAGGAGACCAGAGCACCCAGAGGAAACGCACGCAGATACGGGGAGAATGTGCAAACTCCATGCATGGTTGCCTGAGGCTGGAATCAAACCTAGCTGCTCGGCACTTTGAGGCAGCAGTGCTAGCCACTGTACCATGGTAAAGGAGGATATGAAAGACAGTGTGGTAATTTGTAGTGTTTTTGCACAGTTATTTTACACTTGGCCTATGTTGGTTTTGTGCAAACTACACTCAGTGGGTTAAATAATTTGGTTCTGTGTAATGTTTGAGGTATTTTTGGGCATTCAACCTACCTTTTAAATATTTCTAGCCTGAAGTAGTATACGACTTTGTTCAACTATTCCTTTTTTCCTGAACACAGTCAACCTAGATTGTACTTCAATAATACCTGAATTTTTGCGATACAATTGTGAATTTTGCTGCTTTGCAGAAACTTTTTTTTTAAATGCCTGTTGTATAACAATCTCAAATGCTGATCAATACGTTTTGGTTTAAGGTTTTAGCAAAGATTTGTAGGTTGGGTTGTGGGTGAGGTTGTTGACTTGCTAGCCGAGCTGGCTTGTTTTCATTTAGATGTTTTGCCACCACGCTAGGTAACGTCAGTCAGACCTCCAATGAAGCGATGTTTTTCTTCCCCACTTGGAATTTATACTGTCTAGTCCATTATGGTGAGTAGTGTCATTTCTGGTTTTGTTCTGTATCAGTTTGTATATGGAATCCAATTTTATGTTTGTCGAATGCATTATGGATTGAGAACCATTATGGGTGAAGTATACAAACAGATCAATGGCATACCCATGGGGTTACTCATCTCAAGACTCACTGCAGAGGCAGTCATGCAGAGACTAGAATATACTACACTTCTCCACATTCAACCTAAACTGTGGATCTAGTATGTGAATGAACATTTGTCATTATGGAATGCAACAAACTAGAAGAGACCCACCACCTCAGCAACATATTCACAAGAGGAGAAGAAAAGAACAAAAAGCTTCCGTTTCTGGACATCAGAGTTGACCATATGACCAACAGGGAGTTCCAAACCTCGGTATACAGGAAAGCAGCCCACACTGACCAAATCTTCGCCTTCCATAGCAGCCACCCCAACGTCTACAAACAAAGCTGTATTATTACGCTATTTAAATGGGCCACCATTCACTGCAAGATGCCAGAGCTACTCAAGAAGGGGGAAGAGCACCTATACAAAATCATTGCTAGAACAGATATCCCTGCAATTTCATCTGCAGGTGCCTTTTTAATTAAACAACAACAAGGACACAGTATGCCCTGACGTACTGGCCACGCTGCCCTACATCAAGAACATATCAGAACTGCCAGTGAGACTCCTACAACCACTAGGAATCAATCATAGCACACAAGCCCACAGCTACTCTATGACAAACACAAGGATTAAAGACCTCATTCCCACAACCTGCAGAACCAACATAGTTTACAAAATACCATGCAACCACTGCCATAAACATTACCTCGGACAGGCAGGATGGGAACTAAGAAACAAACATAAGAAACAAACAAGAGGCAAAAGTAGACATTGGGCCATTCCAAACTGATGCTGGAAGGCTAGTGAAGGGAGATAAGGAAGTAGCTGAAGAACTTAAGTATTTTGCATCAGTCTTCACAGTGGAAGATATGAGTAATATCCCAACAATTAAGGAGAGTCAGGGGGCAGAGTTGAGTATGATAGGCATTACAAAAGAGAAAGTGCTAGAAAAGCTAAAAGGTCTAAAAATTGATAAATCTCCTGGCCCCGATGGGCTGCATCCTAGAGTTCTGAGGGAGGTGGCTGAGGAAATAGCAGAGGCGTTGGTTGTGATCTTTCAAAAGTCACTGGAGTCAGGGGAAGTCCCAAAAGATTGGAAAATTGCTGTTGTAACCCCCTTGTTAAAGAAAGGATCAAGGCAAAAGATGGAAAATTATAGGCCGATTAGCCTAACCTCGGTTGTTGGTAAAATTCTAGAATCTATCGTTAAGGATGAGATTTCTAAATTCGTGGAAGTGCAGGGTCGGATTAGAACAAGTCAACATGGATTTAGTAAGGGGAGGTCATGTCTGACAAACCTGTTAGAATTCTTTGAGGAGGTAACAAGTAGGTTAGACCAGGGAAACCCAGTGGATGTTATCTATCTAGACTTCCAAAAGGCCTTTGATAAGATGCCTCACGGGAGGCTGCTGAGTAAGGTGAGGGCCCATGGTGTTCGAGGTGAGTTACTGGCATGGATTGAGGATTGGCTGTCTGACAGAAGGCAGAGAGTTGGGATAAAAGGCTCTTTTTCAGAATGGCAACCGGTGACAAGTGGTGTCCCGCAGGGTTCAGTGTTGGGGCCGCAGCTGTTCACTTTATATATTGATGATCTGGATGAAGGGACTGGGGGCATTCTGGCGAAGTTTGCCGACGATACGAAGTTGGGTGGACAGGCAGGTAGTGCGGAGGAGGTGGGGAGGCTGCAGAATGATTTAGACAGTTTAGGAGAGTGGTCCAGGAAATGGCTGCTGAAATTCAACGTGAGCAAGTGTGAGGTCTTGCACCTTGGAAAAAAGAATACAGGCATGGACTACTTTCTGAACGGTGAGAAAATTCATAAAGCCGAAGTACAAAGGGATCTGGGAGTGCTAGTCCAGGATTCTCTGAAGGTTAACTTGCAGGTTGAGTCTGTGATTAAGAAAGCGAATGAAATGTTGTCATTTATCTCGAGGGTTGGAATATAAAAGCAGCGATGTGCTTTTGAGACTTTATAAAGCTCTAGTTAGGCCCCATTTAGAATACTGTGTCCAATTTTGGGCCCCACACCTCAGGAAGGACATACTGGCACTGGAGCGTGTCCAGCGGAGATTCACACGGATGATCCCTGGAATGGTAGGCCTAACAAACGATGAACGGCTGAGGATCCTGGGATTGTATTCATTAGAGTTTAGAAGGTTGAGGGGAGATCTAATAGAAACTTACAAGATAATGCATGGCTTAGAAAGGGTGGACGCTGGGAAGTTGTTTCCGTTAGGTGGGCATACTAAGACCCGTGGGCGCAGCCTTGGAATTAGAGGGGGTCAATTTAGAACGGAAATGAGGAGACATTTCTTCAGCCAGAGAGTGGTGGGCCTGTGGAATTCATTGCCACAGAGTGCAGTGGAGGCCGGGACGTTAAATGTCTTCAAGACAGAGATTGATAAGTTCTTGATCTCGCAAGGAATCGAGGGCTGTGGGGAGAGTGCGGGTAAGTGGAGTTGAAATGCCCATCAGCCATGATTAAATGGCAGAGTGGACTCGATGGGCCTAATGGCCTTACTTCCACTCCTATGTCTTATGGTCTAACTAACCATCAGAATGCACGAACATCAGCTAGCAGCAAAATGGCATGATGAACTCTCCTTAATATCGGTACACTCAGACAATGAAGGCCATCAGCTTAATTGGGACAAGGTAACCACAGTAGCCCAAGTCAAACATAGACATACATGGGAATTCCTAGAGGCATGGTTCTCAACCCATAATGCAGTCCACAAGCGTGTAGAATTGGATCCCACATACAAAACCATACAGAACAAAACCGGAAATGATACTACTCACCATAATAGATCAGACAGTATAAATACCAAACACAGCAGAAAAACATTGCTTCACCGGAGGCCTCACGGAGGGTGTTACCTAGCGTAGTGGTGAAATGTCTGAACAAAAACAAGCTAGCTCGGCAAGCAAGTCAACAACCTCAGTGTTTTGGTGCTGCTGTTGGTAATCCAGTGCATACCAAACAAGACTGATGTAGTTAAAAGTGACTACGTGCTATTGTTTTTTGTCTTTTGCAATATAGTGTTTATAAGTTTCATCCCAGAATTGTTTTTACTACACATTTTACCAAAATATGTTTTTATAAAATTGTAGAGCTTTGGATTGTTACGACATAGGTAGTTATTTGGTGCATCAAAAGCAGCTCTCCATGAGCTGCTAATACCCCTACTCCTTGCCTATAGCCCCGCAAGCACTCATCAAATTCTTTTTTGAAAACCATCATTGAATATGTCTCCATTTCCTACCCTAGTCCTAACTACACGCTGGATAAAAAGTTTCTCATGTCAGCTTTGATTCTTTTGCCGATCATCTCTTAAAAATGGGAAGAGCGCAGAGTTAGTATTTCTAGTCCAGTGACTCTTCAACAGAATTCCTAGCCGCTAGGAAAATGTGGTATTTATAGCGAAGTCATTGTGGTGGGGAGAGAGGTAAGTGAATAGGTGAAGTTGGAGCCCAGAGAGAGAAATATGAAATGGCCAGGAAACCAAGGAGACTATTGATAGCGGGCCAGGACAGAAAATGTGAATGTGATCATCAAAGCTAAAGTAGGAGAGAATGGTTGAGCTGTACTGAATGCGAACCGTATAATGTAATAGGCACAGAAATAGGTGAGAATGGATGACTGTGCTGAAAGCAGCCAGTGTCATAACGGGACCTGGTGTGGGGTGGGTGAAAAACATAAGGACAGAATCAGGCTATAAAGTTACTGAACTCAATGTGGAGTCTTAGGGGCTGCAGGGCCTGAAGTTGAAAAATTAAACATTTTTCAAGCTTGCACTCAGGCTGGCTAGTGCATTGCAGCGGGCCTGCAGTTGACATGGGAACTCAGTGCTGAAGTGGCAGGTCACTGGAAGCTCAGGCTCATTTTTGAGGACAGAATATAGGTGTTCCGCAAAGCGGTCACCCAGTCTGCATTTCGTCTCCCCAGTGTATTGGAGACCACATTGTGTACAGCAAATATAGTAGACTAGACTAAATGAAGTAAAGTAAATTGCTACTTCACCAGTAAAGTGTATCTGTGGCCTTGGGTAGTGAGGAGGGATGAAGTAAACGAGAGGTGTTACTTCCACGCACCTTCCCATGCAATGACAGAAGGTGTATGAGCAGATGTTAGAAATGGAGGAATGTACCAGAGTATCCTGGACAGACAGTCCCTACGGAATGCTGACAAGAGAGGGGGGAATGTGTTTCTGGCATTCCATTGGAGGCGATGGAAATGGTGGTCCGCAAGCCTTTGGGTGTGGAGGCTGGTGGGTTAGCAAGTGACGACTGGGGGGACCCTATCATTGTTGTGAGAGGGAAGGGAAAAGGTGAGGGCGGAAGTGTGGAAGATGAATCAAGTATGGCAAAGGGTCCTGTTGACCGTGATAGTGGGGAAACCTCGGTCGATGAAAAAGTGGATGTTTGAGTTCCCCCTGTGGAAGCTGACATGATCAGAACAAATGCGACAGAGAAGGATAATGGGATGGTGTCCTTTTTAAGGAAGCAGGATGTTAGGATGTATAGTCTAGATAATTGCGAGAATCAGCGGACTTGTTTATGGGAGGTGGTCTTATTAGATTGAACCATAAGATTGAGGAGGGCAATTGTGGATAATGGATAGTTGAGAGGATGTTTGATCTCTAGGAGTCTAGAACCAGGAGGCCCAGGTTAAAAATACTGGATTACCCAAACAAGATGGAGTTGAGAATCGTGATCACATTAGATCATGCAGGCTCAGGTTGAGAGACCAACTTCTATTCCTTATGTTATGAATTCATTCTAATTTTATCTTTTAGGTATTATATGAATCTTTGTCAAGGCATTCGTGAAGGACCCACAGGCTGCCCTTCATACGCTAGCATGTGCAGAAGGAATAAAAATGGTAAAACCGACATATTAGGGCTGGTTCACACCCAAAAAATTGACATTCGAGGTATGACGTCTGATCACTTATCTTAATATGGTGTAATGCCAGTAACTATTGACAAATGATTCAATAATTTATTTCTAAAGTCCTGTACTGTTAATAGGATATCTAGTCTGGAGCTGGATAGGTTAGGTTACTGGTGATAGTCAGCTTCTTCTGGATCTGTTTAACATTGTATTGCCTTCGTTTAGTAAAAATCCAACATCTTTTGGCATGTGAATGTGCACTGCCTGTTAGTGTAGTCACAAAGCACGGTATTATTGCCCTGACCTAAATATGATCTGCACGCAGTGTGGTTTCTCTGAGAAACATGCTTGTTGACGATGCAGACTATTTAGAAGCCCATACAGGAAAGATATGTATAATATTTTATTCCCCTCCTTTTGCTTGCTTTTATGTAAATATCATTTTCTTCCCTTTTGACTGTCCTGGAGTGCCATTTAAGACAAATGCCCAAGTCTGCAGTCATGCAAACAGAAAACGTCACTTCCTTAACTTAGCCAACCCTGAACTACAGAGAATTTTACACTATTCTGTTGTAGGGATGGTTTTGCATAATTTTGCAATGGTCAACGTTTTATTTGTCCTTTTTACATTTTAGGAAGAAGAAAGAGTAATTTAATGTATATGATGTGATTTGCAGTTTAGCAAAATTGTTTTATTAATTTCCTAAATGTCTTTACGTTACACCAAGTTCAGCCCTTTAGTTTGATCCCAGAGGCCATTGTTATATCCCGTATGTGCCTTTAGACAGTATTGCATTAACCAAGTTTCGTAGCTTTATGTATTTCCAAAAAAAGCATAGTTTTGAAACTTCTAAGAAATGGTATCACTGGTAAGTTTCAGGATTTTGATCAAAGGATGTTACCTTCTATTATATACTGTGCAGGGTTAAATGTGCAGAAGCTCTTTGCTTAAGCTAAATATAATGAACAAATTGGTTTCCTTGGTTGTCTGATCTGTCTCCTAGCCATGTCTGTTAGCTGAGTTCAGTTGCCCAGTTCTCTAGCCATCGGAGTATTTGGAACCAAAAATATTGGGACCTAGGTTCACGTTCTTGACAATATCTAACAGTTTCATGATATGTTGGCAAATAGACAAGTGTACACTGTAACATGAAGAATATTTTGCTTGCTAATTCTAAAAGCCTTCATCTTCGTCATTTATTTCCAGGTGGGCATCTTTTTGTGAATTATTCAAGTGGTTATTTCATCTGTGGTACAGGAAAACATGCAAAGACAACTATACGCATGCAGTGTTCACCAACAAGTGGAGCACCAGAGCTGGAAAGGTGAGATCCATTTTCCCATTCTTTGAAGTATTATGGAAGTCTGGTGTCTTGTATAATTGGGATCTGTATGATTCCATAGATAGCTGACATGGCTGAAATACTGGAAGAGCAGACAAAGGCAGGAAAAAGGGAAGGGTAATATATTTGGGCAGAGAAAAGTCTAGGCTATACCTATACATCCCAGAAATCGAGACTAGGCACTGTTTGCCCATTCACCCTGAGAAGAGTAGAGCTACCACCCCTATAGAGATATTGAAGATTTCCCATCAAAATGTTTCAAGTACGTTTTGAGTGTTCACTTGAATTAGAATTCAACATTAATTAGTGTTGAATGATCCTTGTATATTTTCCTTAAAGCTAATTAATGCCCGTCGACTGTAGGTTGCCAACTTGAAATTAAATTTGTCTAAAATACATTCAGGCCCCAAGAATTGTTTTGTCAGGTGTGCCTGTGTAACTAGTTTGATTTTGAAGGAAATTGTAAAGGACGTACATTGATTCGAGAAGGCAAGTCATCATCACCTTCTCCAGAGCAGTTCGGGGTGGGCAGCAAATGCTGGCCAAGTAGGCAACATTGGCATCTCCTTGAATGAATTAGAAACATTTTGGGGTTGAGAAACAAAATATTCTAACTGTGCCAGCATATTTTAATCTTTTGGGTTCAAAAATCATTGAATGTTGTCCAAAAATTTATTTTGCGTATCTGCATCCTCCTGAATAGTGCATTTTGTAAATTCTTGATCATTGTTCCAAATAGTGTACATATCTGGCCAATATGACATCTGTTATGGTTATTCTTTCCAGCTTTGATGAAAAGGAGTGTGAGTTTTTAATTGTATGGGAAACCCGTGCAGCTTGTGCTGTGAAACCTCAAGAGGTTTACATGGTAAATGCAACCATTACAAGTCCAACAAATGGCCAAAGAGTCAATTTGTCAGCAATTTATTCTAAGTAAGTGTTGTACATTTTGATTAAGTTTTGTATATTTAATTCAACTTGCATTTGTTTGTGCACATGAATGAACATAGTTTGCCAGCAACAAAAACAGAAACTGCTGGGAAACCTCAGCAGGTCTGACAGTATCTGTGAAGAGAAATCAGAGTTACCATTTTAGATCCTGTGACCTTTCTTCAGAACTTTGCCAGCAGTTGCTGTGGAGAAGACCTATTTTAACATGTTATAGTGCCTCCTTTAAAACAGGCTAAATTTCTAAACCGTGAAAAATGTTCTTTATCCAGATAAGTTTCTATAAGCATTCAAATTATTGGAACAAAATATAACTCTGAATGGTACAGTTAACTTTCCATGTTACTTCGCCATTCATGGAACTGCTTTATTTTGACAGATTTGATTTTGCTAATTTACAGTCCTTGGATTTCACATTTGCGACTCTGAATTATACTAATTCATCATTTTGCCATTAATTTTTGCTGTCTTTGCAGGTTGTACAAAGCTTCAGGTGATATTAGATCAAATGGCGACTCCTATATCTATGATATCCAGCTTTCTGGGATCTTGAATCCAGAAGATCTCAAATGCCAAGACTCCAATATCTGTCAGGTCAAAACTAACCAACCCTATTTCAGATCCATTGGGGTAGCTTCTAAAGCAAAATATTACCTTGAAGGTAAATGCCACATGCAGTAATGTTTTTCTCAAAAGCTTGTTTCCCGAAGATCAATTGTTACCATTGATGGTCTTGACATCATATGAGCAGTATTTATTTAAACTTGCTGAACTTTTTCTGGAAGGCTTTCAGTTTATAAAATATGCAAACTTTGCAATACCTGTGACTGCACTTTGCACTTTGGTTCAGCACATCATCCAAAAGCGTGCACTTGTAACGTCCACTGAATTGTCAGTGTGCTCGGGTAGATGTAAAACATCTAATGCTCTCTAGTAAGAGCATAGGAGTCCTCCAAAGTGTCATGGCCAATATCTGCCCATATCTGGTGTTAAAATAAAATTAAAATTAGTCAGCCATTGGCACAATCCCGTTTGTTGAAACGTCCGGTGTGTAAACTGACTGCTGTGTTCCCTGTGTTGCGGGAGTGATTAAATCTCAAAATTACTTAATTAGCTTTGAGAGGGGATTAGCCTGTCATTTTTGTTTTCACGTTGAGAGAGAACAAACAGCTGAAATAGATTGCTTTATAGATTACTTTAAAGAAAATTTTTTTAAAATCAAACACCGGATGCAGCGAACCATAAATTAAGCAACAAAATTGAAGGACTATTCAAAGTACTACTTGCTGTAACTGGTAGAATAATGGCAAATAGGTTGAGATTAAAAATTGAAAGCTATAGTCAGAAACAAAGTATGGATGATGGGAGTGAAGTAAAAGGAAGTTGAGGAGTACAGCAGAACTAAAAGGTATTTCACTAGAAATGTACTTCTGAAATGTACATGGGCTTGATGTAACATGTTAGAATTAGCATTAATATTACCACATAAATTCATTTATAAAGTATGAGTGACCACAGATCAGGAGCTAATAGAAAAGTGCTAGAAAAACAGAGGTCTGGCAATATCTGTGAAGAATGAAACAGTTAAGATTAAGGGCTGAATTTGACCAAAAATTGGTTGTGTAATTTTCAGGGAATTTCATGGAGGGTTTCGTGCACTCAGCTCTAGTGAGAGATCCCACGTAATTCCCTGCAACTAATCTCTCATTGTATCAATGCTTCCATGCTTCTATGGCACCCCAGGCATGTTTTTGTGCACTCGGCAATGGCAGAAGTATTCAGTACTGCCACATTTTGCCAGGACCTCTTGAGATTCCTGCCCCTGACACTGTAAGTAAAACCCAGCTGTGCATCAGGTTAAAGCACTACCAACCAGGAGATCTCCTTTGCACTGCACATGGTGGGAGAGGGATGAATAAGGAAGCTTCTGAGGACACATAGATGGAACAGATGACACTTTATTGCAAGTACAAGGTCACATTTGTAAACTTATTTGACATTGACATCACCTGTCTGGTCACCTGCCATTGTAAGTGCAGCCACAAGAATTGAGCTACACAGATTACTTGTCCTTGAAAATATTCACTTTGCTTTTGCTGTTGTTAGATAAAAGAAATAACAAAAATCTGTGTTTGCTTGTGGGAGCAGACAAAGACTGTTTGCCTTTTATGCAATAAAAATTTAGTCAATGAATAATCTCTGTGACATGAGGCTGATGTTCCTTCTGCTCACTGTCCTCATTTTCCTTCTCTGCAGACTACTGCCACTCCCAACTCTTCACCCATCACCTCCCCTCCCTGCTAGGTTCAAGTATACCTAGCACAACATGCTAGGATTTATTCATTCACGGGATGAGGGCGTTGCTAGCTAGGC
Source organism: Ginglymostoma cirratum (assembly GCA_024137785.1). Taxonomy (NCBI): domain Eukaryota; kingdom Metazoa; phylum Chordata; class Chondrichthyes; order Orectolobiformes; family Ginglymostomatidae; genus Ginglymostoma; species Ginglymostoma cirratum. Next base: position 4,113,683 of record JAHRHZ010000059.1, read on the forward strand.
CAGAGGGCAGTTAAGAGCCAACCATGTTGCTGCAGGTGTAGAATCACATGTAGTCCAGACCAGGTAAGGATAGCAGTTTTCTTCCCTAAAAGACATTAGTGAACCAGATGGGTTTTTCCAACAATCGACAACGGTCATCATTAATTCCAGATTTTTATTGAAATCAAATTCCACCATCTGCTGTGGCAGGATTCGAACCTAGGTTTCCAGAATGTTATCTGGGTCTCTGGATTAACAGTTCAGCAATAATATCACTAGGCTATTGCCTCGCTCTGAGTCATAGAACAGAAACCGGCCCTTTGCTCCAACTTGTCCATGCTGACCAAGGTTCCCAAACTAAAGTCCCATTTGGCCCATATCCCTCTTAAACCTCTCCTGTTTATGTATCTGCCCAAATGTCATTTGAATGTTGTAACTGTGCCCGCGTCTTGTTGTCTATAACTTTTAACAGTGCACTATTCCCCTTAAATGGGGGGACGTTTCTTGCCTGCATTTGTGTATGTGGGTACGTGATTGATAGTAACATTAGATTTTTGGAATAAAAGCATGAATATCGAGTCCTCTGTTTAAATCCACAAAGATCTTTGTTAGTTTTTTAATTGTCCATGCACTTGAAGGTTAAGAAGCAAGCTCATCATCCTTTTTGAAAGCATACTCATCACGGAAAATAAAGAATGGAACAGGGATTTCATTCGTTCTCTCACCTTGTCCATAGTGTCTTTCATTGGGTCTGAAATTTGCAAGCAATGTATTAAAGAGGGTAGTGGTATTTGCTAAAGTAACTCCTTTCTAAAGCCTGCAACAATTTTGTGGTTTAAAAATACTGATGGGTATCATGTTTTCTAATCAATTCTGGCTTTATCCAAGTGTTGATGCTGTAATTCCCCTCGTCAAACTTCTCAATCATAAAACCTAATTATACCTGAATTGAATGTTTCTTTTCATTGCCCTCACCCTTTGAATTGAAATTGTTCTTCAACTATAAATCCTCATGTTAGCATTTTCCTTTGTTTATTGTAGCATGATCACTAACAGCATTTCCAACACAGGTGACCTTTTATAATATGGAGGCCTTTATTGACCTTGTAGTGTGGTTTTACATTTCTGTTCACTTCTGTTTCTAGATGATGATCTGGATGTAGTTTTCTCTTCCAACTCTGTGTGCGGCCGCGACAAATCCAAGAATGTCTCTTCCACCATAATACTGCACTGTAGTGAATCGGCAGGGGAAGGGAAACCAGACTTCCTTCATGAAACTTCAGACTGCCAGTATCTGTTTACCTGGTACACATCAACAGTCTGTGCACTAACGTGAGTTTTTCCTGTTACTTATAGCACTAAGTGGCAGAAGACTGATTTCTTTCAGTTTTTCTGCTTCTGCATTTTTGTGATTGCTGAACTTTTTATAAGCACTAGACTAACATCCAGCTTCAAATGTTGAAAATTCTGTGGAAGCTTTCAAAGCTTCTAAACTTAATCTCTCTCAATATGTATTTGTTTGAGAATGTTTTTGCAAAAGCATATGCATTCATTTCACAAGATCAAGTTTAAAGTCTGCTCCTTCAAGAGTGTATTTAATTTTGGATGTTAAAATGTGTTTTATAATATGTAAAACACTGGGTATAACTGGGAAGACAAAAAAAGTCTATCGGAAACACATTCTGACTGATCTATATATAATAACTAAGGCGCCAGAAGAAAGGCATTAACAAATTCGTGTGTGCAGTTGGCCATGTGATGCAAATAGAGGATTGCTGCTTGCAAACAGAAATCTTTCTTGTAAAATAAAACCTCCAAATTTAATGACCCAAAAAGTACAAATTTGACTGTGTTTAGATGAAGAAACAAAGTAAAAGTCTTGTACAAACAATAAAATACATAAGTAAAGTGTATAATGGGGAAACAAGGAGGTCATGGAGTCGATGGCGCCTCGCACTCCGTGCTTTGACCCTAAGGAAAGCTAAATCTGCACAATTGAAAGCTTGGTAAGTACATGATGGATTAAAGTTGAATCATAAATGGTAATGTAACACAGCTCTCAATCCCTACATGATAAGCAACAGAATAATGCCAGTAGAATACAAAGCATGAGACTTTTGCTTTCCAGAGGAAATTATCAATTTGTTTGCTTAACGTCTTCTTTACACTGACACACTAATAGTGCTTGCATGTACTGCATTCACTTTTAATCAAGCTGTGAGTTCAAGTCACACTCCATACAAATCTAGGCAGGCATTCCAGTGCAGTGCCAAGTGCCTTATAGAATCAGAGTGATACAGCATAGAAACAGACACTTCGGTGAAAGTGTAGTTGAGGAACTTTTACAGTCAACAGTTGCGAAGTCTTGCTGTTTTAAGTGCAGATTGTCTCACTTATTTTTCCGCTGTTTTCTGCAGGTCAGTCAATCCTGCAATTCCGGATGATAAGTCGCAAAATGGAGACAATGTCAGGGGTTTGTCCAGAAGAAGCAGAGCTGTGGGAGCAGTACTCAGTGTGTTATTGGTGGTACTGACCGCCTGCCTCCTCATCTTATTATTTTACAAGCAGGAAAGAAGGTATGAAAAAAAGATCAATTTTATTTTAAATACAACATGACACTGTTCCTGTCCTATTTGCCAGGCTTATTTTAAAAGATAGAAGTAGATAAAGACAGTAAAATACAGTAGTCTCCATTTGTGTTCACCCTGGATGGTACTCCTAGGTACTTCAGCACCCCATCTTATACGTTAACGGTCCAAGAAAAGAATGTGGAGGGGGAGAAATGACCAATTTAGGAAGATTGGAAATTAAGTTACAAATTCGGCTTGAGGGTGGGAGACAGAGGCTGGTGGTGGAAAGTTGCTTTTCCCACTAGAGGCTTGTAACTTGTCATGTGCCACAAGGATCAGTGCTGGGTCCACTGCTTTTTGTCATTTATATAAAATGATTTGGATATGAACATAAGAGGTATGATTAGTAGGTTTGCAGATGACATCTTCACCTTCCCACTACGCTACCAATTTTGAAGGTTACCACAGAGTACAACGGGACCTGATCAATAGGGCTGATGGGCTGAGGAGTGGCAGATGGCGTTTAATCTAGATAACTGTGAAATGCTGCATTTTGGCAAGGCACATCAGGGCAGGACTTGTACGCTTAATCGTAAGGATTTGGGGAGTGTTGCTGAGTGCAGATTCACAGTTGCTTGAAAGTGGAGTCGCAGATAGACGGGGTAGTGAAGCAGGCATTAGGTATACTTTTATCGGTCAGTGCATTGAGTATAGAAGCTAGAAGGTCCTGTTGTGCTTGTGCAGGACATTAGTTAGGCCACTTTTGGAACAACGTGTTTAGTTCTGGTCTCCCTGCCATAGGAATGATGTTGTTAAACTTGAAACGATCCAGGAAACATTTACAGGGATGTTGCTGGGTCGGAGGTTTTGAGCTGTAAGGATAGGCTGAATAGGTTGGGACTATTTTCCCTGGAGCGTTGGAAGTTAGTGTCGGACTTTTATACAAATTTATAAGATCGTGAGGGACGTGAATAGCCAAGGCTTTACCCCCAGGTTGTGTGGTGGGGGGTTGGGGGGTGTCCAAAACTAGAGGGCATAGGTTTAAAGTGAGAGGGGAAAAATTTAAAAGGAACCTAAGCAGCAACATTTTCACATAGAGCGTGGTGTGTGTGGAATGAGCTGACAAAGGAAGTGATGGAGGCTGGTATAATTCCAACGTTTAAAAGGCATCTGGATGGGTATGAATTGGAAGGATTTTGCGGGATATGGACCAAATGCTGGCAAATGGGACTTTATTAAGTTAGAGTATCTGGTCAGCCTGGACGAGTTGGTCAGAGGGTCTATTTCCGTGCAGTACATC